>OW240924.1:51779061-52379061 GCA_933207985.1 Pelobates cultripes | reverse complement strand
TATGAATGTATGTGTGTGTGCCTGTAAGGGTGCTGTATGTGTGTCTGTGAATGTATGTGTGTGTGTCTGTGAGTGTATGTGTCTGTAAGTGTGTGTGTATATGTGTGTCTGTGAATGTATGTGTGTGTGTGTGTGTGAGTACGCGTATATATATATATATATATATATATATATATATACACACACACACACACACACACACACACACACGTGTATATTATTTTTTTGGGGGGGTGGGAATCTTGCAAGAGTTCCCACACTTTATTCCCCAGGACTTGACCACTGTCGGCTCATGCAGAGCTGGCGCTATCTGAGTGCCAGCTCTGCTCTAAGCCTGCATGGGCCGGCAGGGAGATCAAAGATCTACCTCACCAGCCCACAGCAGCATGGAGGGAGGCAGGAGAGGACCCGGGGAGCTCTAGACAGAAGCTCAGCCAGGTTCCTCTCGCAAGATCTGAGCGTTGCCGCGGCAATGCTCAGATCTCGCGAGAGTGAACTCTAGCCCCGCAGGCTAGAGTTCACTGTCCCTTGGACAGCAAGGATCCCCCCTCCCTACATAAGGTAAGAAGGGAGGGGGGTTATTTACTAATCTTCCCCCACCTTCCCCCACCTTAACAATCCTTCCAAACATACAGCACACACACACATACAGCACCTACACACATACAGCACCCTATGCCGAGATTGTTTTTAGTGATCAAAAGAGCCCTGAGACACAATGCCATCCATGAGTTAAACTGAAAAACAAAATATTTAATCTTTGTGACACTTAAATAGAATTTGCATTATAATTTGGAACAAGGTGTAGTCAGATCAGAACACTGTTCCAGACTGAATGTTAATTGTGTGCAAAGAAAAGTAACTAGTCAGCACACACAGCGTACAGGCGACAAATGTAATCAGCACTGTAAGTACATAGTAAGTACTTCAATATGAAGGTTTCAATACTGTGTGTGCACAACTCATGTGTACATAGTCTATTAGACTGCCCAATACACTCATCCATGACTCGTATCCTCTTTCTCTCAACCTTGGTTCACGATGTAAATGGGCCCTAATGGTGAGATAAGCTGTTACTCAGCTGTTTCATGCTAATAAATAGAATTGAGCGGACACCTGGTTGTTCGGGTTTGGCCTTAATTCTGTAAAAAGTTCAAGTTCGGGACCCGAACATGACCCGAACTTGACCCCGAACCCCATTGAAGTCAATGGGGACCCAAACTTTTGGGCACTAAAATAGCTCTAAAAAAGTCCTGGAAAGGGCTAGAGGGCTGCAAAAGGGAGTAAAATGGGGGTAAGAGTAGGACAAGTGCCCTGCAAACAAATGTGGATAGGGAAATAACATAAAATACATAAAAATTTCAAATAATAATCTTGAAAAGGAGGAGGAGGTGGATGTGTAGTAGGGGGTTGAGGAGGCGGTGACCGTGGAGGTGTAGGTGGAAGCGGCGGTGGAGGAGGAGGTAGCCAACATTGTTTTTTTTATTGGGGTAGCCCCCAAAATATTGGGACACATAAAAAAAGAAAACAAAAAAATAAGTGCTAATTAGTAGGCATGGCTGTGATGGCTTCTAAGGGCACACGAGCAGGGCCATTTGAAGGAATTTGGGGGCCCCAAGCAAAATGAACATGGAGGCTCCCCGGGCTGCCCCCACCCCTGAGTGGCAGGTGAGGGCCCTAAATGATATTGAGAGGGGTGGGAACTACTGTCCTCCCCCACGGCCCCCACCCCTGCGCAGTGGGTTACATAACAATGAGGGGGGGACCTACTGTCCTCCCCCTGGCCCCCGCCCCTGAGCGGTGGGTGGGGGCCCTAAATAAGAATGAGGGGGGGCTACTGTCCTCCCCCCAGCCCCCACCCGTGCACGGCGGGTGGGGGCCCTACATAACAATGAGGGGGGGGACCTACTCTGCTCCCCCCGGACCCCTCCCCTGCGCGACGGGTGGGGGCCCTACTGTTCTCCCCCCAGGCCCTCACCCCTGAGCAATGGGTGGGAGCCCTAAATAAGAATGAGGGGGGGTTACTGTCCTCCCCTTGGCCTCCACCCATACGCGGTGGGTGGGGGCCCTACATAACAATGAGGGGGGACCTACTGTCCTCCCCCCGGCCCCCAACCCTGAGCAGTGAGTGGGAGCCCTAAATAAGAATGAGGGGGGTTACTGTCCTTCCCCTGGCCCCCTTCCCATGCGCGGCAGGTGGGGACACTACGTAACAATAAGGGGGGGCTACTGTCCTCCCCCGGCCGCCACCCCAAAGCGGCGGGTGGGGGTACTAAATGAAAATCCCCCCCAACCCCTTCCAAGGTGACTAGGGGTCTCCAAGCCCCTAGTCACCCCCCCACCCAAATAAAAGTTATCCCCTACCTACAGGCAGGGGTAGGGGCCAGGGGGGAGGACAGTAGGTCCCCCCCTCAATTTTATCTAGGGCCCCCACCCGCTGTGCAGGGGTGGGGGCCAGGGGGAGGACAGTAGATCCCCCCCGTCATTCTTATTTAGGGCACCCACCCACCGCTCAGGGGTGGAGCCCAGGGGGAGGACAGTAGGTCCCCCCTCATTGTTATTTATGGCCACCACCCACCACACAGGGGTGGGGGCCGGTGGGGTCCGGTGGGGGAGGACAGTAGGTCCCACTCCCCTCATTCTTATTTAGGGCCCCCACCCACCGTGCAGGGCTGGGGGCCAGGGGGAGGACAGTAGGTCCCCCCCATTGTTATTTAGGGCTCGCACCCACCGCTCAGGGGTGGGGGCCGTGGGGGCCAATAGGTTTTTTTTTTTATATTTTTTTTTGCAGTGAGCAGCCACTGGCTGCTCACTGTTTACTAGACATGCCCCTGTACACATGCCCCTATAGTTAGTAGGGGCTGAATTTAATCTTTACTTAGTATTAGTAAATGTGGCTGAAAGACCAATTTAGGTCTTTCAGCCTTTTGGTAGATAGTTCCCTAATACCGTGGGATGCAGCCGCCGCAATGAATAGGATTGGAGTTTCATTCATTCGAATGAAATTGCAATACGAACAAAGTCCCAAATTGTGTTCTAACACGAATGGAGAAACTGTTCTCCTTCTGTTAGGATGCAATTTGGCAGTTTTGCCAGCGTTCTGTCTAAGTGACAGGACGTTCAGCAATACTGACAGGAGGCATCGTGGGAACAGGGAGGAAAGCTATTTGCACTTTACTGCATTGACTATCAAATCACACAGTTTGTTGTTGCATTTTATTCATAACCATGAATGCAGCTTTTCAAAATGCGCCATTAAATCGAACACCGAACTCGAACCCGAACTGTTACTGAAATGTCCGAGTTCGGGGTCAAATATCGGGATGTTCGGTACTTTAGAGTTTAGGTTCGCTCAACTCTACTAATGAACACTCACATTACACACATTCACAGTGCAGTGTTTACTATTTCTGATAGAGAAGAAAGCATTAAATTCAATGCTTCTCTATCAGAATGACCTCACTGTTGGGTCACAGGGCTTGCCACGCACATGCCCTAGGTCCCGCAATGCTTTTCTATGAGAAGCATACGAATGGACCACCAAAAAGCAATGATGTGGCATGACACTGCTGTTTTTTTTTTTTTTCATTTTAAGAGGAAGGGTGATAGAAAAACAGGGTTCAGTAAGTCTCAATGATATACTATTGCTTATAGAACACAAAAAGGCAGTAGGGTATTTTAGGCTTTGAGTAATCCTTTAAATTCAAATGAGTAAACTGCACACTTCCAAACTTTGTAAAAAAAAAATCATCCTTTCATCTTTGAACAGGTATGAATTCTGATTGCTTGGCATCTTCAGGTCCCAAACAGCTACTGTGTTAAAGAAAGAAAAAAAAAAGATAAAATGAAGAGGAAGTATGTCCCTTGACTAATGACACCACATTCTTCTTTTTAAATGCAAGGTTAAAAGCTATGTTTCCCCCCCCACCCCCTACATTATTTGAATAATGAAACATTCAGTGCAGAACTTCTATTGAGCATACTGATGTAGCTTCTGCCTTTTACTGTTTTCCTTTTCTAATTTTCTCTCTAGTTCTTCTCTACCTAGTTCTCAGCACAATTAGATTACTCTCTAGAGCCCAAGCAAAAGATGACCATACTGAAAAGATGCTTAGCTCTGCCCCTCATTAGATAACTGCACGCTTTAATGTCCTGCCATCTGTAAAAGCCAAGACATAAGAACCGCAGTGAGGAGTATAAATCACGATTTTTAATTTCCAAAACGATAAAAGACTAACACAATACGTACCTCTGATACTGTTATCTCCATGGGCTCCTAAATGGTTAAGTCCCAACCTAGTATATTGCTATGCAGTGATGCCGCAAAACATAGCACTTTTAGGTCAAGGGAAGAACAAGGAGAAACAAGAAACAGTATGATGAGATTATGTTTCGGGTCTATTCCAGGAGAACTATCATGCCAGACCAGTATGTTGGTTTCTGCTTCAACAGATGGCATACACAGTTCTCCATTTTTGTTTCTATTTAGCAAATTGCAGGTCACATCTGGTCCAAACTCTCCTCGCGTTTGATGAAAGTTTAGACGTTTTATCAACTTCAGTGAAAAAAAGGAGAGAGCTTCAAATAGCAGACCAAGTGCTTTCTAAAGAAGTATTCTTCTTCATTATCATATTGTAACATAAAATAACCAAATATTTGCCTACCAAGATCTTTCTTTAATTTAATTTTACTAAATTTCATGTTAAACAAAGTCTGGATTCACAACTTAAACTGTCCTTACCATAAACAGTAGGGAAAAAGACACATACAGCGTTAATTTTAAACAAATGTAGAGCTTGTTGTTAGTAAGTTATGTGAGTTCAAGATAAAATGTAAGCTATACTTCAAGTAAAATGAACTGTGATGAGAATAATCGTTCATGGATACGGGTTAAAATTCCAATTCCTTTAGGCATAAAACATGTTCTTTTCATTGTCTCTATTGAATGCATAAGCAATACTTATTGCATTATAACATGTACATTTTTAATGCATATGTATATGTATAGAGAATACTTTAAAAGGATGCAGAAAACACCCCAAACAATAAATATAGAAAATAAGCCATACCCAATACTCCACTTCCCTTATTTGCTTAACACATACACTTTATCTAGAGACAACATGGATAGACATTGCTGCAAGTAAAATTGGTGCAATAAAGTTAAATTGGCGAAATATATATATATAGAAAAAAATGTTCTTACATCATTAACTATATAACAAGCATTGATGGTTACAATACTTGAAAAGTCACTAAAAGCCACATCTACAGTAAAGCATAAATGGACTTTTCTAATCAACTTTGAATACATCCTCAAAATTTAGACCAAGATAGAGAAAATACTTTATTGTGAATTTCCTTTCACCATTCAGAGACATACTTACAGCAGCAAGAAGCTTAAAAGTTGGCCAAAAGCCTGATTGTCAAGTTATAAAATGAGTGATTACATTATCGGAGCATCCTTTCCTCTTATCTGCAAATATGGACATTGCAGGATATCTCAAAATGATTTTTTTTGCCCTAGGCACCTTCTTCATATGCCTTGTATCATCTCAAGATCGACAAGTCAGCAAGGCAATGCTTGACATCTGTTCTTGCAGATGACTGGCATTGCCTCCTCGGTGAATCATGGCTAGGCTCCCAGGCAAGGTGCAAGCCCTTGAGGAATTGGCTCTAATAGCAAGGCAATTTGTCAGTGCTCCGAATGGCTCTTAAGAAAAAATAGCTAGAGGAAAACCTTGGCTGCTTGGAGGCTGCTTTCCATAGTGAAATCATCAATATTTTAAAATGATAAAGTATTTCACCCATTCCCATCTATAATTCTCTCCTCTCTGTGGCCCTGACTATGAGTCTCTGGCTTTAACATATGGAATGTCTCTAGAGACGTCCTTTTGTCTTTTAATTCTGCTAGTGTAATAAAATCTGGATACACTAGCTATTTGCTCATAATTAATTCAATAAACTCATCAATACTTTGTATCCAAAACAAATATTGAAACATGTAGAAAATGTCAAGGCCATTTTATACTTAACATCCAGAAACAGAAAACTCTGAGAATAAAAACTATATAGCCACAAAACACCATCAATATTTCGGTGTCATAGAATTTAATCCCTGTACTCAAGCAGATAATATAGGTTATATGTGAAAATATTGTCCTGTTATTGGCAGTTTATAACATTTAGAAACCATATACTTGCCATCTTTGGCTGACAAGCAAAGACTAACTCTTCTAAAACGCCCACAGACCACCTTAGGGTATCGGTGTAGCATATATGATACCATGGTATCCATGTGGCATTGTAATTGTGTGTCAGTGTACTGTGGGGAGCAACAAAGTATCATTGCAGTGTGGGTGAACCAAGATATAAGTGCAATGGGAAGAGTATCAACGTATTAGTATCGTGTGTGGCAACATGACATAAACATGGCATTGATAATAACATTGCATCTGTGTTCTAGATGGCAGTGTGTCTGTGTGATATGATGTGTAACATGATATCAGTGTGTTGTAGATAGTAACAATTTAACAAAGTAGCACTGATGTTAGCTTTGTATCTGTGTGGTTGAGGTTGCCCAATTCCATACATGGGATGCCAAATCGGGACCCTTTCCTAGATCCCTGGGCTCTGTTCTGTGAGGCTGTGTAGTGGGGAGGAGGAGACTGAATGTTGTATGTGTGTGAGAGTATGTGTAGTATATGAGTGTTGTGTGTACAAATGAGGCCAGACGCTATATGGGGGTGGTTGAATGTGTCAGTGTATGCTGGTTGAGTGTTGTGTGTGGTGGCTGAATTTTGTGTGTTGAGTGCTAAATGTGTAAGGGAGTCTGAGTGCCA
This sequence comes from Pelobates cultripes, assembly GCA_933207985.1. Taxonomy (NCBI): domain Eukaryota; kingdom Metazoa; phylum Chordata; class Amphibia; order Anura; family Pelobatidae; genus Pelobates; species Pelobates cultripes. The sequence goes on along the minus strand of OW240924.1, from coordinate 52,372,219 downwards.
TGTGTGCAGTGTCTGAGTGAGTGTGTTTTGCCCTCTCTTGCTTACCTTTCTCTCATGATTTGGTGGGGCAACATTATGGTAAGTGCCAGTATCAGGTGCAGATCACATCAAGAGCTTCCTCACTGTGACCACACTTATTATGTTTCCTATGTTGCCTTATGGGTAATACTGTTCTGGTGAAGTTGCATTATCATGTTATAGATGGAAATATATTAGTTTGGTGTGGTTGCACTAGTGCAGCATGGGTGGTGGCAATGAAGCAGTATGTTTTTGGTCCTAATATTGTGTAAGTGTGCTGTAAATTGTAATCTAGAAACAATGTGGCTGGTGAAATTGTATTGCTGTGTTATGGATTTTAGTGTGCGCATTAAACTGTCATTGATGGTAACATTGTACCCATATGGCACAGATAGTAGCACAGTATCTGTGTAGTGTGGGTGGTAATATTGTGTTAGTATGGTATGGATAGTACTCATAACATATCAGTGAGGTAATACATGTATATGAGGTTCCTGGCAATGTTATATCACTGTGGTGTGTTTACTAGCAAGTTATTTGAGTGGTAACAATGTGTTAATGTAGTATAGATAATAACAATGTGTCTTTGTGGTTTGGATATTAACATTGTATCATGCTGCTTGGGTGTAACAATCTGTCACACCACCGACTGCAGTGTATTTGGTTAAAACAAAAATTCTGTATCTGCAAAAATGAAAGAATACAAGAATAAGGGCATTTAAATTATGGATATCTATTTTACTGTATTGCCCAGGGAACAGAAAATATTAATGACATTCCAAATGGGCCATCCTTTTGTAGTCATTGCAATATAGCTGTGAGGACAGTATATATAGCATTAATATCTTTATACGGCCTTAACCCAAGCAATCCCAGCTGTCTGTGGTCTTAATCCAAGCAATCCCAGCTGTTTGTGGTCTTAACCCAAGCAATACCAGCTGTCTGTGGCATTAATCCAAGCAATACTAGCTGTCATTTGTCTTCACCTAAGCAATACAGTTATATGCACTAACAGATGTCTGTGGCCCATAACCAAGACTGGCACAGTCTACCATTTGGTAACCCTAAAATACACCTGTTCTGCCATGCTTGGCTAAGTGGATCGTACACAGGAAGGCTTGCAGTTTACATCTCTACCTGCTACCCACTGATGTTTTTGCAGAGATACTTTATCTATTCAGACTTCATCTTCGAACTATAGAATGTTTGTCTAGTCCATGTATATATAATGACTGCCCTTCTCACTGATCACAAATAACCTCAAGCAATGAAGTTTGAACACATCTGGAAAAGCACTTAAAACTGTATTACTTTCGAATTTCTATTTTGCCGTCAGATGTTACCTAAACATAAAAAGTTAATATGGTGCAGGCTCCTGGATTCTGTGGTGTTGATTAGGTGAAGAGGTAAGGTGAGAAGAATCTTTTATTGAGATATAAACATGGTGTCAGGGTGTTCATCAATTGCACACATTCAACTGTTCGAACTTTGCCATCTACCGAAAGAGCTAAGGTACAACAAGATGAGAACATGGGATGGTAAATACATGTAAAAAATGAACTGTAACTTGACATGGCTGAAACTGAAAATTATACATAATGTAAAAATATTAAACTGCGCTTAAATATATGTAGAGTAAAATAAAACACTGCATTAGCTGCAACATAGTGACAAAACAAGATTGTGTCAATTGTTCTGTTTATATTCTAAACATACATCCTTGCTTCATCTCTGCCTACTGGTAGATCTATCAAACACACTCATCAGATAATTGATGTTGCAACTCCAACACCCATTTAACAGCATTTACATAATACATGTCAGTTCAACTTCAACAGAGTTGTTTACTAAATTTGTTTGGAATTCAAAGTGAATTTCAAAGTGTAGACCAAAATATCTGAACTAAAATCATAGCTGAATTTGAGATTTTTTCCAATTCAGCAATGTTGGTGTTTAATTCAAAATTCACTTTGTCTCCAAGTCTTATGACTTTTAACTTATAACTGTTACTATTAGAGTTTGAACTATCTGCCCATGACATTGTCATCATCCCTATAGATGTTTGTCTTATCACCAAGAGTTTCTTGTCTTTTGACTCCTATTCTGTTGGCAATATGTGTTTGTAATAAGTTCTACATCTGCTACTTGAAGGCAGGATTTAATTTAGTTATCCATGTCATTTTCCTTCCACTGTGATGCATTTTCTAATAGATAGACAACATGTATCTTTCACACTGAAGTCCATTTGGGTCGAGCAAATGTCATAATTTGTCAAGTTATGCAGAATAAATAATGGTTATTTTTTTTTTGTTATCCCGGAGTACAGGAACCATTATTTATTCTGCATATCTTGGAAGGGAGGCCTGTCCAGCCCTGGTTTCAGATCACCTGGGTTACTTGGTGAGTGAGGTATCCAGCACGTCTCTCTGATTTGTCAAGTCACATTTGTCCTTAAATCAGTGTACCATCTACCTGCATGTGGAAATCTATTTCCAGTAACATTACGATCTATAAAGTGCATGTTATTTTCTTTAACTGCCATATCTCATATCAAATTTGGACACTCTACTCCATATTTATTTTCAGATAGAACAGTTTTTTTTTAAAATGTCCTGCCATTTTGCAGTTAAACACACCTTGACTTCTTTATTTGATTAGTGACCTCAGACCGTACATTGTTCAGTATCATCTTGTCCTCTTTCAGTAATAACATATACAACATCCTTAAAAGATACAGCTTACCGTTTCAGTTTATATCTTATGCAGTTCCACTTGCAGTTTGCTATGTGTTCATATTTTTGCTTATTTGTTGATCATCTTTATCTGGAAGATTTTTAACTGCTTTGCTTGTCTTTTTGTCTCTGTCCCATTCTAGTGTGTTAACATAACTTGTCTTTTTTTACCATTTCCCACAAGGCAGCTGCATATATAGTTTAAATTTCCACAAATGATAATTGACATTATGTTGTTTTTTCCTGCTTGTCCTTATTCTTCCAGTAGACTAAATACAGTTTAAAAATCTCTATGTATATAGAATCACAACCACATTTTCTGTTACAAGCTTATTTCAGCATGTGCATGGCCCATTACCTGTTATTTATGCTTGCTGGGAAATATTTATGTGTGATTCAAAAATTGCAAAGTTAAGGAGCTTATACTTCACTGGAATAAGAAAAAAAAACAGGGAATATATACATAGTAATGGAATATATTACATTATTCATTTGCACTTATCTCCTAAGTTCTCAGCAAAATCCTGTCAACCTACTTCCCCATTATGCTGGAGATGTAATGCACCAGTAGGTTTGAATATACATATGTGGTGGGATTATCTGAATGGACAGTGTTTGTCAACGCAAATAGTATTATGCAAGTCCTTTTAAACTGGTATATTCCCTTCACCTGACACATATTTTTCCAGCTCAGTATATTAATATTAAAAATGGCTTCCTTGACCATTACCATTATTATAGCCAAATACTGGAAATTTACCACCATCTACAATATCAAATATTCAATTCTTTCATCGACAAACCACTCCATGAAAATTTGATCCACTTCAAATCTACCAATGAGGTCACAAAATCTATAACCTTTGCGAGGCATTTGTAGAGGTAATGTGCCACATGAGAGTTCCAGAGTAAAAAAGTAAAATCTATTGGTGTATGATGGGCTAATGATAACTATGTGTCTGTCATAATTGTCCTGCAGTTTTCTCTTTCCTTTTTTTGTAGATTTTGAAAAGCTAAGCAACACATTGTAATGATTTTAATGATTTATTTTTTTTAAAGGCCCATTTCTTGGTATAGACTATAGACCCTTCCGACATGCATAGTCTGCTCTAACATGATTTCTGATATTATCTCTTGGCTTTTGTTTAAGATCCTTTGTCTGATCCTGTACATCATAACAAAACATATAATGTCACATTGGGTTGAGTACATGGGGTTTACTGTACAGAGCCAGAACAAGTAAAAAGGCAAAGTCAAATTCCGAGGGTAGAGTCTAACACTCCGCCATAGTTAAGCTATACCAATGTCACAGTTTTCACTGTGACATCCAGATGGCCAGGCATGGCCTTTCCACATGTGCCAAAAAGGGGATTTAAACTCTGGACTCTTGCTGCCTTAGTCCTGCTGTCTTGCCTCTGAGCCACACTTCAGTTCATGTTTCTGCCTGATGTCCTATCCTGCCTTTTCTGCACCACTAGGGGGCTGGACTTGTGGCTGCTCCTGTCTCTCTATGACCACCTGAGGCAGATAGCTCATTGGCAAGGTATTTAAACCTACCTCTCCATGAGAACATTATCAGTTCTTTGATTCTGGTGATCATGTGTTGTTCCTGTTTTGTCTCCTGAAAACTTGCTCTCCAGATTGACCCCGGTTCCTGGTCTTGGCTTTCCTCCTTTTTTATCCTGACCTCTGATTTTTGCTTATCCTCAACAATCCTTCTGCTTGTGTCCTTGTCTGTACTGCGAATTGGAGCACCTTTCATGCACAACCCTGTACACAGATTCACAGTCCTTGTGGTTCCTAACCTTATCACCTTGGATTGTTTTTATCTGCAAGGGTGAGCACAAATCTCTGCCTACCGGGCTCCCACCTCAGGTAAGACCCTGACAACCAACCATCTCTAGGCTTCAGTTTTTCTTGCTCCATTATGTCCAAATCAATCAGGAACAGTTTATTTTTCATAAATGAGGCTTCTGAAGACACATTTGCTTTTATATGTAGCCTTTAACTGTGAAAATGTATGTCAGTATTGCTGAATATCATGTATTCATTCTATTAGAATGCTATGGTGTGTTTTGTGTATTGTTTGTACTTTTTCCATCTGCCAACATTTACCTTCCTGTAAACTTCTTCCCAGGTTGATAAAACAATCTTCAAAAAAGAAAAATACTATTAACTGTAAAAGAATGACAATGGAAGTAAACATAAATGATTGAGAAAAGTGAGTTAAGCTACTCATTCTATTCAATCAAACTTCTTACTACCCACTTACAGTTGGAGTATGTCAAAATACACTTTTTATAAAAGATGTTGGAATTTCAAATGGAGCTTAATAGGACTAGTATGGGGTGGATATTGACAAAACTGAAATAAGACTGATATTGAAGCAAAATTGATGGCAATGGCTGTGAAGTAGAACAGATGAGGTCAAGTATTGCTATGGACCAGACTAAGAGTGGAGTTGTAAAATAATTAGCCACAGGGTTGCTCACAAACTGAATAACTTAGAAACATAAGAGTTAAAGGGTTCCTCCAAACAAAAATCTGGTTTTGGTTAAAGTAACCCTATCTGAGTTGGACCATGTGGCAGTCTGCCAAGGTATCACAGCCACGGATACCCTTTTCTCATAGAAACAGCAACTAATTCCCACAGGCAAAATATCACTGGTGTAGAATAACCCCCCACACATGAGCCAAGGCTTAAAGCTGGGTAAAGATTGATTTTAATGGAAGTAGAGGCATCAAATTTATACAGTCTATAAACTGTGCCTGAGAGATGATTGAGTCAGTAAATATACTAAACTCAATTATCTCCAGGTACAGAAAAATGCACAATTTTGCAACACTCGAAAATTACCCCCAAAATAAATGGAAACCCCACAAAAGGCAGAGCAATATATCCAAAAATCACACAGATCCGTTCAGTAGTTTTGGATCACAATTGCAGGAAAGTTCTGACCGGTCTGCCACGAGGAGTAAGCCCAAAATAGTTCCATGGAAATGGTGGCAAGAGCCGGTTTCCGTTTTTTTTTCTACAAAAGCCACATAAAATAGAGGAAAACTGATTTGTGTAGAATGCTCCCCATGTTCAGTAGTCTGTAACTCCTGAACGCCGTTCGTATAGGTGAACTGGAGCGGTCCTTGGTGACCGGTGTTCGCAGGAGTACCTGGTCAAATTTAGTTCCAGGCACTCGACAACCAAGTCCTGCTGCCAGCGTTCGGGAGACAAGATGGCTGCCATGCATTGTTTCAGCCACGTGCATTCACATATACCAAATGGCAACCACCCAGTGGAGCATTCTATTAAAGGGACACTATAGTCACCCAGACCACTTCAGCTCAATGAAGTGGTCTGGGTGCCAGGTCCCTCAGGTTTTAACCCTTCAGATGTAAACATAGCAGTTTCAGAGAAACTGCTATGTTTACATTAGGGGTTAATCCAACCTCTAGTGGCTGTCTTAATGACAGCCACTAGAGGCACATCTGCGACGCTGGATGCGAAATTCACATCCAGCGTGCAGAACGTCCATAAGAAAATATTGAGAAATGCTTTCCTATGGACTGTTTGAATGCTCCGGCACTTGGTGTCAAGTGGTGTCAGCATGCTGTGCGTGCTGATGTCAGATGCCAGTTTTGCACAGAATTTGAATTAGCCAGCCGGTCAGTTATACCGCCAGAGATGGAAGTACAGCTCTGTCAGCATTTCAAGTCTGCACATACAGACTTTAGGCACCATGACCACTTGAAATCACTGACGTGGTCATGGTGCTTGCAGTAACCCTTTAAACTCAAGCTGAACGAAAACAGCATGAACTGAAAGAAACATTACAGGCCACAGCTTCAGATTTTATCTCCCAAAAAATAAAAACAGGTAAGTGGTACCTATTGGGCACCAGCTTAAGTAATGAGGAACTTGGGTTGGCAAACCATCACACAAAACAGCAACAGCAACTTCACAGTGCTGTATGAACTCACAGAAATTGCACGTTGTAGATTGGAAAGCTAATGGGAAAATGCCACTTCCTTTCTTTTTTATTTACACAGTTTGCTTACTTATCTAGATATTTAAAAATGTCTGTTTGTTAAGAATAGAGAAAACATACATAAAAGAAGAGAAATTAAATAATGTTTTTATTTCCCATCTTCATTCGCCCTGGTCCTTATCTTAACTGGATAATGATGTAATTTACCAATTCTCTAAATTTAAAAGAAAACGGAACATCCCATGAAAAAAAGGTTGTTTTAGCTCAAATTATAGCTGCTTTTCAAATTGTTATTTAGTTGTGTAAATTCTCGAAAAGTGACAGCTCCACTTTAAATTCTCCTTCTCAATGTATTAACACATACCATTATTTTTTCACAAACTCATATGTTTTCATCCTATCAGATCAGCATATAGAAAAATAAACATTTCTTAGAAAATCTGGAATGGTACTCTGCTAGTGAGGTTATCCCTTTTTAAAATATTTTCTTTGAATTTCTAGTGATATGACTTTTAAAAAGTCATTGCATTGGCAGAGCTTGGAAGCACTGCATGAACTACTTTCTCAATAACTGAGAATGGTCAATTCTTGGCTTTATTCCTTTGGATAGACATGAGAAGAATAGGTGGTCTGGGCTAATCCTTCCTCTGATCCAGACGGAAGCTTCCGGGGACAACTTGTAGGGTATATTTGAGTTCCCTGTAGAGATGACATTGATAAACATCATGGAAGTTTATCGATGAACTGACCACCATCATGATGCAAAATGTAGATCCAACCGATTCATGATCAGACCCTACTTTGAAGTAACATGTTTGATCTGCCTATGTGAAGATACATATATCAATAGAGATTTTGTCCACAAAACAAGTGGGGTTCATTCACTAGACTGGAAATCCTTAGACTGGGAATTGTGGAGAACTGAACATGAAAATATACAATTGTTAAATTTGTGCCAAAATAGCAATATTGCAAAAATAACTTTGAATTTATTTTTCTAGCTCTGTAATTGCATTGTGTAGCCAATGTTTGATAGTTTCTCGTATAGTGAATAGTCCTGTCAGGGTTATTCACTAAAGTGAGAATTGTCAGAAATTCAAAGTGAGTTCAAAGTGAACTTCAAATTGAAGAATTGTTCCAAGTCAGATATTATGACCTTAAATTTAAAATTCACTGTTTGTGCTGCAAAATTAATCCCAATTAACTATTAAGTGAATACTGTTGTTTTAGGGTTATCTGATCATCCACAGGAGTGGTGCGAATTGAACTGACCAGAGGTGGTAACTTATTTTTTAAACAGCCACAAGCATCTTACAAAACACGTCAGTGCATCCACCCCTGCCCCCCACTGCACGAACACAATGCATACACTTCAAACAAATGAGCTATCATACAGAATGAATTACAGGTATTCTTGAGAATAATTCAGCTGCAAAAAGATTAAAAAATAAAATATTTTCATAGTTTATCGGTATGACACAGGTAACTGGAGTGACTGATATGATTACAAAATCTATCTGATGCTTGTACCATGCATGCAAGTGATTTGTAAAATGAGTTCATAAATAACCAGACTCCCAGCAGCCAGGTCCCATGACTGAAACCTATGCCATGGAAGCTGGTGTGTATAGCTTAAATATCTAAATTATGGTTTGTGTGTGTTTTTGTCAGTTCATATGTGTGTGTACCTGTGTGTATGCATATCTGCGTCAGAACGTGTGTGTCTGTGTATCCGTATAAATATGTGGGTAGGTGGGTGGGTGTGGTAGTGTATCTGTGCTTGTCACAGTATGTTGCTGTGTGTGGTTGTGTTTGTGTTTCTGTCCCATACCAGCACTTTGCACAAACACACCCCTGGACTCAAAAAAGAACAATACACACAAATGTCCACCTGCATTCAAATAAAACACTACATGCAAGCACACCATAGCGACGTTACATACAAACACACTGCTACAGTCACACACACATACATGCTTACATTTAAACACACAGACACTGCACACAAATACCACTCTTTAAGGATTGGAAAATAGTAGATCCCAAGTTGAAAAACATCAGGAGAGTTGCCCGACAGCTAAGGATATACCATTTGGCCATTTTTGCACTAGAGGTTGGCCCTAAATGTTTTTTGCACCTTGGTCCTCTCTATATTAGTTCTTTCACTGTATGATTGGATGTTAGAACACTAACTTCAATGACCTTTAAAGCCAATAACATCTCCGGAATACACAATAGCACTTACTTAAATTGCTATATGCCACAGCACCTGCAGCCCTTATTTTATGCAATATCATGTAAATGACTAATTATAACATGGTATAGCCGCTACAGAATTATATAATGAAAAGTAATGAGTGAAAGTATTTGTCATACAGCATATACTGACTGGACATTGAGTGAAGCTGTAGCAAGTGTATATATTTACCCAATGAATTCCAGTTTCTCCCATTTTCTGATGACTCGATAATTAAATAACCATGTTGCAAATTGCTGTTAATTTTTCATTCGTTTAATTTTTTTTTACCAATAAAGTGTAATGTGTTCATTTGAATCCAGCTCAAGGTCTTTCAGAAAGAATATCTAACACATACTAATGTACAGATGTGTTATAGAATGACAAATTAGAGAAGCAGCATTAGTGAAAATAAAAAGATAAAAAAAATAAAACAAATTCAAGTCATTGCAAACAGGACTAAAATGGCAAAATTCTGTTTGTGCACTTGGCCAGTCACACTTATCAAGTCCCTGGCCCAGCCCAGTTGGGTTAGCACAGCCGATTTACTCTCTAGTCCAGGGATAGGCAACCTTCGGCACTCCAGATGTTTTTGACTACATCCCCCATAATGCTCTGACACTCATAGTGCTGGCAAAGCATCATGGGTGGTGTAGTCCAAAACATCTGGAGTGCCGAAGGTTGCCTATGCCTGCTCTAGTCTTTTACCTGTCCCCTAGTGTCTAGTGTGAGGCTACACTTTTTATCTCCTCCCTTTCTGTCGTCCACCTGGTTACATACTTTTATGATTTATTAAGTTGGTTAGGAAGATCCCTTAATCTCCCAATTCAGCGACCATTGCAGATAAAAAGCTGTGGGATAAGAAAACAAAAGAAAACACTAAACAGGCAGCGTATGCACATTATTATGCTATCATACTGCTATATCATTACTATGTCTAGAATTATCATTATTCACATAATATAGAAACATTTTGGCAATAAAAATTCAAATGTATTAAACTCTAACAGGACCTCATTAACTTAAATAGTGATCTGCACTTTTAATTTATACTAAGGTGCACATTCTAATTGCACAAAAACTCAATAATAAAGTGTATATTTTTAACTCATTTCATAGTAGAGCTCAATTATTAATTATATTAAGACAGTGCTAAATGCACTTCCTTAGTAAAGTGTACAATATATAACTAGTGATGTCCCGAACGGTTCGCCGAACGGTTCGCCACGGATGGCGAACATATGCGCTGTTCGGTCCGCCCCCTATTCGTCATCATTGAGTAACTTTGACCCTGTACCTCACAGTCAGCAGACACATTCCAGCCAATCAGCAGCAAACCCTCCCTCCCAGACCCTCCTACCTCCTGGACAACTCACTAAGAATGCAGCTTCACAATGAATGTAAAATGGATGCTGTCCAGGAGGTGGGCGGGTCTGGGAGGGAGGGTCTGCTGCTGATTGGCTGGAATGTGTCTGCTGACTGTGAGGTACAGGGTCAAAGTTTACTCAATGATGACATAGGGGGCAGACCGAACAGCGCATGTGTTCGCCATCCGTGGCGAACCGTTCGGCGAACCGTTCGGGACATCACTATATATAACCTTATACAAAACTGCCACTTTTGGCATCAGACAAAAAACACATAATTTGCAGCATATAGAGCAATAATAATGCTTTTGTACTATATTATGCATTTTATTGTCTTATGTGGTAGAAAGTAAGAATGTCGAAATATATGCTCTCAAATGCCAACATGTGCAGCATGTAATGGAGGAAGCTATAAAATGAATTCTGGAATGGCTAAAAGCCTGATATTGGGCACATGATGGTATTTGAATGCAAAGTGTCCAGATTTGAGGACTGGGCCATAGAATTAATTGAATTCAGTGAAAATAAGGAGCCAAACCTAATTTTCCTTAAGAAATCCAAAAGGACATCTTGATGTTTACCCAGCAAAAGACCAGAACCAAAATGAAATTAAAGGAATCAGAACAAGAATAGTAAATGGAAATGAGTGGATACAATGCTTATGAAACAACAGAAACCACTGATGGAACATTAGTATGAAGATGAAATCGGTCAATGGATGGGACACCACCAAGTAATATCACATGCTACTGTATATAGTATTGTAAAATTAACTAAAGGAGGAGTAAGAAAATAGAAATTGTTGGAGCATCAGAACATATAAAATTACTTCACAAAAATAAGACTTTGACACTCATAGAGCTGCCATCTGCATCCAACACTACAGAGAGTAAATGGAATTTCAAAGTGAAATGCAATGCAGAAATATATAACTATAGATTCCGGTCAAGACTAGATGCTAAAAAGGTTTGCACAGAAAAGTATAGATGATTATTCTGAAACCTTTGCTACAGTAAAGTACATCACCATAAGAACAATCCATAGTATAGGAGTCAGGAAGGCAATGTGAAGCACTAAGATGACAAAGCATATTTTCTAAAAGGGGACTTCAAAGAGGTCCTCTTCGTGGAACAGTCACCAGGATTTAAGAATTCAACAAGACAGAACCATGTGTGCAAACATCAAATGAGCACATATGATCTCAAACAGGCTGCTAAAAGTATGAAATGAATAGATGAATGAAGTGATCAAAAAAGAAGGATTTTCACAGAACAAAGATCCATTCCTATTCCAGGATTCAATATGATAAATGGACATATGTTCTGATTTATTTTAATGTCATGATAATCTGTTCTTAGTACGAATTGGACTGTGACCAATAGTTGGTAAATTGAAACAGAATTTTGAGATTACAGTACTTAGATACATCATTCATTGCCTTGGTAATCAAATGAATCAAGAAGATGATGATGAGAGTTATCTACTCAATCTAAGACAGAAGATTGCTAAAATACTAAAGTGCTAAAATGCTTTGTTATGCAAGAAAAGGAAGTCCACCTATGGACCTAGGTTATACAAAAGACATTGGAACAGAGAACTCATTATCTAACAATGATCAATATTTCAAGGTAATTGGAAAATCACTATAAACCTTCACTGTTGCAAGACTAGATATTGCTGCAACTATATTTTTTACAGTCAACATGGCAGGAATAGTGTAAAATGTAATGTATTTTTAAAAGAAACAACTCAAAATATGACTGCAAGAGACCTTAAATTTTAAGTTGATTGGATATGTAAATGCTCTCTGAGTTGGGGTCACTAGGGATTGCAAGTTTACAAAGTGGTTATGTATTCAAAACAAAGAAGGAACTGTCATTGATTAAGTCAACAGCAGGGAAATGTTGCACAACAAAAGGATATGCTGATAACTAATTTGGGTATCACAATTATTTCTAGATATTCATACTCACACATCTGATGCCCACCTTCAAGACTTCTCAAGGGCTCAGCTGTTCTTATGGAACTCCCTTCGTTGCCCTGTTAGACTCTTACCTAGTCTCTGTTCTTCTAAAAAATGATTGAAAACTCACTTCTTTAGAAAGCATATCAATTAAACTGTTAATACCTTTCCCTCACTGCAACTTGGTAACCCACCATGCTTCCTCTCCTACAAATGTTGTCCAAAAAAAAAAAATACCTGACCCTTCATTGTAAACTATTCTAGAAACCTACTTTTTCCTGTACATGAAATACAGCCTACACTTCCCTCTTGTTTCACTTTACCACTTTAGAATGTAAGCTTGTTTTGGCAGGGCCCTCAACATCCTCTGTTCCTGTGAGTCCAATTCATCTTGTTGCAAAAACTTGTCTGTTAGTCCACCTATTGTACAGCACTACAGAATTTATTGGTGCTCTATAAATAATAATAATAATAATAATAATAATACTAATAATAATAATAATATGGAAGTGTGCACTGTCAAACCAATTTATAAAGGCAATCAAGGATGTTTAAAGATGTCTGAAATTAACTTGACAAAGTTGGACAACAGTTGTTAGAAGTTTTCAGTTTATACTTAAAGGATCACTATAGGGTCAGGAACACAAACATGTATTCCTGACCCTATAGTGTTAAAACCACCATCTAGCCCCCCTGGGCCCCTCATGCCTTCATAAATATAGCAACATCTTACTGTATTCAAGCCTGAAGCTGTAACTCTGCATGCTGTTTGCCTCAGAAAAACAAGCAGTCTGTTGACATCATCAGAAGTGGTAGCCTGATCAAATCACAATGCTTCCCCATAGGATTGGCTGAGACTGACAAGGAGGCAGATCAGGAGTAGAGCCAGCATGATTTAAACACAGCCCTGGCCAATCAGCATCTCCTCATAGAGATGAATTGTATCAATGATTAAGTAGTGTAGGGCTAGAACGAAAGTACTTCAAAAGACCAAAAGGATTAGAGCATGGAAGACTGGAGTAAGGTCATCTTCTCAGAGGAGTTTAATTTTCAGCTTTACCCAACATCTGGTCATCTAATGGTTAGATGGAGACTGGGAGAGACATACAATCCAGTATCTCACACCCACCGTGAAATTTGGTGTTGGATCTGTGAAGATCTGGGGGTCCTTCAGCAAGGCTGAAATCGGGCAGATTCATCTTTGTGAAGGACACATGAGTCAAAACACATGCAAGGCTATCTTGGGAGAAGACTTGTTTCCTTCATCTCTGACAAATACACACACCACAAACACACACACATATCTTGAACACTAGATGCAATGGAACATGCTTAACGATATATATGTATTTTTTACTTCTTCTGCCCAGGGCTCCAGTCATAGCATGAATATATAAAAAAACAAAAAGAGAGACCTGAACACTCACATGTCTTCAATTTGCAATACATACGTGTGCATAACTGTACAGGCCTGACTAGGTTTAGACATCCTTTGGTCCTTTCTCAAGACTATACATACATACATATATCGATACATATACATACACATGCAAACATACACATATTCCAACAAGCAATTCCTTCACTAACAGGTGGAACTTTAGCAAGTATATAAAGGTTGTAAATGTACAGTTTATTTAGTTTACCTAAGACTCTATCATTGATTAGCTCTGTTGTTTGTTGTTCTGTTGTACCAATTAATGTTTTTACTAGTAGATCTGTTCGGCCTTGATTTGAATTCAGCTGTACTTATTTAAACAAGCATAACTAAAACACACTGCAGTACAGACTTGTTATATGAAAATGGAAAGAGCTAAACAGGAACATTTAGGAAGATAAATATGTCTTTCTTTACTTTCTGAAAACAAATCTGAATTAATATACAATGCACAGGGATGAGACTCAACTTTTTCTTAAGTGGAAAGATATGCTTTAGATGAGTCACTAATTTCATGAATATCTATGTCAGTAGCTTTACCCCCAATGGTTTAGAAAACAGATACTATGGTTCATGGCTATGGCTATTGGGTTATAGGTTATGGTAGATCAAGGTCAGAGTGAAAGGGAAACTTTAGTGCCAGGAATACAAAGTTGTTTTCCTGGCATCATAGCTCCCTATAGTGCCCCCCTTAAAAACCATTATGTCACTTACCTGGGTCCAGCGTCCATGTCCCTCAGCGCTGGCTCCAGTCTGCATCCTTTCCTCCAACGGCCATGCTCGCATTAGGATTTCCCATAGGAAAGCATTGCACAATGGGCGTATGCATGAAGGCATCCAGCGTCAGTTAGGCGACCAAAAGTCGCCGAACAGCCCTGCAGTCCTCCTATAGGCTGTCTGCTAGATAGCCACTAGAGGTGGAGTTACACCACAAAGCTAATTATTGCAGTTTGTAATAAACTGCAAAAATTAGCTTTGCAGAGTTAAGGGTGCTGGGACAATGCGCCCAGACCATTTTAATGAGCTGAAGTGGTCTGGGTGCCTATAGTGTCCCTTCAAATGCTTTTCCAGAGTTTGGGAAGTTAGGGGAAAGAAATCATCTCCCTATAACTTTCTACACAAAAATACATTTAATTTCAATGTTTGGATAGCCATTTCCCAGCTGCATCATCTCTTGCCAATCACCAAAAGCACATGCACAGATTTATATGCTATTTCCTCTGCCCTGGCATAAATCTCCAGTGTATTTCCATTATAAGCATGCTTAACTCCAGCACAGAATATATATGAGAGGACACACCTGCACCAGCATTAGCTCCTATTTTCTATTCCCTGATTATGATTACAGTTTGAAGCATCATATTGTGCTTTAAATCTTCCATTTAATCCCAGTGTTCAGGGAGGGAGAGAATTCCCGCATAGCACTGGTACAATTACTCTAGAGTAAATACCAAGGTCACCTTCTAAAACTTGCTTTTGAAAAGGTGATATTAACGACTCTAGTCTGATACATACAATGTTAACTTCTCAAACATCTGCCAAGAGACTGTAAAACCAAGGTAGGAAGCTTAAACATTAACCTTTTTCATATAGTGAACGTCGTGCACATGACACATTAACTCTGGACCTTTTTAGACTCTTCCTTGCTATAGCCAGATATAGTGGAGAGTTAAATGGATGTTACTTGGTTTAAAGAGAAACAGTAAAACACTGTTTGAAAACTCTAATGCATAATGTGATACCATTAATCTTTTTTTGTGTTTAAAGGATTTACATGCCCTGAGATTAGTGGGAGTTACACTCCAAATCAACAGCTAATATTTTACATTTATTTTACATTTTCTGGGGTGACAGAGAAAGTGCAAATCTATTATCAAGGATAATAGAGGTACATGGTATCGACAAACTAGCCAAAGTCAGGGACACAGAAATCAGATTAGGCAGGTGAAGTCAAGATCAATAAACCAAGAATCAGACACAATAGGGAGCTCTCAGATAATCAGAATGGAAACCACAACAAGGCAAGGACTTGTTGCATTGTGCGTGCAATGTGGGAATGTGCGCAGATGGTAATAAACGGATGATATCATCATGTTAGAGCTACGTATAACACGAGGGCCATGCATATGATATATGGAGTTGGAACCATAGCATTATGCATCATTATGCACCGCTGTGCCACTTTTGGGATGCAACACCGCTTGTCTCCACATCAATGCAGCTAGTCAGCAGCGGTGAGCAGACCGGCCACATGGAACAGGAGGATGCGCTCCGTGCCGGCGCCTCCATGCAGCAAGAGGGAGACGCAGTGCGGGAGCGCGAGGTAAAGGGGCAGTGGAGCGGTGGCATGACACCTCTAGAGGTGACTGGCGATGGACTACTAGGGTCCCTTGTTCAGCATTAAATGTATTCTATAGTGTAAGAAATACAAAGTTGTATCCCTTACACTATAGAGCCCTCTGGTCCCCACTCCCTTGTGCCCACAACGCAAAAAAGGGTTAAAAAAACTTTTTAACACTTAACTGATTCCAGCACCGATGTTCCACCTCCTCTGACGTCATTTGACGGGGGAGGGGCTAATGCACATATTAATTAGGCCCTCTCCTTAGGAAATAATTGCATTACTGATGCTGGATGCCTTGTGCAGAGCGTGAGGACATCCAGTGTCCGTTAGGCAACCAAAAGTCAGTTAACCACCAGTGCCTCTAGTAGATGTCTGATTAAACAGCCACTAGAGGCCGTCTTAGTCCTGCAATGTAATTTTTTTTTTTTTTTTTTTTTAAACTGCAGTGATTTACATAGCAGGACTGAGTGTGACTGGGACATTGCACCCAGACCACTTCAATGAGCTGAATGTGTCTGGGTGACTATAGTGTCTCTTTAAACCATTCAAAAACAGATTAACATTTAACTGAGTGGCAGAACCAAGGTACTTCATGCACAATAACCACTAGCTACTCAATAATCACAGGGAGGCTGAGACATCTATCTCTTCCTGTGCTGCCCTAAAATAACCATAACTTTAAAAAAAAATCATGTAATATAAAATATACATAAAGCTGTAATGTCTATTAGGGGAAAATAATGACGTAATTATTTTTACCATCAGTCTTGTGGTTTATTATAAAAACAAGATTACAGTATTTTCCAACTATGTATCCTCCATCAACTTGTGTTTTCACTATCTTTCACTCAATATTATGAGCAGTTATCACAAAACGTGAAGGAACCTGGATGGTGCACAGAGAGATAATATGGCTCCCAGTATGGAATGTAAATTCATGCAAGCAATGAGTAAGAAAGGATGTATGTATTACAGCAGAGATCATGATCACATCAAAACCAGTGCCACTGTAATGGACATGGTATCATGTAAAAAACATTGCTCCCTCTGAAGAACATCCCCACCAATAAGAAAATAACCTATGGTGATCTACCTCTTGTAGAGATTATGTTCTCTTGCAACTGAGCTGCCAACCATTGATAAGCCAGCCGTGCATGGAGGTATGTTCACGTTTCATTGATCGCAAAAGAGTCTATCTGTGGTGGGGATATTATTGGAATGCCTGCCAGAATTTAAATTTAGATCCCTCTTAATGACATATGTAAGGTAATCCAGATGATACAGAAAGTTACCATTTATGAAAAGTTGACTGTATAAAATGTGATGACAAAACCCATAAAATTATAAAGTAAAATTGTTGGTCGCATAAGATTCAATGTCTTTCTGTGTTATTGCTTGGAGGATTATTACTCTTTGTGTCTAATTGTTGTTTGCAAACAATATTGAGATAGCATTTTCCTGCTATTCTTACAAACAAAGCTTAAACTAGTCACATTTACATGTCCATTGGAGTAATCTACTAAACCATCTGGAGGATTGAATTTGGATGAAAATCACATTTGAGGTAATTAATTAAGCTCCGATGTTTTGGAGCATATTTGAAAAAAAAATGCTAAACGTCTCATCTTAATTACTCAAAGCCACCTAAGAAATAACTCAAAATCAGAGCCCCTCCAAAATAGACTGAATTGAAGGCCCCCAGAAGTAGCTGACAGGTAATTCAACCGCTCTGAAATGACTCACAAATTAGTTTTGAATTAAAGAGAACTAGAATGAAAATTAATAATAAAATAAAAATATCCATTAGCAAGTTAAAATTAAAGAAACAATATAGTATTAGGAATACAAACATGTATTCCTAACACTATAGCGCTGGAATAGATGTTTAGTTGACCAGTCACCAATATGTGGAGTTTAAAGGTGATTATACTTACCTTTTGTCCCTCACAGTGCTGGTCACGCCACAGCTGGCCCCGCTTCAGGAAGGATGTAACCCCAAAATCAAGGAACTCAAGGTGTATAAAAAAAAACCAGTTGCAGAATGATTTAAAAACTAATATAATTGTGTCACTGGCACCAAGAAATGGGGTAGGTCCACCGAAAGAATGGGCAGGTCAGCCTGGCATGAATGCATACTATACTGACTGCCAATTACACAGAGCAGCCGACTAAATGCAGATCCTGTAGAGAGTGGTGTTTCAGTGCTTTCTGTATGGTCCTACTACCCTTAGTGTAGCTCAAGAGCTTATAATGATGAACTTGCACTACTCTTTTTTGGGACATTTCCCTGGTGTCCCCAAAAATGAGAGACCAGGAAAAAAAGTCATTACATGGGACAGGATTCTAAAAAATATACTATCCTGACAAAAGTGGGAATGCTGGGAGGTTTGAATTTCTGGCAAATGCACCATTCTTTTTATTCACTAGTTCAAACTAATTTAATTTTGTGTCCACCTAGTTATTGCTAACACTTTCCTAATGAATTGGAAGATTCCAGTAGGTCGCTAAATATTGAGACAATCGCATTTGTTATTTACTGAAAAAGATAGAGAGGGGTGTATTTACTGACAGCTAGAAAGGTATTAGACCGTGACAATGACATGTCATTTCTTGTTGGGAGATAGAAGTTATTATGGCTAAAAGAGAGAAACCAAAGATAAGCTCTATCTAACCTAGATAACGGATGTCTCATAGAACAAAAAGCTGTGTACCAATCATTGCCTGAGATGGAGGTGGACAAAGTGCTTCAACACACACTAGCACTGGGCAAGGAGAATAATCTTTCATGAAATGACAGCACTCACAGGGAAACATTTAAAATTCACCACAGTAAAATGTTATAATTTTATGAAAGAAATAAAGAAACTAAAGGTTTTTTTTAATTTTTTTTATTTAACTTATTGGTATAGTATAGGGAGGGGGTAGACAGCTGCTCTTTCTGTATTCTACATTTTCTATGTTTTATTTCCTTAGTGTAATGTGCTTAGCTGCCAGATACCTGCTCAGACAGGCCAGTGTGTACAATAACAAAAAAAACAAGTCTTGCGCTCAAACTCTCATTACTCCTGGGCGGCAACAATGACCATAGTACTCATCGGCCCCAATACATACAGTGAAAACCAAAGAAAAAAGTTAACTGCGCTCTTCCCAAATCCCTATGCTTGTTTCTCCAATAGCCATGAGAGGGTTTAGCCCACCTACCACGTCAAGGCAAACCTTTCAGATGGGCACTACACTAACCTTTTTACCTTGTTTCCTTGAGCTTCTGGCAAAGATATCTCTAATGAGACAGATTGGGGTATATTTATTATACACCTGTATATGCTTATTAACCCCTAATAAGGAACATATGGGATGGGCGGCAGCATTGTAACAAAGCTGTGTGATACAAAAGTAAATACATATACAAAAAAACAAGTCCTGCGCTCAAACTCCCATCACTCCTGGGCGGCAGCAACGACCATAGTACACATCAGCCCCAATACATACACTAAAAACCAAAGAAAAAAGTTACCTGTGCGCTTCCCAAATCCCTATGCATATTTAAACAAATGGAGGTTATTTAGTTTCTCCAATGGCCATGAGAGAGTTTAGCCCACCTGCCATGTCAAGGCAAACCTTTCATGTGGGTCATACTCTAACCTTTCACCTTGCTTCCTTGAGCTTCTGGAAAATATATCTCTAATGTGACAGTATGTATAATGTGCTTTGAGAGAATGCAAATATTTTAATTGCTGTCATAACAAGTAAAATTATGCCTATGCTACCCATTTTAGGTATTAGCAATAGCCCTAGTATGGGAGGGCAGGGAAAAATGGGAAGGACCAGTGATGCACACTGCTTGGTGCCTCTGAAGTGTTTGACCCGGGTTCATTCAGGTATGAATGCACTCCATGCTGACTACTAGTCAGGCTGGCCTAAATAAGAAAAGACCGTGTAGAGAGAGCTGTTAAAGCACTATCTGCATTGCTTGTAGTGCAAGCACGTCTAAGATGCACTCACACTGCACTCTTTGGGGATAATTTCCTGGTGTCCCTAAGAGCATGTTGCCAGCGAACAAACTCAGGCATGAGGGACAGGACCCTGGAATGGGGACTGTCACACTGAAAGCAGGACAATTGAAAGGCATCTATTAGTCTCTTCCATCCAAATTAAAAATCTAGAAAGAATTTAGTTTTCTTTGATTATCAGGAGCATGTGAGATGCAGAAACACACACCCTTCCAGTAGATAAGACACAATCTTCCTGTCTATTCTACCATGTATGAAGCACAGACTGCTTTCACTGATTTGTTCTTTAGAATGTTAAATAGCTATTCTATCTGAGGCTTATTTCCTAAATAAAAGATCTGGAAATGAACAGAGATGGCATTTCATATAAAATATTCTGAGTGACAACAAGATTACTCCATTTTCAGACAGAGGGATGATCATGTATCATGCTGCAGGTTGGGATAGAAAAGCTCTTAAATTGAATCCTCGTCAGTTAGAATGTAGCACTTTGATATTCACATCCCCCTCCGGAGCTTCTCTCTACATCTGAGACATTTTCCTTTGTTTTTACATCAAAGTTCAGTGTGGAAACTCATTACGAGGCTCCTGTGATCACCGCAGAGCATAATGAGGCTGTCGTAGAAAGCAGGTGTACCATTTGCATTCATCAGGTACTAGTAAAATAGAGACAATAAAAGAGGATGTGCAGAATTTTGGCATCCTGTTGCTGTTTTACAAACATCCATAGACCTGTAACTATGGTAATCTTGTCTCTTGTTGTCTTTAGTATTCTTTGTGGACACTAAACTTGTTCCAATTAGAAGTTTTATATGGCATATGCTTTCTCTTTTCAACACTTTATATTTTGGATCTATACCTGCAGTTCAAGTGAAATTCAAGTCGTGTATACATACATTGGTAGAGGTGGGTAGGAATCGAATTACAATGTCTAGGAGAAGCCAAAATGTTAAGATTACAGGTTAGGTAACTAAAAGTTGAATACCTATAGATCTTAGAGTCCAGCGAATCCACATCACTGCCTCCACTACAATGGTAGAATCTAATTGTCTTCCTGTCTTTGCCCTATGGAAGCTAATTCACTTGACTTGACCACATAGAGAAAGTAAAGTCATTGAGTCTATTAATTTTAAGAAGATGATTTGCTGCTTTCATTCTGTGTATGAAACTGACTTGTCTTTGTAAGAAGCCTGTAGCAAAAAAGAGGACCTAACTACACTTTTATTCCCTTTGTTTGGCTGCCCTACCCCCCCACCACCCACGTTCATTTACCGAACCAGCTTTGTGTGGTCCCCTTGTTTGCAAATCATATGTCACTACTACCAGTGTGGTCCAACAAGCAAAACTATGTAACATTTACATAGACTATACATAGAAGATAGACACAATGTAAACCGGTCCTTAGAATGGCCGGGTTAATACGTTGAAAGACTGAGAATGGTCAAAGGAAAGCCAAGGTCAAGGGATCAAGAAATACACAAGATTGGTAAGGAAAGCCAAGTAAGGGAGACCAGAGATAAGAGTAGTCAGGAATAGCCAAAGTCAAAATACCGGGAAGATCAAATAACAAGAACAAGGAAAACACACTCTCGGGAACCAGGA
Source organism: Pelobates cultripes (assembly GCA_933207985.1). Classification (NCBI taxonomy): domain Eukaryota; kingdom Metazoa; phylum Chordata; class Amphibia; order Anura; family Pelobatidae; genus Pelobates; species Pelobates cultripes. Next base: position 52,350,526 of record OW240924.1, on the reverse strand, counting down.
ACTGAAACCATGACAGGGCAATGGACTAGGGAACTTCAGGGGTTTAAATAACCCTCCTTATGCTGTTATTGGTCAGAGCTTGGCCTCTGACCCCAGAACGTGCGTGTGTTTTGATGTTGTGACGTCACATGCACATTCACGTGACCCTTGGAGGTGGAGTTACAAATGGCTGCAACCTCGTGGTCGGCGCCTTTTGTTTACTGCTTGTGGAGGGGATGGACGCCCAAGCGGGACGGCTCATGGCTCGCTGCTGAACAGGTAAGTTTACTAACCTGTCAGCGTGGTCACACCGATCGGGTGCGACCATGTGAGGCCATGAGCCGTGGGCCCTGACATCATGTTTGGGCTTGATTGGAAGATGGTGCTTGTCCCATTCTAAATATAATAGGAATGAGGCTTAATGATTAATCTGTGGGTAGGTATGAATGTTTCTTCTGAATATGATACTGGAACACAAGGCTAATGGCCATTAACATATCAAGGGACCACCTGTCTAAAAGGGGGTCTAAACATATGGCAAGACTTCTAGGCCTATCACAGTGAGTGCCTGAGATTTTTTTCTTTTATACTAGGGGACACTGAGACACTGGGGACACTGGCACACTACAGACACTGAGAGACACCAGGGACACTGCCTGGGAGATATGGGGACACTGAGAGACTATAGGTCAATGGGAGACATGGGGCTACTGTGTCCCTAGTGTCTCAGGGTCCCCATGTTCCCCAGTGTCTCAGTGTCCCCATGTCTCCCTGTGTCTCAATGTCTCAGTGTCCCCAAGTCTCACAGTTTCCTCTAGTGTCTCAGTGTCCCCAGGTCTCCAAGTGCCCCTAGTATCACCATGTCCCCAATTGTCCCTATGTCTCCCAGTGTACCCAAGTCTCTCACCCTCCCTATGTCTCACAGTTTCCCCTAGTGTATCAGTGTCCCTGGGTCTCCCAGTGCCCCCTAGTGTCTAGGTGTCCCCAAGTGTCCCCCAGTGTCCCTATGTCTCCCAGTGTCCCCTAGTGTCTCAGTGTCCCCATGTCTCACAGTGTCCCCTAGTGTCTCAGTGTCCACAGGTCTCCCAGTGCCTCAATGTCCCCAAGTGTCCCTATGTCTCCCAGTGTCCTTATGTCTCTCAGTGTCACCTAGTGTCTCAGTGTCCCCATGTCTCACAGTGTCCCCATGTCTCACAGTGTCCTCTAGTGTATCAGTGTCCCCAAGTCTCCCAGTGCCCCCTAGTGTCTCAATGTTCCCAAGTGTTCCTATGTCTCCCAGTGTCTCAGTGCCCCTTAGTGTCTCAGTTCCCCATGTCTCAGTGTCCCTAGTGTCTCCCAGTGTCCCCTAGTGTCTGTGTCCACATGTCCACATGTCATCCTTCAGAGGCTCGGAGCTGCTGTCTGGACTCTCTGTGCTGTGTAGCTGCTCCCCCGCAGATCAGTGAGTAGAGAGAGGCAGGGAGGGAGATGCTGTAACTTCTTATCCCTGCCTCTCTCTACTCACGCAGTGACCCCTACTGACCAGAGCTGGTATTGCAGAATAATCTCTGTTTATGCTGAGACTGACATTTGTATTGCAGGTATTACTGCAATACTGGCACTGGCTCGGCAACCTCAAATACCGGAGAAATACTGGCCAGGTGGCAACCCTAAGAGTAGTGTGTAAAAAAAAAAAAAAAAGTATATATATATATATATTTTTTTTTTTAAATCCATGGGCCTATTCCATGGGCCTGGAGCTGCAGTGTTAATCCAGCCTCGGCCTTCCTATCAGCACAGATGGAAAGGGAGAACCAGCTTGGGTTAGCCGAACAGCGTGCCCTGGAAAAATTGCCAGATACCACAACCAGTGCAGAGGTACAGACCAAGATCCCTCATGATGCCTTTAAAAAAATGTGTGGAAGCTAAGGATGATATAGACGGCTTCCTACAAGACTTAGAGCGGCAGTGCCGCCTGTATCAGGTACCACCAACAGATTGGGTGCGTGTCCTGGCTGGTAAGCTTTCTGGCAGAGCAGCAGAAGCTTACAGAGCCATACCAGATGAGGAGAGCACAGACTATATTCGGATGAAGGAGGTGATATTGGGAGGATATGTCATAACACCCAAAGCATACAGGAGACTCCTTTTGACTCGGGAAATGAAAAGGCAGGAGAAAGACTCTCACACAGAATAGGCCTGCCGAATGCAGCAAGTCAAGCTTACAATGGAGAAGAGATCACACAACTAATCCTGTTGGAGAATTTTTACAACGGACTGAGTCCAGAGGTACAGGAGTGGGTAAGAGACCGGAAGCCCACTACCCTGACCAAAGCTGCCCGCCAAGCTGATGAATACCAGGATGCCCGCAGGCAGCAGAGACCCCGTATCAGGCGAATGCACAGACCCCTGAGCATTAACTTGGGGCTGCAGTACAGCAACGAGGAGAGCACACCCCCAGTCCTCAAGCACCTCAACACCCAGCATGCAGCGGAATACAGTGCCATCAGTGCAAACAGTTTGGACACTACCGGAGAAACTGTGCCCAGAGAAGGAGCCAAGCGTCATGGATTCGAACAGTGCCACCTTCCCCAGCACAGGCAGCAGTCCACTACTATCATGTTCACAGGCAGCAACAACCTAGCCTCAGACCAGTGCCCAGGCCCACAACTACCACAGAGTGGAGGGAATCGCTCCAACTCACAGGTACCAAAATACCCATTCCGCAGTGGGGTACAGTGCCACATGTTCAAGCAGTTTGGGCACTATCGATGAGACTGTACCCAGGGGGCAAAACCCAGCTTTGTGGATTCGACCAGGGCCAGCTCCCCCAGCAAGAGCAGTGACCAACTACTATCCTGCAGAGGCCCCCTCATTCATACCCAGGTTCGAATCCAACAAAGAACAGTGGGGTACCCCCCATGAAGCCAACCCGTTGCAAGCTGTAACGAATAACCGGCAGCCCCATCACCAGTCAGTTCAGCTGAATGGAAAGCCAGCCCAAGGTCTCAGAGACACAGGAGCCACCCTAACATTGGTAATATTGGAATGACATGGGCCAATGGGAGACTGAATCTCGTGACATGGATTCTGAATCTTGTGACATGGGCAAATGGGAGCCTTAATCTCGTGATGTGAGCAGCCCTCCTAGGGCCAGACGGGCTACATTGCGGCTACATTGCGGTCAGTGCACGCGGTCCGCTTTAGAAGGGAAGATTGAGCCGCATGCGGCTCGTGTGGAAGCAGGACTTCTCGAGCCATGCGACGTTCGAGCTGAGGACCCCGGATAGCCCCTGGATAAAGTAAGTAACGCCACACATGATCCACTAGCATCTACCTCCCCAACCACCTTAATTAATGTTGTTGTGGACTTATTAATTATCACTGGATGGGCTCTAAATATCTAACTCAATGGAACACCATCAGATTCACAGTTGCAAAATAATGTGAGATTAAGTGACGCTAACCACTTAAGTAAAATATATGAAATGGACACACGAGACATGCAAATTGTGTAAATATTAGTAGTAGTGTAACTATACCAGAAAAGTCTTAAGTCAACCTGTCTCAGCTGCAAAACTGCCTGAGATTTCTATGTCTGACATCTTTATTTTTTTTTATCTGTTTCCTTCCCAACCCCACCTGAGTCTGACTGTCTGAACAAGTGGTGCCATCAGCAGCTGCTTAGGGGCAAGGAAGGTGGCCCATGAATGCTAGCAAATACATGCCGCGATTTGTACCTTTTACAGGAAGCGGCTACGCTAACACCAGCTGTGTCACCACAGGACTCTGATAACAAATGCAGCCATCTGCCAGGGCACAGAGTACACCCCTATACAACCTGGCATCTTCACAGCATATGTGTTTGTTCTATCAAACCTGCATATTTGATTGGTTTTATTTATATACTAACAGAAAAGCACAGCGGTTGAGAGAGAGCTATTATCTAGAGGGCAGGAAGCACAAGGAAATCTACATGCATTCAGCAAGAATCACATTCAGTCTTCAAAGTATCAACAGCTGGTACAGAAAGAGAGAATTGGAGCAAGTTACTCACACTGGTTATTGTACGTCTGATTTAAAATATGTAATGTCTTTCAGGGATGGTTTAATCTCCACATTATGTTTGCATGCTTCACGTGCCCTTGCTGATGCTTTTTAAGCTCTTAAACTATCTTTAAAAAACACAAAGCATTGATATGAGTTCATTTTCAAGCCAGCATTGATATGAGTTCATTTTCAAGCCAGCAGGATATTAATACACAATATTTTTTTATTTTTTTATTTATTTAAGTAATTTATTTTAACAGTTTTTTTATGTAAAAATTGTATCAGTATATGAAATACTCTGCAATGGTTCTGGTGTATAATTGGAAAATAATAAATTAATGTTTTATACCTCTCATCACCATATTACTGTCTACTGCAGGGGTGCCCAAAAGGAAGATCCCCAGATGCTGTAGAATTACAACTCCCTTGATGCATTGCATACCTTTAGAATGCTTTAGTACAGATCCCCAGATGTTGTAGAACTGCAAGTCCCATGATGCTTTGTCATTCTAAATGCATTCTAAAGGCATGCAAAGCATCATGGAAGTTGTAGCTCTACAACATCTGGGGATCTACCTTTTGGAAGACATATAGGTCCAGTTGGATTTTTTGAGTGTGCATGCTTTGGCATCCTCTCACAATGCTACTAGAGATTTTTTTAGAGATGACTAATGTGCAGTTTCACTGGGCTTTGTGCAAATCCATATCAGATATTTGGGGAAGTAGCAGATGCATTTAAGTGAACACATATATTCTCTAGCAAATAAATGGTGGTTTAATTGTTGCTGAAATCTCTATTTTAAAAACTGCAAAGTTTATAATGATGGAAAAATCTGGTCACTTTTCTGTTGGATAAAGTGGCAGAAATATTCATAGATCCATTGGGTTGGTGGCCAAATGGTGAATATTATAAAATGATGGTTAGGATAAAATAGCAACAAATTCAATAGATTTATTTAATTGTGCCAACATCTCATCGAAAAGTTGTAACACCTTGATACATCAAAAATTGATATTTACATGATAAGGACCTTGACAACCATGCAATATGTCCAGCTTAATGATTTATCAATGTCAGTGGAGGCAGAGACCATTTCAGCATTTATGTGCATTGTTAAATCTGCCATGCACATACATATACTATTATTTATTAGGTATAACGTTTTTATTTAACCACATCTTTATCTTTATTTTAACCTGTTTTTAAATATCAGATTAATCAAACTATGAAAAAAGTAGCACATGATTTAATTTAATCAGTAGTAAAAAAGTAACAATATATTAGTTTTATATATTAATAGCAATAAATACTTGCACTTATCAATCACTTAAAGGGACACTGTAGTCACCAAAACAACTTTAGCTTAAAAAAGCAGTTTTGGTATAAAGATCACGCTGCTGCAGTCTCACTGCTCAATTCTCTGCCATTTCAAAGTTAAATCACTTTGTGTATACAGCCTTAGTTACACCTCCCTGAATGTGACTTACACAACCTTCCTAAATACTTCCCGTAAAGAGTTATCTAATGTTTATTCTTCCTTTATTTCAAATTCTGTTTAATTTAGAATTTCTTATCTCCTGCTCTGTTAATAACCCTACAGGAGCCTTCTGTATGTAATTAAAATTTCATTTTCAGAGCAGATGAAAAATACTTTTAAAGTAAGTTTCATGTTATTTTAAATTATACCATTTTGTTTTCATGCAGGCTTTGTCAATCACAGCCAGGGGAGGTGTGGCTAGGGCTGCATAAACAGAAACAAAGTGATTTAAGTCCTAAATGGCAGTGAATTGAGCAGTGAAACTTCAGAGGTATTTATATATACCAAAACTGCTTCATTAAACTAAAGTTGCTTTAAAGCCTATAGTCCTTTAATTTTTCCTTCAAAGTAGAACGTACTGCACATCAGAATCAGACTTTTTTGGACATCCAAACACAAAACAACAACTGAAACGTGTTGAGATTCCACTAAATGTGCAAATGATTTCCAAGAAGATTCTGAATTTCATTTATTTGCGTTGGTTTGTTTTTTGTTTTGTTTTTTCCGTTTCACTCCATTTTGTTTAAAGCTAAAATCTAAATTCTCTGAAGCGGGAAAAGAAACATTTACTAGCACAGGTGCTGATGAAAAACTCTTAATAGAAAGAAAGCTGTTTTGTTTTTCTCCCGATCTGAGCCAATCTGCAAAAAAAATGCTGCCTGCGTGAAACTGACGAATGTTGACATTTGTGTAATGGGAGGGAATTAACCATGAAATTGATCTGCTGTGTCACCAGGAAAACTCTAACCAGGTTCCATGTAGCGCGCTGACAGACACACAGATTTAAAAATGAAAAATTATCCTCTAAGTGCACATCTTTCCAACATTTAAAATAAACACCATGAAAGTTTTGTATAAATTGGAGCAATCAGGGACATTCCATTGGTTCCCAAGGAAATTGCTCCTCTTTCAAAATGTTGTGTAAGAATTGCTTATTATACATTATCCCCTCACTTTGTTAAAGGCTGTGCTCTCCCTATAAATAGCCATCTTTAAATCTATAAACGTTTAGGAGTTATACCCTTTCCGATATACTGTTGGTCCCCAGAGAGTAAAGATTATCTGGTAAAGTGGATTGTTCCTGTTGACATCTTTGGAACATGTGAAGACATCACCTGTTTGTCTTACAGAATATCTGCAACGTTACTAGTGAATATATTGCAAAGGCATAGTTCAGCACTTCTCCCAGAGAATAAATTAAGTTCCCATGGGGCACTAGGCAGGTCACCAGTTTTGGCCCCCCTTCATTCATTCATAGGGATGGTTAATGGTGTCATGCAATTATATGGTTCTAGGGCCCTGTCAAAAACCTGGGCATTAGGCAGCTGCCTATGGTAGCCTAATGGTTAATTCTACACTGACGTCTCTATAAGAAAATGCAGACGAATGATCTTCAAGGAAGGGTTGAGATACTTTTCCAAACATTTCACCAGTTGCAGGGAAGTGACTTGTTGTGTCATATGCAGTAAAAACTGCATAGGAGGGTGCTTTCCAGTGTCAACAATTAGAAGAGTGAGTTTTTGCTTTATTCCATATAACAATTTTTATTGGGGTATCTGTCTAGTATCACATGGTTCAGGAACTGCGGGGGAGTGGCTGTGCTTTGTCACATGGTATTGGAAATGCTGGTGATTGGCTGCGCTGTGCCACATCACTCCATTCAATCAATCCAAAACTATTTTTAAAAGTTCTTTTGTTTGTTTAAAAGCGGAAATCACAACACATTCCATCAACAGCCTTGAGATTTGCAGTTTGCATGCTACAGAAAGACATTTGACTAATCAGGGGTTTCTGATTTCAGTCTATAGTGTTTATGGACATTTAGTACACAACTATACAGGGGTTAAAGTATAAGAGTAATGGACTGATTAACTTTCAGTACAGAGTCCAACTTCTGCTTATAGCAGGATTAAACTATAGCTAAACTATAATTCCCAGATAGCTCCTTTATTGCATGCTTTACTTGTGCTTTCTGATGACATATACATATGTTTTATTGCATATCTCCCAAGTGCTCTCAGTCTAATGGAAGTTTCGAGGTTATATCCTGTCATCCTGAGTTACTTCCCTGGTGTTCCCCATCAGGTGACAGAAGAGAAATGTCCCTTATCAGCACTGAGTGAGCGCATCATTAGATGTGGGTGCATAGTGCAGAGCGATGTCATGGCTTTTAGTCCATGCTCAAAGCACTGTGAGATTAGGCTGCCCTGAGTTGGGTTGACTAGAGCTAATTAGCCCGGTGTGCACAGTGCACACATCTGTCAGTCTGACAATCCTTCTTTTTTGGACATCTACAAGAATTCTCCATTCCTGGCCTGGCCTGCATACCTCAGTGTTGGGAGGCATGTTATTGGACATTGCAGTTTAGATGTATTTTAGAATAGAGGAGGGAAATGTATATAGATTTATTATTTTGCGTTACAAAAACTACTCAAAATTGGGCATGCCAAGCAGTGGCGTACTAAGGGGGGAGAGGAGGGGCGATCCGCCCCGGGTACCACTGACTAGGGGGGGTGCCCGGGGCAGACTGCAATGCCCCTCCTGCGCCCATCCCTGAGACCGGTCTGCAGCTCCGCAGTGTGCAGAGCTGCAGACCATGTGTCTCGCGAGCACTGCCCAATCAGATTGTTGCCGCGGGTTACCACGGTAATGCTCTGATTGGGTCTCGCTAGATCCATGGTCTGCAACTCTGCGAAGCTGCAGACCGGAAATGATGGCTGTTAAGACACCCCTGGTGTCTTTAAATGAAACCGCCGTTTAGTCAGCCTTCCCCTTCTGCAATATCAATAATCTCCGTTTGCATAAACTGCAGTGTACGAACCAAGCTCAGGGGAAGCGGCAAACTCCCGACCGGGATCCGTGAATGGCTCCAAATCCACAAACTGCTGCTAGCCGCCGTACAACAACATCCACCAAGTGGCTTTCGGTTCCATCCAGTAGTCTCTAAACGCAAAGAAGAAATCCCCCCAATAACGAGACAGAAGCTCCGCATTGAGGGTCAAACAGGATCTGGCTTTACTGTGGGCTACTCGCCCATATTTAAGCAGGTCTCCCACTTGGTGGACACTCCCCTAGGGGACCAAATGGGAGACTGTAATGACAGATAGACATGGGGACATTTCAGACATACAGTCACAGTTTTTACCCACAATGCACTAGGGTTTCCTCCCCTCTGCCCTGGAGATAATTAATAAGAAACTCAATTATCTCCAGGACAAAGCCAGTCACCATCTTAAATATAAAACCAGAAAATACATAAAAATTCATAACTTTACAATAACCGAACATTTCCCATTCGTATCACATATCCCCAGATAGCCTGGATCTGAGTGCATATTATTAGCGAATAGCGCTCAGATCCCACACACATAGTTCAATCGCCATGGAGTCAAAGTTCTTGCAGTCTTTCGGTATGCGATTGACTCCATGGGAAGGCTATCTGGGTTAAGTCCTTTCGTGTGTTTCAAAACTCCCGAACGGCCGGTGTTCGTATGCTTTCGTGGAGGCAGCCAGGCGTTCCGTTGTTTCAGCGGTGTTCGGCAGAAAAAGTGTCCGTTTTTAGTTCCATGAAAATAGAGCCGAACACCGCTGGGCTTTCGCGTGTTTTAAAATGGCCGCTGCCTCGTGGTCGACATACGAACGACGACCACCCTGAATTCGGTTTAATTGAGAAGTGCCTGTGGTTAACCACAACGTTCTAATTGGGATCAATAGGTTAACCAGCAGCACACTTCTCTCCTAGGTGGCCATCCGTTCGGTAGTTTTGTTCGGGAAAAACGGTCATTCGTATGGCTGAGCTATAGGAAACAGCCATTTACATGAACGGGGCAAAACAGACGAATCCACCTGCAATAAACAGACAGATGGTTCTGTCACAATGGCCACCGGACCACCAGGGAGCCCACCGGACCACCAGGCAGCCCCCTCTCCTCATCACCTCACCCCCTCCCTCTCTTCATCACCCCCCTTCCCTCTCACAATCACCCCCTCACAATCACCCCCTTCCCTCTCACAATCACCCCCTCACAATCATCCCCCCTCACAATCACCCCCTTCCCTCTCACAATCACCCCTCACAATCCCCCCCTCACAATCCACCCCCCTCCCTCTCACAATCACCCCTCTCACAATCACCCCCACCCTCACAATCACCCCCCCTCCGTCATCACCTCCCCTCCCTCTCACAATCACCCCCTCTCACAATCCACCCTCCCTCTCACAATCACCCCCCTCCTCTCACTCCTCCACCCCCCCCTCATCACCATCACCTCCCTCCCCTCCTCCTCATCACCCCCCCTCCCTCTCACAATCACCCCCCCTCACAATCACCCCCTCCCTCTTATCCTCACCCCCTCCCTGAGCTCCCTCTCACTTCACCCCCCCACCATCACCCACCCCTGCTCTCACCCTCACCCCTTCCCTCACACCTTTATCCACTATACAAGCACACACACTGCATTCACTATACAAACACACACAGACACACACTTATACATGTGTGTCTGTGTATCTGTATGTGTGTTGGTATATGTGTATCTGTATGTTTCAGTGTGTGTCTGTTTGTGGGTCTGTGTATCTGTTTGTGTGTCTGTGTTTGTATCAATGTGTCTGTATGTGTGTGTCTCTATCTGTATGTGTGTCTGTGCCTGTGTGTCTCTCTCTGTGTCTGTATGTGTGTGTTTTTTTATCTATATGTGTGTTTGTATCTGTGTGTGTGTCTATCTGTATGTGCCAGTGTTTGTCTGTGTAAGACTGTTTCTATGTAACTGCATGTGTGTACCTATGTGTCTGTGTATGTGTGCCAGTGTGTGTATATTTAAGTGTATGTATGTATGTATGTATATGTGCATACATCTCAGCATTTCGCCTACACTACACACAAATACAACCCTGCATCCAAATGTCAACACTACAGAAAAAAACACCACCATATTCAAAAACCACACTACAAAAAAATGCACTCCTGCATTCAAATGCCAATACGTGCAAACACACCCGCACATTCACTCACACATACTTCATACAAAAACATGCTTACATTCAAACACACAAACAGTGCTTGGTGCTAAATACATTAAACTAAAAACACTGCTCAGTGCTAAAGACATTAAAAAAATTTGCGGGTGTTTTTATTTTACATTTTTAAGGGGGGGTGCCAAATATAGGATCAGCCCCGGGTGCCAAATGCTCCAGGTACGCCCCTGATGCCAAGTATATAGATAATTATTTGGGTCAAAAGCTGGTAAGTGCACACATGTTTGCTGATGCCTAGACGGTTTGATTAACACAATGTTACATATCTAAAAGGAAATTCACTGAATCCTTTTTATATCTACCATCTGTTCTGATATACTCTCTCCATGAAGCCATTGTATGCACAAAGGTATATGTGACTATATATAACAGATCCACTGTAGGAGTTTAAATCAGCATGATCTCAAATAAAATCTTCTGATCAGGATCACACTGAATCTATAGTAAATATGATAAGCATCCAGAATAATGGCGAAAGGGACAGTATAAGGATGGCTAATTTGGATTCTTGGCTGACTAAGTTCTGCTATTTTCAAACTTAAATTTAACCAATTAAAGACTCCATAGCTAACAGGTATTAACAGTTGTGCATAATACTTTTAATGGTTAGCATAACTGTGACTACTGTACCAATAGGGTAATGTCTTTTATTTTTTATTCTACTCCTCCTTCCCCATCACCTCACTTTAAGATTCTTTATAAAAGAAAAATGTGTTCATTTTGAATTCTATGCTTTCCATATTCATTGGATACTTTGTATGAATATGTTATTTTTATTTTTAATTTTATTTTTTTACTATTGACTGGTCTGGAGTCCTATAAACACAAATTGGTTAAGAAAACAACACCAGAGACCAGCAGTGTTCTAAACTGTTATAACAACCTGTTCTTTAAGGGTCTTATTCCAAAATAGAATATATCAATTAGACTCAATAACCCAAGTAGTGTTCAATTAAACACTAGGCATTGCATAGTTAAAAAAAAAAAAAAAACCATTGCATCGCTTGATGTCATTATCGACCTTATTGTGAGGTCACCAAATTGTACTTTGGTACTTAAAGGGTTAGGGTAAAATAGTCTAACTTTTTTTTCTTTGTAAAGTTATATAATATAAAAAAAAAACAACATATTTTTTTTCTTTTACAAAGACACTGGATCTTTTTCTAATAAAGAATTTAACTTTATTAAAAACACAGAATATTAGATGTGATAGTGTAATTTTTACCTGAAAGTCTTCTGCTTCGCTGTGCAATTGTCTTGAGAATGTGTGCAAGCGGCTGGGGACTTCTCTTTCAGTATTTGAAACTTAGTAAAGCTACAGTCTCACGGATTCTGAGCCCAGCATTTAATAAACCATTTTTGCCACTGGCAGCAATGCAAGCAATTGACATATCTAGGGGTCATTTGTTAAACTAGTGAGAGATTAACACAATACGGGATTACACATTTGCAACAATTTTTTTTTTTGGTAAACAATAGCGAGACTTGCTTGGGGCTTCTGCTAAAATGTACATCACAGCAGATAAACTGCTCCAGCTGTAATTCCATTTCTTCAGATTACATCTCTCCATCATTTTTTGTTCTTGCAGTTACAATACTTTGGCTGGCAAACCGTGTCACGCATCGACAATCATTCCTTTTTATTTAACACTTTTATTTTACAGCCTCTTAAAAGTTTGGCTATAACTACATATAAAAAAGTATCGGCAAATGCTTAACTCCTGAATGTCTGCTTTCCCCGTCAAAGAACATATGGAGATTTGTAGAATGTAACACGTTTTGTAGTAATTTCTACATTAAATCCAGGCATTGTTTGAAGATTATGCTAAACGTTATATTGTTTCTTATGTTACCGCTATTAAAGTTGGCTTTCGCTTTTTGTTCACAATAAAAAACATCTGTAAACAGTAAGCGATCTCTAGTTATTCGGTATGTAATGGATTAGATGTAGTAACTGTGTGTATAAATAGATAAAAACTGATAAAAAATTACATTTTCTCACGAGTATCAAATAAGCTAAAAGCTATCATTAAATGGGCAATTTTTCGGAAGTACATTAGGAACACATATCTGACCTATAACAGTAGGGTCTTCACATGCTCGTTTCTGACCACAACATTTAGCAGAAGCAATAGTCTTGGTATTAGAAGGCAGTATAGTTTTTCACACCAGTAATCTAAATTCAATTTAGGGTGGTTTTGTCATCCGAAGAGCTGAAATGGATTACCAGATCTCTTCCATCAAGAGGAAACAAGCATCTTGGTAAGGATAAATCTTTTTTTTTCCAAAGTAAAAACACAGTTAGGCAATTAGGACACACAGGTGGGAAAAGTAACAATTACCACTAATAGGTTTCGTGCCTTACCGGCACTTCATCAGAGACACTATAATAAAAAAATTGAAGCTTTTTGAAGCTTTTTAAAAAGTTGATATTACAAATTTGAACAGGGGGAGAAATTTAAAGATTCTGAGTATACCAAAGATGCTGGAAGTGTTACAAAGACTTCTTACCACAGGTTTCAATCCATTTTCAAATGACTTTTATACAATGGAAAACTTGGATAAACCTTTAGCAGAATATGGCTAGAAATATGAGCATCCATTAAATTGTCATTTAATTATATATTCAGTATGTTTCACTTCATTATTTTTCTTTCTGCACCCCTTCTTCTTGGTTTAATAAACTTATAAAATGTGTACTTAAGACAACTACCTACATCATATACTGATCATTTATAAATATGCTAAGAAAATATTTCTAAATGCATATATCCATATAGCATTCTGGCTGCTGAGTAAGAAGTACTCTGGCATTTTTTATTTCCCTTGTATTACATGGCTCCCATAGCCTCATAATTTCCTATGTTGGACAGCATGTTGTGTAGATGCTTGGATAGACGTTTGGACGCTTGCAAAGCTACAGCTAACTATACACTACAAACCTTCTTTAGTGAGGATGAGCAAGGGATACTGCATCTTGAATTTTCCCAGGCAGATTTGAACTGCTAGACAAAATTAAAAATCTAGGACAGATCCCCAAGACCCATTTTTACTGTTACAATAAAATGCAGGTCTATTCCTGCAAATCTGGGACTGCTGGCATTTATGTACCTGATTTTTTTTTCTTTATCTTTAATTTTATTAGAAAATGCCTATTATCAGCTATCATCATCCAGAATTACAAATGATTAAGGTAAATAAATGTCTACATCTGTGTATGGCTGCCTTTGGGATCCCAGATCTTTGCATCATGTGAATTTAAATCCATACTGGGTACTGTTGAATGGACTTCCAAACTTTATTCAGCTACCAATACAAAATGTATTACGAAACAAGCACTGTCAATGTTAGTAGTTATGTTTTTGACAAAGATATTGTGAAAAAATTTCCCTGTTTGGTTCATTGAATTGGATTTTTCACGTTTGGTAGATAAAACTACCGAACACCGACCACCTCCTGGCTCTTTATCTACAAACAAAACTACAGGATTAAGTGCTCTCCCTGTGTGGCCGCCATTCATATGGAGAAAATGGCGACCATCTTGTTCGCATGAAAAGATGCAGCGGGACTTGGTCGTCGAGTGTCTGGAACTAAAATCGGACACTCGACTTCCCGAACGCCGGTCAACTTCGTGAACGCCTGCTTCTTTTCAATGACCAGCTAGAAGAACACTATTCGGTAGTTTTGTTCCCACGAATTAGGGGAACAAATGCTACTTATGAGCCAGGGGAACAGTTTGTGAATTTGTTCAATTTTTAGACTTCCCGAAATAGACCTATTATTACCTCTGAAACTGTGGAACTATTTTTGGGTATAGAACCATGCGTGCGGTCAGTCAAATTAGGACTCCCAGGAAATTCCTGAACCCCTGAACCAATCTGGGTGATTTTTGAATATATTGGTCACCCAGATCGTGGCTATCATGGGATGTAACTTTTGTGGGGATTTTGTGTGTTTAAATGTGTTTTTGGGGTTTTGTAAAAACATATGTTTTTTTGTGGCTGGTGATAATTGAGTTTAATACAGTGCTGACTCAATTATCTCCTAAACACAGGGGAGGAATTTACCTATTTTGTATGGGAGTGTCCTGGACCTGATGTAATCGTGTGTATGTCTTTACTGTAGTCAACACCCGAACTGCGAAGTATAATCACTCAGCCTTTAGCAGTTCGGGAGAAAGCAGAAGCCGCAGCGAACGGGTATCTGACATACCAGTGTTCTTAACAGGTATCAAATATGTTAAAGTATTCTATAACCGTCATTCTGCACAGGGATTTCAGAAGCCTATGCACAGGGGAAACTGGAGAGGCTTGTTCTATTTTAGACCAGTACATAGTAAAATATGCAGAAAGGGGTGCGGGGAGACAGCGCCTGTAGAATTGTTCTCAGATCCAGTGATATATAGAATGAACAAAGAAACTTAATATGGTGTAGTATATTAAAAATCTTGATGAAGTATAGATAACAGAAATGCACTTACAATTTTCTGGAGCTTTTGTTAAGCTCCAGATTGATGCGCATGGACGGCACAATCCTCGTCTGTGGATATAATGGTTGATCCAGGTACTTCTTGGTGAGTTTTTTGTTCTCAGGCTGTGAATTGTTGTACCACTGGTCGGCAGTCAGATGTCCTCAGTATACTAATGAGCTGATTGGAATAAAAAAGGATTAAAATATACTCACAAACAGAGAGAAAAATACAGGTATTGCTCAATCCTATAAGGCTTGGGTGCTATGATCCCCACCGAGGATGTTCCTGTGAGAATCTTCAGGATAAAATTCCAGGGTAAAAAATGCCAGGATAAAAAATATATATAGATAGGTCTAGCAGTATAAAACAATAAGCTTTATTTGGAGATAATAAAAGGTATAAAATTGATAATAACACTAACGCATTTCTCCTTTCACAGGCTTTTTCAAAGTGTTTTCATAGTAAAATAGTATAATCTCTGATAAGGAATAATTCCTGTTACTCTGTGTTTTATTTAAGGGTAAATAGGAGGACTAAGCAGTAATACAGAGATTGGAACCTAAAACACAATAAATCGCTCACTAAGACACATCATCAGCAGATAAGTTGTTGAATTTGGTATTTTAAAGTAAAGATCCATTACTGAGATAAACAGTCAGCATTGTACACGTCAGGTGGTAAAAAAAAGCTGAAATTGATCTATTTTAAAAGGCAGAAAGCATCTGGCTGTGATTGGAGGATCATATTAGTCCATTGGCCTGAACAGCAGTGGCACTCATGTGGACGATTGGGTGGCTCAGGAGAGAGACACATTGTAAAAAAGTATGTCAGTGCTTGAGTTTCAATCTACATCTTGTCACATTGAGCAGGATGTCCTTTTCCTTTGTTTGTAATATAATTTAGAACTTGCAATATTGCATTCACATGTAATTGTTAGTCATACATTTCTTTACGAAAATTTTTTATTTGGCTCAATGAGCAGAAGCTAACAAGAGGTGTTTCATAGCTTCATCATCAACAGACCAAGCACAGCCATGATGCTTCTTCAGACATCTTCAATTATTTTCTTAATCTAAAGACCTAGCTCCTGACAATAACTCATTATTATTTGCTATTATCATTCACTAATACCTCATCTTGCTATAAATGAAAGATCATGATAGACCATTAAGAACAGATCATTTTCACGAAGAGTATCACAAGGTCTATGAAATGTCCATGCTAGGGAAGCAGCAAACTCATGAGTGCTTGAGTGGCTTAGGAGAATGGCACATGGCAAAAAAGTATGTTCGACCAGAGTTAAAATCTCCATATTTCTACATTAAACACCATTATTCCTAATATAATGAAACTGGCAATATACATTTTTACTTTCCCTTGTAATATGGCATTTTATAAGGATAATTTCCTTTTGGTTCAGTGAGCAGGAACAGACCAGATGCCTGCTTTAAAATCACCACCAAAAGGTCCAGTATGACCATGGTGTTTCAAAGATTGTTTTTTTTTTATTATTATTATTTGTGTTTAGGCCTAGTTCTTGACAACAACTGACTATTATTTAGAAGGTGGGTGCTGGCACAAATTCTAGATTCATTCCAGGGCATTGATAATGTTGGCATTGCATTTGATGTGTATATAATATAGAACTGAGGGAAAATGTTGCTAAACCAGTCCATTGATATAAATATCATTATGTGACCTTACCTCTAAACCATCCCTCTCACTGCTGTGTTCTCCTTGTCATTACAATCACTCATACCCAAATTGTGCTAATTTTACCTTCAAGGAAGAGCGGCTTTAAAATATGCAGGTTAATGCAGCTGTAGATATCTGGTTACTTAATTAAGCCTTACTTCTCCCATGCTTAATATAATAGCATTAACAATGTCATTGCTGTCCCTCCAGATGTTGAAGGTCTACAACTTCCATATTTCTTTGAATCATGGGAGTTGCAGTTTAGAAATTTCTGGAGGCTAAAGTTTGTGATGCCTAGGTTACAAACATAAGCTTTAGACCAAATATAAGTATTACTGGACGATATCATAGCTAAGGGTTAAACACATGGGGAAAGTAGAGCTTTATAAAGAGACACTGTGACTGGCCGGGGCAGGCTCTGCGTAGACTGTATGTTTGTAATTAAGTGGGAACACCATATCCTTTTAGTTTCCAAACACAGAATCTTTCATAAATTCCAAAATATTTGAAACAGATCACAGATAGCATTGGTTTCCAATTTACGTAGAACCTGCAAGTATTCACAGAATAAGAAAGTCCTATGCCACATATTTAGTTATTACCAGGAAGTTTTGATTGGATGTATGTAAGGGAATAATTTTCAGCAATTTACTGTGTAAATATTTGCTCAAAATTCTCAAAGATAAATCTAATTTATCCGGGCAACCCAGCCCAATCGGCAGCCGTTTTCCCCTCACACTATATCAATATTTCCAGCATTCAATTTCTGAATCATAAGTATGTTGGCTGGAAATCTTAATGGTAATGAGAAAGAAATAAGAATTGTTTTTAGATTGCAACGAAGGTCTATTTATGGGGTGTGGGATTTGGCCATTGAAATGGGAAAAAGAAATCTTAAGTAAATACGTTAGACTTTAATTGTGTTGTAAAACCATTGAAAGACTACAGGGAGTCACCAATATATTTGGTCCTAGGAAAACAGGAGGTTAATTTTAAAAATAAAAAAAGAGAGAGAAATTCTCAATGCAGTTGGATAGAGCTCAGATTTTTTTTCCTTAAATGAACAAATATCCTTTCTGTATCTACACCAAAAATAACAAAGATATATGTAGGACGTACTTTACTTCTCCAGCTAATAAAGTGACATAGAGATCAGTGTATATGCCATTTTTATAGTCCGTTAATAGTATGCTGCCTTGTCATATAGAACTTAGTGAGGACATGATTGTAACAGGGTCAATCAGGCAAATTAAACTGGTCCCCCATTCTTTATACAGCTGGAAAGCACTTTGCTTAATATTTGTTAGAGCAGGTGGTGTCCGTCACTTCATCTATCCCCAGATCCTTGCAATATGACCTGTGCCATTAACTGCCATTAAGCTATACATGGTGATTCATTAGCTATAATACATTGAGCATTCAATAAATATTTCTTCTTTTGTAATTTAATATGGGAGGGATTTATGCTGCATATATGCAGGATGGTAGGGGAATTATTGGGTAAATATAAGTCATGCAGGAAGATTTAAACTAAGAAATAATATAGAATTTTTAATAATGACATTTCTTTTTTAAATTGTGTATTCCTTTTTTAGTGGCAATAGTACCCTATTATATAATAACTTAAAACAATAAATGGATACTCCACGTGTCACGTGAAATGTGTAGGTCATACTGCCAACATTTCAAATAGACAAAAATGGACAGGTGTGAGAGGTGGTGTGGCCAGGGATGGGGCTGTCTTGAGAAATTATAGGTGACTTACTGTTAACAAGCTATGTAACTAAAATGTAATTTAGAAGAAAAACAATGTATTCAATTTACACAGTCACAATGTAAAGAGGGGAGACAAACCTGGAAAGGTACACTTTCAATCCTGTGGCTGATATGGTATAGGTAAAATGTACCAACTATGCCATTGCAGCATTCCTCAAAGAACCTATAACAGTGTGAACAATCCCCTTCTGGTGAGCATATTAGGAAATGGTCAATCCATGAAACAAAGACTTGAGTCTTGTTAAAGTGCTTATTGAGTAGAAGTGTGTGTGTAGCGGATGGCAATGGGCTGTCCTCAAGGATTCGTGTTATAAATGTATTTCATGTAATTATTGCTATGTGTAGAAGTATTGTATATAGCTTTCGTCTGATTGTTCGGTAGTTTTCATTCCATTTTTCATACGAATGAAACTACTGAGCCATCAGACCACCCCAGCGAGAAGTGTGCCCCTCATTAAGCTTTCACATTCTATCACCGCAACCTAATTGACCGTGAAATCGCTATTTTGTATGTATCTATGTGGTCGCCGTTCGGCATATGAACCACGTGGCTGCGGCCATCTTACGCAAGAAAATCTCAGCGGTGTTTGGTCGTCAAGTGTCTGGAACTCACACTGAGAGGAGATGTGTGGGAGGTAACTGTCACTGTGGCAAACCTAGCCACTTACAGAGTATTATGTATATAAATGCCTGATGTTTGTTTCCATTGTGTCTCTATTTGTGAGAAACCTAACCCCTCTTAAATGTATTTGTATGCAAAGATTTTCACCTAATGTTCCTATGCATTCGTGTGTGACAGCACATGAATTCCGCTAACACGCTGTTGCAGGTTTCACGAACAGTGGATTCCAACCCTGTTCGTGAAACAAACAAAAGACCGAATGGGGGACCACCCCAGAAGGTCATGTGCCGCTCGTTAGTAAAACCGAAACATTGTATCCATCCGTTGGTGAGCGTTCTGTGTGTGGCCACCGTTTGTGTACCGAACACGTGGCGGCATCCATCTTTGCTTTGTTAGAGTTCAGTGGTGTTTGGTCGTCGAGAGCCTGGAACCGAAATCGGCTACTTGATTTCCAAACACCGCTGAACTTCCATAGCAGTCGGGAAACTCTCCTTCGGGAAAATAAAATCATTCATGAGTTTTCTCTGTTAGAACCCAGTTGGTGTAAATGTCTATTGCGAGACGTGTTCGGTTGTTTCTGCAGGGATCAGTATATTGTACCGATCGATCCCTGCAATCTAATGAGGGGTCATTGGGTAAAATATGCGGTGAATTGCCAAAGTTAATGAATTTAATGTAAAATGTTACTTTTCCTGTGCCTGTTAGTAACTTAATTATTTCTCTGGCACATCACTGTATGCTGGGTAATCAGCCTGTAAGCTCAGTCCCCCATGTAGTCCACTACTGGACAACCCTTGTAATGTGACTTGGGAAACCCCTTACATTTGTAACCACCTGTGATTAAAACCTCAGTTGACCTCCAAGCTATGTGTCGTCTAGTTCTTGGGAGAAAGGGATTGTAACGACGCTACCTGGATTTTGCCTACTTTGTACCTGCTTCATTCTGTCTGCCAGCGGAGATACCGTGGATAATACTACTACTCCGCTCCAATTGGTGGCAAGCGATGGGATTTAAACCACACAGCAAAGCAGCGTTCGGCAGAAATTGATGCGAACAGAGCAAAAGAAACAGCAATTAGTGAGATAATCATTCGGATGAAACCGGAGTTCGGGAATACGTGGAATCACACGATCAGCCGGTGAATGGTAACGAATTATGCACTTTTGAAATGGAGCACATTGAATGAATTACTGGAGGCAAGGGGAACAATAGCCAGCAACAAGACAAAGGCTACCCTTATTGCTGAGCTCATGGAAGGAGACAGAGCAGCAGCTGCTGCAGCACCTCCAAGGGAGGAGGAACAAACTGAATTTCAGAAAGAATTCAGGAGTAGGTTGGCCCTGTACCCAGCTACACCAACCCTTGAGATTTTCAAAGGATCATGGCAGATGTACAAGAATACCTCATAGCCAGAGGGGTCCAACCAAACCAGCAAGCAAGAGGGGAGTCGCCGGCTTCACCCAGCATGATACAGGGAAAACCAAAAATTCCCTAACAAGCTTTTAAAAATTTTATGGACACAGAGGGGGATATTGACGGATATTTGCAGGACTTTGAAAGACTGTGCCAGCTGCATGATATCAGGCCCCAAGATCAGGTACCCCTGCTAGCCGGTAAATTATCTGGCCGCGCAGCGGAAGCCTACCGAGCCGTGCCTGATGAGGACAGCAGAGACTACCAGAAGGTAAAACAAGCCATCCTAGTCCGGTATGCCATTACCCATGAGGCATACTGACTCCAATTCCAGGACCTGAAAAAACAGGAATAGGACTCCCACGCTGAGTTTGCACACTGCTTACAACGAGCAGCAACAGGGTGGATTGAGGTGGCGCAAGCAACTACACAGAACGAGATCATGCAACTACTGCTGTTGGAACAGTTCTACCGGAGATTATCTACAGAGATGCAGAACTGGGTAAGGGACCGTAAACCATGTACCTTACAAGATGCAGCTTAATTAGCAGTTGAACACCAAGACACTAGGCGAGAGCAACGCCCACTGCCTAAGGTATTCCCTCAGCCAATCACCCACCGGCCTGCCTTGGCCGATCCAGCTCACCCACGATCGGGTGGAGCCAACAACCAATACCAACCTAGGTACCCCACCTGGGCACACATCCGATGCCACACCTGCAACCAACTAGGGCAAAGAGAATGCCCCCAAAACAGGGCACGACCAACATGGCCCAATCAAGGCCAACCGCCTGGCCCTAGGGCTGCAGTACACTGCTACCATACTGGAGCCTTTATCCAGACCTCCACAGCCACCCAGGTGGAGGAACCTCTAGGCACTCTCCATGAAGTTAACCCCGTTCAAGCGGCATCCAACAACCGCCAAAGCCATCGACAAGTTGTCCACGTAGAAGGGAAACATATGGAAGGACTGAGAGATTCCGGGGCCACCATCACCTTGGTCCAAAATCACCTTGTCCCAAAAGACCAACTTACGGGGGATTGTATAGCAGTACGGGTGGCAGGGGGAGCAATCTACAAGGTTCCTACTGCCAAGATACATTTGAATTGGGGAGCAGGGGTCAGGGAACGTGGAGGTGGGGATGATGCAAGACTTGCCAGTGGATGTTATTTTGGGAAATGACTTGGGGGAGCTCACCTCCACTTTTGTTCCTCGAACCACCGTACAGGAGGCATACCCAGTCGTCACCAGGCAACAGGCTCGCACCACGGCACAATCCAGTGACTCTGAGGCTCAGGTAAGCGATGAAACCCATAATCACACTGCCCTTCCCTGGGATGCCCCTCTAGAATTTGGTAGCGAGGTCGCTCTAGATCCTTCCCTGTAGGTTTACAAAGACCGAATAGACAAGAACCAGGCAGGCTTAGAAGGAGAAAGATATGCTTGGGATAAAGAGTTATTATACTGGTATGCAGAGAAGGTAGTTGCCGGGTTTATCCCCATCCCCATAAAACAGTTAATTGTGCCTCGAAAGTACAGACAGGAGTTACTGCGTATAGCACACAACACACCTTTGTCGGGTCATTTAGGGATCAGCCGAACTAAACATCGGCTGACCCAGAACTTCTGGTCAGATATCTCCAAGGATATTAGACAATACTGTAATACCTGCAATACCTGCCAGAGGGTAGGGAAAAGGGGAGAACGCTATAAAGCCAAACTCCATTCCTTACCCATAATAGAAGAACCTTTTAGTCGAGTAGTGGTAGAAATAATCAGACAGCTGAAAAAGCCTAGTCCCTCCGGCAAGAAGTACATCTTGACCGTAGTAGACAACGCCACCAGATACCCCGAAGCGGTGGCCCTAACGAATGTACATGCTGAGACCGTAGCGGATGCCCTTATGCGAATATTCTCCCGCATGGGATTTCCACGGGAGATTATTTCGGATAGGGGTACCCAATTCACGGCAGAAGTCACCCACCAGGTCTGGAATGTATATGGGGTAAAATCTATCCTTAACTCACCCTACCATCCCCAGTCCAATGGTCTCTGTGGCCGATTCAACGGAACACTTAAACAGATGATCCGGACGTTCATAGACACACAGAAAGACTGGGAGCGGTTTTTACCCCACTTGCTGTTCGCCTATAGGGAAGTGCCACAAGAATCCACGGGGTTCTCGCCCTTTGAATTATTGTTTGGGAGGAGAGTGTGGGGACCCCTAGATTTAATCAGAGAGCACTGGAGGGGGTTACCATTAATGGTACCCCTATTGTACCATATGTACTGGAGTTCCAGGAGCGCTTGGAGGCTTTAACCCAGACGGTACGTAACAACCTCCAGTCGTCCCAACAACGACAGCGCAGATAGGGGGGCCAGGGACCGTAGCTTTCAGGTCGGGCAGAAGGTGTTAATCCTATGAACCGTCCCTAGTGACAAGCCGCAGGCCTCCTGGCAGGGCCCATTCAAGGTGGTAGAGAAAATCTGCGATATCACCTATATAACTGTCCCGTGCGCTGCAGCAGGAGGCAGATGCATGCTCCATGTGAACATGCTGAAACCCTACCACGAGCACACCAAAGAGGTAACCGCGATCTGTGCCTTTGCCGCTGAGGATATTGATAACCTGCCGCTACCAGATCTCCTGGCGAGAGAAGGCCAAAATGAGGATCTGGAAGCTATAAAGCTAGGGGAGCGCTTGAATCCTCAGGAGAGAACCCAGGCCCAAAGTTTAATTAGGGAAAAAAGGGGTCACCTTTTCTAATCTCCCCAGGTATACCCCATTAGCCACCCACTGGGTACAAATCCCAGGACAAACACCCCTCCGCCAACCTCCTTACCGCATCCGTATGTCCGCCATTATATGAGTCATCTATATTATTTGCTTCCATGATGATGATAATTCATACAAGTAAAACAAAATAAATTAAAGACTAATTTCCCTTGAGGTTGCGGCTTAGTTTTTCTTTGCTTTCTAAACAACTTTATTGTTGTCTAAAAATGTTTCACTGTGAGCATTATTTCTCCAGAGCTCTGATGTACACTCAGACACACTAAGAATATGGAACTCCTTGAAAAAAAGGCCATTAGGAGAGAAAAAAGAGACAGAGGGATTTGGGCCCAGGTGTCTCCTAATCAGGGACACTTGGGCGGTATGTAGGTTATGTAACAATTAATGTTGCCTTTTTAAAGCATGTCTTATATCTCAAATCAAGTCCTTATTCCAGTTGTTGTCCTTGGTCAGCAATTCATCCAGTTCCATTAATTGAATTCTACAAAAAAAAAAAAAAAAACAGGAAGAAACACTGTAATTAAATAGATTAAGCTTAAAAACAGTCCATCATGTTAACACCTTAAAAACACATTTCCATTGATGTTTTAGAGCCAAAATAAGGCAAAGCAATTAATAAATAAATATAGGTTTCCCAATTTTACTTATAAAGTTAAAGACTAATAACAGAATAATGTAACCATCATAAACCAACATTTAATTGAATATCTCACTCATTTGATTTCTATAGGGCCTTTTAAATCTAGGCCCTTACGTCTAGGCCCTTACTATCTGCTGAAGACTTACGTCTATCTTCTGTCCGTACTCCCACCTTTGGTGCTCGATTTCTCGAGGGCTGCACCGTTCCTGTGGAACTCGCTTCCCTTCTCCGTTAGATGCTCACCCAGTCTCCACTCCTTCAAAAAATCGTTAAAAACCCACTTCTTCATAAAAGCGTATCAATTAAACTGTTAATAGCTCCTGACTGATTCCTCTTCTGCAACTGTCACTAGTCTAATACTATCCTTACCTTTTTGTGTCATTTTACCCCACTCCCTCTAGCATGTAAGCTCATTGAGCAGGGCCCTCAACCCCTCTGTTCCTGTGTGTCCAACTTGTCTGGTTACAACTACATGTCTGTTCGTCCACCCATTGTAAAGCGCTGCGGAATTTGACGGTGCGCTTTAAATATCATATTCATAATAATAATAATAATAATAATAATAATAATAATAATAAATCTGCAAATGCAAGATATACTAGCACGTGGTCCTTAAAATCCAGATTATGATCAGTGGGTTAGGAATATGATCCATTATAGATTAACATATATTTCCCCTGACTCCAAAGAGAAGTTATCAGTTTTAATTGTAATAATTCATATACATTTCTAGACTTTTGCATTCTTTTTCAAGCGAATTGCAATTTGTCAGAATATTAAGCAATCAGTAATTTGTCCAAATTTCGGAACTTCAAATGGACAATGAACAAACTGTTTTGTTTGTTTCGTGATTCTGAGAAAAACTTTTCAAATGATTTAACCACAGCATTTCCCACAAACTTTAATGTAGATAAATCATTGAGACATTTATTCTTACAGTATTGAATCAATTGAAAAGCTTATTAAATTGAGACCCAAGTGAGAAATAACCAATAGAGTGGAAAAAAGGAGATATATATAAAAAAAAAAAAAAAACTACATTTAATAAATATATATCTAAGTATTATTATTATTATTTTTATTTTTTTATTTTTATTTTTTACTGCCCCTCCTTTTTTCACTTCTCACTTGGGCATTGATTTAATAATGGTCTCTTATCAGTCACTTGTTGCCATTTGATCTGTGATCCAAATTAGTGGTACTACATTACACTAATGTACAATAGTAAGTGCATTTTAGTTCATCCAAATAAGTTTTCTCAAAAATATGGCATGAAAGAAATTCATCCAAAATGCCATGTAGATGAAACACTATCTGTTCAATACTTTTTTTACCTCACAAATCAGTTCTGACAAATCAATTTTTTTTTAACCATTCACATGTCTATAAATGACTGCATATTTCCATATTCTGTGTGGCTTAAAAAGACATCTTTTGTAGTACAACTTATCTATTTATAGAAATCCTTATCTTTATTATGCTTATTGTCAAAAACCTTTTAATCTGTTGATGGTGACGTATATGTTCTTCAAGTCTCAATAGACTACATTTGTGCTTTTTTGTATATTTGTGTCTCAGCAGATAAGATAACTTCCTACCTGGAATAGTATAAAATTTGCATCACATATTTTCATGACTAAATATAATGGTCTGATTTATATTAGAGTAGGTTCCCTAAGTAACTGTGGTGGGTGTGTATCAATTGATGATGTGACTTTGTATACTTTAAATGTATATAAATGCTCAATTAGCACCTTAACCTGGTCAGCCAATCCTTAGGATTTATGTTAAATTTATTTACAAATCTACAACTTTTTTTTGTTTTTTTATTCTTTTTTTTTATGTGCATAGTATAGTCAAAATATCATCCTGTACATTGCAAATTCAATAGTAAGAGGTAATATCTACTAAACAATGTAGATATAGATATACTGCACATTTTTTTGTGGGAGAGATAAATTAACACAGTGCTAGGATTGACAACAGAATATAAGTAGCTGGTAAAGGCATATGCACTGATAAGGAGTCTTAGAGATTGAAGAAACAAGAGTTGAGTAACAAGAGATGTTCAAAAAATAAAATATATGAAAGCAGGTAAACACAAGCATAGTAAATCTGAGTAGGAGCCACTGGATTCCCACATGGAATGCTGCACAGCCTTTGGCCTCAGCTCCAGGAGACTGGTGGTTATGGCATGCAGGTAAGTTCGCCGAATCCCCTGGGCTCAACCCATTCCCCCATTCTGCTTGGGTACATTAACATCAGAGTCCCAACATGAAGGTGAATCTGGTGGGTGCCACTTTGCCAGCCCCCGGCACAATATGAGCCTTTTAGCTGTGCCCTTGGTTCAGGCACCATTTGGGGCCAACAACGGGGGTCCTGGATATGATGTTAAGCCGAGGCTTAAGGCAATGGGTTCGAGGGAAAATCTCTGGGGGCTCACAGCCCAGGA
Source organism: Pelobates cultripes (assembly GCA_933207985.1). Taxonomy (NCBI): domain Eukaryota; kingdom Metazoa; phylum Chordata; class Amphibia; order Anura; family Pelobatidae; genus Pelobates; species Pelobates cultripes. Next base: position 52,324,081 of record OW240924.1, on the reverse strand, counting down.
AGCCGTTGGGACCATTCTCAAACACCTGGTATGGAGGCTCGGCTTGTGGGACAGAAGTCCAGTAATAGGAGTTGTAATCAGCAGGCGCCACGCTCAAAAATGCATCCGTGAACAGGCAGCGCAGCTTCGTCCATTGTACGCTGCATAGTCACCATTTTGTTGGTCTTTTGTGGGTGTCCAACTGCTGGGTGGGCTGGCAGGTAATCTGTACTGTCCCCCCCCCCCCAAATCTGCTACTTTTAAGTTCACATTTGCAAAAACATTTTGTCCCTTCTTTCATCTCATGAAAAAAGAAAATGAAAATATTTCCGTTCCACAATTAAAGTGGTGGTTTACACTACAGCCTGTATTCGCTGTCAGAATTTTAAGACTCTCTCACACAATCCAGGCATTCTCTCAAATATCACACACTGCAGAGCCCTTTTATTTGAGCCTGAATGTATGTCTGCATTTGCATTCAAATTGCACATTCGGTGGACCGAAGTGGGCACATTCCAGTGACATTGCGGGTTATGCTAATATGGCTTTTCCCATCCACACATCATCTGAAGCACACTGATTACACTACCCAAAAGAATACAGTCTCTACCTAGTTAAACCTACCTGTCCCAAACATTGTTGCCCTTTTGTTGTTCCTGTTAGACCACTGGTGCTTTCCTGTGACCCTCTGTTTTCTGGTACCAATTATCCTGACCTCTGTGCTCCTTAAACTTGTCTTGTTTTCAATTATTCTTATTTCTCCTGTCTTTGACCTTGTCTATTATTCTGACTACTGTATTCAATTAAGCCTGGTCATTGTAAGAATCAGCACATGGATTGTCTCTCCCTTCTTGTGTACTTGGTTTGTGTGCTTTGGTTCCTACCCTATCCTGACATTTGGTAAGAAAGTCTTAAAAGATTCTATTCATACAGCTAGACAAAAATCACTGGCTTTGTTGGTCATGTGTATGGTTAATTCTCAGGGACTGTTAGATTATATACTAACAAAATATTATCTCAGAAGCAAGATCAATTTCATTTTGCTATTTTAGGTCCACCAATTAAAAATGTAAAATCATCACAATGGCTGGAAAACTTGCACCAGTTGGAAAACATTTTACAAAAATCCATTTAAAAAAAGAAAAAAAATAGTAAATAGGAATCATGTTGTAAAATAATTAGATGAAACATTGATAGAGCCAAAAGATTTACTTTATACTTCATAGACATATTTCTGTATGGAAAAACCATTTCACATAATCATTAATAATTAATCGCACAGGGATCTAATTTATTATATACAAAATGCTTTTTTTTTCATCTAAAAGAGATGCCCCACCTGCGTAAACTTGAAAGAAGAACCTTGAGACATAATTTGTATAACTTCGAGGCTGATAACTTGAGGGTTGAATTGCATACATAATTCTTTCCAAGTACTTCTTGGCTGTGTAATCAATGACTAGGACAAGATGCAGCTTAAAATAAAATAATATAAAGTTTAAATGATGCCAAACTTAAATTCTCTCCTTAATATTTTTAGAGGAAAACCAGGAGGTTGCAGAGAAGATAAGGCTTGAATGGAATCTTTGGCCAGAACACTTTTGCTTTCTTTCCCAAGATAGCCATTTATTTCATAAAGTTGATTGTTAGCTGGCTGATTGACAAGTCTCTCATTTGGGGTGGGTTAGTCTCCAAGACCTAATTGACGATATGAAGCTATAGTATTTTAGAGCAAATCAATGTGTGTTCCGTTAAACTCCTTCATTAGCTACACTGTACCGTGCAGAAATGTGTATTTACATTCATTAAGCAGAATGGAACAAATTTCTCTTCTTCTCATGACCAAGTGAATGTATTGTGCGTACATCTGTGTATATTAACTGTTAGAAACTTTCCATGATTATCTAGAGCCAGGAAATTGCTTCCACCTTAATTCTGTGGGCAGAAAATGCTTGGACTGTCCCAAACTGTCATTACGAACGGAAAAAAAGACATGCACATTCAGCATCATCTAATAAGAATTAACTTACACATTCTCTTTGACGGTGCTTGCTAACCTTAGATCTCCAGATGATGATGAATTAAAGGCTGGCTAAGTATCATGGCAAAGGTAATTCCGAAATATCTCTGGTGCCAAGAATAGTCACAAATGCTCTATTAATCCAGAACACAATGAAACTATATTATGTCTAATTTAAAATAGTTTAGATTTAAATGGAATCAATGTCTGTGTGCTCTGTTCTCATACAGCAGGTCATCGTCAGTAATCAATGTGCACGGTGTCCTCACATAGTAGGTTGCCACTAATCCTGAACATATGAGTGGACAGATAAAAAAGGAAATAAAAAGAACATAAAAGTTTACTGCTGAAAAGAGCAATAGTATAATTTACATTACAACTAGGGATCAACAGAGAGTATTATTTCTGCATATGGGAATATCTGTGCTAGTGATGAACATGTTTGATAATTTTAACGTACATTTTTTAATACAGTTTTTTTTTTTTTAATTCTATAAATTGTAAAGGGTTTTTGTGTTTTGTTGGTGGTGGCGGCGTAGTTCCATAAGCTTAAATATATCCATGTATTCTAGTTTGCTGTAACACAGGGTATTTAAACCCTTAGCTGAAGGGTACTGTGATTGGGATACAGCTATGACATGGGGCATAAGAAAGGAGACATGGACTCTATTATTACCAATGAGAGCATTTATGGAGAGGAGAACTTGGTATCTCCCAAGTAAAATGTAATGGGGGACAGTCTTCTTTGCCTGGGGAATTTGCTTCCTACAAGCATACTAAAATTGTAGTCTAGCTGGTAACAGCCGCAACAGGGCTGGATTTGCAACTCATGTATCTTCAGGCACAGAATGCTCAGGTGCCCTTTCCCCCCTCCTTCCCTCCTCCTCTCTCACCCCCTCCCCCCCAAAAAAAAGAAGATCTTTAGTACTTTCACCGTGATTTACACAAGAAAGTGTTAGGAAACACATAAATCCCACCCTCTCTGCACAAATACAAAATTATATTACCATGTAGTAAAACTTTATCAAAAATATTTCTTTAAATAATAATGATAATATGATAATTCTATTGGCATATTAGGAGGATATCAGGGGAGCTTGATATTGACCAAGGGAACAGGCTAATACTATTCATTAAGGGAAAGAGAATGAACAGATACATTTACCCACTTCCATGCAGTATGTGCAGATAGAGTGAGTCCTAACTAGTAACTAGCAGTCTAGTTTCTAATATAATCTCCTGGACTATTATTCTAATGCAAATTATTTCTGATCACAACTAACTGGGTTATTCGCAAAGTCAGAAAAAAGGGAATTTGGGCACACCTGGAACATGCGTTTCTCAGAGTGGTGGTGACGTAACGACCAAAATATATAGAAAATACAAATTATGGAACAGTGTACACACATAAAAACTAAAAAAAAAAAAAAACTGTATTAAATTTGAAAAAGCTACTTAAAACACCTCTATTAGCAAACAAATATGAAGATGCATTTATACCATATGACCATATTGTGTTAAGCCCACCAATACGTCACAGTACCCCAATGTTGGTGGGTCCTACACTAATTTTAACGTGGGAAATTAAGCATGCTAACTGCAATAATTACTGCTTAAATTAGTCCCAGAGACTTTTCTGTAGTCACCTCCAAAAAGGAACCTATAGTGGATGGGTCAGGTGCTCAAACCAAAAGGAATCTGGTTTGGATTCCAAACATACATAGTCAAAAGGGGGGATGGAGCGTGGGGGAAGCAAACCTGTAAAACATGCATTTCTCATTAGTGGTGCTAATATAAAGACCAACATTGATACAAAATTCAGATTAATGAACAGCGCGCACACACAAACAAATACAGGTTTGAATTTTAAAACTTTATTCCCGAAAGTCAGAAATTCTGAAAAATTAGTAATGGAATTACAAATATTAGTCCAAAAAAGGACTGGAAAAATGCACCCTGGCTATTTTTCGTATTGTACCTACTTCACGGGTCATCATTAAATTAGCTTAAAAATCAGTTACGTTTCTTAACAACAGAAATGCTAGGACTTATTTACTAAACAGTGGAAAATTAAGAAATGAGTTGCCCTAAAATATTTGTGCTAAAAATAAAAACTTACAACTCAGCTGACAGCAAAGGTAGGGTTAACAATAGCAGAACATTTGCTGACAAGGCAGCCCTAAAGTAATGGATTTGCTGGAGGTGGAGGAATAGAAAACTCATCATAACATGAAATTTATTAGCTATCGAATCACATTTCTTAGAACAGCTTCATTACAATCAAAATATTCCACCAAAATAAAATAGTTTAGCCGCCATCAATTTATTGCAGCAGTAAAATTCTAAATACAAGAAAAGGAAGCAAGCAGTTAAGCCGTGCGCATTGTCTATAAAAACTGTACGAAATCTCACATTTACTGTTTTATTGCACACATGGGAAGGCAGATGGCTGGGGGATTATTTAAATTTAAAGAGATCTTTTGCTGACAAAATATGGAACTTGAATTGTGCGATCAGAAAAGTTAAAACAAAATTATTTTTGAAAAAAAAAATGCGCCTTCATTTCAATGTTAATGAAAGCGTTTGGATTTGAGAAGAATCCAGCAAAGAAGAAAAACGTGTGCATTTTGGAATAACCGCTTTTACTTCTGTAATGATTGGGATAATGTTACAGAACTTCTTTAGCATTTACATTTACCATCCTTTTAAATCATTACTGTATGGAGGAACAAAAATATTTATTTAAGGTTTGCAAATATTACAACAAAATGGATTGTGTTTGATGCGTACCTTGCTCCCCGTTATCTATAATCATGTAAACGTAGCTAGAAATATCAGAACTAAGATAAATAGCAATAGATTTTTATTAAGATATATTTGAAAAAGTATAACTAGATTTGAAAAAGTATAACTAGAAAGGTGTGTTTATTTGTACAAGATACATTTAAATCTATAGAAATATAAACTCTTCAAAGCAAACGTTTTTTTAAAAAGCTTCCTAAAAATGTTCTGAATTTTAACAGAAAAAGGAAACAAAATATAACATTTTTTAAATATTAGGTTATTGGCATTCATAAAATTGCTACTAGTGTCTTGGAAAATAAAATACAGTAAAAGTAATAAACTCACTGGAGCATACTTATTTAATTCAAGTTAATTCAAAGTGTAGTTTATTACAAGCCATATACTTACATATTATCATTATATTAATTTATGAAGACAGTTATGTCACTAATATATCATAAATTAAAACTGCATGTGTGTCATATTTTAATAGATTATTGATGATACATTAGAAGCTCATGTTTAGGAAAACTAGCAAACAACATAGCCAGATTGAATTGTCCCCATGGGTCCTGCACCAGAAGATAATCTCTTGAAGGTACACTACACACTCAAAATAAAATGAAAAGAAAAATCACTATTTAGTAGAAATAACTCCAATGGAAACATACAAGCATTTAGATATCTAAAAAGAGATTGCAAAAGCTGAAGTTTTATGTCTGCAGCTATCGTAACCCATCCCCTTTTTTTCCAGTACCAACTTTTAGTCTTCTGAGTGAGGAGAGCCGTAGGAGGACCAGGAATAGGATGCAAAAACTTCAGGAGCTGGAGATCCGAGCTACAATGAACCTTGTGGACGTACGCATACAGAGACCCACACTCAAAGGCTCACTCAGACTTAGGGGAAGCAGTGGCTGATACACTCTTACAAAGAGTGGACCTAACCAAAGAGGAAGGGGACCTTCTTGGCTGTTAGATTGACAGCCCCAGAGGTGTTTCTTAAATGTCTTATAAAAGTACAAATTCCTCATGCAAATAGGCACTTTCATAATGTGCAGTAAAAATGGGATACTCCATACGTGTAAAACACTTAAAGTGCTTTATGTGTGTAGTGGTCCTATGAAGTTTCTTAAAAGAACACTCCAGGATGGGTACACTGTACTTTAATTGTATTATCAATACAATTAAGCCAAATGGCAAATTATTTAGGTAGATTAGAAAATGGTCAGAGCTATAGCAACTGACATCTTGGACGTAAAATCCCAAGGTCCGTAACCTCAACATCTGTCTAGGCAGACAGTGTAATAGAGCAGCAGAAAATGCTAGCAGAATGCTTGGTTGTATATGGAGCGGTATTAGCAGTAGAAAGAGGGACGTGCTCATGCCATTGTACAGAGCACTGGTGAGACCAGGGCCGGATTAACATAGGGGCTGATGGAGCTGCAGCTCCAGGCCCAGGCCCATGGAATAGGCCCATTGATTTAAAAAAAAAAAAAAAAAAAAGTTTTTTTACATTTTTTTTTTTAAACTTTTTTTTCACACACTACTCTTAGGGATTCCACCTGGCTTTTATTTTATTGGCAGTATTTGAGGCTGCCTTGCTGGTGCCAATATTGCAGTGATATTGGCAAGACAAATGCTGGTATTTTTCTCAGTATAAACAAGAGATTACTATGCAATACCAGCACTGGCCAGTAGGGGTCACTGTTTGTGTGGAGACAGGCAGGGATAGGAAGTTCCAGCAAATCCCTCCCTGTCTATCTATACTCACTGATCTGCAGGGGTGCAGCTACAGAGAGTCCAGACAGCAACTCCCACCCTGCAGAGACAGCCTACAGCTCAGGGAAGTAAGGGATGGGGGGAAGGCTGCAAGGAGACATACACTGGGAGACATTATGGCAGACACTGAGACACTAAGGGACATTGGGAGACATTATGACACAGACATATGGGGACACAGTGTCCCCATGTCTCCCAGTGTCCCCATGTCCCCTGCCAGTGTCCCTGGTGTCTCAGTGCCCCCTAGTCTCCCAGTGTCTCACTGTCCCCATGTATCCTAGTGCCTCCATGTCTCCCAGTGCCTCAAGTGTCTCAATGTCCCCATGTCTCCAAGCTAGTGTCCCTAGTGTCTGTGGCCCTGGTGTCTGTGTCCCCATGTCTCCCAGTGCCCCCATGTCTCAATGTCCCCATGTCCCCCAGCCAGTGTCTCTAGTGTCTGTGTCCCCATGTCTTCAAGTGTCCCCTATTTTCCCAGTGGCCCCATGTGTCAGAGCCAGTGACCACTAGTTTCCCACTGTCACTGATGTCTCTGTGTCCCTAGGTCTCCCCGTGTCCCCAGGTCTCCCCGTCTTCCTAGTGTCCTAGTGACACATACATGGGGACATAGACACATGGGAATACTGGAGGACACAGGGAGACATGGGGTATTGAGACACTGTGATACATAGGGACACTGTGATACATAGGGTCACTGGGAGACCTGGGGACACGACACTAGGGGACACTGGGAGACATGGGGCACTGAGACACTGATACACAGGAATGCTGAGACCTGGAGTAATCAACACATGGAGGAATCCATCTATACAGCAGATTTAAACTAAGTAGTTTTTTGGTGATTTTACAGCATTGTCTCTTATGTCACTCCTTGTGATTTACATCATGTGATATCACCCATACATATTTAATTATGCAAATTAGTAAGGCCAGTATGTTTTTCCAAGAAAGGTGGCAACCCTAACTACTTTTCACATACTCTTACTTAAGTATGGAAACTTAAGAGGGATGTATGGGAACAAAACATGTGTGGACTGGCTGACAATGAATATAGTTAAAGGGACACTATAGTCACAAGAACAACTACAGCTTATTGACTTTGTTCTGGTTAGTAGAATCATTACCTTCAGGCTTTTTGCTGTAAACACTGTTTTTCAGAGAAAATGCAGTCTTTACATTACAGCCTAGTGATAACTTCACTGGCCACTCCTTACATGGCTGTTAGAGATCCTTCCTGGGTCATGGCTGCCTAAAATGCATCCAAACATTCAGTGTCTCCTCCCTCTGCATGCAGACACTGAACTTTCCTCATAGAGATTCATTAATTCAATTCATCTCTATAAGGAGATGCTGATTGGCCAGGGCTGTGTTTGAATCATGCTGACTCTGTCCCTGATTTGCCATTTTGTCAGTCTCAGCCAATCCTATGGGGAAGAACTGTGATTGGATCAGGCCACCACTTCTAATGATGTCAGCAGAGTGCTTGTTTTTCTGAGTCTAACAGCATGCAGAGTTACAGCTTCAGGCTTGAATACAGTAAGATTTTTACTATATTTATGGAGGCATGAGGGGCCCAGGTGGGGCCCCACTATAGGGACAGGAATTCATGTTTGTGTTCCTGACCTTATAGTGATCCTTTAAGGTAATGCTGACTTTGGTCTCTCTAACACTGTGGCATGTTCCCTTTCTTCTACACTCACTACATACAGCTTTTCTCTGTCCCAGACCATATACCAGGAGCTTCTGCCTGCTAGTAAGAAGGTTAGGAGACAAGTGGACCAGCGAGTGCTAGGGGACAGTCCTTAGAAAGCGTTGAGCAAGCGCATCATTAGATGCATTTATGCCAAGCTCAGGGTGCTGTCTGCATAGTATGCCCTTTGTTGGCCAGTTGCATGATTGGCAGGCAGTCTGACATGCATTCATGCCAGGCTGGCCTTATAATTCTTTGGGTAGATGTTCGACCCTTTTGGCAGGTTACGTGATTTGTGTCAGTGGCACACCCTTTTACCATGCCCATTGACTTCCTGCTTGACTGGACACTGCTGTTATAGGTTATGGATTTACTTGAAAGATGAAAACATAAATTAGAGAGAGATTAGCCTAGGGTATGTGTTTTCTTGTAGCTGCTGTTTTCTTTCTCTCCAGCACCATCTCCATCAGATACATGACGCTTGGGAGTGTTTTAGTGTTTTTGGTCGATATGATTCTTTAATTAGGCCCATCATAATTGTCAGCACCAGGCCCACTCGGCTGTTAATCTGGCCCTGGGTGAGACCTAATATGAAGTATTGTATGCAGTACTGAGACTGTATCTCAAGAAGGATATTGATACGTTGAAGAGAGTTCAGAGAAGGGCTTCTAAACTGGTTCATGGATTATAGGATAAAACTTACAAGGAAAGGATCTAAACATGTATAGCTTGGAGGAAAGGCGAGACAGGGGGGATATGATAGAAACATTTAAATACATAAAGCAAATCAACACAGTAAAGGGGCGAACTACATTTAAAAGAAGAAAAACAACACAACAAGAGGACATAGTCTTAAATTAGAGGGGCGAAGGTTTAAAAATAATATCAGGAAGTATTACTGTACTGAGAGAATAGTGGATGCACCGCCACACTTAAAGAAATGTAAAATTTGTTTTTGGAAAACAAAATGCATGAAATGTCATATAGACAAAGTTCTAGTTTATTTGTACAACTTCCATTTAGTTGGGATCAATGGGAAAAGAATGTTAAAGAATCATATGGTATTTAATTGTCGTTCATCATTATAAATATATGTTACACAATGGAATTTAGTTGCAACATTATGTTCATTATTAGTATGGATGGATGCCTATTTTTTCCTCCTTTTTCCAAGTTTCCCTTCCCTTTCCCTTTCCCCCAATATGGTATGTTTTGCTATTTATTATTTTTGTTATGACACTTTAAAATTTCAATAAAACCTATCTGAAAATAATAGTGGATGCATGGAATAACCTTCCAGCTGAAGTGGTAGAGGTTAACACAGTGAAGGAGTTTAAGCATGCGTGGGATAGAATAAGGCTATCCTAGTTATAAGATAAGGCCAGGTACTAATGAGAGTATTTAGAAAATTGGGCAGACCAGATGGGCCAAATGGTTCTTATCTGCCATCACATTCTAAGTTTTTATGTTTCTATATTTAATTTATAAAAATATCTACATTCAAATAAAAATTAACCTCCCTCTACATGTACTTGTTGGGCACTTTGCACCCAACTAATCCACTGGCTACTCTAAGGACCACAACAGGGAAGAGATTGATAGATTCCACCCAATACCTGGTTTATTTTTCAGATAAACAGCAGAACACTGTGTGGAGTGCCTTTCTATTAGAAAAAATGAGAGGATGGATCTCGGTCATTCGTTTTGTTGGACACCCTACTCATACTTTAGAATGGTTCCCAGGTTTACTGTCTGGCCACTTTTGAAAGTTAAAAATAAGTGCTTTGAAATATTGTACAAATGTTACATTTAAATTTTGCAGTATCTAACTATTTCTGTGAATGTAAAGCTTTTTCTCATCAAAATATGTATATCGAGACTTAATGCCAAACGTGTCCAAGGGACTCTTTTACTATCAATGCCATAGAAAATGACATTAATTAATGACATTTTTTTTCTGTACAGAATGTAGAAGGAATACAAGTTTACTAGATTGTACAGTATCTTGCACTATTTCTGTCAGGGTCTAAAAGATCACCATAGAATCAGAAATAAAATTTTTACCAATAAAAGATGACATAAACAGATGAATAAAAATGGACAAACAACTTACTTATAGGTATTTATAAGGAACCGGAAAGCAGGTTTTGTGAAAGAAGCTTAATAAAAAATGTCACCATGATCTAAATCAAGGACTATATGATAGTATAATAGCCACATACAGTATGTATAGTTACACCAAGCATACAGGGAGTGCAGAATTATTAGGCAAATGAGTATTTTGACCACATCATCCTCTTTATGCATGTTGTCTTACTCCAAGCTGTATAGGCTCGAAAGCCTACCACCAATTAAGCATATTAGGTGATGTGCATCTCTGTAATGAGAAGGGGTGTGGTCTAATGACATCAACACCCTATATAGTTACATGGTTACATAGTTACATAGCTGAAAAGAGACTTGCGTCCATCAAGTTCAGCCTACCTCACATTTGTTTTTTGCTGTTGATCCAAAAGAAGGCAAAAAAACCCAGTTTGAAGCACAATTTTGCAACAAGCTAGGAAAAAAATTCCTTCTTGACCCCAGAATGGCAGTCAGATTTATCCTTGGATCAAGCAGTTATTACCCTACATTGAAAGATTATATCCTTGAATATTCTGTTTTTGCAAGTATGCATCTAGTAGCTGTTTGAACATCTGTATGGACTCTGATAAAACCACTTCTTCAGGCAGAGAATTCCACATCCTGATTGTTCTTACAGTAAAAAAACCTTTCCTTTGCCTTAGACGAAATCTTCTTTCTTCCAGTCTAAACGCATGGCCTCGTGTCCTATGTAAAGTCCGGTTTGTGAATAGATTTCCACACAATGGTTTGTATTGGCCCCGAATATATTTGTATAATGTTATCATATCCCCTCTCAGGCGACGTTTTTCTAAACTAAATAGGTTTAAATTTGTTAACCTTTCTTCATAGCCGATATGTTCCATTCCTTTTATTAATTTTGTAGCCCGCCTCTGCACTTTTCTAGTGCCATAATATCCTTCTTTAGAACAGGTGCCCAAAATTGCACAGCATATTCAATATGGGGTCTTACCAGTGATTTATAAAGAGGAAAAATTATATTCTTGTCCCGAGAATGAATGCCCTTTTTCATGCATGACAATACCTTACTGGCCTTGGCCGCTGCTGATTGACATTGCACATTGTTGCATAGTTTGTTGTCTATAACAATTCCCAAGTCCTTTTCATGTGTTGTTATCCCTAATTCGCTTCCATTAAGGGTATACGTTGCTTGTGTATTCTTTACGCCGAAGTGCATAACTTTGCATTTCTCAACATTAAATTTCATCTGCCATTTGAGTGCCCAGTCTCCCAGTCTATCTAAATCCCTCTGCAGCAAAGTAATATCTTGCTCACATTGTATTGTTTTACAAAGTTTTGTGTCATCTGCAAACACTGAAACATGACTTTCAATGCGGTCTTCAAGATAATTTATAAACATGTTAAATAGAAGGGGTCCCAGAACAGACCCCTGAGGGACACCACTTGCCACCTCTGTCCAGCTTGAAAATTTACCATTAATGACAACTCTTTCTACTCTGTTTTTAAGCCAATGTTCTACCCAAGAACAAGCATTTTCATCTAGACCGATTTCCTTGAGTTTGAACACTAATCTATTGTGTGGAACTGTATCAAATGCCTTGGCAAAATCAAAAAAGATCACATCCACGGCAACACCCTGATCTATACTTCTACTTACTTCTTCGTAGAACGCAATCAAGTTAGTTTGACATGACCTGTGCTTCATAAAACCATGCTGATTTTGCTGATAACCATGTTCTTCTCAAGGAATTCTTGAATATTATCCCTTAATAACCTTTCAAATATTTTCCCAGCCACAGAAGTTAAGCTCACAGGTCTATAATTTCCAGGCAAGGATTTTGAACCCTTTTTGAATATAGGAACCACATCTGCCTTCCTCCAATCCTCGGAACACTTCCTGAAAGAAAAGAATCTTGAAAGATTAAAAACAGAGGTTCACTTATTTCTACACTTAGTTCCTTAAGTACACGTGGATGGATACCGTCAGGCCCTGGAGCTTTGTTTATATTAACTTTCTTTAGTTGCTGCAGCACCTTGTCTTGAGTTAACCAATTACAATTATTCTGCAAGTTTTTAGTAGCAATCATTTGCACATCTATTGCCATGGGTTCTTCCTTAATATATACGGAGGAGAAAAAGTTATTTAAAATTCCTGCCTTTTCCTGGTCTTCATTAATTAACACCCCCGTTTCAGTTTTTAGTGTACCTACACTTTCATTTTGGGGTTTTTTAGAATCTATGTACTTAAAAAATGCTTTGGGGTTGGTTTTGCTCTCTTCAGCTATCATTATTTCATTTTGAAGTTTAGCAAGTCTAAGTGCCTTTTTGCACGCATTATTTGCATCCTTATATCTTTTATAAGATGCATCTGATTTGTCCGATTTAAATGCTTTAAATGCCCTTCTCTTAGTTGTAATCTCTTGTTTTACTTCTCTACTAAGCCATGTTGGTTTTAATTTGTTTATTTTATATTTATTTCCCAATGGTACATACTGAGAAATGTACCTTTGTAATATTTGTTGGAAGATGATCCATTTATCCTCAGTGTTCTTTTCACTAAAGCGTTTATGCCAGTCAATATATTGTTTGGCCATATTTCAGAGCTGCAACATCACTGGAGTGCCCAAAAGCACAAGGTGTGCAATACTCAGAGACATGGCCAAGGTAAGAAAGGCTGAAAGACGACCACCACTGAACAAGACACACAAGCTGAAACGTCAAGACTGGGCCAAGAAATATCTCAAGACTGATTTTCCTAAGGTTTTATGGACTGATGAAATGAGAGTGAGTCTTGATGGGCCAGATGGATGGGCCCATGGCTGGATTGGTAAAGGGCAGAGAGCTCCAGTCCGACTCAGACGCCAGCAAGGTGGAGGTGGAGTACTGGTTTGGGCTGGTATCATCAAAGATGAGCTTGTGGGGCCTTTCGGGTTGAGGATGGAGTCAAGCTCAACTCCCAGTCCTACTGCCAGTTCCTGGAAGACACCTTCTTCAAGTAGTGGTACAGGAAGAAGTCTGCATCCTTCAAGAAAACCATGATTTTCATGCGGGACAATGCTCCATCACACGCATCCAAGTACTCCACAGCGTGGCTGGCAAGAAAGGGTATAAAAGAAGAAAATCTAATGACATGGCCTCCTTGTTCACCTGATCTGAACCTCATTGAGAACCTGTGGTCCATCATCAAATGTGAGATTTACAAGGAGGGAAAACAGTACACCTCTCTGAACAGTGTCTGGGAGGCTGTGTTTGCTGCTGCACGCAATGTTGATGGTGAACAGATCAAAACACTGACAGAATCCATGGATGGCAGGCTTTTGAGTGTCCTTGCAAAGAAAGGTAGCTATATTGGTCACTGATTTGTTTTTGTTTTGTTTTTGAATGTCAGAAATGTATATTTGTGAATGTTGAGATGTTATATTGGTTTCACTGGTAATAATAAATAATTGAAATGGGTATATATTTGTTTTTTTGTTAAGTTGCCTAATATTTATGCACAGTAATAGTCACCTGCACACACAGATATCCCCCTAACATAGCTAAAACTAAAAACAAACTAAAAACTACTTCCAAAAATATTCAGCTTTGATATTAATGAGTTTTTTGAGTTCATTGAGAACATGGTTGTTGTTCAATAATAAAATTAATCCTCAAAAATACAACTTGCCTAATAATTCTGCACTCCCTGTATGTACTGATTTGAAGACTGTTAAAGAGGTACAGAAAGGAGCACAGGGAGAGATTCTCAGCAGGCTGAAAAGCTTTTCTGGAGTAGTTGTGAAGGGAAATTGAGGTTTATGAGTTACATTTAAATTGTCATAGCTTTGTCATTACAAAAAAAATAAAAAATCTGTGTGTACAAAGGTTTGGGAGACAAGGTGTTAAAAATGCTAAAGCGGTGTCTGGAAATGAATTAGACAGCTAAAACATTTTTTTATTTGCTAAATTCTAAAATACTAATTTCTAGACTAATTTCCTGACAGATCCTCAGCTTCCAAACCCTTAACAGTCTATACATTTTATTCAATAAGTATTACACTATATAATGTGAACAGTTAAACAAATGAGACCTTGTCACACAAACATTAATACCTTTTACAAATAGATTTATGGAATCTGCTTTTATTCAAGATTAACAAAAACAAACAATGGCTTAATACTGATAACGCATTTGTAATTATTTATGAAAGCAAGCCCACTGTTTGTTTACTGCCTACATTTAAGCTGATAACTTTATTGATTTTAAAGCTAAATGGGATTTATTAACCCCTTCACCTCCAAGCGATTTGATAAAAAAAAAAATGGGGTGTCCAGGAAAGTATTGTTTAAATGCATTTTTCATTTCAATTGGCATAGATAGCACATTATGTAATTAAAACAAAAATGAACATTTTGGTTGGACAGAAAAACTTTTAAAAAATAATTTACCAAATGATAAAGTTACATATAAGAAAACAGTATTGTAAGTGAATTGCATGACATGGAAAAGCCTTCCAGCTGAAGTGGTAGAGGTTAACACTGTGAGGGAGTTTAGGCATGCGTGGGATAGGCATAAGGCTATCCTAACTATAAGATAAGGCTAGGGACTAATTCAAAGTATTTTAAAATATTGGGTAGACTAGATAAGCCGAATGGGTCTCATCTGCCCTCACATTCAAAGTTTCTATGATATAAAAAAATAGCATAGACATTTTTTCCCTTTTTCCATACATTGCCTATACTCTTCTGACATACATTATTACCCCATATGCAGTTAGCTGTGTATATATATATATATATATATATATATGTTGCCACATTAACATAACATTGCCCATACCATATCTCTCTTAAATTGCAGTCACATTACCCTTTTGGACACACATATTGATACATTGATACATGCACACATATACACACTGATACATGAACACACATACCCACTCTGATACATGACTTGACATGGTTCTGACACCCATATGAAAGCATAGTGATGCACAGAGACACACAATGACACACACAGATTGACAGAAACAAACACTCACAGTGTGTGAAGGTAGCTGTTGTTGTGTGTCACGCATTATCTGTGTGTTCCTGAAAGTGTGTGTCTTGCAGTGAGCATCCTTGTGCATCTGTGAGTGCATATTTGTGTGTATGTGTATCTTTGACTATGTATGGAATGCGTATCAATGACTGTGGCAATGTGACTGTGATAGGGTGACTGTGTGATGTGAGTGTGACTGAGTAAGTGTGCGGTGAGTGCGACAGGATGACTTTGGCAATGTGACTGTGTGAGAGTGTGAGTGTGACAAATTAGTGTGGGAGGGTGAGTGTAACAGGGTGAATGTGACAGATTGACTGTGTGTGTTGAGGGTGAATGTGGCAGGGTGAGTTGGGGGGGTTGACTGTGTTTAGAAAGTACTGTGATTTAATGCGCTTCTTCAGCTTTTTTTAAATTTTTTTTTACTATTGCTTAACTTTTGTGCAGGTATGGGAGCAATTCTTAATTTCCATGGAGGTCCAGTTATTTCTGGTGGTCTGGGGGTCTGTTACGCAGGTGTTCGAGGTCAGCAGGTGTCCCCACTGGCCCATGCAGCTGCTGAGGGCCATAGCAGAGCCAGTGCTATAAAAGTACATTTGCAATAAATTCATTTAGTTTGCAGTTATTTATATCATGTATACATGATTCTGGGGGATATGGGAACATACCCGGGGAATCAAGTAAACATGATTGATATAATGAAATTGTT
Source organism: Pelobates cultripes (assembly GCA_933207985.1). Classification (NCBI taxonomy): domain Eukaryota; kingdom Metazoa; phylum Chordata; class Amphibia; order Anura; family Pelobatidae; genus Pelobates; species Pelobates cultripes. The sequence continues at coordinate 52,308,000 of OW240924.1, read as the reverse complement.
ATGTTTTTAAGTATTTTTGGCTTCATCAATATGGGATGTTTGGTTTAAAGATAAATAAATTGGTTTTCGAAAGTAAAATCTAAGCAGCAAATGAGATAGTCCATAAAGAATAATTTTTAAGTTAAATGGTTAAAGTAAGTGCGCTATCACTGAGCAGATGTTAATGTTAAAGGCTCTGTACGAAGAACTCAAACCATAGCAGTATACTGGGTACATTTTACAATGCTACAGTCATTATGTAAAGTCATTATGGGCTGCTATTTAGCTGAAACATTCACAGTTCTACGCTACTAAAATGTTATTGCAATTAGTATGGTTATGCCTCACTTCCAAAAACTACAGGAAGATTATATTTTAATCCACAGAAACTTCAATTAAATATGCCTAATATTATTCATTTCAAATTAGCAGTGCTTCCATGCTATTTTAACTATATATATATAATTTGCAAAATACCTAAAAAATAAAATAAAATAAAATAAAAACTCTGCAAAATGTCTTCATATGTACTAAATTGTTATTGCAATTAGAATAGTTATATCTGGCTTTCAAAAACTACAGGAATTTTATACATTAAATTGTGAAAACTTTAACTGCAAGGCTAAGTGGAGCAATACCCGTGGAAACTAAATTAATATTCTTATTTAATTTGCCTGATTTTTTTCTTTATACACAGCTCCATTTGGATTTCAAATAAAAAAAAAAAATTAAATAAAATGTTTTTTTTTTCTCTAACTATTAGGGTTTAATTTTTATGACACCCGTTTGAATTTTTTTTTTCTTAAGTATGCAAAATTGCTATTTTTATTTTATAGATATACAGAACATGCTCTGTTGTATTGTTCCCAGCAAAAAATATTTTAAATATTTTTTATTTATTTCCATATAAAAAAAAAACATAACAATTAAAAGTGTCCATGTAACAGAATCTTAGTTTGGTAAATATTTTCTTTTTGCATTATACATTAATGTTTACATGACATGAATAACTACATATACATACAATAATGTACAAATTATTATTTTCCACTCTTTAAGATAAGAGTAGACTATATGACTGCAGTTCCTCCAAGTTCCTATAACAATGGAGGGACTGTAATAGTCGCTCTTATTATGCTTCTCATTGTCATAGAGGCTACACAGAATCATACACACATAAAATAGAAAATAGGCATCATAACATGGATATAATATGCCTTACATACCATCTATCGAGGGTAAAACTTTACGTGCACCAACAAATAGGGAAGGATGTAGGTCCCAGTTAAAGTTGGGACTAGAGCCCAAAGCAAAGCCATGTCAGAGTTATAGACTAAAGCGAAAATTCAAAGTGAATGTAAGGTGCATTTTTTATTTATGTTCAAAATAAATTAACTGGAAGAATTATCTTAGTTTGGTATGCATTCAGCTCAGCTACTCTTTCTTATATGTGAAATTCACTTTGAATTAACCGAGAATTCTCACTGCATTGAATAACTGTGTATGACTAATTTCTCATGACTTGCACCATGAGAAAAAGGTGAGAGCAGTAAGTGGTGAGAGGCATCCTCTATGTGAGGAAAACATGCTATAACTGATGTAATATATCAGAACACCTCCCAACTGTCACAGTTTTAGCAAGTCAGTCACTATTTCAGGATCACTTTTGGGTGATGCTAGGAAACTGTTCCAAGAAAGCTTGCATTGCTGGTATGAGCTTTGCATCACTGGCCTGCCCCATTGTTACCCCATCCACTGGCATCCTACTTTACGGTATACCGATTATGGGGGTATACTACAGCATGATAGTGTGTCTCTGCCTCTAATATGTGGTTCCCCACCGATTCTGTGTTTTAATGGAGGTCATGTAGAACTTGGTAATGGCGAATGGTGGCAATTACTAAAATGTGGCTCGTCCCTATCTAAACCAGAAATAGTGAAGTTTCATTCCAGAGTTGTGCATGGTGAAAAAAATTCATTTCGGCTGAAGCATTAAAAATAAAATTCAAAAAATATTATGACAGAATTTTGTGTGTATTGTGGTACAGCTTGGTAGAATTGCAGTAGCCGAGAAAGATTTTCAAAAATAAATCAGATGAACCAAGCATCCAAAAATATGAAATAATTGGAATAGCTTATCCAAAAATATAAAATCAAGGAGTTGATCTGTGAATTAATGAACATTTAATGGCTATCCCCTAGCCATCAGCTTTTTTCCCCATTTATCAGATCTTTCTTTTGGCGCCACAGGTGGAGATCTGAATCAGGAACATGCTCATTCAGTGCATCAATCATTTGTTTTGAGATTAGTCTATATGGAGGTTTTGAAAAATCAGGAATTCAAACGATCCTCCAATTGCCTCAAATTCAGATGTATTTCAGTTTGAAGCGGAACAAATTTCTATTTCAATATCTGTGAGCAGAATCTCTGTGTTAGTTTGGTACTAAAAAAAAAAAAAAAGCTTAGTGAGTTCGGAAATAAAATATGTAAGGTAATTAAAAAAAAATATTAAAGGTACACTATAAGCATCAAAACAACTTTAGCCAAATTGATTATGTTGGTGTATAGATTAAGAAGTACATTCAATTCTCAGCCATTTAGGAGTTAAATTACTTTGTTTATGCAGCCACATGTCCCCTGCACATGACCTAAACAGTCTTTCCTTCCTGTAAAGAGAGATCTAGTGTTTAAACTTAATTTATGGCATAATCTGTTTAATTTAGAGTTTCTCAATGCTTTGTCTCTTAAGAGCCTTGTAGACCCTGCAGAGCCTCCTGTGTGTGTGATTAAAGGACCATTATAGGTACCCAGACCACTTCAGCTTAATGAAGTGGTCTGGGTGCCTGGTCCAGCTAGGGTTAACCCTTTTTTTTTATAAACATAGCAGTTTCAGTGAAACTGCTATGTTTATAAATAGGTTAATCCAGCCTCTAAAGCCTCTAGTGGCTGTCTCATTGACAGCCGCTAGAGGCGTTTGCATGCTTCTCACTGTGAAAATCACAGTGAGAAGACGCAAGCGTCCATAGGAAAGCATTATGAATGCTTTCCTATGAGACTGGCTGAATTCGCGCGCAGCTCCTGCCACGCATGCGCATTCAGCCGAAGAGGAGGAGAGGAGGAGGAGAGCTCCCCACCCGGCGCTGGAGAAAGGTAAGATTTTAACCCCTTCCTCTCCACAGAGCCCGGCGGGAGGGGGTCCCTGAGAGTGGGGGCACCCTCAGGGCACTATAGTGCCAGGAAAACGAGTATGTTTTCCTGGCACTATAGTGGTCCTTTAAACTTAAATTAGCAGAGGAGAAAAGAAAAACTACTAAAGTAAACACACTGTGCTGTCACTCCTGATTGGAAATTAAACAATTTTTATGGAGGATGTGTGAGTCACAGCCAGTAGAGACCTGGTTAGGGCTGCATAGAAGAGACAAAAAAATGTTAACGCATAAATGGTGGAGAATTGAGCAGTGAGATTGCAAGAGCACTGAATCTGCTTCGTTAAGCTAAATATTTTTATTGCTTAGAGTATCCCTCGAAATATCCCTTTAATCTAACTGTATATCTGAATTAACATAAGCAGCAGGAAAGCCTGGCATTTGTATGTTTGCTATGATTGAATGACAAGAGACTTAGTGCAGCTGCAGGCATTCTGGATATTCTTTTAAACATTTTTACATACATTTTCAGGCGTCACAAGTGAGACTGAATTTAGTACAAAGGCATGTGTCCGGTAGTGTAGTACAAAGACAAATGCTGTACACTCAGGATAAATTTTATTTATGTGACGACTGATCAAAGAGGTATTATATTAGAACCATTCTTTGCAAATGTAAACGACAATATTAAATAATTGGATCAAATTGTATATTCTTTACAATACAGATAAGGAAACATGCTGTTCTGGGGTTGTTGAGAGAGGAACTCGGTAATTATCTAAATTACTGACTTTTTACCATCTAGAACTTGCCAGTTTAGATTCTGATAAAGAATTGCATTGGCAAGAGATGCTCCTTATTCTTTTATAAATGTTATCTGTTTTGTTCTGTATAAAAAGCAGCACACAGATGGACCGTGCAACTCTCAAACACCTAATTGTTGAAATTCTGGATTAAAACAGATTCCAATTAGTTCTCGAGGGTGTGAAGGGGTGAGATACATGTCTTTATTACTACATGTCAGTTATGATTTATTCATAGAATGCCAATGGTTTGGGCTCTTGGGTTCCATCCAGTCAGTGGAGTGAAGGTTTAGACACAAAAAATTCATGCTGCTGCCCTACCAGATTGTACCATTTGATTTATGGGCCAGAAACAAAATGAGTTCTCAGCTCCAAGTGGGGATGCTTTGCATTGGTTAACTGCCCTGGCACAATCACCCTGTGATTGTGCTCTAGTGGCAGGCAGTGAAGAATGGCAGTGACTGGAGGGTAAAAAGAGAGAGTTTGGAGGCTGAAAAGATTGATGTGAACAAAAAGCCCAAAGCCATAGCTATTGTTCTTCCAGTTTAATGCTTCCTTTTTGGATTGCAGGAAATGCTAATTTAGGAAGGAAAAAAAAAAAAACACACAAACGATAAGTTCTTTGAAGAGAAGCATGCCCCAGGATCCAAATGAAATGTTCTTGCTCAAATTGTCACTCTCAGTGCCTCGTTACGCTCCGCTAGCACAAACTGATTTTTTTAGGCCATCATAGAACATTTTCAGCTTTCTAGTTTATAGATTGTCAGCTTGGTATTGCATTAAATGGCAGGTTCCTCTAGCAATGCCGAACAGAACTCTTTCAAACCAACTCAAATGCTCTAAATTTTAGGAAAAAAAAAAAAAAAGCAAAATATTCCAATGTTTTGTTTGTGTGTGTGCGCACATATATGCATGCCTCTGTGTGTTCATTGTGTTGAGTACAATAAAACATTTTAGAAAATAAAATGAAATCTGCATTAATATTAGCTTATATATAGCACCAACATATTGTATAGTGCTTTAGAGTTAAAGAATGTGGATATTTGGCAACAAAGTAAATCACATACAGAATACAACAGAGACAAGAGGTGAAGAAGGCCCTGCTGAAACAAGTTTACAATCTATAAGGAAGGGTTAAAGAAACACAAGAAAAAGAACAGCAAGTCAGAGAGGAGGAGGGATTGATAGATTAGATGCCTGTGTTAAAATCAACTAGTAAAAGTGGTTTGTTGAACAACTGAACAGCGGAAGGAGAGAGAGTGAACTGAACTATGGAAGCAAGGGAACTGAGGAGGGTAGTTATGAAGGTTGCTCACAGAGCGAAGGGAACAAGAAGTGAGGAGTAGAATTATTGAGTGCTTTGTGACCTAGTGTCTTCAGTTTGAATTGGATCCTGGATGGTACAGGAGGCCAATGTAATACCTGTCAAAAGGGTGAGTTGTGGAAATAGTGATGAATCAGAAAGATAAGTCTGAAAGCATTTTATACAGACTAATAAGGGGTCTTTGGAAACATAATGTTGCAATATTTACCCAATCGATGCGCTGCTCCACTTCACAGTTCTCTTCTACCTTCCCGATTGGCGCTTAGAGTGCTACCTGCGCTACCTGCTTCCAGGGAGGAAGCCAGCAATCCCCCTTTACCTGCCTAGCAGGGAGGGGTTTATTCCTACTGCTACAGCTGATTATCTGCAGCTGAGCAGTGGTTTGGAGACAGTTCCAAAAAACTCTGGCCTGGACCTTATTTTTCCCATTTGTGCATAAACTGAGGAGTGGAGCATTGGCCCACCCTGCTCTCCAAATGCTCCACCCCAGGGGCCCAAAACTAAACATAGCTTTGTGTTGCACACCACACATACAACATCTACTTCCCATGGGGTTAAATTTTAAAGGCCTGTCTGCCTTCACTTTATCACACTCTATATAATGTTAGTGTTTTAAAACAGGGGTGTGATTGTATGTAATGTTGTGTTTGATTGTAGGGGTAAGTTTGGGTGTAATGTCGGCTTTTAAATGCAGATGTGAATTTGTGTGTAGTATTGGTGTTTGAGTAAAGGTGTATGTTTTATATAATTTTGGAGTTTAAATGCAGGGTGATATTTGGATGTAACATTTGTGTTAAATTGCACGAGTGTGTTTGCATTTTATGTTATGTTTTCATTTGATTGGTTCGTTGGATGCACATACATGCACACATACACTGTCACATACAAACATACTGACACAGATATACAGTGACATATACACATTCTGACACATGAATAAACACCCTGAAACACAGATAAAATCATATCCCTGACACCCCTTCTAACCCTTTATGAGGAAGGGGTAAAGAAACACAAGAAAAAGAACAGCATGTCAGAGGGAAGGAGGGAATGATGGATTAGATGTCAGGCTGTATATGATATGTAGTGGGTGTTTATTAAGTGCATTAAAAAAATTGTCCTCTTCTTCTACTTACCCTTTTGCAAGGATAGTGCCACCCCTAGTGGTCCAGGAGGTTAATAATAAATAACGGGTGATCCAGTTGGGGCTAATGAGGGTTAATTACTCCCTTGTTGCTTAGTGGGGGTGATCCAGTGGTGTTCCTAACAACTCCCAGGTGGTCCAATGCTTTCAATAACAATTCCTTACTTGTCTAGTGATGTAGTACACGGTCTGCACCTCCACCTAAGGCAACCATATTGATTGGTGCTTCTGGTCTGGTGCTCAGTGAGGAATATCAAGCTGGGAATCCTGCTGGTGCAATCTAACTTCTTTTCTAAGTGTCAGAATTGTGAGGGAGTGATTAATACTGTCTGTAACAGGCTGAAGCACTCAACTGACTTGGCCACCAGAATTTAATTTTCTTATGTCATATGTTTTTCTGCTTGTGTGTCATTAGGCAGACACTTGTGAATACTGAGTACCTGTGATGTGGTGAACCTTTGACTTGTGTGTCAGCAGAGAAGTTTCTTCATGTGCCACAGGTTTACCATCAATGACCTAGAGCAGGGATAGGCAACCTTCGGCACTCCAGATGTTGTGGACTACATCCCCCATTATGCCCCTACACCCATAATGCTGGCAAAGCATCATGGGAGGTGTAGTCCAAAACATCTGGAGTACCGAAGGTTGCCTATGCCTGACCTAGAGTATCCTTTTAAGGAATCTAAACTCACAAAACCCAAATCTGGAAGGGAGTCCATTGCTCTCCAAGTGTTTATCATCTCTGGCATTATTATTCAGAAAAAGTTGTTCACCAAAACCAGATTTTTCACCATGCACAAGTCTATTGCATAGGGCTTTCAAGAAGTGGAATAATGAATACCTGTATATTTCATACCATATATTTCAAGATCACCTATACCTAGATAGATTGCAAATTTAATTTAAAACATCTCAGCTCTGTTGGAGAGTTTTTTTCCAACTGTGTTACTCAGGCCTAAAATTTACAATTCCCTCATCCATTTTTCACAATTCCTGGACTGTGGACAAACCAATGATAGACACAAAATTACCGATAACCTCATTCTATTTCCTTTCATTATTATCTCCATTTTGTAAAGAGCAATGTGAAGTGTCCCTTAAATATAGTATACACTTATATATTATTTATATAAATGGTGAATGAGAGAACTCATATTTTTCTTTTGACTTTCATTTTTACTTCTCAGTAAAATTGGAAAAAACATAACAGTTTAAAAATAAACATTCCTGAGAAAACATGTGGAAAGAATTGAAAATTGGAAAAAAATAGGAGTTTTTCTTGTTCATTTAATTAAGATCTTTTTGTTTTATCCTTGCTTGAAAGTCTGACAGTCTTGTTCCCCTTTGAACTTTTTGTAACATAACATGGAGGCCACAGTGGAACTGTTTTGGTTTTACTAGAGATTGGTGAAAAAGCTATGATCATTATTCCAGCAAAAATTTCCCTACAAAGGCTCAGATCAAATGGAACGAGTCCTCAGGGTGCAAACATTTGGGCTGGAAAAGCGTTTAAGTGATTTTGAGTTTAACCAATTACAAAACAGGAACATGTAAAAGACTCAGATGGTTTAAGTTATTTTCAGGAGACATGTTACCTCAGCTAGAAGGAACAAAAAATAGCTTAGTTACAGCCCAACAACAGAGCAACAATCAACAACACTTTTACAAAGCATCTATCACAGAACTGCATCTTAAATACCATAAACCTATAGTATAAACCTATACTACTGTACCACAGAGCTACAATACAATTACTAAATAACAAAAAAAACATCCAAATGTTAGAGAGTAGTTATATAAAAATATCTGACTAACTAACTAACTAACTAACACAAAACTACACTTCAGGAGTTACTCTAAGCATCATAACCACTACAGACTATTCGAGTGGTTATGAGGCTAGGAGTAACCAGGAGTTCCAAGGCTAGGATCTCTGGTAAAGGGGCAAATCATTTAGCAACAGTTTGCCCTCCTACTCGGATCATTGCTGGGTTGTGATGCTCCCTGGTGTTGCGCATACAGACTCCAGGCCCTATGACCACTTGAGATCACTGAAGGGGTCATGGTGCTTGGAATACCCCTTAAAGAAAAATCAGCCTACCTCCCTCACACGCATAGTACTGCTAATGCTAATAGTTCACATGTTTTAAATCTAGCAGCTTTCTTTTCTACTTAAATCTGGACCAAAATTAGGCTTGTTTGAAACCTCTCCTGCAGAATCTGGACATTGTTAGATGGTGTGAACAGTGTTCAGATTTTGCAGTCTGAATGGCCTGGAGCCACTTAAAATTAGTAAATAATCCTGAAATCATTGTGATATCTCTGCTGATCCAGAGCCCATCACCTCCCATGCTCACATTAAATGCCTAGAAATCAAAAAACATAATAAGAGTACCCTGCCATCCCTCCTCTTCTACAATACAATTAGTCATTAGACTTGTGTATGGTAAGAAGATTCACTTTGGTCAATCCATTATATTTTATATATTTTTTTTCTGTTGGCCAAATTCTTGATATATAGAATTTGATATCAAGAATTTGGCCAACAGAAAAAAAATACATATACACATACACACTGCAATTCACTACCTCTTCATTTCAAACTCTCTAACCCTACTGGCACTCATTAAGATTTGACTGCAATCATCTAATAGCACTACTCCTGCTATTCATCAACTTTCACACACTCTCAGACATAATGACTGTTGAAATGATCTTCCTTCTCTCCCTAATGTACTTTTCAACTAATATTCCCTACCAATGCCCTATTTGAAAATTTACACAATCTGACAATTAAACCCACTCTTCTAAGATTCAACATAATTTATTGCCTCCCTGGCCATGCTAGGCTATTTCGCAAACACTTTTCATCCTGGCTTTCCTATTTCTTCCCTTCTAGCACTACTTATCTCATCTTAGGGGATTTTAATACACCAATCAACAGTCATAACAGCTCTGACACCTATCTACTCCTCCTTTGGCCTCAATTAATGAACTAACTCATCAACTCACACAGCCAAACACACTCTTCATTATCTCATCTTTACTAATCTCTGCAGTACCTCTATTATTTCTAACATTCCATTTCCTCAGACCATACTCATTCTGCATCTGATTTTCTACATTATAAATTAATGCTTTGTTTATACAGTTTGGACAAAAAATCAGTGGTCACTACTCTCTTCTAATGCTCCTTGACCTCTCTGCTACTTTTGAAAATGTTACTCATCTACTTGTTATCATCCTTAACAACCTCAGTCAGAGACTCTGCTCTTTCCAGGTTCTCCTCCTTTCTAGACAATCTCTTTCAGTGTTTACTTTTTGGTTCTTCTTCTACTCTGCAACCCCTCTTTGCATCTGTTCCTCAAAGTTCTGTCCTCCATCCCCTATTGTTCTTAAGCTTTACTGCCCTCCCTGGGTAAACTAATCAGTTTATTTTGGCTTTCAATATCACTTATATGATGATGATGTGCAAATGTATCTGTCTTCTCCTGATCGTTCTTCATCTCACTTAAATAACTGTGACTCTGCTATTTTTAACTGGATGGCAGCTCGCTTCCTTAAACTCAATATCTCCAAAACAGATTTTTTCCTCTTTCCTCCTTTAAATACTACTACTCCTATATCTATCTACTTCCCTCACATACCTTCATGCCTCTGTCCTCTGTCAGTCCTGGCACTGGCTTTCCATAAAATAAAGGATTCAATTTAAAATTCTAGTCTTCACTTTCAAATATTGTCATAACACTGCCCCTGTCTACTTCACTAATACACAAGTATGTCCCATCCAGGCCCCTATGCTCAAATTAAGACCTACGTCTATCCTCTGTTCTTACTTGCACCTTAAAGACTACTCTATGGCTTCACTGTTCTTATAAAACTACATTCCCCACTTGATTAGACTATCACCCAGTCTCTATACCTTCATAGATCACTGAGAACTACTCTCTCTAAGAAAGGATAAGAATAAAACTGTTAACTATTTTCTTTCCCTCCTCAATCCTTACTAACACACATTGCTTCCTCTACTGCTACCTTGTCATCTAAAAAAAACTTAATTGTAAAATCTTTTCAGAAATTACTTTTCCCATACTTGAAATACATTTTACCCTTACCTCTTGTGCCTTTTTGCCCCACTCCTCTTAGCAAATAAACTTATTTAAACATGGCCCCAGCACCATCTGTTCTTGTATGTCCACCTTGTCTTGTTTAATTATTTGTTTGTTAGTCCACCTATTGCTTTATAAATAATGATAATTTTACACTCTGTAATTGTAATTTAACAAAACCATTAATTCTACATACAACAATGCTCTCAAACTACATAAAGAAATGGACTGTAAATGGTATTGCGAGCTCCGTCTGCAAGATCTTACCGACTAGTAAAATATCAGAATGTAGGTATGTGTGGTAAATGCTGGCCTTTTGTAATAAAATATGTCAGTTTAGTAACTTAAACTGTAAATATTTAGAAACAAATGAATAGTTATTCCAGTGACCCAGGTGTTAAGAACCACTGAGTTATTCATTAGATCTAGGTTATTATTGTCTGTTTCATTTTCCCTTTTAGAATATATTTCTGCAAAATATCATCGCAATGCTAGAAATAAAATGCCAGCGGCACTATTTTATTTAAATGAGGTCAATCTTTGATGCGTTTATTGTTAATGAACAGAATGCCGGTGTAAATGTTACTGATCCTTTATAAACACCGAAATAAAAAGTTCACAGACAAAACAGGACGACAAGGAAAGCATTACCCTATCAAAACTGAAATTATTTCACATAGGCTTATTCACTAAACTTCTATGCAAGTTTAGTTTAGCCAAATCAAAATAAATAGTTCTGGTAGTCTGATAGTCGTCCATGTAATGGTTTGGCTCATCCGAATATTATCTATGCAGAATCAGTGTAGAGCAAAATATAAATATTATATATATATATATATATATATATATATATATATACACACAGTACAGATTAAGTGAGAAAAGGTAGCCAAAAGTGGAAAAAGAGGAGTGGGAGAAAAAAACAAACAAAAAAAAAAAACCTGTAATTATATGATAAATACTTATTAAATATACAATACACTGATCAACAACAACGTTAAAACCACTGACAGGTGAAGCAAATAACATTAATTATATAAACAAGTCGCTGTATGCAGTGATCAGCACCTACAAAAAGTGGTGCAAGGAAGGACAACTGGAGAAGCAGTGTCCGGATCATGGGCGTCCAAAGCTCATTGATGCATATGGGGAAGGAAGGCAAGTCAATCTGGTCTGAACACATAGAAGAGTTACCGTTGCTTACATTTCTAAAAACTTAATAAAAAATAAAAAAACTTAATAAAAACTTAATACTGACCATGATAGAATGGTGTCAAAATACACAGTGTATCATAGTTTACTGTGTATGGGGCTGCATAGATGCAGACTGGTCAGAGTGCGATTGATGACCCCTGCCCATTGCCAAAAATGCCTTCAATGGGAACATGAGCATCAGAACCTGACCATGGAGCAATGAAAGAAGATAGCCTGGGCTTATGAGTAATGCTTTATTTTAGATCAGGTGGATGGCCGGGTGGGTACGTCATTCACCTGGGGAAGAGATGGCAGCAGGATGCACTTTAGAAAGAAGGCAGGTCGGTTAAGGCAGTGTTATAATCTGGGCAATGTTATGCTGGGAAAGCTTGGGTTCTGGCATGCATGTGAATGTTACTTTGACACATACTATTTACCCAGAGATTGTTGCAGACCATGTACCTCCCTTCATGGCAATAGTGTTCCCTGATTTAGCAGGCTAATGCACCAATCACATCAAAAACTTCAGAAATGGTTTCATGACCATGATAAAGTGATCAATGTGTTGCCTTGGCCTCCACGTTCTCCAGACCTTAATCATATTGAACATCTGTTGGATGTGCTGGAACTACAAATCCAATCCATGGACGCCCCACTACTCAACTTGCAGGATATGTTAATGTACCATATACCACAGGACACATTCAGAGGTCTTGTGCAGTCCATGACGTGAAGCATCAGAGCAGTTTTGGGAGCACGAGTGGAACCTACGTGATATTAATGGTTTTAGTGTTGTGGCTAATCAGTGAATGTAAATATAGATTTTGATTTTTTTCCCCTCTTTTTTCCCTCTATTTTGGTAATTTCTCATTTGATCTGTAAATAAAATCAACAACTTTTGGCTGTCACGAGCCATGAATCATCTTTTTCCCATTAATCTTCTCCCTTTTTGGAACCACATACATAATTCCAAACCACTTAACAAATAAACATGCTTACCCACTGTCCACTTTGTTTGTGAAATATCTCTACAGTGCTACCGAATTATGAAATTCAGAAAACCAGTCAATCACAGAAAAATTCAGACAAATCTCAAATTGAAACCAAATGCAGAAGTCTATTATTCACTAAACCAGGAATTATAATGAACTGTTATATAGAAGCAAAATGTTGTATAGCACATGTGATGGACCTCAAAATCCTCATAAATAATATAATATTGCTGGTAGCTGAGCCAGACTACCCATGAGATGGCATAGTTGGCTGCCTAAGGCTTGGGCTCAAGCAGGGGCCTGGAGCTTTGGCTTCGGAAGAAAGGGGCTTTATTTTAGCAGGCAAGGAGATCAATAGATATCCTTGCTCACCTCGTACCAAACTACCAGCTATTCAGCCTCATTCAACCCACAAGCTTTGGGTAACCATCGGACATCTGTAATGAGGGGAGTGGTCAGGTGATCAGCACACTGCACTGGTACCCTATTGGTATATTTTTATGTGTGTGCATTTTTGTGTTTGTGTATTTACATGTGTCAGTGTATGTATTTGTATGACTGTGTGTATCTCTGTGCATGTGTACACTACACACAATACTCAGACTCCCTTACACATTAAATTTAGCCACCGCAGTCTGTTTGACTGTTTTGAGATAAAATGAGCAATGCCAATTCCACTTATCACAGCTTAGTGAATATACCCCATAATGTTTTGTTTTTTTTTCAAAATGGCATTTTTGTCAATATTTTGTATCTGGTTTTCAAGTCACAGTTTAGAGAATAAGTTCCTAGTTGCAGTCATTTTAACAGATTTGCTACATCCAAACCTTTTAATGTTTAAATACTTTACCGCTACTAAAGTCTGGATACAATGTGATACTCAGTGTCTTTTGGGATTGGGCATGCTTTATGTGTTAATTTACATGCCTATACCCAGAATCCTTTGCGATTAAACACTGTGTTTTGGTGTGGCATCTGGAACAAGCTGAAAAGCCTCTATGAGGCATGCAAGATTTTATTATTCGATTGTAAAACTCACAATGATGTGTGATTGAATGTTACCAGATGGCCCCAGGAATTCTGAGGTTAAGCATGTGCCATTATCACTTGCCTGAACCTACAGCCCCAAGCAAGCTTTTTCTTATTCAAATATAAAATGATTGTTTTGCGTACAATGCTCTAGTCGTGTAACAGGGCAAGTACTGGAAATGATCTGTGTACTTTGTGAGAACATCTTCAGTCTGTAAAACCCCTCAGGTATTAGACTGATGATCATCCCTCGGTGGTGTAATGAAAAATTATGTTACTTGGGTCTCCTCTCAAAGAGAGGACTATTTGATGCCACGTTGTGCATGCTTGCCACAATTTTAAATAAAGGGACACTGAGCTAGTCACTGAATTGTGAACTGTGGCTGCTTAATAATCAAATGAAAGGGGCTTTGAGTATTCTCCAACAATACAAACAATATGTTACTTCATTCCTATTCCTGTAATTTTTTTCTACTGAAACACCAAAAAAAAAAAAAAAAACTCCAACACCAGCCAGACCTTTTAGTTGGAAACGCCATTCTCTGTCGATGCCCATTTATGGTGTAAACATTGCACTCCATGGGGCAAGGCGTACCTAGTGTAGCTTGGCTATTCATGCATGCCATTTTGAACTTAATTATTTAAGTGACATATTAAAGAGCAACATGAAACGTTGCTCTCTTCTGTGTTGCTGAAATAAATTAAGACCTAAGTTAACATTAAAAATGGGATCTGGGAGGTTTCAGTATACCTTCACATTTGCAAAATGGCTGCTGGATTCTTAAAATGGTGCTATGTCCCCAATACTAATAGTATTACTGTGCACACTTTACAGTACGCACTGTGACTGTTTATTGAAGGACCTTCACACTGGTAGGGGCATTTACAGCTTTAAGAGCCAATGGGAATCCGTTATCTTCATTTGATGTACAGTTGTAGGTATTTTTGTTATTAGGGTCATGGGGATTTGGCAGCAGTTTCTCTATAGAGAGTAGGAGCCTTGATATCCCTTGATCTGTTCATCATTGGGATAGAGGCCATGGGGACACTTTAGGTCCAACTCCAATTCTCAAGGTGAGGAAGAAGTGGGAGAAGCATTTCACTGAGCACCCTCCAAGCTTTTTAATACTCAGCATGTAAACTGATGCCTTCAAATAGCCACAAAAAAAAAAATCATGATTTATCAAGGATTTTCGGTTCTTTAATTAATTCACTTTAAAGTTTCCGTGTATCCCAAATAACATCTTTGTTGATAACATAATGAATAGATATTGCTAGCCACTTTTTTCCATGTTTTCCTTGAGGAGTATAGTAGATAAAATCTATATCTAAAATGGGCATCCATATTCAATTCAGCAACTGAAAAACTGTTTAGAATATACATTTTGTTTCTATGCAATCCCAATAGTTATACTCTCTCTCTTCACTTCAGCAACAGCCTGACAACATTAATTTCATTAATTCATGTGGTACTTTGTCAGTTTCCATTTCAAAACACAGTAACATGAAGTGGGGATTGATACAGGGGCCCTTTTGCTCAGAGGGGTTTATAAAGTAAATTGGAACATTGCTAAATTCTAAGCTGAAGAATTTGTAGAAAAGCTATGAAATGTGCTAACTCTTCTGTTCAACCATTCCATCTCCAAACACCTCGCTCCACCCATCATTAGCCCAAAAGGAGCCAGCTAGCTTCGAAGACGGCCTGCTAATTGTATGAAGAACAAAATCCAAGATACTTACTGACTTTAGGGTCCTTTCTGAAATTGAAACACTTCCCTTTCAGTATACTGTCATCTCTCTTTGGGAAAACATAAAAGAGGAAGTGTTAAGTCCCCCTTAGAACCCAAAAACAGTTTCCTAAGATTTGGCAACACATTTAATTCTAATGTGACATATATCATCCAACTAAAAGCAGAAGTAAGGAAATCACACAATATTATGGATTTAAAGTTTATCTGCATTATGGAAAACATGACCATAACTTGTGCAGACAATTAGAACTTATTCTTCATGGAATGACAGAGATTTTAGTCGGCGTTAACGCTAGAACACTGATCATTTGAACGTCATATTTACTAATAATAATAATTAGGAACTTTCATGGTTTTGGCAGAACAATTACAACAAAGCTTGATTTATCACTACTAGCAAACATTATGTATTTAATTATCTGTGTTTATACTTGTTAGGATTGCGTTATTAATGAACAAATTAAAAAAAAAAAAAGAACATCCATGCATAAAAAATAATGCATGAATAAAATGATGCTTTCTACAAAAAATAATTGAGGATAGAATCTCAGTCTCAAAATCTTCTAGTTAGATGAAAGCCAAAAATTGCATACCTCTGCAACCAATTTTTATGTAGCCTATTTATTTGTATTGGGATGCAAGGAAATATAAAATAAAAGTTGAGAAAGGAATAGAAGACTAAAATTATATAAATGGTTTCTTTATATGCCCTGTGCCACCAGTGTCATTTTAGGGGTAATATCTGGACTATAAATCTAAGTGTTTAAATGGATCAGGTATTTCTTTATCTGTTAGAATTCATAATAAATGGATCTTAAGATCACATTGCCTGGAGCTTGTTCAAGGTTAAGACAACTGATATCACATACATTTATAATGGGTGTATATGTAAAAAATAATGATGGTATGAATATATGTGACACTTGCCACCACATATTGCTATATAGTGCCAAGCATCACACATCTCTACCAGATGTGATGGGACAGTAACTGGTATGGATCACTTTAAAAAGTATAATGTTTAAATAATGTTAAGTGTTCTTCACCTAATATTGGTGCAGACCACAATGCTCCCTCAACGAAACACCACGGATCCTGCTCCTTAGCCTAGCTTCACTGGATTACCAGGGATCTTGCACACCTGACAGCACACAGGTACTCTAAGTCTCCCCCAAACACATACAACACTCATCCACCACATACAAAAAAGAAAGCACATGATTCTGGAGGGTGCTTAATCTGAGTTAAGGAACAGTAACTTTTAATATTCTAGAATCTACAGTTCTTCATATTATAAAGAAACAATGTGACCATGTTGGTATGAACATTGTCAGTCCCACAGTACACATAACTGAGAAGCATGGAAGCAGTGGTGGCTAATGAAGTTTAAAGACGGTGAATGCTGGACACTACCACATATTTTCATTCTAGTGATTCCTTTGTGAAATTACCCATGATGAATCTCACAAGACTCCGTTATGAAATGTACCTGCAACAAAAAAAAAAAAAAATCAATTACTAACAAAGAAGTTATTTACCTGTCAAATCCTACTCTGAATGTTGGCCCACCCTGTATAAGTAACTATGAATCACAAACTATTCAGATTCTCAAAATAAATATAGTCTTTTAAATGCATATAGCATATTTTTGAATTATGAGTAGGTAATTAAGCATTGAAAAATAACATGGAATAGTGGGAGGGAGAGGCAAAAGTACCACTACCCCTGATAGTGTAGTAACGTTTGAAAGGCTTATAAATGTTTTATTTAAAAATATCCCTTTAGGGGCATGGCCTGGCAGCTCATGGCAGCGGATATGTGAGCCATCAGCTCCTCCAAGGGTGAAAATAAACTAGACGAACCTTTACTGCCTTACCTAGAGCAGAAAACAACATTATAACCCCCTAGAGCATCATGTCACAATGAGCCCCCAAAAACTGAGGCTGAAGCAAACAGAGCTGCAAATTTCCTCCTTGCCGCCGCCATGGAGCCGCACACAAAATGGCGCCGACGGCCCTAACTCTCCCGCGGCCAGATCCGACTGCAGCGATAATACCTCCATCTCTACAGGGAACGCTACACCTGCATCAGAAGATACTATGCAGAGAATGCTACAGAACCTGCAGCACACACTGCAAGCGGAATTTACAAAAATGGTGCGAGGTGTCCGTGAGGACATAAAAATGATAAGTGAACGCACTGCTGCGCTTGAAGACAAAACCTAAGAGATAATAGATGGCCATAACAACCTGGCAGAAGTAGTGGAATCTCTAGAATCACGCCTGACCCTTTTGACTGCCAAAGTGGCAGATCATGAGGACCGTAACAGGCACAATAATATACGCCTTAGAGGAATAGCATAGGAAATCAAACCCTCAGAACTTCAAGATTATGCAGTGGGCCTTTTCAAAGCTCAATGCCCAGGCTTTACGGATAATGACCTATGCCTAGATCGTACACACCATCTACCACGGCCTAAATTTTTAGATTCCTCCAAACCAAGAGATTTACTCACGCGAGTCCATTATTTCACTTCAAAAGAAGCTATCATGCGGGCGGCAAGAATCCTGGATAACATGCCTCCTGAATTTAAAGGGATAAAATTATTTGTTGATCTCTCTGCAGCAACACTGATGAAACAAAAAGAGCTTATACCGAAAACTCAAGCCCTAAGAGATGGAAGCGTTTTACACAAGTGGGGATACCCTACATGTATTGTTGTTAAGAAGAATGGAGCAGAATACCACATTCACAATATAACTGATGGGACCAGACTTCTGAAAGAATGGAACCTACCGGTCACTATACAAGACAAAACAGAACACACAAGAAACCCTTGAAAATCAACGACTAAAATCACCAAAGACTTGGACACAATACCAATAACCAAATCATAAGATCTGTATCGAGTTGCTGTATGTTATCAATTCACTCCACAGAAAGTCACCGGCTTGATACGTGAGCATGTTTCATACTGTTGAATCGCATGTTTCATACTGTTGAATTTTTATTATTATTAGATGGCTATTGAATGCCTAGCATGTCAAAACTTAAACATAGTTTACTGAAATTCACTTAAAACCTTCTTTCTGCAGTGATTTTAGATAACATGTCAATATAGAACTGGTTATTAATGTATGCATCTTGAACCCCACCTAACTAACAAAAAGGTAGGCAGTTAACTACTTAGAAACCACCCTCCCCATTTCTGGCTCTATGGAGCCTTTAAAATCAAAGGTTACTGTCAGATGTTTTCTGTCTGACAACCAAAATGTATATAGTTACTTGTTGGATAAATTTTTCTCCTCCCCCTACCCGCACCAGCTCAACCCCACACTCCCTGGTATCACAAGGTAAAGCGCAATTACATGCCCTATTACAACCGGCGAACAGCCGAGATAAACAAAAATAACCACCTTAACAAGCAGGAATCTACGACACAGGTGCTTAGCCTCCTCTTTACCAGAGACACTAAAAGGCGGAAAATACACACAATAACAGGCTCTCATCAGGGTCAATCACTGCAAACGAACTGGCCCAGCCAAATAACAACACCACAGAGGAAACATATTCCACTAAAAATCTACTGCACCCCATTCACCATGTGTCACCCCTCAAGCAGCCGACACACGTAGAGAGAACCCACTTCACATTGGACCACGCTCTCCGAAAAAACACTAATGGCTCTAAATGTAATATCCTTTAATGTAAAAGGCTTGAACTCCCCACATAAGCGCAGACTAGCTCTCAACGAAGCTAAAAAGATGAAGGCTACAGTAGCCTTCTTCCAAGAAACACACTTCCTGAATTCCAAAATACCCAAATTCACATCCAAACAATTCCCCATCGGTTATCATACTGAATATTCCAAAAAGAAAAGAGGAGTATCCATACTCTTTAACAAAGATGTCCCCTTCTCCCTGCACAAAAAAATAGGAGACAAAGAGGCCTACTAATGACAAAGACCATCCAACAACATCTACACAACACTGGTTTTCTGGATGCATGGAGGGTGTTACATCCCACTGAGAAGGACTTTACCTTCCACTCACAGGTTCACAATTCGTACTCACATACCTCCATGATTCCTAAAATCCAATCCGCCCATATAGGACTCATAACGTGGTCCGACCACGCTCCTATCTCCCTAACCTTAACTTCCCAATACCCCAACAGAGGGTCAGGATCCTGCAGGTTAAATTAATCCTTATTAAACGACCTCAAAATCATTGCACAAATCAAAGAAGATCTTATATCATATTTTAAAACCAACACCACTGACTCCTCATCCCTAGACATGATATGGCAAGCCCATAAGGCAGTGCTTAGAGGACTATTCATCAAACATGCTAGCTACACAAAAAAATGGCTTCTTACCTACAACACCTTAATTCAATGAATAGCAACACTTACACATACTAATAAAATAAACCCAACACCGAACCAACAGGAACAACTGCAAACAGTACAAATAAAACTGTGCAAATTAGAAACTGACAAAACTAATTATATCCTACAAAAATAAAAACACAAATTCTTTGCCCAAGGCAACAAGGCGGGATCCCTCCTAGCGTCTAAACTAAAAATGTGTATGACTAATTCGAGGGTACCCTATATCTTATCCTCCAATAACAAACTTCTGCACCCACAGGATATAGTGGAAGAATTCGCAAAGTATTATAGCTCCCAATATAACCTTAAGGAAGACCTCTTAACACCTACACCCTCCAAAGAGCATATCACACATTTCCTAGATACAGTCAATCTCCCCACCTTAACACAGGAAGAAATAAACCTTATCACTCAACCATTTACAGAAGAGGAATTGCAACAAACTATAACCCAGCTACCCCCACATAAATCCCCAGGGCCGGACGGCATTACCAACCTCTACTATCAAACATTCTCTGAAGTGCTGACTCCCCACCTTACACTCCTTTTCAACCAATGCTTCACGACGGGGACAATGCCAGCAGATATGTTACAAGCAACCCTGCCTAAGCCGGGTAAACCACCCACGCTTTGCCAGAACTTTAGGCCAATTTCTCTTTTAAATTGTGGTACAAAGATATATGCAGAAATTTTAGCAGACAGACTAAAAAACATTTTAACCCGCATAATCCATAACGACCAATCAGGATTTGTAAGGAATAGGCAAGGGTCAGACAACACAAGAAAAGTACTGTCCAACATCTAGAGTCACCGGTGCAGGGTTTGTGTCATCCCCCTTCTCTATCACTAACGGCACCCGTCAAGGCTGCCCGTTATCACCTCTACTTTTTGTTCTCTCCCTTGAACCACTCACCTGCAAAATTAGAGCTCTACCAAACATAACCGGGATTACTATTAACCCCTTAAAGACACAACTTCTGGAATAAAAGGGAATCATGACAGAATATTTCCGTCATGTGTCCTTAAGGGGTTAAGTCCTTAGAATATACTCTGTCAATGTTCGCAGACGATGTCCTCATTACAATGTCCCACCCTGAGCATCTTTACCACACCTCATCAGCATCTTGGAGGAACATAGTAAGATATCCTATTACAAACTGAACCAATCAAAAACTCAGGCCTTACCCCTTCGCTTGTCTTCTTCCATGTCCAATTTGAAATGCAAATTCCCTTTCGATTGGAGACACACACACACACATCAACTATCTAAGAGTTAAAATTGCTGCAACTTACCGAAGTATTACCATGCTCAATTTGTTTTCCCTACCACAATTGTGTAAACACGCCCTACATAAATGGAAAGATGTTATGTTGACGTGGCTAGGCAGGATTAACACCATTAAAATGATGGTCCGACCGAAACTATTATATGTATTTAGAATGCTGCCCCTACCACTTTCACCCACACTAGGCAAACAAATACAAAATGTACTCTCAGCATTTATTTAGGAAAAAAAGAAGCCGAGACTACCACTAACCTTGATTCAATCTCCGAACACAAAAGGAGGTGTTGGGTTCCCCAACGTAATGAGATACCACAAAGCCGCAATCTTAGAAAGCACAGTAAAATTACATGCCCCGTTGCTAACATTGCAATGGGCAGACCTCGAAAATCAAGACAGCCCCAGAGGATCAGTCATAGACCATATGTGGACCCCTAAACAATTGAGAGTTAAACACTGTAAACTACTCCCCTTGTCCCAATACTCTACCCACGTTTGGGATCATTTTCATCATTCCAAACAGAACAGTTCAAAATTCTCCTGCCAAGCCCCAATAACAGCGCTTCAATTGATATCCCCATGGCTGTCCCTGAATAAATGGAAAGAACTGGGAATTAAACGTATCAAAGACATATGCCAAGAAGGGGCAATACTACCCTTTCCGACATTACAAACCATGTTTAATCTTCCCCCGTCTTTCATCTTCCCATATCTCCAGTTAAAGAACATAGTCATAGATAAGGTAATGCATCCCACAAAAGAGACACATTCTATAGACCTAGAATCACTCAAACTATATGACAGATGGCACTCGTCACCGACAAGAAATACAACCCTATCCGTGGGATATGCAGCGCTAGGAAATCAAGTTGACCCACCACAATTTGTCTATAAAGTACAGTGGGAAAAAGAACACCCCTTAGCATTTACAGATCAACATTGGCTAAACACACTAACAGCCCTCAGGGGCGTAACCACATGCTATTCACATGTTGAAACCCACAAAAAGATTGTGTACCGATGGTACTACACTCCCGACAGACTTCAGATAACTGTTGGAGATGTGGGCAAAATAGAGGTACTATGAACCACATTTGGTGGGACTGCCATATCATTGCACCACTATGGAGAGAAACCTAAAACTTATGGTCACTACTGGGCATCCCGAACTAACACTGACAATTGAATTGTGTCTATTTCTTTTAATCCCTACACCTATTTCCAACCAAGATAAACATATGGTACTAATTACGATACTAGCGACACGTAACCTAATAGCATCACACTGGAAAAGCAACGCGTGTCCATCACCCTCAATGTTGGAACAAAAAACTAGACAGTATCTCAAATATGAAAAACTGTCAGCTATGTCGCACAAACAAATCACCATCGCACACTCCAACTGGACCAGATGGCCTAACCTTAAACCATAACAATTACTTCTCACTTATAGTATAAATAAAAAGGTCAGGGCGAGAAAAGGCGAGTGACGCATATACAGTTATGTACAGATACCTGTGAATGCCTTAAACACAATGCCTAGGTAACCATGTTTGTAATGTATATATATAAAAAAAAAAAAACATGAAATATTGTGTGACTGGCCATACACTCCCATGCTGGATATTACTGTGACCCCAATGAAAGGTTCAAAAGGTATGTGACTAAGCCCTGAGAGTGGCGACAGTAGAAATACCTATGCATAAACGGTTAAACGTAACCCCCAAGATGGGCCTTAATCAAATTAAATTACAACTGATAAATTTGTCTTACCTGCAACACTTGGACTTAACCATGGGCGATTGAAAGTCATGTGCACAAAAGTCATGTGAACAATTTGATATGTGATGTATTGCAATTACTTGTGAACCACCCTCCCTTCCCCCGCTTTTTTATCTTCTGTTCCCCCACCCAATACAAAATTTCAATAAAATACAAATAAAAAAAAAAATATATCCCTTTAAAAGAAATGCGTTTCACCACAGTGTGGCTTTATCAATGGCTTAGTTAAACTAGGTTATAACTATGTTATATGAATGAAACATACAATGTATTTGGAGACTCTGAAAAGTTTATGATTCATTTGCCCATGCATTGAGTGTAGTCCTAACACTGTCATTGTCTATATTTGAATATTCCGTAGGTTAGTGGCTATTTCCCTACACAAAGGAGTCCTGCCCCTGGTGGCTCTTTAAACACATTGGATTAAACATATCCTCTGAAAGCAGTACAGTGCTGCCATTGAAGACACTTTAACATATTACAACTGTGGCAAAACTAGCCACTTAAGACTATAACTACAGGAATATGTGCCTATCCCTGGTTCATCTGTGAGAACCAAGCATATTGCTATATGTGTCTTTCAGGCGAATGAGGGCATTCGTATGCTGGTGGTATGAAAACCCCAGCATTCCTAATGTAGTTTCACGAACAGTGAGTTTCATCACTGTTCGTGAAATGAATAAACTACCGAATGGACGACCACACACAAGAGGTCGTATGGTGCCCATTAACCGATTAACCCTAGGTGGCCGTCGTTCGGCTACCGACCACGCAGCGATCGGCCACCTTGGTTCCTTTGTTAGCCCAGCGGTATTTGCCGTCGAGCGTCAGGAACTAAAATCGGCTACTCGACGGCGTGAACACCGCTGGACTTCCAGGCTGTTTGGGAGCCCCTGGTGTTTGGTAGTTTGTTCCCCTAATACCAAATCGGTATTTTAACAGTGTTTTGGAAATAATGTGTATTTCGTGCGGCGTTCGGTTAGTTAGACTGGGAGCTGAGCGGTATTCTCACGAACTGTGCGCTCAGACTCCAGCTATCTACCGAACATCCATTTGTTTAAATAAAGTGAATATAATGAAAGTTATGTATTTTAATGTAAAATGTAAGTTCTGCTGCACGGAGGGATAATCCACTTAACGGTATATTCTAGTGGGAGTATCCCTCTCATCCAGCAGTGCATGATGGGAGAAATGTATGTGTTGGTCAGTTCCCCATGTAGTCCCCTACTGTACCACCGTTGGAATGTCAGTAGGGAAACCCCGTGCATGGGGAATCCCATAAATACAGTGACCTGTGATTAAAAGCTCAGTTGACTCCCAGCCTATGTGTCGTCTAGTTCTTGGGAAGGAAGGATTCTTATAACGCTACCGGAATTATTGTATGCTGTATTTATTTCCTTGGATTATTTTATGCTGTTCCTGTTACCCAGCGGAGATCCTGTGGATTATACTACCTCTCCGCTACAAAAACATATTATCCTCTAATACAGGCTTCCCTAAAATCCTGCGCTCCAGATGTTGCTGAACTACAACTCCCATGAATCCATAAATTAAATAGATAGGTTGAGAATCTGGCAACATCTGGAAGGCCAGAGTTTGGGGAAGCCTGCTCTAATAGGACCACATTGCCTTTGGAGAGAATAAGATATCAGATATACCACACTACTGTTTTGTTTGTTTTATATTTTCCCTGTGCTATCCTACTATCCTACTACTAGATAATCCTACTATCTATCGGAAAGAATGTTGAATGCCAATCTTTACAAGAGTAATGTTTACTTTAGCAAAACCACCCTTTCAATTTTAATGATCTTTCTTATTTCTAAGAGTACCAATATTTACAAATAACTTTTCAGAAAAATGGCTTATGCTTTCTTCGATGTTGAAAACAAAATCTAATTAAGTTTTCTGGAGCTGATTGATCAAAGTGTCTGGTTTACAGACATTTCTTGCTGCTTGATGCATTCTGCCTAGAGTCATCTCCAAAACAAAAACGTGCAATATCTGCCTGTGCACCGCAGACTCCTTTAAAATATGCATATGTTCTAATTAACAATATCGTAGCTGTTAACCATTTCCTTCTCATTTGTCTCCTTTGGGATCATATTTTTAATATGGCACTAAACCCCAAAATACGCAGAGGTGTTTCATATCCCTCCCTGTTACAACCTGCCGTTCAGTGGCTAGACTTTATGAGAAGTCAGGTTCACTCCTAATTTAATTAGGTAAGTAGGAGCACATGTGCAGACAGCTGACCTGCAGTCACAGGGACCTGAAATCCCTAAATAAGTTTGCGGTGGGTAAACTTGATTCAGAACGTGGTAACAGTCTCTCGGTGGAGATATTAACCACAACTAACTGAGATCCTTCCTATAAGGCTTTATATCAATAAGATAGATAGATAGATAGATAAATAGATAGATCTGAGAAAAACTTATCTAAAATGAAGGCCTTATGGATTATTTTTTACTGTACTAAAATAGATTTTTTTTTCTCTTAAGTTGCTGGTAGTAAAATGTGGATTTGAAGCTATTATTGATAATACCCAAGGGGGATCAATACACATCCATACAAAACAAGCTATCAATCTTTTAAACAGCGGCATAAAAACACCTACAATATATCTGATGAGAAAAAAAATGGATTAACTAAATTGGCAACCAGTGTTTGCAAAAAAATATTGCTTTTCACTTGCTACAAAAAACAAAAGGGGTGCATGTGCATAACGTGAATGCAAATTAAAAACCCGCTCATTTTTCTACGCAATTAGCGATTAGGGTCTTTAGGGAATAATCTGCATTGTCGAGAAAGAGAAAATATAGTTTTGAGAAAATAAAAAAAATTTACGTTTTTTTAAGGTCCTTCGTTATTATTGTCATTTCTAATGTGCTTATATATGTTGTGGTGCTACACAACTGGAAACGGAACTTACAAACCAAATGGAGAGAAAGTAATTCAGTTAAAGGAACACTAACAATAAATATTAACATAATATTTAATCATTTAATATATAATATAATATCATTTAATATTAGAGTGTTCCTTACTTGACATACATTTCCTCCCTTATTTTTAAAACAACAAGAACTAAAAAGACGCAAGCTAACCTTTAATTCAGTGTCCGATAGTCTCCGCCAAACAGCAACTCCAAACAGCCACTCAATGACGCAATCCATGTGGATCCAGTGCTAAACAAGAGAATGATTGGGCATTACTGGACATTGGTGCCAATCAGCATGCTCAGCAAAGGGTAGCATTGAATCCAATGTTTACACTTGTCAGACTGCGAGGACATGCACCAAAATCGCTACATTAAGATGTAGTGGTTTTGTTGCTTCGACTGTGCTGTTGAATGGGAATATATGTTGATGGGGACCAATCTTGCATAATAAGGACACAAATAATAATAAGAACACAAAAAGCAAGGGTGGAACAGCACTACAATAACTGATCACAAGGGGGCTGCACACCTGAATAGGAAGGTAACCTTCAAAACCTTCAAGGGTAAATTGAACAAACAGAACAAAGGATACAGGTAGCGCCAAAATAAATACAATATTGTGCTGAGAGAGCTGGTTATAGCTGGTTATAGCTCTGAAAAACGTGAGCTGGCCATTTTTAGTTCTACATTGTCTATAGTCCATAGACTTACAATACTGCATTATTGGTCTCCTATTCTCTCTTTTGCATATGCCATTGATGTGTGATACCACGTAGATATCTTATTCAACATTTGAAGACTTTTATAACCTCAAAAGGACATTTTCATCTTTTACTTGGTACCTTTTTGCTTACTTACCACAATATTGTATTTATTTTGGCGCTGCCTGTATCCTTTGTTCTAAGGGAGGCAGAGGTTGCATAAATGTCGTCTACAACTATTTACCAATCGAAAACTTGATTTGTATCATGTAAATGCTTAAGGGCAATATGTTTCAAAAACAGACTATGATCGGCAATTGACTGTTTCTTATCTCTATTTTCTTATCAACTACAGCTAATGGTTTAATTCTTACGTGGGGATCGTCAGAGACACTCCCTGCATTTCTGCCTGAGCTAAGCCCAACAGTGCACAACTCAGCCCAGGTAAGAAGCTAAACCATTATCATGATTTGACTACTTACGTTGGGGAGAGGGCACCAAGGCATTCCTGACACCATAACCACTACAGCGCTATTTTTGCCTACATTTTGCCATCTGACTTTAAATTAAAATTCAGCATTTAATGTAACACCTTGATACATTCTGATTTGTTCTCTGCTTCTCCACTCTCAGGAAAACACTTCATTTTGCTTTGAATGTTTAATTTTATTTTATTCTTTTTTTTTTTTTACTCTATCCCGCCAGCGATTCTTAAAAATGATTATAATATTCATGGTAACATTTCATTATGTCAGTTTATACATAGTTATATTAGGAAACTTTCGGCCAAATGTTTCAGCTTGTGACATAAAAATAAATCGAAAACAGATTTACAGAAATGTAAAATATTTTGTATTGTGGTTCCCAAATAATTTATTGAAACATGAATCACTGCATTTTAACAACTCTCAGAGCTTTGCTGAACTAGGCACGTCTTATTACCCAGAATTCCTTGTGAAGATCTGAGTACAATACAGATTAATGGCATTTTATTAACATTAACTCTCCCATCAATTATATCTATCCCACAACTACATAATATATTGTGACAAAGAGTCTAAGAGATTGCCAAGTGGCAGTTCCAACTGATATTTTATTTTTCCATTTTTATCGTTGTTAGTTGAGATTTTCAGCATAAAATACTTTTTTAAGGGGAGAGGGGGCTATTGAAAATATATGTTTAATGTTTCATTAAAAACAAGTCAAAACATGCAGAGAGTTTATTTATTTTAAAATTAAAATTACAGAGTTCTTAATAATAAAAGCATTTCTCTAGTGAGGTCATAGTTATCATGCAGGATCCAATCGTCCATTGGCCACCAGTTTCTTTTTCCCCAACTGATGGCTACGTGAATCACAAATATTGTACCAGTGTTTTTTAGAAGCATGTAGTTAGCGGTAGATTGTGCTTTTTTAATTCTCTGTGCTTTTTAAAAAAATATTATTTATATTACTTGCTGTAGTGCGTAAGAGTTAAAAAAATGTCCCCTCTTTGCCAATCGATAAAAGTGCCAGTTCCCAGGTAAACTAACATTTTTATAAACTGACATGGTTACACATTCTCAGCTGTCAATCACGGTGTTCTAATTTGTTGTTTTGCACTGGAACACAAAGAGAAAGTTTAAGATTTTCTAAAAGAAGCATCGCAGAGCTGTGTGATGATTGTAATGCATGCGCACTGCATCCTAATGTCTCTCATTGAGAAGAATCAGATTGGTCAAGAGATCTGAGCAGTGCTGTGGTGAGGAACTGTCTGAACACTGGAGTTGCTGTAAATTAACCCGGTCTTCAGAGCTTTTTTTTTTTAGCAGGGGTCAGGAGACTGCCAAGCACTCCACTGTCATAAATAAATGTATTATATATACAAAAAAAACTAATGCATTTATTTATAATGTTAGAGTGTTCATTTAAATAACATATTTCTATCCATGTGTCATAGATATATATGATGCCTTTATAGAGTAAAGACTAAAATGTAAACAGGTTGTGAGGTTATAGAATATATATATGGGTATGTTCCAAAAATGTTTGGAGTATTGCATTGTAGAATTGTGGTGAGTCATTGGTGATTTACAGGTGCCTACAAGTTAATCCTGCTAGACTGAAGGTTTTTGCTAGGCTGTTCTCCACTAAAATGTAAGTTAAATTTGAAATAAATAAATTAGAAGGCTTTGTCATTTCTACATGTGGGACAAGTCCATTTTAAAGTGATGGTGACACATGTGAGTTGCGATAGAATATTTATGAAAAACGCATTTAGACAGTGGTAGAATTTAATTGGAAATACAACATAATAAAAAATATCCTAAAACAAAAGAAAACTTCAATAGCTAACAATCAAGCGATCAAGGAATACATTCTAGAAAAAAGTTATCTATTAAGAATGAGAAAACCAAAACTTTAATAAAAAGGCTGTGACTAATAAAAAATATATAAATTATATATAGATTGGTACAGAGAGAAAGGTGGTTTGCGCACACAGTGGATATAGTGGTTACTATATTTATATTTGCAAAGTATAAAAAACCATCATAGGGCAATATATATATATATATATATATATATATATATATATATACATACATACATACACACACACACACACACAGAATATAAAAGAGAAAGTAACTTGGAGCACTCACAATCTATAGAGCCATGCGAGTCGGCTCTAAACTGTAATGTAAAGTAATTTTTTTTATACATTGCAGATATAAATACATTAACCACTATATCCACCGTGTGCGCAAACCACCTTTCTTTCTGTATCAATCCGTTTATGTAAGTGTTTTTGAGTGACAAAACACTGGGTTGTGTTTAGACTCACTAGGATATACCATGTGTACATATCTTATTCGATTTCTATCACCACTTACCCATCTATTGTTTTTTGTTAATAAATTATATATAGATAATGACTCTACATGGTCGTAACGTCGATTTTGTTTGTCTTTTTTGGAAGTCCTCTGAGTGCTGCCAATTGTTATGTTTTTATATATATTTATCAGTTCTGATAATACAATATATGTAAATACATAAACCTGATTTCAAAGTCTCATTTGTTTTTTTAAATAAAACTATATGTTATAAACTTACACTTTTATATTATAAGAAAAGTTGAGCTATGCAAGACAAGACAAAATTGAAAGAAAAGAAGAGGATACAAGCACTCCAACTAGAATATGCAGACTTTCAATTAAATAACGGAAATTAAGAATACAATGTAAATGAAACAATTAGATAAAAAGTCACAAGAGGTTTTGAGAAAAAGGTCTGGATCGATACAGCAAAGTTTTAGTTATTAACAACCTGGGGATATATTACATTGTTACTAGCAGCAAATTGCTTGATTTCAATTTGGCAAATATTTCACTTTGTGCAAAAGTAAATAAACCTGCGAGTTTGTTTGCCTGTTTAGAAGAGTAGAATGATTATTTCGACAGAAATTATTTCCTTCCAGACACATGAAAAGCATTCTGTGAAAAAACAAACAAAAATAAAACACAATTGGGTAGAGAAGGATAAATATGGGGCAGCTATAAGTTTTTTAGCAGAAGGGTAAAATTATTAAACTATTACCTTCTATATCATGTAGTGTACATATTCATATGTAATACTGGATATCATTTTAAGAATGAAACAAACAGCAGGGACATTCCATTTGTATCTATGGTGATTGCTCCGCATTCACAACGTTACTCCAAAATTGCTTTTTGAAAACATATTCTATTTAATCATATATTGCCATGGTCTTGTTAGGTATTATTAACCCAAAGCACTAGCATCAGAGAAGCCAAGAGAACAGCACCTGTATGTCTGGTTCATTCACCACAGCTCCTGAAACACCATTTCAGTTCTGGATCATAAGATAAAACCGTACCACGCTTTTATTAAATTCGCCATGTTCCTTGCATTATTTTACTGACAGACTTTTATATGTCATTAATTTCACATTCTGTCACCTAACAGTCATTTTATTGTCGTAATTTATTCCCGGGATGTAAGGGGAAATGAACTGTTAACTACTGTTTTAATTAAACGACCAGAAAATAATTAACTGAAAAGTAATAAACACACAAATACTCAATAGAGGACGTATAAAATTAAGTGAATTCATAAGTCTTAAGAACGGATGGATTGTCACTAAGGGAGCTAATGCTAATTCTTGCCTGGCTGATGTGGTATTGAATAATTTTTTGGGCAGAAATTAGGATTCAACAAAACATTTAATTCTATCAATACTTAAAATCATACCTCATACTTGGAAACAGACAACTATTAATCATTTAAAAACAAAAAACATATATGAGCAGATCCTAATAAAATTACTGTGTAAAAATTGACTGCATGTTTGTTTTTTATGTATCTGTATAAATTGTTATTGTTTTATGTGGTCCTTCTTTCTGAGGCTCAACAAATCCAGCACTTATTAAACTATTGGAAGACCTCACCTTTCAATCACGTTGCATAGTATGGGCAGCCTTTTGACTTTTTTTAGTGCAAACAGAAAGAAGTGATCGTTTGGAAGATAATCCCTAAATGTGTTCATTAGTAACTTTAATTGTTTCATTGTATGGACTTAATAAGGGGATGACTTTTTATGTAAAAAACCAAAAACAAAACATGACAGGATAACTTTTACACGTGTTACACAATTTTATGACACTTGAAGATCTTAGAGTTGCTATTGATATGGAGGATGGATGGAGGCTTGAAAAATGGAACTGCCATGGCAGGGTTGGTAAGGGGAGCAAGGACAATTGCCTTCTGGATCATTGGCACCATTTTTCCACTAATTAAAGTCAGTATGAGGGGAGGGTGGGCACCAAGACTTTAAATAGAGACTCTGATCAGTAGGATCTCAGTGTCAGGGTTGCGGTCCGGTGCCTGGGACCCAGACACTGTCTGGGCGGCAGTGCGTGGACCACGACCCAGTATGCCTGATGTTCAGAGTAGGAGTTACAGTTTGGAAGTGGATTAGCAGGGTCTGGTGCAGGGTAACAGCATGCCCCCTGGTGTTGGGCACCAGCGTTTGTGCAGCCACATACCAGAACCCTGATTCAGCTTATGTGGATCCCAGGAACTAGGAGCTTGGAATTAAGCAGACCTCCAAGGAGCTGAATAGGGAGGCTCTGCAGCAGGAATGTATCCAGTACAGAAGCAAGGCAAGACTAGAGATAGGCACCATACATGAAAACAAGACAAAACTAGGAGAACCCAGAATCAGAGCAGGACAGAAAGCAGAGCCCAGAACATGTACACAAGATATGAGGAAAACAAGAACAGGGCAGGACAGGACTGTACATGAACTGGGAATACAAGAAAAAATAAAACAAGACAAGAGATACAAGGTAAAACAAGAGGAGACATAACTAAGCACTATATTTGAAAAGTATGTGGATTCAATTACATTATATGATCATACATTGCATAAGCCTGCCACAACGCCAATGTACCCCATATCTGGCAGGTCCTAAACTGCCTAATGTATGCTAAAACAACCAAAGAAGACATATATAGCATTTACCTGCAAGAAAGGGCAGAAGCATTGAGCAGCTGCCTGCAGGAACTCTGAAACAAAGGGAATGATGATAAAACAAACATTTAAATGAATCCAAGAGACTGGAAAATCCAGGGACGGAATATAAGAATGAACCCAGAAACCCAGCGTAAAGAAAACCAGAAATAGACTAGAAAACCAGAAAAACCAAGAAAAACTAAACAAGAATTGTAAAAAGAGTACTGGATACCAGAAGTCATTGCCAGAATGATCCACAGCTAGGAACAGGATGTGACACTCAGCTACTGAATTACTTGAAGGCTCATTCGATAGCACCAATGGTGGCCTATCAGCTTACTGGATGTTGGGTAAGTGACTGATCTCTCTCTCCCTCATTGCCTTGGTGTTGCTGTTGGCCCTAACCCCCCCACCCCCTCCATCCTATGGACCACAGGAGATTATCTTGGTCTCCACTGGAGGGGATATAAGCTCTTATGGATGAAGATACTTTATTTTTATTATGTTTATTCTCCAAGCATTGAGTTGGAGGCCTCAATATAAAATGGATCAACCCATATATAGTCTGCACCTTAGGCAATATATTAATGGGTTGACTCATTTACACAAGCTTTTGAAACTCTTTGTGACTCCTTTTGGGAAAGGTTGAACCAGTGCTCACCCTCCACAAAGTCAACTTCTCATAGGGCTGAAGATATTCAGAAATATGCAGACGTCAAGTAGATACCACTTGCCTGCACTGCAAGTCCCTGGAGGGTCCTGCAAGAAGAGACAAGAAAGACATGAGCCTTTTAACAATAGGACTCCCCTGGATCTCCAATTTGGGAACTTAGTGTAGCCAGATCAATGGGCCACTACTGCCAGCTTGCAAACGTGCCTTCGGCTGATGGGGCAGCTTAGAATTGGCTCCTATACATTTGAAAAGTTTTACAGGGCTACTATGCTCTATTATCCCAAAGTTTGGAGTGGGCTGAAAAACATATCCTTGTGGCAGACACTGCCTTTACATATATGCTTATTATGTTTTGATTTTCTTCTAAGCTGAGTGTACTAAATAGAAATATTATTGTTTATTTTATGTTTAATTGTCTTGCACTACTCTATTTTTGTTCATCAGAGCCCTTCAGTGGTATACATACTTATTACTTATTAAGCAAAGTTCCACTAGACATTATTTTTGTTACTTTTTAATTTTATTTCATCGGAGTGGGCATATCTCTGTATGGTTGTTTTACCATATCTTGTTCTGCTGTTTATACTGTACAATGCCTTGTTGGGCCATTCAGTTTCATATATTTGTCATGCATATAACTCAATAAAAAAGTAGTACGATGCACAATGGGATGCCTGTTAGCATAATAAAGATGCAAGAAGAAATTAGTCAAGCCCTTTATTAGCTGAACATTTTGTGGGTGTGGTTTTGACTTATAATTTCAATCCTCTCCATGGCTAGTTTAGCCAGCTGGGATATTTTCATAGAGACTGCAATATCTGAACTAAACAAGGTGGCAAGACTATGATGAGTAAGCATGATATGGAGGTGTTAGCAAGCATCTGTTGGATAGGATAAGACACTAGTGTCGGTGGATTCACAAGAATGCACAGATTTCTGTGATAGTTCCCTTATGCTGCTGAGGTTATCCTAATTGATGTTGTTGAGATCCATTTCAGATTCATACACATAATTGTCAACTGTCTTATTTTTTTCTGTGGCGGTCCAATGTTTTAGGCTCCTGTCCCACTTACCAGGCAAGTAGACTGAGCTGTTCCTCCAAGCAGCTGCTGTGCTAGAAGGAAGAGTATGCACTTCACTTCCTGGATCAAAGAGAGATGTGGTGTGGAGAGACACAGTGGAGAAGGACATATGGGCACCATTCTTTGATCAGGCAGGTATTACCCACTTGGATACTGGGACATTTTCCAGTGGGCCAATGTTGGAGACACAGGCAACTGCTGTTGCTAAAAAATAAAATACATTGAAA
This sequence comes from Pelobates cultripes, assembly GCA_933207985.1. Classification (NCBI taxonomy): domain Eukaryota; kingdom Metazoa; phylum Chordata; class Amphibia; order Anura; family Pelobatidae; genus Pelobates; species Pelobates cultripes. The sequence goes on along the minus strand of OW240924.1, from coordinate 52,273,932 downwards.
AACTGGGAGGTAAGTAGAGTCAAATAGTAGCTGTGGAAGCCAAGTGGAAAAAAGAGGGACAAGCTTGAGCTCAGTCACAATTGGTGCAGGTACGGACTCCTATACAATTCTCCTATAAAGTTCTGCACTGCAGGGCTTACAGATTGTCCGAAAGCATCAACTGATGGTTCTCAGTCAGTGAGCAAATTTCTGCACCATCAGGCTTAGTTCAATGATGGGCATTTTCTATTCTCACTGGGCAGTAGTGAAGGCAGGGAGCTGTGCATGGCCAACCTCAGTTAAGAAGTCAACCTGTACTAAACTGTATTGACTACATACAATGGGGGACAAGGGGAACGAGGGCTCTCTTGGCACAATAAAAGTTTTAATGGATTGTAGTGGCTATGGTGCTTGGAATGTTCCTTTAACAAGCTATTCAAAAAATACCTATCAGCTGCTGACATCAGAGGTGCATTTATATTATTGCTTATATTTTGTGTAGTTGAAGTTCATAAATATTTAAAATAAAATAGTATTACATTTTAAATATTTTATAACATCTCAGTTTTAAGAATAATTTGTTGCTGGTCCTGCTTATTAGAGCACTAAACGTGTCAGGGTAGGATGATAATACATCCTTTTCTCTCAGTCATCACTACAAAAAAAAACACATGAGGAGGAAGGAAAATATTTAATTAGTGCAGCACTTTCCTGCTAGATCATTGAAGGGACACTATAGGCTCTAAAACAATTTTTAGCTTATTGAAGCAATTTGATGTATAATCATGCCCCTAAAGTCTCACTGCTCAATTCTCTGCCATTTATGAGTTAAACCACCTTGTTTATACTGCCCTAATCACACCTCCCTGCATGTGACTTACACATCCTTCCTAAACACTTTTCGGAAAGAGACATCTAATGTTTATATTTCCTGTTTTGTACAGTCTGTTTAATTTAGAACGTATTATCTCCTGCTCTATTAATAGCCTACTAGACCCCACGGTAGCCTCTTGTATGTAATTAAAGTTCAATTTACAGAGCAGGAGTAAATTAACATCCGATTTAAAATAAAACCATTATTTCATGCAGGCTGTGTCAGTCACACCCAGTTGCAGTGTGGCTAGGGCTGCATGGACATAACAAGGGTTATTTAACTCCTAAATAGCAGGGAATTGAGCAATGAGATTGCAGGGTCATGATCTATGCACTAAAACAGCTTCATAAAGCTAAAGTTGTTTTGGTGACTGTAGTGTCCCTTTAAGAATTGCAGATACCCTCTTCTCAATATAATATATATACACACATATATATATAACTTTCAAAAAAGAGTCAGCACTCAAGGACTTTCAATATGCTAAAAAAATGCAAAAAAACCTTTTAATCCAGTTGGTAAAGAGGTCAACGTTTCAGTCCATCGTCGTGGACTTTCATCAGGACATAAATGACAAAATACAACATTCAGTTTAAATAAGAAAAAGCTAACTTACCAAACCGTCCCCACCTGTGTGCCGGCGTGGTCTGTTCCCCAGTGCGCATGCGTGACACTCCGCTCATCTACTTCCGGTGCTAAAGTGCAACCTACCCGTCACCCTAGCAACCTGTAAATAGATCGCAGAAAACAGCGATCCGTGACCGCATATCAAAAGTGCCCAGTGCTGTGATATCAACTTAATATTCATGTAAAGCTGGCAACTAACACAGCCAGCAAATCTATTCATATTCTCTTATTTACAATGTATTCTTATTGATACAGTAAGAGCAATGTGAGCTATTTGTATAAGTGCACATCATCATGTGTACTAGCAAAGTGTGATGAAAGGAGGTAAAGGTTAATTTACCTCATATATGAAAAAAGTGCAAGTGCTCAAAATAAAAAACTAACAGTGATGATTACTTAAAGTGACATGTGCAAATATATACATTCTATCTAATATTTGAATAAGTGAACACACTCTATTGCTATGGGGTTACAGTGTTATATAATAAAAGATCACTACCTAAATAACAAATATAATAACATGTATTCTGCTGTTTAACAGCACCATTCCCAAATTTCAAAGTTTAGAGACAAAATATTATTTATATACAATTGTGTCCCTATTAAATTACAGATAGATACTAAAGAGTGGAAAAAACCACCCTCCCTTGAGAAAAATCTAAATACCACATATAAAAAAATATGCCTATATCTTAATCCATATCAAATGCACTGGGAATGTATGCTGCAAACATATTTGCAGACAAAAAAATGATGATAAAATCAATATGATAATTTATCCAACCACTTAAATAAATGATGTAAATGTCAATTTTTCATTAAGGCCCATGGGGGCCATAGTATTTAATTCACGAATCCAAAATGTCTCTCTCTGCAACAATGCCTTAGAGCGATCTCCTCCTCTTCTAGAAATTGGAATGTGGTCAATGGCTATACATTTCAATGATGTCAATGGATGTTTATGTTCAAAAAAATGACGAGCCACCGGTTTATCCGTACTACCATCTCTGATCGCCGTGCGTATACTTGAACGATGTCCCCTTATTCTTTCGTACAATTGTGTACCTGTTTTCCCAATGTAATGTAATCCGCACGGACATGACAGTTTGTAAATAACATGATCTGTTTTACAAGAAATGCGTTGTTTAATTATGTATTTCTTCTGGGTGTGTGGATGTAAAAAAGACTTCGTGGGGATAAGGTGCCCACAGGTCACACATCCTAGACAACGAAAACAGCCTGGGTTGAGAAATTTATTCTGATTCCGCAGATAACTCTGTTCCGGATCAGTGCGGACTAACAAGTCTCGCAAGTTTTTCTCCCTCTTGTAACATATCATTGGACTTTGAGAGAATATTGTAGGCAGAGTTGGATCTCACGTTAAAATATTCCAGTTCCCCTTAACAGCTTGAACAAGTTTGGAACTAGCAGAATTGAATTTCATTGGAAAAGTCAATCTTGTTGTCCTTGTTTGTTGCTGTACATTCACAGTGTTCACCATTTCCATTCTTGCTTTATCTAAAGCTGCATCAAGTATGTGCCGATTATATCCCCTCATGAGGAATTTATTGTACATGCTATCCACTTGATTTTCAACCCGTTCAGCCGATGAATTATTCCGAAACACTCTTAAAAATTGAGTGTATGGTAAGGATTTCTTACTGTGTTCAGGATGTGCACTCTCAAAGTGCAGTATGGTGTTTCTATCAGTAGGCTTTGAATAAAGCTGATACTCTATTTTGTTGTCTTTAATGAGAATCTCCAAATCCAGATACTGTACCATTGTATCACTGATGTTTGCCGTGATTTTAACAGGACTGGGGAGGCAGTTGACATTCTTCACGAATTGCTCAGCCTCGGCTATTGAGCCTTTCCACAAAATCAAAATATCATCGATAAAGCGCACATATTGTACGATTCATTCTCTGTATGGATGTAGGACGTGTTCTCTCTCAAAAATATGCATGTATGCATTCGCATACATCGGCGCCATCGCCGCACCCATCGATGTTCCTGAGCATTGCATATACCATCGGGTTTCGAATCTGAAGTAATTAAGTTGGAGTGTTAGCATAAGCAATTCCATGACAAATTCTATAGGTGGACCCTTATAGTAAGATGATTCCAATAATATCCGTCTCATTGCTTCTATACCTTCCTCATGGGGGATTATAGTGTAGAGACTCTGCACATCTAATGTAATTAACACCAAATTTGTGGGAACATATTCAATTCTCTTCAATCTGTCAATCAGGTCCTGTGTATCCTTAATGCACGTTGGTAAATGCTCAACCGGTTCTTTAAATAAAAAGTCCAAGTATTTAGCAATAGGCTCTAGCACCCCCTCAATAGCAGAGACTATAGGGCGTCCGGGTGGTAGCTGTAGATTCTTGTGTATTTTTGGCAATGTGTATATAATTGTCTTTCTTCAAAAAATTGAATAAATCCAATTCTATAAAGCCCGCTCTTAGACCTGTAGTAAGAATATCTTCAATTTTACACATCACAATAGAAGTTGGATCATTATTCAAGGGGGTGTACGTGTTACGATCTGCCAATTGTCTGTTGATTTCTGATGCATAATCTCCATAGTTAAGGAGCACAATCCCACCTCCCTTGTCCGCTGGTCTCAATACAATAGATGGATCATTTGCTAGACCCTTTATAAGGTTATGTTGAGCTCTAGACATATTGCTATGTCTAACTCGATGTTCCTTAAGAATACTGTCGGTTTGAGTCTTCAAAGACGTGAGGAAAATCTTAATAGCAGGATGGCTCGGTGGAGGGTCAAAGGAACTTTTCATTTTAAACTTAGATGTTTGGGTCATCATATTTTGTTTCCTGTTACCCTTCTCAAAAAATTCTTTGAGCCGGAGGTTTCTGCCAAATTTAAACATTTCTACTTGCCATTGGAATTTGTTTGGGTGAGAAGTAGGGAAATTTGGGAATGGTGCTGTTAAACAGCAGAATACATGTTATTATATTTGTTATTTAGGTAGTGATCTTTTATTATATAACACTGTAACCCCATAGCAATAGAGTGTGTTCACTTATTCAAATATTAGATAGAATGTATATATTTGCACATGTCACTTTAAGTAATCATCACTGTTAGTTTTTTATTTTGAGCACTTGCACTTTTTTCATATATGAGGTAAATTAACCTTTACCTCCTTTCATCACACTTTGCTAGTACACATGATGATGTGCACTTATACAAATAGCTCACATTGCTCTTACTGTATCAATAAGAATACAATGTAAATAAGAGAATATGAATAGATTTGCTGGCTGTGTTAGTTGCCAGCTTTACATGAATATTAAATTGATATCACAGCACTGGGCACTTTTGATATGCGGTCACGGATCGCTGTTTTCTGCGATCTATTTACAGGTTGCTAGGGTGACGGGTAGGTTGCACTTTAGCACCGGAAGTAGATGAGAAATACATAATTAAACAACGCATTTCTTGTAAAACAGATCATGTTATTTACAAACTGTCATGTCCGTGCGGATTACATTACGTTGGGAAAACAGATACACAATTGTACGAAAGAATAAGGGGACATCGTTCAAGTATACGCACGGCGATCAAAGATGGTAGTACGGATAAACCGGTGGCTCGTCATTTTTTTGAACATAAACATCCATTGACATCATTGAAATGTATAGCCATTGACCACATTCCAATTTCTAGAAGAGGAGGAGATCGCTCTAAGGCATTGTTGCAGAGAGAGACATTTTGGATTCGTGAATTAAATACTATGGCCCCCATGGGCCTTAATGAAAAATTGACATTTACATCATTTATTTAAGTGGTTGGATAAATTATCATATTGATTTTATCATCATTTTTTTGTCTGCAAATATGTTTGCAGCATACATTCCCAGTGCATTTGATATGGATTAAGATATAGGCATATTTTTTTATATGTGGTATTTAGATTTTTCTCAAGGGAGGGTGGTTTTTTCCACTCTTTAGTATCTATCTGTAATTTAATAGGGACACAATTGTATATAAATAATATTTTGTCTCTAAACTTTGAAATTTGGGAATGGTGCTGTTAAACAGCAGAATACATGTTATTATATTTGTTATTTAGGTAGTGATCTTTTATTATATAACACTGTAACCCCATAGCAATAGAGTGTGTTCACTTATTCAAATATTAGATAGAATGTATATATTTGCACATGTCACTTTAAGTAATCATCACTGTTAGTTTTTTATTTTGAGCACTTGCACTTTTTTCATATATGAGGTAAATTAACCTTTACCTCCTTTCATCACACTTTGCTAGTACACATGATGATGTGCACTTATACAAATAGCTCACATTGCTCTTACTGTATCAATAAGAATAAATTGTAAATAAGAGAATATGAATAGATTTGCTGGCTGTGTTAGTTGCCAGCTTTACATGAATATTAAGTTGATATCACAGCACTGGGCACTTTTGATATGCGGTCACGGATCGCTGTTTTCTGCGATCTATTTACAGGTTGCTAGGGTGACGGGTAGGTTGCACTTTAGCACCGGAAGTAGATGAGCGGAGTGACACGCATGCGCACTGGGGAACAGACCACGCCGGCACACAGGTGGGGACGGTTTGGTAAGTTAGCTTTTTCTTATTTAAACTGAATGTTGTATTTTGTCATTTATGTCCTGATGAAAGTCCACGACGATGGACTGAAACGTTGACCTCTTTACCAACTGGATTAAAAGGTTTTTTTGCATTTTTTAGCATATTGAAAGTCCTTGAGTGCTGACTCTTTTTTGAAAGTTATACATTTGTGCAGCCGAGCACCGGGCAATAATTAAGGAGAGCTGGAGTGCAACTCCCATCATCCTCTCTCTCTCTCTCTCTCTATATATATATATACAAGCAAACCATTTCCTGAAAATAACCGGGTTCTCTATTTAATTTTGTTACTATCGATGTAGATGTAACACTCTCTGTACTTTTTATTTTTCTTTTACTGTCAGAGTTCAGGCTTTGAAGGAGATGGCTTTTTTTATAAAATATCCAGTCTAATGTCATTTTCCATGTGTACTTACGTGACAGTTTTGGGCACATAAACATTTTTCTAAATAAAACGCAGAGTCTCTTAGCGATGTGTAACTCATCTTTCACTAATACATCAAAGAAGAACGTGAGCAAAGGCATATTAAAGTGCATTTCTAAATTATTGTATTCTTCTCTTTCATCATATCCAACATGCTTTTGTGACAGCAACTATTCTCTGTGCTTGATTTTTATCCCATTCCTGAATTGTCTCAGATGAGCTTAGAAAATGTTAAATCTGATTTAACTTATCTGAACTTCTTAAGAACATCAGTGAGAGCTTTGGCACTTTCCTTCCCAACACCTTTGACCCTAACTGACGGATTCATTGTTGCTCCTTCAATGAGCATTCCATTTTCATCTCACCCATTAGCTGCTGAAGAATAAGTGAATTAAAGAGAGCATCAAGTGGTGCATTTATTTCCTGTTCTACAAAAATGGCTTCTAATCCAGACTCTGCAGATACACAGAGGTCAACTTCATTCCCCGTTACATTGAATGTAAATGGTTATTTACGTGATATTCTCCAGAGAGATGCCTGTTTCTGCCAAGTCACCATTATTTGTGGCTCTTCAGTTTTGACAACCTAAATGCCCCTGTCACCATAGAAATGTTTTTACTTTGGAATCAAAGCTCAAATAAATTACAAATATAAGCCAAGTCAACAACATCTTTATGTTTTGCGACTGTATAAATTTAGCGCGTTTTAAAGAGTGATCGGTGATTGTTGATAAAGTAATATCTACAAGAATATCTAAAGAAGTGTCTAGATATTTTCAATGTAAAAAAATTAGGGCTTGCTATATATAAAATTCCATGTTTTGTCTTTTTTTCACATTTATGAACATCGGACAATGCTGATTTGGATACACAGCTTATGTCTGTCTGTCTGTCTTTCTTTCCCCTGCTTTTAGGTGCTTGAAATTTGTAAGGAACAACACAGAGTCTAAAAAATTAGACAGATAATAGAACTTTATAAAAAAAGAAATGTGATTCAATAGGTTAAAGTTGTTCCAAAATGTGTAGGTCCTCAGTTAACCAAATATCGAGACGTAGGGTATTCTAGAGCTTTGCATCCTACATCTTTGCCTTGAATCGCTTATCCCTAATAGATGTTGTACTAGTGATTATGGTACAAGGAGTCTTTGGGTTTCTGCATTAAAGAAAAGTGTTAATGTCTTTAAATTAATAAATAAAAATCATTAAATGCAAAACAACAGCTTCTATCCATCTATATATGGATCTCTATTGGTCAGAAAAGAGCAGGCCCATTTTTATTAATTGCAATAACATGTACTAAAATGTGACAATACAAACAACATGAAATATAGTAGAATGGGGGGAATTCACAATTATCTGTATTAATCCCCCAAAATGTTCAATTTAGTAAATAACCCTTTTAAGGTTAATTCACTAAAGCATGCATGAGCTGAAATAGAAAACTTTCCCAAACTGACTATTTTTGCCAAGATTTTTATTTTTTCTGGTTAATTCCAAGTTTAATATAAAACCCACTTTGTATCAAAATTTTGTACCTGGTCCCTTCAGTTGTATCACATTAAATCCTCTGAATATGAAATGTAATATAACTGCAAGAAGTTTGATAGACACCTATTCTTTGATGTGAATAAATGACTCACTAGGTATCACAAAAGCCAAACTGGATGCTGCATTTAAAGTTATATTCTTATCTACATACAGATGAGATGAAAGTGACTTAAATTTTGCATAGGGAGAGCCGACTTTTCCCAATAGTCTCTGTAAAACAGCCAGCACTACATCTGTAGCAGCCTGATAGACAAAAATGGCTTTTCTTTTCTTTATTGACCGTCTAAATAATTTACAAATAAATTATCTAGCGCTGCTGGTTTCAAGACCATAAAAAAAACTTATCTCTCATTAATGTTTTATACTGTTTGAATCCCTGAATTGCAGTACCTGTGTGTTGCAAAGCAGTTTAGGAGACAGATAATATCTAAAAATAACTTGAAGGGAATTTATGAGCTATCGTCTATGTGTTTAACCTCAAAGGAATTTAAGAAAATAAATGGCATTTTCAAATCATCAAAGTTTCTTCGATAAACTGTGTATTGTGAAGAAGAGAAAAGGAATTGCTAATTTTTGCAGAAATTAGCCAAGCTGAAAATATTATTTGAGTTTGAGATATTTTTTAATTTGGACTAAAATGTCCTTGTTAATTTCCTCAATTTACTGTTTAGTGCATATACTCCATGTTTTAAAGATTTTAAAAGGACACTAGTGATGCAAGTCCAGCGATGCAAGTCTTATAGACCTATAGAAATGAGCCTATAAGGCCACTCAGACCACTCCTTTTTATTCTCTCACATCATTTGTTACCCTAGACCTGGGGTAGGCAACCTTCAGAACTCCAGATGTTGTGGACTACAGATCATATAGGCCATGGGGAGATAGTACAGCTAAGCGGACAAGGGCACATGTATGAGTGTTGGGATGGATGCTTGTGATAGGTTGTATGTGTGTATGGAAGTGGTTATGGGTTTGGGAGTAGGGCAGGGACCATCTTACCTCAGTGCCTCTTGGGGGACGGGCCAGCAAACAACTTCCCTCCTACCCACCCTCTTTTCTGTTTGTTATTGTCAATGTCAATAGGTGTTGGGGGGCTATCACATGGAATGTCAGGAGATGGACAAGGTGGGTCTCAACCTCCCCTGCTCTGTAGGGTAAACTTTTCAGTTTCTGACTTGGACGATCCCAAGGATCTAAAAGCCGGCTGGTGGTAAGCATTAAAAGAAAATGGAATTTGGTTTGGACTTGGGGGGGAGGAGAGAATCCAGTGGGCAAGTTGGTGCATAGGCACGTGGTCTCGTTCATTGGCAAGGACAGTTATGTAAAGTCTGTAGGGCCTAGGTGTTAATTTAAATCTTAATTTATGGATTATTAATGTATTATCTCTGATTATAATTAAATGATAAAGTTAATAATGGTAGGATGAGTCCTACAGTCCTATGTTTCATAAATGCTGTGGCCTGTTTCATCCAAACTTGGTGTCTGTCGTTATTGGGGGGATATTTGGGGTAGGCTATGTTATCTTATTTGCATCAATTTCTCTGCTACATCCATACAAGTGCAGCCATTATGCTGGCAAAACATCAGGGGTGATGTAGTGCAATAACATCTGGAGTGCCAAAGGTTGTCTACTTATGCTCTAGAGTGTTTTTCAACTTAAGGGGCTTTAATCTCTGTCTTTTATAAGACCTGAGGTTTTCATGTATGGGTGTTTAGCCTTGATACAATCTAGATCAGGAGTGATGAAAAAGATAGAATCCAAGATAGATAGACATCTGTTTTGATGTTTTAGAACTGCTGTTTTAGAACATCTGGTGATCTACCTTTGAACATCCATCCTAGCCTAGATAGTAGTTAAACACCATTTATTCTTCTGAGGATTAATAGTTGTCAGTGACTTTTATTGCTTCACTACACCAATTTTCTTCTAAATTTTGGTTGTTAAACTTGTCTATCAACTTTTTTTATTACAAATATATTGAATATATGTAGATCTTTTGTCTACTCATAACTCTTTAACCTACCAGAATCCACTGGAATATCTTGCAGTGACATTCTCATTCTTAAGGTGAGCCATTCAGTGCAGGAGATAACTATGATACCAAGGCTGAATTCTGTTTATGGACTTTAAAATGAAGGGACAGTGCACAATCCACTCAAAGACCTCTACATCTGCTTTTTAACATTTAATGTAGCATGATGATGTAATAAATTTAATATAGCCTTGTGTTTATACTTGTCATTGAAAAGCAGTCGCAGTCCTTAACCCCTTAACCCCTTAAGGACCGAACTTCTGAAATAAAAGGGAATCGTGACATGTCACACATGTCATGTGTCCTTAAGGGGTTAAGGACACATGACATGTGTGACATGTCATGATTCCCTTTTATTCCAGAAGTTTGGTCCTTACGTGGTTAAAGGGACACTACAATGCCCAAATAAAAAAAAAAAATGAAAATCACTATTTAGCATATATAGCTCCAATGAAAAACATCTAATTATGCATTTTCATTGAGGGTATATCTAAAATGGCAAAAGCTGCAGATCTAGTCTATACAGCCTTTAGAAATCATCTCCCTATTTCCCAGCCCACACTTTCTGTGTCTGTCCAATCACAGACTTTCCAATGCCTCTCATTCAGAAATCTTTGCAAGACAGGTGCTCTTGGCAATTGCCTCCCTCTTGGGTTTAGCTCCACTGAGCTATCCAAACTAGGAAGTAACAGGACTGGTTGTCTGATTGACAGCCAAGGGAAGGAAGGGTGGATAACAAGTTTCATTTATAAAAGTGTCGATTTGTTTTGAAATCTGCTCTTTTTTGTAAAATAGGAAAAAATAAAACACACTCTTCACACATAAAGCATCTAAAGTACTAAAGTGTTTGGAGTGTTCATTTGAGCATTGTAAATAGCAACAGCCAGTAGATGTTTATGGCTAAACGTTACCTACAGATTTTAATAGTCAACACTCTTGTTTAAAGCAAATTCTTTGTGCTATAATTACTACAGTATGCTGTAGTGGTTATGGAACCAGAAGCGCCTATGACCACTTGACAACTTACCTGGGGTCTGTAAGGTGACGGTCACAGACAGAAGTTTTTACATACATCTTTCTTTACCCACCCCCGTGCTAAGCCCTGCTATGCAAAGCCAGCTCAGTGCAGAAAGTTCCCTGCTCTCCAAGAGGAGCTGAATAGCATCAGGCAGATTGCAGGTAAGTTGTCAAACCATTCACAAATGATTTGACTGCTTACGATGGAACGGGGCCAGGCAATCCTGGTTCTATAGCCGCTTCAGTGCACTTTAGTGGTTATGGTGCTTGGAGGGTTCCTTTTAAAACCACATGCTACTCACATCCACCCTCATTGATACCATCTACATCTTAGAATTTACCTTTTTGTGAAGTTAAGGCACACGAAGAAAAAGGCGCGTTTTCCAATTAATTTCATTAGCAACTGCAACGGGAAACTATAAATAGATCAGCCCCAACCATACATCTTTCTACGGACTGCTGGTCCAACCCCAAGTTGGCAAGGGCCATTTACTGCCACGCTATGACAAAACAATACACCACCAACAAATAGACAATAAAATAAGGGCGCGCCTAAAATATATAGTGAAACGTATAAAATATATTGTCTTATTAAAATAATAATATTATTTAAAATGAGTGATTAGTAATAGTCCAAAAAACTTATCAAAATCCGTATGGTAGGTCCCATGTGTAGAAAAAGAATTCTTGGGATGTTGGATGGTATCAAGTCTTCACGGTTATATGCTTGAAACTCAGTGGAGCAGATGTAGAGAGAAGAGAGATAAAAACAGGACTCCAATGGCACAGTATATAGATGAATAAAATGTAAAATAATAAAATTAGTCTTACACTTTTCAGAGCTAAAATCCAGCTCTGATATTGCGCACGTGAAGGGGAATAATCCCCACTCAAGGATATGTGGAGTAGAATTTGATTGGCAAATATCTGGCGCAGGTTCAGCGTCCAAATTGGTGTAGTAGGACTCAGAAGAAAAAGATAAAGTATATAGTGCTCTCTGTATTATAATAAAAGTTTAAAAGAGTATAAAATATACTACTCACATTATTTAGAGCAGACTTGTACTGCTCGATGTAAGCGCTTGGGTGGTATAATCCCCACCTGTGGATTCTTTGAGCTTCTTATGGAATATGCAATATATGTATAGTCAGGTGAAAAGAAAGGAAAAAAATGGCAATAAAGTATTTTATGCCAAAAGAATTCCTTTATTATAAAGTAGTAAAAACAATATCTAAACGCGTTTCGCCTCAAGGGCTTCTTCAAGTAGATAATAATAAAAAGGGGGGCACACCTGACATACAAGAGTTTATATAGGGATAATAGTACTGTGGATTTTTAAATTCCCGCCAAAATGACATCATCAAAACCATCTTAATATATTTAAAACAATGATTTTCACATAAATTTATATAAATGCAATTAACATGAGGTAGATACAATGGTTAGAGTTGTAAAACGAAGGTTGTAAATATATAAAATATCTTTTAATGGTGATCCTGATGGTGAGGTAGCTAGGGGTTGTGAGGTAGAAATTTCTCCATTCTTACAAGCAAAAAACCTTTTAAGAGTGTTTGCCGTGATATTATTAAATCTAAAACTACATCGTTTCTATCTACAATTACACAGAAAACAAATAAAACACTTTATTCACTGTAATACGAGAAATGTTATTTATCTTCTGGAATGTCTGTGTGGGCTACAATATGTGGGTATGACCACCAGAGACCTAAAAACGAGATTAGCTGAACATTGTAGAAATATTCTAAAAGGCTACGAGAATCATTCAGTCTCAAAACATTTTCTACAACATGGAAAGAATCTAAAATACCTTAAATGCATTGGTATAGACATTTGTAATGTCCCATGGAGAGGTGGAGACATTAAAAAAGTTTTAGGTAAAAAATAAATGGAATGGGCATATAATCTAAAAACCCTTGCCCCCACAGGTCTAAATATTGACTTTGATATTTTTAACTTTTTATAACTAATAATTAATCTCTGACTCTTTTTATTTTATCTCTATATTTTTATTACTTTTTATTGCTATTTTAATATATTGTAAAGTGCTTGTATTTACACAATATTATTTTTATATGCATTTTATATTATTATCCAGAATTTAATGGCTATATTATTTTATTTACCAAAAGCTTACAAAACTAGCTGTTTTACGTTATTTATCTTAGTTTCCCCCTTTTATGTATCTCTCACACTGTTATGATGAGTGCAATGTCAAGACAGATTTTAAGTATCTCCCACAGTGTTTGAACCTGTGTAGGGCCAGCTGTCTGCCTGCTTTTGCAGGCAGAAAGCAAGCCTTATGTGCTGCTGCTGCTGCGGCTGTCTGACTGCTCTTGCAAGTGGACAGCCTTATCTTTGCTTCCTCTGTTCCCCGGTCTGCTGGGACAGCCCACCTCCCTCATATCATCCTGTGATGACGCGTGCGTTCCACACAGACGGAACGCATGCGTTTCACCGAGCATCACGTGACGCGGAAGTGTTTTTAACCGTGCGTCACGTGATCGCTCTTTTAAAAGATATTTTATATATTTACAACCTTCGTTTTACAACTCTAACCATTGTATCTACCTCATGTTAATTGCATTTATATAAATTTATGTGAAAATCATTGTTTTTAATTGTACTATATTAAGATGGTTTTGATGACGTCATTTTGGCAGGAATTTAAAAATCAACAGTATTATTATCCCTATATAAACTCTTGAATGTCAGGTGCGCCCACCTTTTTATTATTATCTACTTGAAGAAGCCCTTGAGGCGAAACGCGTTTAGATATTGTTTTTACTACTCTATAATAAAGGAATTCTTTTGGCATAAAATACTTTATTGCCATTTTTTTCCTTTCTTTTCACCTGACTATACATATATTGCATATTCCATAAGAAGCTCAAAGAATCCACAGGTGGGGATTATACCACCCAAGCGCTTACATCGAGCAGTACAAGTCTGCTCTAAATAATGTGAGTAGTATATTTTATACTCTTTTAAACTTTTATTATAATACAGAGAGCACTATATACTTTATCTTTTTCTTCTGAGTCCTACTACACCAATTTGGACGCTGAACCTGCGCCAGATATTCGCCAATCAAATTCTACTCCACATATCCTTGAGTGGGGATTATTCCCCTTCACGTGCGCAATATCAGAGCTGGATTTTTGCTCTGAAAAGTGTGAGTAAGACTAATTTTATTATTTTACATTTTATTCATCTATATACTGTGCCATTGGAGTCCTGTTTTTATCTCTCTTCTCTCTACATATGCTCCACTGAATTTCAAGCATATAACCGTGAAGACTTGATACCATCCAACATCCCAAGAATTCTTTTTCTACACATGGGACCTACCATACGGATTTTGATAAGTTTTTTGGACTATTGCTAATCACTCATTTTAAAAAATATTATTATTTTAATAAGACAATATATTTTATACGTTTCACTATATATTTTAGGCGCGCCCTTATTTTATTGTCTGTTTTGTGTTCCTTCTTACCATTAGGGGATTAGAGGGGATTCCCCTTTGAGGAGTGCAGCCTTTTTATCAACTTCTTTTGTGGCAATTTAGCGCTGATTTTCTCTTCCTGTTCTCACCACCAACAAATACCACAAGGGGAGGGAGGCCAGGAAACCAACTGATAAGATGGCTGCTCTGGCTTCAAAATTGCCCTCCTATTTATACTGTCACAACCTTTAGCCCTAATCCTCCACCCACCCTTCTTAAGGCCACCTTGCTATTTCCTTCTATGCACTACCCTCACTCTCACATGTCCCTGTACTGTCTAGGCTTTACCTGATTCCTCAGGGTCTTGTGCGTAGGTAGAGGGTATTCTATATGGACCATAACTAGAAACCCTTCCGCTTACCCCCACTCCCCCTTATTTACCCAAAATAAACAAACCAAAGACTTACTTGGTGAAAATAAGCCACATCTTTGTTAAATATTATAAATATATATCTTCAACATAAACTTTATAACACATTAATGTCACATATAACTTACTCAATAAATAAGTAACATCACTGAGTACCACCTTGTCAACCAAACACAATCACTTGGGCAACTGCCCTACCCCCTTGTCCCAACCAGCACAAAGGCCTTTCTTTCTCATAATGCTAAACACTAGCTGATCATTGGCTCAGTGGGCACGTCTGATTTGATAGCGTCCTAACCTCAACATATGAGGAAAGGGATTTAGGGGTGATTATTTCTGATGACTTAAAGGTAAGCAGACAATGTAATAGAGCAGCAGGAAATGCTAGCAGAATGCTTGGTTGTATAGGGAGAGGTATTAGCAGTAGAAAGAGGGAAGTGCTCATGCCATTGTACAGAACACTGGTGAGACCTCACTTGGAGTATTGTACACAGTACTGGAGACCGTATCTTCAGAAGGATATTGATACCTTAGAGAGGGTTCAGAGAAGGGATACTAAACTGGTTCATGGATTGCGGGATAAAACTTACCAGGAAAGGTTAAAGGATCTTAACATGTATAGCTTGGAGGAAAGACGAGACAGGGGGGATATGATAGAAACATTTAAATACATAAAGGGAATCAACACAGTAAAGGAGGAGACTATATTTAAAAGAAGAAAAACTACCACAACAAGAGGACAGTCTTAAACTACCACAACAAGAGGACAGTCTTAAATTAGAGGGACAAAGGTTTAAAAATAATATCAGGAAGTATCACTTTACTGAGAGGGGAGTGGATGCATGGAATTGCCTTCCAGCTGAAGTGGTAGAGGTCAACTCAGTAAAGGAGTTTAAGCATGCGTGGGATAGGCATAAGGCTATCCTAACTATAAGATAAGGCCAGGGACTAATGAAAGTATTTAGAAAATTGGGCAGACTAGATGGGCCGAATGGTATTCTATGTTTCTATGTTTCTCTGTCTGAGTATGAATTTTCATAGATGGTGTTGATAAGTCCGTGTTCCATTTTGGAGCATTTTAGAAGATTGCTAATTCAAGCTACTCTACAAAGGCCTACCATTCATAGAATGACACCTCAGGATATTTCAAAAGCCATATTTTGAATCTTAGTGCGGCATAATTTGTTTGCTAGTTTGTACCAAGATAATAAGCATTGTTCTGCCTTTTTGACCCACACTTTGAGATTTTGCTGTTTGTTTTGCAATCCTTATGTGTACTGTTGCTCATATGTTGCTCTTTTTAGTTTTTAAACCTTTTAAACTTAGTTTTTTTTACCTTTCACCCTTAACGAGTCTAATACAAAATTCCCCAATTACCCACTAACTTACACCCCCCCAGCTAACTAAATCCCTAATTTAAAAATATTAAAATAAAAAATGTAATAAATTTAACACTAAAGGTTAAAAAAAAAAAGATCACAGTAAAATACTGTTATGTGTATTTTTTTTTATTTTTTTTTTTTAAATAATAGAGATAAATGGGGTCTGGATACTTTAAAACTAATTTTTTCACACAGGGACACAAAGTAGAATACCAATCAGTCTCTCTCTACTTCACAACTAACAACCAGGTGGAGGAAGGCAGATCAGATGTCCCATTAGCATTGTGATCACTGTGACTGGCTGTCGCAGCAATCACAGCCCTTTGCTGTACTGGTGTGCCTTGTAACAGAATTAACCCCACGATCGCCACAACTACTGCCATTTAGCATTATTTTAGTACATGACAGAAATATTCCATCCTAAGTCCATAAGAGTAGGACTTACATGATGAAATATCTCCATTCAGCATCACAAAAGGGACTATGAAGCGCTTTTTGCAAATATTTATTTTTTACGGAATAAATGACGAAGCTTAGATTATGACATTCTATTTTTTGTTTCATTTTGTTTAAGTTAAGCAGCACCCAATTTCTCCCCATCAATATTTGCACTTGAAAAGCACATTCAAAGAATATTGATATGATCCATTCTAAATGATCATAGTGTACATAAAAGTGGTATGATCCAACCTGAATGCATATTGTTGCAAGAAAGTATATCTATAATGTTGGCTTACTGTCAGAGTTGTTCATTTTCTGCTGCCATAATTCTCAATATCGTAAATGCTATATTAAAGAACACATTGTACAGGAGCTCAGCAGAAATTGCTCAGAATAAAGACCCTGAAAATATTATAATGGAGAATTCTTGCAGTTAAGTGATGTTTAAGTTGAGTTCTGTACGTTAAAGCTATTTTATGGCAGCTTTGATGAAAGTTGTGTGGATGTCATGGAGTTCTGATATACTTCTGAAATTCTCTAAGAGGCAGCTGAACACAAAATCACATAATAAGCTATTTTTATTCTTGTCCTTTCAGGTCAGCACCTTGGAGCTTTGTACAACAGATACAATCTTTCATATTTCACACAATTTAAAAGACGCTAATGTGAAATGAAATGTTATATTTCTCTAGTGCTGCTTAAAAAGTACAGTTGCCAGTAGTACAGATTTGGTTGGGACATTCAAGTCTTTGTTGCTGCTTTCCCAAATTGTAGTTCTGAATTTCACCATAAATTATAACTATCCATGACAAAGGTACACCTGGATGTCTTTCTATAGGTAAACTCCTCATTTAGTCTAGTAAATTGTATTATAGCTATAGTATCCCCAAGCATCAGCCAAGACTTGATGAAGGGTTAATCACAATGTTTCATTAGGGCCAAGTTACCAGGTTATATACACAGCCCCCCAGCATGGGGTCTCCATTTAGTTTTACTGTAAACTTGCCAATGTGCCTCTGTGTCTGGGATATAGAACTGGCTTTTCCTTAAACTAATTATCTCCCAGACACTCGAGGTACCTTACAATACACAAAACACCCCAAAATACATACAAGGTGGATAGGAACACAAGTGTTATGTCCCCGGAGAGCCCGGATCCAAGCGGCCAAGTTGTCCAAATAGTGCTTGGATCGGTATAGTATAGCCGAATCACCACCAGGGTAACGTTTTGACTGGCTGCACATGTGGCTGATGCCCAAAATAGTTCCAGAGAAAAAGGTGGTTGCGGCCAGTCCGCTTTCAGGAGTTCCTATATAAACATAATTTCCCCTTTCGGGGGGTGTTTTCCCTGGAAATCGCTCTTCTGGACACCGAGCAGGCAATGATAGGATTCATGATGCATAGTGTCCGACAGAGAGTTCCAGGCACTCAATGACATAGTCCCGCTGCCTGCTTTTGCAAACAAAATGGCCATTTGCTAGAGTATGTGTTATTCGGTTACATGAATGGCGGCCACCCAGAAAGAGCACTTAACTTAGTGGTTGCTTTGAAGTTAACGAGCCAGGGGGATGATCAGTGTTTGATTTAACAAAACTACTGAGCCAAAGGAAATTGTAGAACGTTCGATGAAAATGGAACGAAAGAGGGGAATTCGCAGATATAGTCTGTTTCGAGGGAGTTTAACACATAGTTTATTTCCAGTTTGTTACGATCCTTTTGGATCCAATTAAAACTACTAACAATTACCTACAAAGTTCTCAATAACACCACTCCTCACTATATTCCCTCTTCACTTAACAAATACACATCTTCTCATTCTCTTCACTCTGCGAGTATTCTTTTCTTCACATCTACTTGGTCCCACACTGCCAGCTCTCCATAGCCCAGCTCTCCCTCTCTCATTTCACTGTAAGCTTTTCAATGCACATCTTGTCTCTGTTAATATTCTGTATGTAAATTACTTGTTGTCAATTATCCCCTTTCTACAATTGTTAAGCGCAGTGGAATATATTTGTGTGTATAAATAATAATAATAAATAATAATATGAAAGATATGGATAGAGCTAGAGTAAGATGAGTACCAATCTGTTGTATATTTTGGTGCAGCCAACGTAAAGTGTGGACAGCAAAGAATTAGATATTAGTAAAGCTATAGTAGATTTTCACATAGCCATTGTATCTTATTAGTGGGATATAATGTAGGTCTAGAGTAGACACACTATCCAAACAAAATGAACCTGATTTAGGATGTGCACCTCTTTTAAGAAGTCAATCGTGCTTATTCATTGTGCAATATCCTCAATGATATGGGTCATCCTCCTTGACAACTTCACATCCATTTTCACTTCTAAACAAGGAGAATCATGGAACTAACCTTGGTATAGAGTTGATGCTTTGCAACAGCCATACAAGTAGACAATACATGCTTTGTCCTGCACGATTGTTTGTAAGTGTATTTTATATCTATGGTGTAGAGATATTTAATACTTATTTTGCATCCTTACTGTGATTGAAGTCCAGCGACGCTATAACACAGAAAACCTGTGCTATGAACCAGGAAGTGCCCTCTAGTGGCTGTCTAGTAGACACCCACTAGAGGAGGAGTTAACCCTGCAAGGTAATTATTGCAGTTTATAAAAACTGCAATAATTACACTTGCAGGGTTAAGGGTAGTGGGAGTTGGCACCCAGACCACTCCAAAGGGCAGAAGTGGTCTAGGTGTCTGGAGTGTCCCTTTAATGCCCTAATTATGACCCCTGGGACATATCTGTATCTGTCAATTCACTGTGAGAATCTTACTGCAGATTCCAACACTATGAAATACTTTCCATTTACCCAGAGAATATGAAAATCTACCCAACTTCCCTGAAGCCTGCCCAGGCATTATGAAACATGAGAAATTCTAATTTTATTTAAAGCCCTGAAACCCTAATTTTTTACCTTGGGAATACTAGTACATCAAACATACATTCGATTGTATATACAAAAACTCTGCCTATCCAGCTTGCAAATCTACACTCACACCAAGAATCTACTCATTAATATTAGAATCTGCTCATTCGCTCTGAGATACTGTACACCTTCTTCTTTGCCATTATTACTAACCCATTCAGTCCATTCATACAGATAACCTGAGAATCTGCTCACTCAGTTCTAAAAGCTACCCAACGAAATTGAGCATCATAGACTTTGCATATTTCCCCGAATATCCTAATCATCTGCACTTGTACCTAAGATTATATTCAATATAAGTTCTGACATAAAGTAGTATGCTATTTCTTTTTATGCCTTGTTGTATCCCTCAGCAGCCATAGGTTACGTAAGGATTGGGGTAAAGAGAGGGAGAGAGAACCTTAGATATCTCTCTAAAATTCATCTTCACTAAACTGCATTCATTGTGGTTCACAGTCACATTCCTCAAAACTCATGGATTGATGGGACCACACTACGTGAAGTCTAGCCAAGGGGCTAATTATGGTCATAGTGTTTTTAGAGCAATAAAAAAGGATCATTTCCTCCTGTCTTTTCATTTGACTGATAATTGGTATCAATTGCAAAATACACAACATAATTCATTATATTAGAGGTCTATTTGTCATTTTTGTTGCAATATTAGTGCAGGACAATGTTTTAAATACTTCAATAAATGTCAGAATGGTATTTTCAACATAATTATGCTGTAGAAAAATACTGCAATATTTTAAGCATGATAAATAACTCTACCCTGTGATCAATAACTTTGTATGCTGTTGGAGAGAGTTAATACATTAAGTTTTTAAATGGCTCAATTAGGAAACATGATCATTATTTGCTGTCATGCTACAAGAATAGACTAACTTTACTTCCCGAAAATATACCTAACTGCAAGATCTTTAATAGTTATTACATGCCAGAGTTCCTGTGATTACTAAATGGCATATCTTAACAAAGTAGGTAAAAAAGTGTACTGTAACTACCTATTCAAGCTTAATCAATACCTTCCTGCAAGATATTACTTTTACACAATATTATTTCTAAACTACTATCTGAAAGATACTCCACCCTAGCTATCTTTTGAAATATCATGCTACTAAAACCATCTTCCACCAATACATTATCTCCACAGTAACTACATACAAAAGCATGACATGGACCTTATCCCTTTAAGAACCACCTCAAAATCAGTTTTAACACCACAGTTATTTCTACCACAGTAACTAAAATACAATTGGACCAGAACCTTCACATTTTTGACCTGCAGGAACCTTCCAATAATTATCTACTATAATATCCTCATTGACCTTTGCCATAATCACTTATCAGAGCATTGATAAGCTTTACTTTTGTGCATTAGTTTTCGGGCATATTGTGATTTTTCCGAATTTAGTGCATATTCTGTATATATTTTGCAGTATATCAGTTTGATTCAGTTCTTCTGAATCGTTTCCCTGAGTATTTTGCAAGGTCGATTAATTGAACTCCCATATGGATGACTATATGATTTAAAATTTATTTTCAGAAGTGATTTGTGCGAACCAAATTCTTCCGCCATTCACAAGTCTATTAAGTATCTACCTTTAAGAACCTTCAAAGTAACTACTGTTAGAACCTCAAAACTTACTTTTAGATAGTCTCTCAAAACCTTGTCCTCGCCCAATTCAGTTTTTCTGTACTCTTTACTTGAACAGAACTAGATAGTTAGTCGATAATAGATAGCACCGGCTGCAGATATTATTAAATTACTTACTTCTTCGAAATTGGCTGGTGCTGTATAAATTGTTGATAATGTGTTTAAAAAAATGAGTTACTATGCATAATAAATCTGAACCTGTGCATAGCACAGAAGCTAAAATTAAGCAATACGGTATTTTATTTTAACATACAAAATTTACAGGATTGATCAATTATGTGGGGTATAGTTTCCCTTTAAATGCAGAATAGTGTTTTTCTATCTTTTGACCACTAGGTGGCATTGTGTGTGTGCAGCTTGCAGATTACCTTTCAATATGAGATCGTGTTTGCTGCCGGCCATGTGAAAAGTAATCTAGTGAAATTCAGGTGTCAGCAACCTTTGGCACTCCAGATGTTGTGGAGAACATCTCAACACAATGCTCTTACATGCATAATGCTGGCAAAGCATCAGGGGAGATGTAGTCCATAACATTTGGAGTGACAAAGGGTATATAGTCACTGAACTATGTTAGAAGATGTATCCCTTTAGACAAGGGATAGCTGAGACAATTAAACCATTTTCTGATTAGTTTTGTTTGAAAAAGTATGAAAGCTTAATTTTTACAATATTTGCCAGCTAAAATGGAATACTTTCATGTGAACACTTTCTCTAGAGCTACTATAAAACTCTAACTTTGAAAAATGTTTGTATTTGTCTAAAATGTTGTAGTTTAAAATTGATCAGCATTATAAATAAATCGGACATTGTTTTACACATAATAAAAAATGAAGTGATCAATCCTTAGGAAAACCAATATAGCTCACAACCGCACACAATGTTGTTTTTTTCCTCTCTTTGCTATCTTTCACCGTCTCCTATGTCCCTTTTCTCTTATGCCCCAATTTCTCTCCCCCTCCTAGTCTATGCATTTAATAGGTGTAGACATATGTGTTGCATATTGCTGGACTGTGGATCCCTTCGGCTTGTCAATAATACGGCATTGATCTCTTGCGTAACCTCCACGTACATCTTTCATTTTATTATTGTGATTTGGACTATCTGTTATTTTACACCAATATGCTATGCTTATAAACACTTGACATTCATAAATGTTTTCATTGCAAAACATGTATTTGGATTTAATATATGCATGATTCTCTAAACATCAATCAATTGAGTGTTCTCATAAACCCGACATGTCTGTAAGTAATGGTTCAGTACAGCTTAGTATATGAAGATGACCCATATTCCATATTGAAGAGACACATGAATATATATATTCAAAAAATATCTAACAAGTTCCACATTTTTTGGTGAAACTCAGCAGAGCCCAGAGACATAAACTAACTTATTTTAAATTAGGGATACAATTGATGTTTGCAGCTGTTCAATGGAATTGCAATTTTTTTTTAGAAGATGCTGATTGTCCAGCAGGGCATTTTGCTCAACCCCACCCTCACCCTGCCTCCTTGGCTGAGATCATCAGCATTGATAACCTCTGCCAATCTGCCTTGATAATCAATTCTGATGACCCGCTGGGCACTGGAATAAAGGTGAGTTTTAAACATTTTTAATGGAAGAAAGGTTGAGCCAGGGGCCTAAACTGCATTTTTAGCACTATACAGTATAGGGCATTTTTACCTGCCTCTTACTCTTTATGTGTCTGAACCCCTTTAACCTGCCTCTTACTCTTTATGTGTCTGAATCCCCTCTTACCCCTCATGTGTTAACCTTTCTCTCTGTGTTGTGGTCAAGAAAATGGATGAGTAATTTGCATTAACTCATATTCAGCTGTAGGCATGCTACAATTGCTGGGATGAGGATGTGTGGACCAGCTCCTGTTCTTCATCCAATGCACACTGCTTCCTTCCTATCCCCTCTTTAACATGCCTTTGGCAGGATTAATTCATGAGCTGCATCATTATGGTGTCATTATTGGCATTTACCGAGGAGTTTTACTTTGCAGAGTCATACGAATTACATATTTTAGCCTTAAGAAGAAAAATTGTATATATACTGAGCACAAGAAAGAAAACTCAGTTAATTGAAACCAGTCTTCAGCTCTATTTGTTGTGTACTCGAAGATGTAAACTGTAGCTGCGCATTTTTCAAAATGGTTTTATCTCTATCCAAAAATAAATAAAATGGGATTAAGCAAGATTTTTTCCAGCAGGATACTGGATGTAGCATTGGGTTTTGTTTATTGCGCATCAAAGCAATAACATTAGAATTTACATCAGAGTAGAAAATTAACCTTACAAAACAGCAGTTTCCAGGTAGACCGAACATAAAATACAGAAGAACACTTCAGCCACAGAAATGTTGTTCTGTCCTCTCAAGTAATGCAAGGGGAGAGAAGTTAACATGGCTAATAATATTATTAATTCTTCCCATTCAACACCCCCGAATACAGACATTTGTCTTAGGGTTTATGTTCCAGCAGGAGTGCGTGTTTTCTTTATGGAGGATAATGCAAAAATCCTGCTTTTGCAATCCTTAAAGAAATATCTTATTTAAAAGTACAAGTGCTATTCTTCAGATTTTGGAGCAGGGCAAATTATTTATTTATAAAATATTTGACCAGGAAAGATACATTGAGATTTCTCCCGTTTTCAAGTATGTCCTGGGTCCACAAAACATTGCATTGATACAATAGGGTACGGTAAAATACAAAAACAATATAAATAAACACTATATACAAAATTTAACATAGAACAGGTAGGAAATATATAATCAACCATGAAAGGTGCATTCTGTTTTGAGGTATGTAGAGAGGGATCTCTTAAAGGACTTTAGGCTTGGGGAAGATTTTAAAGTGTGCGGGAGGTCGTTCCATAGTTGCAGTGCTTTGTAGGAAAAGGAGGATTGGGCTGCTTTCCTTTTGTATTGAGGTAGACTAAATAAAGTGCTGGTACTGGATTGGAGGTTATAGGAGGTGGAAACATCGGCGGGGAGAGCATTCTGCTCAGGTAGGATGGGAGCTTCCCAGAAAAGCTCTTAAACACAAGCCTGGAAAGATGAAGGGTACGTATGGATTCCAGCGACAGCCAATTTAGTTATTTTAGCATGTCACAATGGTGGGTCCTGTAATTACATTGTAGCACAAATCAGCAGAACGAGTTATACAATGTATTGAGTTTATTAATGTGGGATTGCGATGCATATGCATTTACTACTTCCCCGTAATCAATGATTGGCATCAGCATTTGCAGTACAATCTTTTCCTTTACTGTAGGGCTTAGGCAGGCTTTGTTTCTGTACAGGGCACCTAGTTTTGGATAAAGTTTAGATGCAAGTTTTTCTATGTGGAGGCCAAACATAGATTGGGGTCAAACAACACACCCAAGTATTTGAAAGAGTGGACTGTGGTCAGTGTGCTATTTGGTTTTGTTTTGATGGATAGGTGGGAATTGTGTAATTTGTGTAATTTAGGTACTCTTCCAAAGATCATTGTGGCAGTTTTGTCAGTGTTTAGGAAGAGTTTGCTTTTGTGATCTACTTTTCTACCTGTATAAACTTGTCTTGGAGAACAGCCTCAAGCTGCGGTAGATTGAACTTGCTTGCATAGATTACTGTGTTGTCTACGTATATGTGTACGTAAGCGTGTTGTCTGCATACATGTATACGTAAGCGCTACGGAATCTGTTGGCGCTATATAAATTGTAATAATAATAATAATACATTTGAGGATTTGCAGACATTAGGCAGATCATTTATAAATGATGTGAAAAGTAGGGGGCAGAGAATAGAAGCCTGGGGAACACCACACGTGACTGGGAGAGGGAGGAAGTCGCTGTCAGAAATAGACACATATTGTGAGCGATCCGATACATATGATCGGAACCAGGTTAGCGGGCGATCACCAATACTTGAGTTTTTTAGTTTGTGCAGTAGAATATCATGGTCTACTGTGTCAAAGGCCTTTGCAAAATCAAGAAAAATAGCTCCAGTTAGGTCTCCTTGTTCCATGCCAGTTTGGATGTCATTGCAAACTTTTAAGAGGGCAGTTGTAGTGAAGTGATTTGGGCAAAACCCCAAAAATATCAGTGATACTGTCACTAAAGGAACATTCTAAGCACCAAAACCACAACAATCTGTTGTAATGGTTAGGAAGCCAGGAGTGTTCTGGCATTGTCCCATGCTATGATATCAAACCATTTAACCATGATTTGACAAATTACTTGGTTCCTACTGTGCTCCTGCAGCTGAATCCCCTGCATTCTAGACCTTTCCGGCAATCAGGAGAATTTAAATTGCTCTGTAGAGCCAAACAGGACCATGCAGTCGTTGGCTGAGAATGTCAGCTTAGAGCTATCAGTCAATAAATGCGGTCATGCATCTCCGAGCAGAGAAAAGTGATAATTCATATCTTAGATACAGAATTAGGTGTCTCAGCAAAACTTATGCAATGTTACACCTCTATGCAGAAATAAGTTATAATGTACCACAATGCTGCAATAAATGATTCTGAGCTTGCTGACAGAGATACGCGACAATGCGTCTCTCTGTTGAGAGCTTAGAAAATAGTACCTCTAGCCAAAAATAAGTTATTATACACCTTGAAGAAGAGGTATGTCACAATACTTTTCTAGACAAAGAGAAGTAACAAAGTATCGCTTACCAAAGATAAGTAGTAGAGTGCTTTTAAACAGAGATATACACGAACGTCCTGGCACACCCAATGGTTTCTTTAAGAGGCTGCCTTTGTTTTGGAACGATGTATAGTGACAATGTTTCAGCTCTCAGTGACTTAACAAAGGCTCATGTGAGAACTAAAATGTTGTCACTATATCTTGCTCCAAAATACAGACTGCCTCTTGAAGAAATCATTGGGTGTGGCTGGATGTTCGTGTATATTTTCAGACTTTTTGGTACAAACCTCTAGTGCATTTATAACCAGACATAGGTGATAATGCAACGTTTGGCAAACGATACTGTGACTCTTGTCAAAGATAAGCAATTGTCTTCATCTTCAGTTTATTTTAGAAAAGCAAAGTGAAATTTAAAGCACTATTGACTAACATGCTATTATTAAGTTAATTTGCAAAATAAAATTGCAATGCATAAAAAACAATATTAGGATGTTTATATAAAACATAGACTTAAATGATATGCTTTTGTGAATTGTAAGATTATATGGCAGATCCCGCTTCATAGACTGGTGCCCTCAACACGAAGCCCTTTTCTGATATTATAAAGAACTTGGGTTTGAGAATTGAAAGAACAAGACTAGCGTCATATTTGTCTATTGAATTTTTCCCAATTCATTATCACCTTTCACACAAACAGCTTCAGCAGGTCACTTGACGAAGGCACATAAATTGTTGTAATTACAACTAGGCAAATGCAAAGTACAATGGCATGTTAATATTCATGAGCTGTACATGCAGATATACAAAAGAAGAAGATTACTTGTTTAATCGAACAATGCATTAAATTATGAATGTGCCTCTCTAGTCTGATGAAAGTAGTTTTATATCTGGCTAATAAATAAAAATAAAAAAAAACAATTTTTTTCTTTTTGCTTTCAAGCGATAAAATCATATTGAATCAGTTCAACCTTAAGAACATAAATCCAGTTTTAGAGGGAAGGGAATCTATTTAAATCAAGTTCATATTGTGGTGTGTATTGGTCAAACTGCGTTTCTGCTTTAATAATATTGAATATTCAAGGCATTTTATGATCTGTGTAATTGGATGTGTTCTATAACAACCTTAGAGCGGCATAAAATGAATTTGGGGCTTGCAAGATTAAAAATGAGAGACATGCTACATTTTTTTGCTTATAAAATGCTCTTTTGCTAAAGAAATTAGATGACTAATCCTTTTAAATATCCAGAACTCTTGGGTATTAGGCAAAAACATAATGAGTGAAAGTTATCAAAGCATTCCAGCTGAAAAATGGTGTAGCAATTTATAATAAAGCACAGTTCTGTGGAAAAGTCCCAATCTTTGAAGTTGTATGTCACGTATGTAGGGTATTATGATTCTAAAACCTCTGTGATTGGTCTGCATTTGGCACTAAATAAAAATGGCAAAAACATTAGGGTTATACCTGGGGATACAAAGAATTCACAGTTCTCCAGATATGAAAGTAATGTTCACAAGGAATCTACTAAGGAAGAAAAAAATTTTCGGTAAGAGTTTATCACCCATTTTTAGTCCTGTAGAATGGTGGCATTTGTCATCATTCTCCATTTTAAAGATGATCAGCGTTTACAGACTACATTATAGGTTTATTGTTACACTTACTTGTATTATTTATTTATTTTGGTTTCCATTTGGGCACATTTAGTGCTATGGAAATGTTGCAAAGAAGAAGCCCTAATGATTTGAGACATGAACAAGGAAGATCTCACCAAGCTCATCATGTATAACAGAAATATTCTTAATGTTTCTGCTCTAAAAGAGGAAGACACCAAGATCTTTCTTATATGAAAAACAATTAATTATGTAGTACACCTTTTTAAGCCAAAATATTCTACTAGCAGCACTGAATATTCCAATTGTCATGACCCAAATGGTGTAAAAAGAGATGGCCTGGACCAAGTTAACAAGGATAATACGTAACTGTACAGCTGAAAAGAATTATAGGAGTAAAGAGAAAATAATTGAAATTAAAGGAACACTATAGGGCCAGGAACACGAGCATGTATTCCTGACCCTAAAGTGTTAAAAAAAATTCTAGCCTCCTTAAATAACACCCATAAATAACTAAAAAACTCACCTTATTTTCAGCACAGCGTGGACCTGCCAGTGTTGCCTCCGCTCCCAATGAGTCTCCTTGGCTGACATCATCAGAATTGATGATCTCAGCCAATCACACTACTTTCCCATAGGTAAGCATTGAATTGCCTAAAATTGGCAATTCTGATTATGTCAGCCAAGGAGGCAGGACAGGGAGCTGACATCATGCCAGGCAAATCCCAGGCAAATCCTCATAGAGCTGCATTGAATGCACACTGTGCAGCACTGACCCATCTGAGGAGTGGCCACTAGAAATGTTCCAAGGCTGTAATTTAAACACTGTCTTTTCTCCAAAAATGCATTGTTCACAGCAAAAAGTCTTCAGGTACAGGCTATAGAAAACAGAACAACTACATTAATCTGTAGTTATTCTGGTGACTATAACTTAACTTCATAAAAAGACATAAAGGCATACATTTTTGGGATGAAAATATAATTTTGCCTCTTGTAAGACCACACCTTGAATATGCTGTGCAATTTTGGGCACCTGTTCTAATGAAGGATATCATGACATTAGAAAAAGTGCAGAGACGAGCTACAACATTGATAAAAGGAATGGAGCATTTTAGTTACAAAAAGGGAATATGATAGCATTATACAAATATATTCAGGACCAGTACAAACCATTATCTGGAAATCTATTCATAAACAGGGCTATAGGACACTAGGTCATGCATTCAGGCTGGAAGAAAGGAGATTTAATCTAAGGCAAAGATTATTTTTTTTTTACAGTAAGATCAATAACAATATGTAATTCTCTGCCTGAAGAGGTGGTTTTATCAGAGTTGATACAGATGTTTAAACAGCAATTGGATAAATACTTCCAAAAACATAACATACAGGGATATCATTTCTAATTAATGGGGTAACAGCTGATTGATCCAAGGAGATATCTGACTGCTATTGTTGGGTCAAGAAGGAATTTTTTTCCTAGGTTGTTGCAAAATTGGAAGTGCTTCAGACTGGGTTTTTTGCCTTCTTTTGGATCAACAGCAAAAACATATGTGAGGAAGGCTGAACTTGATGGACGCAAGTCTCTTTTCTGCTATGTAACTATGCAACTAATATTCACCTTACTAAAATGGATTATCAATGATTTCCTGCTTACTTACCAAGTGTACACTTTGATAGAAATCATTGTTACCTACCTGGTATTTAGTACTTATCCTATCACTTATTGACCTCATGATTACTTACTAATATGGCACAATGGTAGCTACTTTATATGGTAGATCATTCAGCTCTATAATATAGTGGATTTTGGAGTCTGGTTTAATTGTATTTGTCACAGAAGGCTATTTTCTCTGAAAGGACATGTAGCACATCATGATCTAAATATATTATGTCAGTAGCTCAGACTCCAATCAGTAATTCCTTCATTTTGACTCTCATGAGTGGTTTCAGGATTGGAAATATTAATTTATAAATAAGACAAGCCAACCTTATGTGACTCTTCATTAATATTCCTACTTAGACCAATTTCCATGACTTTGTTTCATCATAAGAACTGAATTAAATACTTAATATTTTTCTATATTTCTCTGATCTACTTTAGTGCAATACATTTACACAGATAAACTCCTCCACCAACATGTTTGACGGTTTGAAGATGAAAGATAAAGCCAACATCAAGAATTTGTAGGAAAAAAACATAGACCACACATTTAATACAGCATCAACTGATAATATGCCAAGATGTTTTACAAACCCCTAAACAATCATAAAACCTCCCATGCACTGCTAGCATATCCACCATCTCACTCAAAAAATTAATTAAATAGTAAACATTACATTAATTATAATAATGGTATGTCTGCTCTCATATCTAGATATGTATCTATAGATTAATCCAACGTGAGTAAATGAGATAAAATGCAGATAAAACATTCTAATTTTTTTTCTCTTATCAAAGATCTCATGGAATCATGGAAAATGAAGGTATTTTTAGATCTGGACAGGAAAGGAGAACCAAAGCAAAACGTATGTTATTTAAATGTAAAATACACAATAGTAGAGCAAAACGTATGGTACTTACATTTAAAATGTGCGCACTATGTGTATGTGTGTATTTGTATGAGTGTGAGTGTATGAGTGTGTGTGTGAGTATGAGTGTGAGTGTATGTGTAAGAGTGTCTGTGTGTGAGTGAATATGTGTGTGAGTGAGTATGTGTGTCAGTATGTATGTGTGTGTGTGTGTGTGAGTGTGTGTATGAGTGTTTGTATGTGTATGAGTATGTGTATGAGTGTGTGTATGTGTATGAATGTGTGTGCCAGGGTGTGCATCTGTGTATATATATATATGTCAATGTGCTTCTTTGTCTGTGTGTGCGCACACATCTGTGTATGTGCATCTGTGTGTCAGGGTGTGTGTTTTTATGTCAGTGTGTATCTGTGTCATGGTGTGGGCATGTATCAATGTTTGTGTGTGTCAGGGTGCATGTGTGAATATGTCGGTGTATATCTATGTGTCGGTGGCTATATGAATTTGTGCGTATGTGTTGGTGTATTTATATGCATCTGTGTGTTAATGTGCATGAATATCTGTGTAAGTATGTATGTATGTGCATACATCCAAGCAGTTAAACACCAGCACAACATACAAGCACACTCCTGCAATCTAACACAAATATTACATACAAATACACCCCTGCATTCAAACAAAAAAAAATATGCAAACATATCCCTTCACTCAAACACAAATACTTCACACAAATGTACATCCACATTTAAAAGTGAACATTACATTCAGACACACCCCTGCAATCAAACGCAAACATCACATACAAACACACCCCTGTATTAAAACAGAATACATGTATACAAGCCCCCCTTCAAACACCAACACTGTACATTGCACTATAGCGCAAGTAAATGTGGCAGTGCTGTACAGATATACAACCTAGAAATTTTGTCTTGGGGTGCCTTGGAAAAATACTGAAATATTAAGGGCGCCTTGAACCTGAAAGTTTGGGAAACACTCATATATGTAAACAAGAAACATTTTGGAGTGAACAAAATTAGAGATATTTACACATATATAGACAGACAAGTTCATAGGCACATAGATTGGCAGACAGACAGGTAAATAGACATACATACAGACAGACACAAAAGGATGAATAGATAGAAAAAAAAGTAAACAAACAGTTAAGCGCTGGATGGACAGATGACAGATAAATAGAAAAATATAAGACAGACTGATAAATAGAAAAGGAAACAGACTGAAATAATTGTACGGAGACAAATTTATCAAGCTAGGATTTTATGTTGCTCTGCCTATTGCTATATATCTACTTTAACCTGAGATGTCTTCACTTTTATTTTATCAAAATATTCCCCAAGCTAAAGAACGATTCTAGATAAACAGCTCTCGGAATGAGAGAAGAGAGCACACATTCTAAAGACAGAGCTTGCTTTTACCACTGTTAGAGCGTCCCATTGCAGCTGCACTGTATAAACAGATCTGATTTATTTTTCAATCCTGAAACCCAACCTGGAGTGTGAATATTGTTTTATTCAGTAGCTCTTCTTGGTCACACATGTACCAAGTGTAAGGTTTCTTTCTACCTCACACTGCAAAGTTTATTTCTTTACCCGGTGATTGTTTTAGCTGCATTTTGTATTTATATTATGATTGCTAAGTAAGTCTTCTTTCCATAACTGAGAATTGGCTGAAGTTCCGGTGACTGCATTCATGTGTGGACCCATATAGAACCTTTTTGTTTTTCTCCAGTTCCATTCCCAGCTTATGTTTCCTCAGAAAAATGGACAAATTAGATTCCACTGACATATGCAATTTGCAATAAAATTGAATGTTTCCACTGCATTAAACCAGGAGAGTTTGCAATGTGATCTAAGTTATAGGGAAGTTAAAGGACCTCTAAAATAACCCTGGTCATCTCATTTTAAAGGCCTAAGTGCAGTAGTCCTGCCATTTTAACCATTCGAGGTAAAACATTGCCGTTTTGCAGAAATGGCAATATTAATTTTAAGGGTTAAACAAACATCCAGTGGCTGTTGCACTGACAGTCCACTGCAACAACAGAGCACAACTCAGTCAAGTGACATTGCAGCTCCCCTACGGGGAAGCTTTGATGCATGCTCAATACTTGCCATGCATACTCATCAGGTACTCAATGCTCTCTTGTGATGAGCATTGGATTCGGCCATCGCCAGAAGAGGAGAGGTGAGCAGCACCTAAAGAGCCTTGGCAATGAAAAAAACATGAGTAAAATCCTATATTTTATTATTTTTTATGACAAACAATCTCTCTTAGCTAATTAGCTAAGCCCTGAGCCCTCCACTGTTAGGAGGCAGGGGGTGGCACACGGTGGATAACAGATAAGAAGTCAAACCACTTGCAAATGGTTTGACTACTTACATTGGGGTGGCACCATGGTCTTCCTATGAACATAACCATTATATAGCGCTATAGTGCTTATGGTACTTGGAGTGCATCTTTAACATGTAAGAAAGCAAGAACAAAAATATGCTTTTCTGAGATTTTTTATTGTTCCCTTATCAACTTTCACTTATTACAGAATACTCAAGAATATTAATAGCTGTTTTCATTGGTTTCCATCATGAGCTATTTGGAAATATGATGCTTGATAGTACTTTTGCTCAAAGCACTCCAATTTCTGCTACAGTAAATAAAATATATTATTATAGTTAGCTCTTGAAGGACCAGGAATGTTCTAGTTTATCAAGACCAAATGACCTTAAAGGTCATATTCCAAAACTAAAATCTCCCACATATTTAGATCCAGCAGGGTTGTGCAGAACAGTAATGGTTAAATAACTAGGATACTCCATTCTGGCGCAGGGTTTTGAAAATAGCAACAATAACAGGTCCTCAAGAGATTCAAAGGATACTCCAGTCCCATACAGCACTTCAGCTTGTTGAATTAAAAAAAAGAGGCGGTACCTTCTGGTACCCTCTAAATCTCACCCCTACGCTGGTACACTCTAAGCATCACCCTTGTTCACATAGTACTCAAATGTGACAAAAAACATCTGTAGCTGCAGAAGCAGAGTTAGCTAAGCCCATGAAAAAGACCACCAGCTCCACAATAACTTCTGCTGTTACTTCCACAGGCACTGAAGCTCCTTTAACTACAGCTATTTCTTGTAGCCACCCACGAAGCAACTAAGGGAGAGTTCAGTAGATACTTTGCTGAAGAGGTAGAGATGAGTAATGAATGCTTCTTGGTGGTGATGAATCTGGTGATGATATCAGTCATTGTCCCACCACCACAGACATTTGTTTAAACCTTTCCTAGGATAAACTAAAATACGATTCAGTGGAATTACAAGAGGAGACTTCAGGGAGGATAGGCAGCAGTCCAGTATATTCTGCACCTACTGTGCACTTCACTCCTGCATTTTTTCCACCTTGCTTACGTGCATCACACTCTGCTGTTGAATCACCACATTTCATGTAAACAGTTTTAGCATTATCTCCTAACAGTGCCAGAAGCAGCTAACATATTGAAATTATTATTGTTATGAACACTACCACCTACATTTCTATTAATGTTAGTCAACCAAATGCTAGTGTAGATGCTAGTGCTGTAACCATGTCCACTACCACTGATGATAATCCACCTGCATCTTCATCAGCTATAAGGCAGTAAGTAGAGGCTAATGCATTATGCCTAAGCAAAATTTTTCACTTTGCGAACCTCCAAGAAGGGTGAATTGCAAAATAGAAATTGTGTGCAAAGGAAGTGAGTAGAGGGAGAGTGAAGAGTCAACTCACTTAACTCACTCAGCAGGCGTCGGACGTCCTTAATGATATTTCAATGCTGGGGGGAAAAAATGGCCGAACTAAACATGCACATGTCTAACAGCAAGATTTGCAATTCTAACATGTAGCCTAATTAGTTCAGTTATTCATCCATTCCTGTTGATTCTGTTGATCAAACATTCAGCAAAAAGTATATCTCGAGAATATTTACTACCTATTACTTTACCAAGATCTCAGTTAATTCCCCTTAGGAATCCATGGATGTGGGTTCTAGCATTTCAAATCGTAGTTCTTTCATCCACTCATTGGAATCCTATAAATCCAACAGCGAAGGTTTCAGTCCAGTAACATGTGTCCCTATGTCTGTTTTCCACCTTGCAACGTTTTAATGGATAAACAATAGCTTGCAGACCTCCAAATTACTTTCCCATTTATTGGGTAGAACGCTTTGAACATGCAAATAAAATGTAATATCACCCGGCTGGGAATTTACCAATAAAGCAATACACTTGTAACCTTGCAAACTGATACACATTCTATTTGCTGTCAGATATTTTTAAGAGGTACTTTGCGCACTGAACAAGTCCCTGCTTTCTATCATTGACAGGAAAGTGGAAATGGAACTGTCGCATTTTGTTGTACAGGAAATTTTACACAATTGTCCTGGTTTCCTAACCCCTGCTGTACTCCATACCACCTACACTGTAAACAGCAGAGCATGAAGGTTCAGATTAACTTATATGAAAACTGGTATATGTACCTACAGTGTCTACATACAAATAACTGTTAAAATATTTATAAGAAACATACCATGCTCTGTATTTATTTGTTACTGTTTTACTGCTTTTATTCATGGTGACACCTAAGCACACACTCTGACAGGTAGCCCATACACTCCCACTGTTACAAATCATAAACACGTAATACACATTCACTTTCACACCTTTGCAACACACACATCAACCTGTGTGCTTACATACGCTGAACCTCGCACATGCATGTATACACACAAAAACACTGTCATAAACACATGCATACAAAAAAAAGCAGTGTATATTCTTACATATAAAGACAAAGCAGACATGAATATACACAAGCATTGGTCTATATGCATTGATCAAAAGATCTACATGCATTTGCACAGCAAAAGTTACATGCATACAAACACATCTTCAATACATACATAAATACTCTGAACTATTGACATATGCATGAAGACAGGATTATTCACCAAGGAACAAATGTAGTCTGGATTGACAAAATTCTTATAAAGCATTTACAATAGGATTTGCAATTTTAATATGTACTAAAGGCAAATGTGGTTGAAATTTGGTTATTTCAACTGAATGATTACATTTTATACTAATAATGCTACTGGGGACACGTCGGACCTCACAGTGTGGTCTGCCTATAAGGCGGTGGTGAGGGGTCATTTTATTAGACGCTCAACATATAATAAAAAGAAACACCAATCCAGTCTATTAGAATGCCACAAACAAATAGCATTGCATCCTGGAATTGGCCTCTGAACTCCAGAACTTTATGTCAGAACCTCACTGAACTTAATGCGAACAAAACCAAATATTTCTTACATAGATTACATGCAACTTTATACCACAATAGCGGGAAGGCGTCCCGATACCTGGCTGCTAGACATAGGGCACAATTAGCGACCTCCAGAATCCCCTACCTGAAAGGTAAGGATGGAGGTAAAAAGACAAATCCTCAAGAAATAACGCAAGAATTTGCACAGTTCTATAAAAAAACTATACAACCTAGGAACAGGAGCAGCGGCCACTCTACCCAAGGACGGCCTCATAAAGCGGCACTTAGAACAACTGGGACTTCCCAAGATTGACCAGGCCCATGCGGATTCTCTGCTACAATCAATCATGTTAATCGAAGTTCTTAATGCAATTAAACGTCTATCCTAAATCTCCAGGGGCGGACGGATTACCCAATGGCTATTACAAAAAATTTGCAGACATACTGGCCCTCTCACCTGCTAATGGTATATCACAAAGCAACTGAGGTATGATCACTTCCCCCAGAAATGCTACTTGCCACCATAGTAACGTTACCCAAACCGGACAAAGCACCTGGCCGACATATCTCCCTGTTCAAAAATTTACGCAAAAATCTTATCCACCAGACTAAGCCCTATTCTCCCTTTACTGATCGGGGACGATCAAACTGGTTTTGTTGCCTTGATAAGACCCGTAAATTGTCTCTAGTACTGGAAAAGCTCCAGGAAGCTGGTCGGGGTGGCTTTAGACGCTAAAAACGCATTTGACCGCCTCGGCTGGACCTTCCTGAAACAAGCTTTTATAAAGTATGGCTTTCTCTCGACATTCATACAACAAATTTTTGCATTATACTCAGGCCCTACAGCTCAAGTAATGAATGGCACACGGCAAGGATGCCCCCTCTCCCCCCACTGAGATATGTTCTGGCCCTGGAGCCCCTTGTGTGCGCAATTAGAAAACACCCTGCTATCCATGGGATAGATCTTAATGGCCACAACATAAAAATAAGTGCGATATCCTTTTATATATTTCTCAACCAGAGGAATCGTTGCCACACATAGTAGCACTAATCAGGGCCAGACTGGGAAAAAAATTTGGCCGAGGCATTTTTCAATCTCAGCGGCCCCCCGAGAAGTGGACAGTGCCAGAGACGGTGTGTTTTGTCATCACGAATGACAATCACATACATATTACCTGTATCTGGAGCGTAAATTTGTGTAGTGGTGCAGTGTGAGGGGTGCTGTAGTATATATATACAGTTGCAAGAAAAAGTATGTGAACCCTTTGGAATGATATGGATTTCTGCACAAATTGGTCATAAAATGTGATCTGATCATCATCTAAGTCACAACAATAAACAATCACAGTCTGCTTAAACTAATAACACACAAAGAATGAAATGTTGCCATGTTTTTGTTGAACACACCATGTAAACATTCACAGTGCAGGTGGAAAAAGTATGTGAACCCCTAGACTAATGGCATCTCCAAGAGCTAATTGGAGTGAGATGTCAGCCAACTGGAGTCCAATCAATGAGATGAGATTGGAGGTGTTGGTTACAGCTGCCCTGCCCTATAAAAACACACACCAGTTCTGGGTTTGCTTTTCACAAGAAGCATTGCCTGATGTGAATGATGCCTTGCACAAAAGAGCTCTCAGAAGACCTACGATTAAGAATTGTTGACTTGCATAAAGCTGGAAAGGGTGATAAAAGTATCTCCAAAAGCCGTGCTGTTCATCAGTCCACGGTAAGACAAATTGTCTATAACTGGAGAAAGTTCAGCACTGCTGCTACTCTCCCTAGGAATGGCCGTCCTGTAAAGATGACTGCAAGAGCACAGCGCATACTGCTCAATGAGATGAAGAAGAATCCTAGAGTGTCAGCTAAAGACTTACAAAAGTCACTGGCAAATGCTAACATTCCTGTTAGCGAATCTACAGTACGTAAAACACTAAACAAGAATGAATTTCATGGGAGGATACCACAGAGCAAGCCACTGCTGTCAAAACAAAACATTGCTGCACGTTTACAGTTTGCACAAGAGCAACTGGATGTTCCACAGCAGTACTGGCAAATTATTCTGTGGACAGATGAAACCAAAGTTGAGTTGTTTGGAAGAAACACAAAACACTATGTGTGGTGAAAAAAAGGCACAGCACACCAACATCAAAACCTCATCCCAACTGTGAAGTATGGTGGTGGGGGCATCATGGTTTGGGGCTGCTTTGCTACGTCAGGGCCTGGACGGATTGCTATCATCAAAGGAAAAATTAATTCCCAAGTTTATCAAGACATTTTACAGGAGAACTTAAGGCCATCTGTCTACCAGCTGAAGCTCAACAGAAGATGGGTGTTGCAACAGGACAATGACCCAAAGCATAGAAGTAAATCAACAACAGAATGGCTTAAACAGAAGAAAATACGCCTTCTGAAGTGGCCCAGTCAGAGTCCTGACCTCAACCCGATTGAGATGCTATGGCATGACCTCAAGAAAGCGATTCACACCAGACATCCCAAGAATATTGCTGAACTGAAACAGTTCTGTAAAGAGGAATGGTCAAGAATTACTCCTGACCATTGTGCACGTCTGATCTGCAACTACAGGAAACGTTTGGTTGAAGTTATTGCTGCCAAAGGAGGTTCAACCAGTTATTAAATCCAAGGGTTCACATACTTTTTCCACCTGCACTGTGAATGTTTACATGGTGTGTTCAATAAAAACATGGCAACATTTCATTCTTTGTGTGTTATTAGTTTAAGCAGACTGTGATTGTCTATTGTTGTGACTTAGATGATTATCAGATCACATTTTATGACCACTTTGTGCAGAAATCCATATCATTCCAAAGGGTTCACATACTTTTTCTTGCAACTGTGTATATATATATATATATATATATATATATATATATGTTTGAATTATTATATGTGTGAGGGGTGCAGTGTGTTGGGTGTGCTATGTGTATGTGTGTAGGGTGCAACATGTGTATGTGTGAGGAGTGCAGTGTGTGTGTAAGAGGGATGCAGTGTGTGTAATAGGGGTGCTGTGTGTGTGAGGATGTTGTGTGTGAATGTGCTCTGTGTATGTGTGAAGGATGCAGCATGTGTGTGTGCGTGTGTGAGGGGTGCAGTATGTGTGAGGGGTGCAGTGTGTGTAAGAGGGTGCAGTGTGTGTAAGGGTGTTGTGTGTGTGTGAGTGTGCTGTTTGTGTGCTGTGTGTATAATGGAGCTGTGTGTGTGTGAGGGTGCTGTGTGTATGTGAAGGTGCTGTGTGTGTGTGTAAAGGGTGCTATATGTGTATGTGGGTGCTCTGTGTGAGGGTGCTGTGTGTAAGTGAGGGTGCTGTGCATGTGTGTGAGGGTGCTGTGTATGTGTGAGTGTGTGTGTGTGAATATGTTTGGAGGGATTGTGTGTGGGGGCAGATTTAAATATATTAAATATGTTTTTTTTGTAAGAAGGGAGGGGGGCCGTGCTGCAGTCCCTGGTGGTCCTAGTCGTGACCGCGACAACGCTCCGACCTTGCAAAAGGAAACAGGGGGAGATTTTACCTGCTCCTCCTCTCCCTCCCCAGCTGGCAGCCAATCTCCTCACCGGCCCACGAAGGCACACAGAAGGGCCAGTGTTCGGATAGTGCCGTCTCTGCATGGGCCGACAGGGGAGATCCCATGATATCGGTCCATGGACATCGCGGCCCACCATTTGCCCGGTATGCCAGATGGCCAGTTCTGGCCTGGCACTAAAAAAAGAATATATGACTATGTCTTACTTTTCACTTAATACCAACAAAACCCAAGCATTGGGTATAAACTCACCCCCCAAGTGTTAACGAATCTCAAAAGGTACTACACGTTTGAGTGGAGGACAGAAAACCTTAAATACGTAGATCTGACATTTATTAGAAGCCCAATAGATAGCTTTCCAGCAAACTATGTCAGAGTATGGAACAAATGTAAGCAACTTAAGAAAAATGGAGTACCCTGTTCTTAACCTTACAGAACGAATTGTGACGATCAAAATGGCCATTCTACCAAGACTCCAATATTTGTTTTGCACACTCCCTATACGCTTACCATTCTCCTATTTTCAGGCACTTCAAAAAGAAATGACACAAATTGTGTGGGGGGGGGAGTGTGACGAAAGCACCTTCATCACTGGGGTTTGGAGAGGCCTGCTTGCCAGCTTCTTGCCCTGTGACTATGGCCCCGTGGGGGTATTGCTGTTTAAAAACCCTATTTGGGCTAATGGGGTTTTAATACACAATTTATGCCCCAAGACTATGGGCCCTGCAAAAAGACTTGCTAAAAAGTGACTTCCGTGGGAAAATGTGCCTCTTCCCCTCCCCCTTTTTCCTCTCCTATTGTTCTCCAGCAGGGCGTTGTCCCAGGGACACTGCCAGACCAGTTTAAACTAGCTGCTTTGATCCTCCTCAATCTCCCATTAGCCCTTGCTATTTTCTGACACCACCCTTATTTGTACTATAGTGCACTTTTAACATTGGACATATTGAGCGCTCAGATCCAAGAGATCTGGGGATATGTTGGACATATTGGTTAAACATTGTATTACAAGAGTTATGTATTTTATGTGGTTTTTTTTAACAGTTTTTGACTTAGAGATATTTCCTGTACCTGGAGATAATTAAGTTCACCAAGATCAGGGCTATCAAGGGATGTAGGGGATATGTTTATGTTTTGGGGTGTTTCTGGACTTTGGGTAAAAGTGGATATTTTCTGCCTGTGGATAATTAAGTTATTCTATTAGCTAGCGTAATTATATCACAGGCAGAGGGGAGGGCTTGCTGACTGTATGTGGGACTGTTACTGTGTTAATTATTGTTCCTATTGGTTTGGTAACTTTGTGTCCTGTGCTCCACAAGGTCCATATGGGTGGTAACCTTGTGGGAAAAATGTGTATAAAATAAATACCTTTGTGCTCAATAAACAGATCATCTTGTACCTTCATGAAGTTTCGGCTTATGTTTGGGGGATTGGAGAATTACCTACACTCTGGGGATTGCTATAATCACTACACTCCCCAGAGTAAGAGCTTGTTCCTGTTCCTGCTCTCTGGATTTAGGAGAGGTCTACCTACCTGGTCTTGCGCCCACAGTAGGAGGAAGACGGCGAGACCCCAAACAAGCTGTGGCGGGTTTGTAGGGTCTGCAGTGGTTATGGTGTCTAGTGGAGTGCTTGGAGCCCTTGGGAAGCACTAGGAGCATCTGTCAAACGGAGGCACCCAGTTGGGGTGCCAGGCAATCCATTACAGGGAGGCAGGGCTAGGGTGTCAGGAAAGTTATTGCAGGCACCAGCATGCCAGGGAGGATTAGCCTTTCCGGATATCAAAGCCTATTATCAGGCAGCGGTCTTAGCATCAATTTTGCCCCACTTTCTTAACACAAACCCACCACAATGGGTAAAACCGGGCTATGAAACCCTTTGATCTCTTTACCATATTGTGGCAGTGAGGATTTGGGAAATGAACAAGAAAAAGTTAGAAAGCTCCTGTCAGTAGCGACTCCAATAAAGGCAATTACTTACTGTATACCAACCTTTCATGCAAAACCTTGGATAGAAAAGGGTGTCATCCACCTATTACACATTCTCAAACAAAACAAACTTCTGGACTTTACAAGCCTTTAGGCCACCTACCACATACCCCAATCCTCACAGTTCTCCTATACACATTTAAAGTCATTCTTACACAAATACAATATACAGACCCCTTCCCGGGACGAGGCTTCTAGGGATTTGTTGGGATGGGAACAGATGGCTATCAAGGGCTTGCTCTCTCCCCAATGTAATCCGATCTCCTGGTTTTACCAGCTTCTCTGGTCTTATGTGCACTTTGCTGACAGTGGTCTCAAGACCTACACTGTACTATCTCTCGTAATCAATGGAAAACCATTATAACCTCACCTAAGAAACTGATCAAATCTGCCACTCTAATAGAACAACAGAAAAAGGTACTATACAGACGGTACATGGTGCCAACCCGTATTCACAAAATGTATCCCCACTCTTCTTCTTTGTGTTGGAGCTGTGTAGAACATAGGAAGGTATGGAACTCCACATATGGTGGCAATGCCGGCAAATAACCCAATTCTGGGATTCAGTCCACCAACTGATAAAAGGAATCACAAAATTACACTACCATTTGAACCGTTATCATACCTCCTGCTAAATATATCCAAAAAAAT
Organism: Pelobates cultripes; assembly: GCA_933207985.1. Classification (NCBI taxonomy): domain Eukaryota; kingdom Metazoa; phylum Chordata; class Amphibia; order Anura; family Pelobatidae; genus Pelobates; species Pelobates cultripes. The sequence continues at coordinate 52,232,202 of OW240924.1, read as the reverse complement.
CCCCAAGGGAGCACAGAAACTGATGTTCAATATTATTTTTACAGTGCAGAATGCAATAGTGCAAAGTCTTCCAAACCCCGCCAGTGGCAGCGCTCCTAAAAGAGGTGGACACCCAACAGATTTATGAGAACTGCTACCGCAGTGTCTTCCCCCAACAGCATCTGCCATTGAGGTTTGGGAGCTGTGGAGATCGTTACAATCTAAGGCATAATTGTTATTATGGAATGTAAAGCTTTTACTACTGTTGAATATGGTTTCCAGTTAAACATTGATAAACGTCAGCAATAGGCTTGGACATAGTAGAATATTGCTATATTATAAAGTGGTAGAACTTGGTGCAATTGTAAGCTTTTGCTGGGATGTTACAGGTTTAAGGGTAAATAGTATTGATAAATTGTCAATAATGGATGTGCTGCTGTTGGAAGTTGTGATTCCCACCTCACCCCTCCCTTTTTTCCTTCTGTATCCTACCACTCACGCCCTTTTCATTTGTTTGAAAAAAAGAACAATACAAGTCTTAAATATAAATATATATATGTATATATATATATATATATATATATATATATATATATATATATATATATATATATATATATCTAGAATACATACAATGATCACCACAACATTAAAACTACCTGACTAATATTGTGTAGTCCTCCTCATGTTGCCAAAACAGCTCTGTTATACTGACACCAAGACATTAGCAGCAGATCCTTTAAGTTTTTCAAGAAGTGAGGTGGGGCCTCCATGGATTATATTTGTTGTTCTAGCACAGATGCTCAATTTGACTGATATCTGCGGAATTTGGAGGCAAAGGGACACCTTGGATTCTTTGTCAATTTCTCAACCATTTCTGAACATTTTGCAATGTGGCAGGGTGCATTTATCATGCCATAAGGGAACACCATTGCATGAGGGGGCATACAGTCTGCAAATATCTCTAGGTCAGTAGTGTCAAAATGACATCAACATGAATGCCAGGATCCAAGGTTTCCCAGCAGAACATTGACCAGTTCATAACACTGCCTCCGCCAATCTTTGTCACATAGTTCATCCTGTTACTATCTCTTCCTCAGTTAACAACACACATGCACACAGCCATCCACATGATCTAAAAAAATGTGGTTCAGCAGACAAGGTAACATTTTGCTTTGCTCCATGGTCCAGTTCTGATGTTTAATTCCCTATTTTGGTGGTGGACATGGGCCAACATGGGCACTCTGACTAGTCTGCAGGTACGCAAACTATGATCCACTGTGTGTTCTGACACCTTTCTATCATGTTAAGTTAATCATTAAGTTTTTCAACAATTTGAACTACAGTAGCTCTTCTGTGTGCTCAGATAAGACATGCTAGCTTTCGCTCCCCACATGCATCAATGAGCCTTGGGTGCTCATAACCCGTTCATCGATTGTCCTTTGTGGCATCACTTTTGGTAGGTACTAACAACCGCATACCGGAAACACTGCGCAAGACATGCAATCTTGGAGATGCTGTGACCTAGTAATCTAGCCATCATGATTTGGCCCTTTCGCTTGCACAATTATTCTTCTTCCAACACATGAAATTCAAGAATTGGTGGTGTGTACAGGCACTCTTCCCTCCAAACAGGTGCTGGATATGAAGAATCCCCTTCATATCCCCATATACCCCTTACAGTAGTGATATCAAATGTATCATCATGAAACATTGGGGTATCTTTGAAGGAGATACTAACCTACCAATTAAATTTAAAAATCCTGCCCTATTCTCCTACCGAAGGGCCCAGAACTTGAAGGACACATTGGTGCACTCAGATATTAGTAGCAATAAGAAGCAAAGGAGGTTTTTCTCTGAACCAAAGAGAGGCACCTTTCCATGCCTCAACTGTATACATTGTAATAGTATAATCAGGGGTGAACATTTCGCCCACCCACTATCGGGCAAACAATTTCGAATATCTGACTATTTTACATGCAACTCCGAATATGTGGTTTATATACTGAAATGTCCTTGTGGGCTTCTCTATGTTGGAGAAACTACTAGGCCAGTTAAAGAGCGCATTGGAGAGCATAAGAGGGACATAACAGCAGCCATACAGAGAGGGACATGCAATAAGCCGGTATCTAGACACTTTGTACAACATGGTCACAGTGTTAACCAAGTACGCTTCCAGGTAATCGATAGTGTCAAACCCTTACGCAGGGGTGGCGACAGACGAAAGGCACTTTTACGTAAGGAAACAAGGTGGGTTAGCACCTCGGAAACACTATACCCACAAGTTCTAAACGAGGATTATGACCTGAAATACTTTTTGTAAGACACTGTTATAGTGACCTACATAATTTCCATGTAGCGCTTTAGAAATATTTATAGTATTGTTTAAATATTGCAGTCCTATCGAGCTAATACAAGATTTTATATTTACAGTATTAGAGTTTGACCAAGATTGGTCTGCTTGGCTTTCTAACTCCTCCTATGGCTCTAAACGCATTGACCAACTGTGGTCCGCAACCTGACCAGAAACGGGGTCCAGACTAAGAGAACCTACAGACACTTTCACACACTACACCGCTGGTGAGTATGCATGATTAACATTATATTGTCAGGAGTGGTGAATAATTAATCTCTGAGCATCTAGGACAATTGTACAGTCCAAGTACTTGTTTTAATGAATCTCGTTGGTATTGGTGGTTTTGAAAATAAAAATAAATCATCTTTCTCAAAAAATAACAAAATGAAAAATTCCTTGAGATATTTGTCTATCAGAAATTCACTTTATATAAACTGTTTACGGGATTCTCTATATATTTTGACTAGAATGCCTGGAATAATGTTGCTGACAGTTTTTCCATGTACATATGTATATATTCTTTCTTTAAAGGACCACTATAGTGCCAGGAAAACGAGTATATGCCCTGAGGGTGCCCCCACCCTGAGGGCCCCCCTCCCGCGGGGCTCCAGGGTGAGGAAGGGGTTAAATTTACCTCTTTCTTCAGCGCCGGGCGGGGAGCTCTCCTCCTCCTCTACGCCTCCTCTCCTCCTCCTCGACTGAATGCGCATGCGCAGCAAGAGCCGCGCGCGCATTCAGCCAGTCTCATAGGAAAGCATTCACAATGCTTTCCTATGGACGCTGGTGTCTTCTCACTGTGAAAATCACAGTGAGAAGCACGCAAGCTCCTCTAGCGGCTGTCAATGAGACAGCCACTAGAGGCTGGATTAACCCTAATATAAACATAGCAGTTTCTCTGAAACTGCTATGTTTATAGAAAAAAGGGTTAACCCTAGCTGGACTTGGCACCCAGACCACTTCATTAAGCTGAAGTGGTCTGGGTGCCTATATTGGTCCTTTAATATTTTTCTCATTTATAAAACCTCTAAACATGTTGTCTAGGAGGGGCATTACACAACTGCCCATCAAAAAGTTGCATCTTAATATTAATAGGATATGTCCCCTTTAGTCTAACACATATTGAATTATGGTTCTATGGTTCCCTCACCATGAGAAATGTATCCCTTTAAATATACTGAGGGTAATATACTAATGCACTTGAGATCGATAAGGGATTATGGAGATTGACTCATAGGGGATTGTGGAGAGTTGTCCACTATGTCACTGTTTTACAATAATATCCTCCCTCAATGGATTACCTGGAATACAGGCTGGACCCTGGAATGGGCTGGACCCAATGAAAAACTATGGACCAATAGGCTTCTCTGTGGAACTTGAAAAACCATATGAGCATTTGAGAGGTGTAGTGGATTCAATAGAAGACAGGTCTTTCAACCTCCCATTTCTATTTCGGCAGGCCAGTCCTGATTTTCGGGTTGTGTCCCAACGTAGTTCGCAGGTGTGTGTGTAGCGTGTGTGTGTAGCGGAGAGCAATGGTAGCAGGGCTTCCATTACCTTTGTTTTTATTATTATGTTATGTTTAAGCACGAAATTTGGGATGTCATGTATATTGTACGTTTTGCACATATTATATAAAGTTGGGTGAAATGCGAAACTGTGACCGCACTAATAAAGTTATTATATAGACAACCGTGTTGACACAGCAACTACTAGTTAGCGCGGCACACATGCGCATTGGAGCGTGCCGAGCATGGTGTGATGTCACACGGGCGTGACCCGCGATAGGACGCGGGCGCACCAAACAGGAAATAAAAACACACTGCATTTTTTCCCAACAGGACCATCAAAGGGACTATTAGATCCCGAGCGCGCAGCCCGAGCACCCCAACGACCTCAAGAGAGACCCCCCATCTTGGACAGTAAATCAAGGAAGACACATCAGGAGGATACCATTAAGAAATATTATCGTCTGGCAGAGGATACAGAGGAGTCTTTCTCCCACAGGGACTTGAACAAGCCACAACTTTTCTTCATCCTCTACAGGACTGACACCAGCCAAAATATTGGTGAGACCTATCCATACATTATCTATATAGGTCATTCAATACTGCTGTTTGGTGTGTAGACACTGGTACTGTAAATACATTTAAAAAAAATCTCCTTTTTTCAATTTTTTCTTTTTTTTCTTTTTCTTTTTGTAATTTTGCTATTATTTTTATTTTTTTGTTCTAACCCTACTAGGAAGAAATCCGATCCTGATCACACAGGGGGCTCTCAGCCACACAGTGGTATTAGGCACTAATACCACTGACATTGTCGGACTTTATGGGTGTTCACCTATCCATGTTTGGTGTACCATAGATAATGCATTGGTTATGGTGGGATGAGGTACATATAACTGATTGTATAGATTGGTTTAAGTTATTTGTTTTTTGGCATAGTAATTGAATAAATATTAAGCTTTTTTTCTCAACAAGTATTCACTTAGTGTGATAATGCGTACCTATACAGACGTATCTTGACAATTCTGAGTGCGGTATCATTTGGTTATATGTACATGAAATTCAAGAACTGACTCTTCACTTGCTGCCTAATGTATCCCATCCTTTAACAAGTGCCATTGCAATGATAATATCAATGTTATTCACATAAACTGTCAGTGGTTTTAATGTTGAGGCCGATCAATGTATGAATTCATAATACAGTGTTTTTATTTCATAACCTCATAAAATAAAATATTTTCCTGGTACATGGATCCCATTTTTAATCTTGTTCATATTGCACATAAGTCCTACATCTTATTAATACCACATATATTACAGCTCTGCATCGTAATACAGCATTCCTTCTCTTTCATTTAGTAATTTTCAGTATTTTATAAGGCAGTTTGTTTTAACAAAAATGCCAGTTGTTAGTAAAACACACATTAAATTACTGCCACTAAATATGTTCTGAGTATAAAATATATAACTTTTTTATTAACCTTGCATATCACTTTCCATCTTAAAGAGCATATTCATCTAATTCTTAAAAAATACTCCTCTTATTACAACCCAGTTTCTGCAATTATTTTTCTTTTGCTCTTAAGTATCAGATTTTTATAGGTTTAATTGTTATTGTTGTTGTAGGCCTTACAGACAATGAAAATGTCACATCTAAAAAATAATTTTATATATCTTCAAGGAAGGTCTTTAGAATTGAGGATATCATGACAAATTATGCTTGATTGCAACTCAAAAGACCCTGGAATGGGCTGGACCCAATGAAAAACTATGGACCAATAGGCTTCTCTGTGGAACTTGAAAAACCATATGAGCATTTGAGAGGTGTAGTGGATTCAATAGAAGACAGGTCTTTCAACCTTCCATTTCTATTTCGGCAGGCCAGTCCTGATTTTCGTGTTGTGTCCTAACGTAGTTCGCAGGTGTGTGTGTAGCGTGTGTGTGTAGCGGAGAGCAATGGTAGCAGGGCTTCCTCTCTGCTGGTTACTCCAACAGCTACTCAGGAACAAACAGGATACTTCAGGACAGCAGGCATAAATATGAGATCATACACGAATATCCCATCACCCTTCCCAATAACTGGACGACACTCAGTATTAGGAGCAGAACTGATCCTTTAATGACCAGGCTGGCCTTTTATGCAGGTTTTGCCCCAAAGGTTACCACCCAGGTGGACCTTGTGGGGCACCGATAAAAATATACATCAAGCAGTAAAAACATAGTTGTTACAAGACACTCCCATGCACTGAATACAATCCCTCCCCTCTGCTCAGGGGATAATTGAGTTAATTACTGTATCAACTCAATTATCCCAAAACATAAAAATCATAATTATTACATGAACGAGAATTACATGAACGAGAGGAATTGCAGAAACTAAGACACAAACCATAATTTTATGTACTTTCGTGCATTTCAAACTCCCGAACAGAGAATTTAAAATTAAGACCTCTATAAAACTTTCGAACCCCTGACCCAATCTGTGTGATTTTTCAGTATGTTGCTTCCCCAGATCAGGGCTATCAGGGGATATTGGAATTATGAATATAGGATGTGTTTTTGGAGTGTTTCCAGAAAAACTTTTCTGGAAACACTCCAAAAACACATCCTTTATTCATAATTCCAATATCCCCTGATAGCCCTGATCTGGGGGAAGCAACATACTGAAAAATCACCCAGATTGGGTCAGGGGTTCGAAAGTTTTATAGAGGTCTTAATTTTCTGGAAACACATCCTATATTCATAAATCCAATATCCCCTGATAGCCCTGATCTGGGGAAGCAACATACTGAAAAATCACCCAGATTGGGTCAGGGGTTCGAAAGTTTTATAGAGGTCTTAATTTTAAATTCTCTGTTCGGGAGTTTGAAATGCACGAAAGTACATAAAATTATGGTTTGTGTCTTAGTTTCTGCAATTCCTCTCGTTCATGTAATTCTTTCTACCGAATGCCGCTCTGTTCCCCTGAGTTCCCACGAACTTACACGAGGATGGAAGTCTCTGCGGTGTTAGTGCCGTTTAGTGGGTTCCAAACATTCGACGACCAAACACCGCCGGTATAATTCGTATGCTAGGAGATCACCCAGTTTGTTTGTGTGTTTGCAATCAGAGAGTGTGAACCAGGTTGTGTGGTTAATTGGTGCCACGCTCCTTGCATAGGTGGCCTGGTTGTTCGGTATTTAGTTTGTTTGCCGAACTATATAGTAGAAATAGCTGAACAGAGGGTTTTTGCCGAACAACCAGACGAACAATATAAGATGATAACTTATTACTTGTTTCTACAAGTAACGAACAGTTGCAATCCCCAAAAAATAAAGCAACAAAATGGTAAGGGACAGCCTCTAGTATAAAAGGTGAATAGTAGCAAAGCCCATTTCGCTACAATGTGTAATCAATTTCTCTCTCACAATATAGAGCATCATCTATCAATAACTAGTTAATGTGATTTTTTTTTCCCTGATGTTAGCTGGGAATATATGCTTTCCTATATTATCTTGTAATTATATAAGCATCAGGCAAAATGACAGTGTCACATGATAGTAAGAATGCTGCTGGCATGTGGCTGGATAGAGTTTTGTACTTATACCACAGAGGGATGCCATCTAATAGCTTTCTTGCCTTTGCACACAAGGCTAAAGAAGGCTACTGAATAAGGAATGAGACAGGAGTCCTAGAGGACTAGCATAGTTCATTTAGTGTGTAATTACAATGCAGATTGCATATCCATTTCTGTATTCAGCAGTTCCAAAATACCTGCTACATGTCTATAATATGGCCCACAAAGCGCAGATGAAGTAAATTATAAACAAAGCAGAACGGCAGCTAACTTCTGACAGAAGAAGGTCCCTCATGGAACTCGGTAAAAAAAAGCATATGTAAAAAACAACTTTTATTACAATTTCCCTTGGAACTGTAAACAAAAAATATTGCTAATTGTTTATACAGATGAACTTTTTTTTAATAGTTTTTGTTTTAAATAAAAGTAGTGCCTAAAATGTTAAATTGCCAACAGTTCACACTTTCACACCTCCCATATTTGTTGCCCTGTGAATCAGGATGTCGGTGGGATGGGACAATGTGATTCCATCACTAACACCATTCAAAATAGCGGACATACCTACAAAGGGGGCTAGTCTGCCCAAAGGATTGCCAGGTAAATGCATGCCAGGATGCCTTTCCATCATCCAGGCTAGCCCACTGAGGGAAAACCTTGCATGGAGCACTATTTTAGTGTTCTGTGCATTGACCTAATGCCCTGATCATGTCATGAGTGCATCCAATGATGCTCTCATGCTTTGGTTGTTGAGACAGATATTTGGTGTCACAAAAGTCAGTACGGTGGGACAGAACCTGAAAAGCAGGACTGTCCCACTGAAATTGAGACTGTCCTGTTGAAATCAGGCCAGCTCAGAGGCCTGCACTTTCCAAACAAACCTGTAGTTAAAGGGACACTGTAGGCACCCAGACCACTTCAGCTAATTGAAGTGGTCTGGGTGCTGTGTCCCTTTTGAACTTAGTGCTGCAATGTTAAACATTGCAGTTCCAGAGAACATTGCAGCTCTAAGTCTGCCCATAATGGCTGTCTGCCAGACAGCCACTGAGGGTGCTTCTGAAATCTCACGGACCTCCGGCATCAGATTTTCCCCTTGGAAAGCATTGAATAATGCTTTCCTATGAGGAGGTCTAATGCACGTGCGGCCATTGCCGCGCATGCGCATTAGGTTTCCCCCCACTGGCTGACGTCGGTGGGGAGGAGCGTGGGCAGAGCCTGATCCAGCACCGAGGGACATCGGTGCTGGATTCAGGTATGTGGCTGAATGGGTTTTAACCCCTTCGGCTTTGTTTTCCTGGTGCTATAGGATCCCTTTAATGATTCCACAACCCTTCTAAACATTATGCAATTTAGAACCATAAACTACGCAAGCCCAGAAAAAACATGTATTTTTAATATTGTTATGGTTTATCTCGAGATAACAAGTTGTCTTCTGTAATAAACAAAGAGAATGTTGCCATTTTTTCAGGTTTTACTTCACATATTTTTGTGGACTCGCTTTACAATAGTCTACTATTTTGTAATACAACTTTTTATGGAAATGCTTTATACTATATTTTCTACATATACGCTGATTGCTTTGTGTTTTGTTACTGATTGTTAGAAAAAAAGTAGAAGATATTATGGTGCTTCTCTTGTCAGTGTATATAGCCACTTCTCCCTCATAAGTATATTAGCATGCACAGCATCATGGGAATCGGGACACCGCTACTGGTTCCATTGCTGTTCATCTCTGTGAGCGCAATTCACAAAATTATTTATCATTCTCTGTCTCCACATCACTTCATATATTTTATGAATAAATATTTGTTTGATGGATGGGATAACATACAATTACATTTTTATTTTGAGCTGAAGTGACTTTTATTGGAGAATTGGTTAATTTGGGAGCTAGACAAATGTATTCAATTTGAAGGTGATAGGTGGGTGATGCATGCTCTATATTGCAATTACACGTATGTGTGAATGAGGAGTCATTTTCAACATCGAGGTATTAGGCATGAATATTAGCAAATATAGTAGGGATCTTGCTGTAATCTCCAGGAAATTAAATCCAAGCTGTTTGGTCTTTGCAATAAAAATGTCAGGAAGATTCAGTCTTTCCAGCTATTTCAATGTGTTTTACAGAAAAAAAAAAACATACAGTATATAAAACAGAATCTAAATACGCCTACTTAATGTATGTCTGCATGGATAAATCCCAAGACCCTAATTGACATGAATTAAAGTAAAATAATATTATCAATGGCAGGAACATATAAGGACATGGAAATACTTTGATATGAATATCTCAGTGCTTCATTTATTTAAGACGATTTTTTACTTTGATGATAATGGTTTGAGGCGGAATGACACGGATTGAATCAAGGGGAGATTAAAATGTTATAGCCTCTCAGTAACATTACAGGCTGCGAGACACATCTCCAGACTGTCTCTTTATACGCTGGGTTAGTTTTTATGACAATATCAATGTACTTAAAACAGGCCTGAGTCTTAGCAAAGTCGTTTAGCCTTACAATGAGGTGAAAACACTCATTGAATAACACGTTTTCTGATTATAGATGGGCGTAACAGTCCACTGTAGATATAAAATTCAAAAAATACTCTGGGGTTTGTTCATTAAATAGTGACATGTTAGAGAGTACCGAATTTCAGAAATTTAAGATTCTGAACAAATTATACAAATTGGCTATGAATTATTATATTTTTACTTTAGCAATAAACGTTACATTTTTTTTTTCTTTTACGTGAACTAAAATATAATTATAGATGTTTATTATTACAAATTCTGCATTATTATAAGTTCTTTAGAAAAACAAGATGACTGGCAATATCTTGTGCATAAGAAGAACGTGTGATGTGATTCGTTTTAGGCTGCTTGAAGCCAACCAATACTTGCAAAATAGTATGAGGGGAAAAATGCCAATTAATATTGTCTTATACTGAGATTAAAAGCCCTTTGGTGTTGCTAAGTAAGGTTTCTTGAGAAAAAAAAAGTAATTTGTTGAAGAACCACTAATAAATAAATAAAGAAAACATAAAATAATTTTTTTCAAATAGAAAGCAGCCACTGGCTGAATTGCCATCCCCTATTCCAAGCATGGAGGTTAAAGGGTTACTCAACCACTGTGACCGCATCTGCATTTAAACACTTGAAATGCTGCACATACTGAGATATTTGCACATTTGTGCCACGCGCTAGTTACATCCTAGCAAACCTGACTTTGGCAGCTGATCTCTGTTCTGTACAGTGAAATGTCAATTCTGTGCATAAAATACTTCCACGTAATTAGCTTTGTTATTGCAGGAAGAATTTGCAAGAGGAAGCATTTGTCTCCCCTTTGTTCCTTCACTGAAGAATTTCCAGCCTCCCTATACCCTCTGTTATTTAATTTTAATTTGTTTTTTATTTTACCTGCCTCCATCCCTCCCTCCCCTCACTCAGAACAGGTGCATAAGCTCTGAACTGGTTAAATGGCCCAGTCAAATGCTTCTCTATGAGAAACCTTTAATTGAACCATGTGACGGCTCTGACAGATAATGGGGAAAAAGGTGTTAGGACTTCAAAAAAAAGGGGGTGGGAGTAGGTTTTCAAGGTGGTAAGAAAACTATACTGGGGTTCTGCTGGACTACTTATTCACCAGAAAGACTCTACAAATGGTCTTCACCAGTGGTTCCCAACCCAGTCCTCAAGTGCCCCCTAACAGTCCAGGATTTAGAGATTACACTGTTGTGTCTAAGGTGTTTTTAATAAAGAAAAAAAACACTTTAGACACAACAGGGCAATCCCTAAATCCTAGGCTGGTAGGGGGTTCTTGAGGACTGGTCTTCGCTATCACCCCCTGACAATGTGGTAGAGCATGTGTTAACAAGTAGAAGGCCTTATGACCTACCATTCCCCTGTTCTATGGACTGTAACATGATGGATAAATAAAATATTAGACTAAATCCTGGGAGTGCTACATTTCAGTTGGTAGACTGAGCACCAAATGGCATGAAAGCCTAGTCTGAAATACACTTTGTTTGATTAATGCAAATAAGTAGATGATGTGACAAGTTTAAAAAAAAAAAGCAATCCAAGTGAATTCCTTGAATAATATTGAAAAAGCGTAGATACAATGTATATATAATGTTTTAGCATGTTTTAACATTTAAAATCCAGTAGTGAGTTGTTTTCCTTCACCACCACTTCATTCCAGATTCTTTAATTGAAATGAAGTTATCGTGATGTCATAGAAACAGAATTGTACCAAAATCAGTCACGGCTTATTGACCTCCGTCCTAAAATACCCCCGTGGTGCGCCATGCACCTGGTCTAACAGTGGCACTTGTTATAGAAGAATTAGAAATACAGCTGCAACTAGTAAGATGACATCACTGCAGCAGAATGATCCCCACAGTGCTGACTTGATATATCCCAAATTTCCTAAAAATGAAATAAATTAATAACATTTCTACCATGTTTATCCCTCCCTTCTTGATCTTTTATTACTTAACCTCAATAATAATTTAATTCCATGACTTCAGTAAATGCTGCAAATTAGATACATATATCAAACCATTTAAGGAATTATTCTAAAATATATTGCAAACATTGTTATCCATAATTTAAATTTTAGTTTCCATGAATATGTAATAAATTAGGAATTTATCAATAAAAAATGTAGGCTTAACAGCAATTTTTCTTTTTGCCAGAGAAACCAGTCAACAGTCATTGTTATTATACTTTCACTCTTATTAAATCCTGTAGAGGCACCCCCTTTTATGAAGATTTTGTTAAAGGAATAATCCAGGAACTACAACCACTAGAGCTCACTGAGGACAGACAGAAGGAAGCTCCTAAGCAGGAGCTTCCATTAGCTCTCAATGCTGGCTTTTGGTTGGAAAAAAACAACGTAATGTAGTGGTTATGGTGGTTTGAGTGTTCCTTTAACCAGCAGCCTGCATCGATACAGAGATAGCTTTAACTCTAGAGGAAATAGCACATTTAGCATCTGGAAACACTTAGAAATCTTTCAAAATACAGTGCTCTATGATTGTTTACAGGGCCATGTCGGGTAAAAAACTAAGCTCTGTGCCTGTCAGACTTACACTGAACCATCTCCCATGCCATTTAGTACCTAGTGTGAAAGAAATATCTAATTTCAAGCGCACAAGATCCTGCTTGTCACTTACAGCTGAAGGTACTAATTCAGTTACAGAATATAATGCTAATGAACCTTCTTCCCAGGGTCTTTATGAGCTTACCTCTTCCATGGGTCATCCAGATGTATTTAATATGTTTCTGGAAAGACTGTAAATAAATAGGAAAGTTGATTAAAAAATGAACTCTTACATTTATTTTTTACTTTTCGGAAAAAAGGAGAATCAGCTGTGTATAAACTAATTATTCACAGATACACAGCCGGGGCATTTATAGGTTTATTTATTCACGAAGCAGACTTTCAGTCTGTAGATTCTGACATGTATCCATGTGTTTGACACATATATATCTGTTTGAAATGCAAAGTGAACTGAAAAAAGGGAGACTAAAAGTTTAACCATGCACGTGCCAAATCACTTTGGATGCCTGTTCTGATACACTGAAAAGTCCTCATTCAAATCAGAAAAAAATGTATATAGCTACATTATTCTCATTGATTTACTAAAATGTTAAAGTTAAAAGGGTAATTCACACGTGGACCTGTGCTCACTCTGCCTAGAGGAGTATCAGTAACACCTCGCTGATGAGGTTGAAAGAAGGCCGAAAAGTTAGTCTGGGGTTACTGTAACTCTCGTGTAGTGTTTTGAATCTGGAATGCCCTTGTGGGTAGGCTCAATCTAATATTCAAATTGTATCAAAAGGTTCTTTCTGTAATATCACAAGTAAGCAAAAACGATTGAGACCTGATCTTGGATTAAACTATTTAGTCTCTTTACATTTTTGCCCATTCTCAGAATTCTCATAATTTCTAAAGTTTTACACTATTGAAATTTCTGTTTCTGCAAAATTAAGCTAAAACCAGAATATACAAACTGGTAAAAAAAAATGTTCCACAATGCCAGTTATTAAAAGATTCCAAATGCATTTGCTCTAGGGTGTAAGGGTACCTGTGGTTCTTCATGCTATTGTGTGCATTATGATTCTGTCATTTCTGCAGTGGCATCGCTGGGGGGGGGTGGGGTGGAGAGGGGGCCATGCCCCCCCAGATCAGGCTGTACACCCCCTTGTGCCCCCCCAATTTAAAATATAGTTATAAGGCTGAGCCAGCCAGTGCCACTGTTTTTATTATCAGTGAAGTTCTAACAGCCGAGAGCGACTCACCTCTCTGTCAGAACTTCCCTGATGATTTTAGTTGTTTCGGGCAGCTCGGCAGCTTGCCTTAAGCAGACCTCAGACCTTAGAGGGAGTGTGAGGAAGGGAGTGGAGCGGGAGTGCATATTGCGGTGTGTGGGGTCACACCTTAGAGACAGAGCATAAGCAGAGAGCAGAGCAAGAGCATTGAGAAGAAGACAGAGCAAGCAAAGGGGGAACAAGGCAAGCAAAGGGAAGCAGAGTGAGTAGAGGAAGAGCACTAAGGAAAAAATAGCATAGCAAGTAAGGGGGGGCTTGAGCATGTAAGGGGGGGTGAGCAAGTAAGGGGGCTGAGCAAATAAGGGGGGTGAGCAACTGAGCATATAAGGGAGGCTGAGCAAATAAGGGTGGGGTGAGCAAGTAAGGGGGGCTGAGCAAATAAGGGTGGGGTGAGCAAGTAAGGGTGGGGCTGAGCAAATAAGGGGAGGTGAAACCTTACCTACCTGAGAGTGGTTTGCAGAGGGAGTAAGTGGAGTGGACAGTGCGGCTACACCTTTCATACCTAAAATTACAGTTTGCAGAGGGAACGAGTGGAGTAGACAGTGCGGCTACACCTTACCTACCCTAGAGTGCAGTTTGCAGAGGCAGTGAGTGGAGCGGACAATGCGGCTACACCTTACCTACCTGAGATTGCAGTTTGCAGAAGGACTGAGCGAGTGGAGCGGACACTTCAGACAGTGGCATTACTACTGTAAGTAACATGACCTTTAATTGAAACTTTTGAGTACATTATATTTATGTACCAAGGATTACCTATTGTGTGTTTAACAATGAAACAAGTAATTTTAGTTTTAGTTTGTGTTGGTAATGGATTCACCAACTTTTATACAAGTCATAAGAAGGTCAGGGCACACCTTTAAAGAGATCCTATAGTGCCAGGAATACAAACCCCTTTTTCCTGGCATTTTAGGCTCTTAGAGTGCCCCCCTCCCTCGGCGCTGAAGGGGTTAAAACCCCTTCAGCCACTTACCGTAAACCAGCGCCAGGTCTGGATACCTATAGTGGTCCTTTAAGTTTAATGTAGACATTTTGGTGTGTAAATCATGCCCCCGCAGTTTAGGAGTTAAAACACTTTGTTTTTTGCAGTTCTTGCCACATCTCCCCTTGCCGTGACACACACAACCTCAACGAAAAAGAGGTTTTATTTTTACCGTATAGTTGTTTACTTTAAAGATTTTTAGCTCTTACTGGGGCATTGCTTGGAGGTAAAAAGATCAGGGCTTTTATTATTAATTATTCAGTGACCCAAGTATTTCTGATTTGAAACTGTTCACGTCGATAAAGAAAATGGCTACTGTGCACAATGTATGTTGCAAAGTTGCATTAGAATGCATTGACATTGTTACCGTGGAAGCGTGCAGAAGCCAAACACAGAGAGATGAACACAGGTATTCAGGAAGTAAGAGGCCTTTATTCACATACCGATCGGGTCTCAGATGAACTCCTGTTCCAAAAATATCTGAGCCCTGTATACATGGAGTACATTCATTATATAGCACTGTAGCTCCTCCCATAATTAGCTACGCCCACACATACCCTTAACCTAATCAATGAACAGAGTCTAAACTCATCCATCCGGTCTAACCACGTGGCCCATCTGAAACAAAGGAGAAGGGCACGTAATTCCAGTTCTTGCATTCCTGCACATGCTCAGTACATTGATGACAGTATCTTAGCTACGTGTAACTAACTAACTGATACTACAAACACATGTACCTACATATGCCTTGTGGCAATCTTGGCCTACTAAACTTTTATTTTACTGGAATCCCATCACATTCCCCCCTTTGATGCTTCTGATTTAAAATAATTCCAGATGCATCACCAATCATAGTTTGCCAACACCTCTCAAGTAGCCATGAACCAGAACAGACCTCGTAAGCATCCTTAGCATATTCTTTTAGCATTTCCCATCCTGAATATGCTCTCTCTGGGCTAAAGGTTCATATTTACAGACAGCCATTATATGGGCAGCCGTCTTCCTCTCAATAGTGCTGTCTATAACACTTCGCATGGACCTGACCACTAATGGAATTAAGCAGGGCAGAAAAAGAAATAGGAATATAATAAATACTACTCCTGCTACTAATGCCTTAATCCCTCCAAGCTGCTCATACCAACTTCCAAACCAACTACTTGGGTTATACCCACTCCATACCTGAGTAGGTACATGTGCAAGTTTAACCATGTGACTGGTAAGTTCATCCACTGCCTGCCCTTCATCATCTATGTGCAGACAACAGTTACTTAGATTAAACTTCCCACATACACCTCCCTCTACTGCTAATAAATAGTCCAGAGCTAATCTATTTTGATAGATGGCTGATCTCATTCAGGTATTATGTTTAGCTAGGAGATTGAGCGCTTGTGTTGTCTCATTGGTGATAATCTCAACCACCGCCTGTAGTCTTATAATATGATTAAGCATATATATTGGGGTTCTATATCCATAAGTACCATCTTCTGCCCAAGTAGCCGGTCCATAATAATTAATAATACGTTGGGGAGGCCACTCATCATCTTCCCAGCTTCCTATATTCAAAGATGCGCGCTTCTTTTTATGATTTACATCATAAACCTTAACTCCCAAGGTCTCTTATGATTCAATTGTCAACAAGAAGAAGGATGGTTTGAGCATACCTAGTACACATGCCCCTTCCCAGTCTTGTGGTAACTCTGAATATGCCTTCTTACCACAAATCCAGTATACATTTGCTGGGGCTCTCTAATTGGATGTAGCAGATAGCTCTCTAATTGGATGTAGCAGATAAATCAAACCATACCTCTTTCAAACTAGTGTAACTGGCAAATGGATTAGTAGGTTCCGAGACATTTGAAGCTGACCACCAAGTAGTATCTTTTGTATTATCATTATAAGCCTTTTTGTACCAAACATGTTAACTCACCTACAGATGTGTTATACAATATCCCTTTCCTCGCACAAACATGACCTATAATTGAGGTTTTTAACCGCCATTCTGATTTACCTCTAATACTCACTTGATGATCAGACTGAGAAAGTATCTGTTGTTCATCTGTCTCAAAACCAGGGTACCATGCCTCCTTTGCTTCCCATGGCCACTGGTCTCCCATGTTAGTACCTCCACATACAAAATAGTTAGTTACATTAAGACTACCTGCGATACTCTCAGCTAAATCTACAAATAGGTTCTTAACGTTATGGGGAATTGTATCCTCAATACTCATCTCCTCATAGAAGGAATGAAAAACCTGATGAGTTTGGGTTGCTACTGTCTCCATTTCAATGCCTACATATATAATAGCCCCAGGAGCCAACCCTGTTCCGTATATTTGGAACCCAAATAGATTTCCAAACTTGTCTATGAAGTGTTGCGGATTAGAAATGGTCATATGAACCGGATTACACTCCATAGACTTACAATATGGTGTGGTAACCTTTGGATAATCATACCTTGGTCTACTGTTTTACCCCAGGTTGCCCACCCCACACAAGACCAATATGAACCCATAAATTCATTCCCACTTTAAATTACCACATACATTCCATGGTTTTCCACTACCCGAGATCGCCTTACATGCATCAAATAGTAGAATACCCGTAGAATGTATGGTATTTATCACCGTCCTATTTATCAAGGTCCCTTGAGAGTTGCTATTCCGAATTGCCAACCAAATTGTACGGGGTTGGAATTGGGGATCAAAACATTTAGACTCTCCCTCTACTGGGTGACACACACTGTAATCAATATCAAAATATCTACATTTAGATACATATCCCTTACATTCATACTGTGAGTGCCAAATAAAAGTTTGGGATATTTGATTACCTGTCTTAGTAGTCTTAATGCAACTATCACAATTCTGTATGTCTGTACTCTTACCTTCCTGAAAATTTATAATAACGCATAAATACACAATAAAATGTATTATTCCTGGTATCCTCACTCTTATTTCTTCGACTGTGTGACGGCACCTCAGCTTCCCGACTGTGAGGGCTGCAAGGATTGGCGTTATTCTGATCCTCACTTTCCTTCACAGAGATCTCTTCAAGACACTCTGACTTATGACACGTAGGCAGATGGTCAGGCTTTATTGTGGCCGTCAAAACACCTACTTGCTGAACTCAAAATAATACTTCCAACCACGATGTCCCAATACTTCACACGAACTCCGACTGTGTAACCCACTTTAACCGGATCTTGCTAGGATTTTCAGGATCTGGAATGGTTTGCCAAGAGTCTGCTGCTGGTTTAACCCTAGAGTGATGAATCCACGGAGTCACTTCTGCCACCTTTACAGCTGTTGGAGTGGACAAAAGAACAACATAAGGACCTCTCCATTTTGGACCTAATGGAACACTATTCCATTCTTTTATCTACACTTGATCTCCTGGATGATAAGAATGAACAGGTGGATATATGTTCACAGGTAACCTATCTTGTACCCATTTCTGTACTTCCTCCATAGTTCTACCCAACTCTACAACCTGCTACCGAGTAATTCCTTCACCCAACTGACTCAAATCCCCCCTTAGATTACTGAGTATAGGAGGTGGACGCCCATACATAATTTCAAAGGGAGACAGACCCATTCTCCTGGTTGGAGTACTACGTATGCGTAACAAAGCTATTGGCAAAAGAACATTCCACTTAAGCTGGGTCTCTTGACACATTTTTGCCAACTGGGTCTTTATAGTTCTGTTCATCCTTTCCAGATTCAGCAGCACGCTTAGCCGCACTGTCTGCCATACGATTTCCTCTTACCACATCACTATCGCCTCTCAGATGTGCTCTACAATGTATAATACCGACCTCCTTTGGCTCCCATTATCCTTTGACCTTCAGAGATATGGAATGCTAAATACTTGACAGTTGACTGGCACAATTGCGCCTTCTTCTTGTATCCTGCCTTCCAGAGAATTTGAAGTAGATCATAAGTTGCTTGTTGGCATATCTCTTTAGTAATTGCCGCTATCAACAAATCATCCACATGCTGAAGTAATATACATTCTCCTGGGATGGACTTGAAATCTTGCAGGTCCTGGCTTAATGAGGATCCAAATAGGGTGGGTGAATTCTTGAACCCTTGAGGTAATCTAGTCCAAGTCATCTGTCGCTTTGAACCCGTAACAACATCTTCCCATTGGAAGGCAAAGATACACTGACTCTCCCGGATCAATTCAAAGACAAAAGAAAGCATCCTTGAGGTCTAAGACTGTAAAATAAGTTGCCCCTCCTGGTATCAAGGCAAGCAGATTATAAGGGTTGGGTACAACTGGGTGTATATTAACTACCGCATCATTAACTGCTCTTAAATCTTGTACAGGACGATACTCATCTGTTCCTGGCTTCTGAACAGGTAACAATGGCGTATTCCAGGGGGAAGTACAGAATTTTAGGATACCATACCCTACGAACTTATCCAAGTAGGTCTGTATGTTTCTCTTTGCCTTTTGGGGTATATGGTACTGTCGTAGACTCACGGGATAGGCCCTAAGCTTCAGCTCAATACGTATAGGTGGAATATTACGGGCAAGCCCTGGTGGATTATTTTCTGCCCATACTCCTGGAATGTCAAATAGGGATTCATCACTCTTAGGATTTACACTTGTCATTATAGTATAGAAGCGCCATTCTTCTTCCTTTGGCACCGATATCGCCATCATGCCCGATGATCCATTAAACTTCACGGATGTCAATCCATTGGGTAAAAAAGTTATCTGGGCTTGAAGCTTTGATAATAAATCTTGTCCCAGAAGTTGGATTGGACACTCAGGCATATATAGAAATTGGTGCTTCACCAAATGGTCTCCAAGAATGCAAGTGCGACTCTTAAGAACCGATCTAGCAGTGCTCTTCCCAGTTGCTCCTATTACTGTAATGTTTTTTCCTGATGGAGGAGCAACTAATTTAGTCACCATGGAATGTTCAGCCCCAGTATCGATCATGAAAGGACTTCTCTTTCCCCCCCTATTGCTACATCGACCATAGGCTCCGCTCGGCCAAGGGGGATGGAGCCCGGTCGGTATCCATAGTCCTCCATGACAGTGTCAGCCAGACACAAAAAATCTCTATCTTCCCTATCCCTAGATCTCTGGGTAGGGGGATAATATCTACCTCCCTGAACACTCCCTCTGCTATTCCCATTATTCCCTCCAAAACTTCCTCTACCTCATCCTCCATAGCTACTACCATAACCACCTCGCCCTCTTCTCTCTTCTTGTCTACCACCTGCAATATATCCCCTCTGTGTACAGTCACTTTCTCTCTACAATATGCACTTTGATTCCTACTTAAAGGTCCCTTACTCAGCCTATTCTCGACTCCTTTATTCACTTCCCTTCCCTGTCTTTCTATACTTGTGATAGCTACCGCTAGCATATCTGCCTTCTTCCTCATTTTACATTCCTCCTCACGCTGTCTCAGTTGCCCTATTCATATACACCTTATTTGCAACCTCCATTAGCTGTGATATGAATATCGCTGCAAATCTCTCCAATTTTTGTAGCTTTCTCATAATATTGCTCTGGGTCTGGCTGACAAATGCTGAGTTAATCATTTGGAAGTTTTCAGGGGCTTCAGGATTGAAAGGAGTGTACAATCTATTTGACTCAAGCAGTCTCTCATAAAAAGCACTGGGTGATTCATTAGCTTTTTGTAACACTTCAGCCGTCCTGGACATGTTAATTGCCTTTTTCCCTCCTGCCTTCATGCCAGCAGTAATGGCTTGTTGATAGGCCTTTAGATGGATCATGTCAGCGCCATTTACGTTCCAAAGGTCAGTAATAATTGCTGACAATCAGCCCAGGTGGGATTGTGTTTGTATAATAGAGGTAACCAAATCTGTCATGGCTTGAGGCTTGTCGGTATACAAAGAGTTATGAGTCTTCTAATTGAATAGATCAGTTGTAGTGAAGGGGACATAGACAAACACTGGATCTGCCCATTGTATTTGGCCATTTTCATCAACGTGTGTTGGGCCCGGTGTAAGTCGGAGAGGCATTTGGTAATGTTGGGGTTGGAGGGTACCAGTCATCTGTCGGTAATAGGTTGCAGTCTGAGAGTAGTAAGATAGGTGGAAGGGAGTGAGCTAATTTTACTAGTCAGCATTTGGTGAATGAAAAAAATAAAAAAAAGTGTTAAACCAAAAACCTACCAGTAGGTGTCACCAGAGGGTAATTGTATCAAAATAATCTTTATGGGTCTAATAATAAAACTTAACTTTTAATATATTTATACATAAAATAAAACCTTATAGCAATAAATATATTAAAATAGGGTAAGCAATCCTACTTCTGTCTGTTATATGCCAGTATAGAGTTAAAGATGATTATGCAATGTAATATCAATGTAACTCCCGAAAATGGCCAGTAGATGGCCCTAGAGTGCCTCCCTAAAATCTAATGTAGCAGGTAGACTTTAATTATGTGCTTATTTTATTATTACTTATTTTAATCACTGTTCACCCTGATAGCTAGGCTTGAGTAAAGCTTTAGTTCTATGGTAAATTAAACATCTCAGTTTGTATTTCAGTAAAGGGGATATTTTGAACAAAGCTGGGAGGGGTCCATCCAGTAACTAAAAAAAGGATAAGAGTGTACTCTAGCATCTTATACCATTGATCATTTATTCCAGTTGTATTTTAGACTGTCACTGAATGATTGTTAGTAGTTTTCAGTAGTTTTAGTGCTATTTCAATGATTATGGTACAATGTCATTGCTGAGAATTATCTGATCCAATAGACTCAGTTACTGTTATTGAGAATTCTCCTCACAATTTAACTGTTAATAAAATTCAATGCTAAAATACACTCCTACCAAAAAGGAAGTCAGTTCAAATTACAAAGACAAACCAGTTGGTACAGAAATACAAGAGTTTCAAACAAAAGAACAGATAGGTATGTGGGTAGGCGTGGGCAATAGAGCAGGGAGAGTGCAAATACCAGCTATACCAGTTTTAGCTTGGGAGGAAGAATGGGGGAATGGCTACTCTGGCTCTGGAGGATGAATAAGCGGGGTGCACTATTATACAGTTATACACACAATATACACTCCCGCTAGACAGCAGAGCTCAAGCTTTCTAGCAGGACATACAATTTAACCAATTCATCATCTAACCAACTACAGTATATCTAACAATTATTTACAATAATCCCAACTATTCTAATTGGCCAGTACCTTGAGAACTATCAAACAATTTACACCAAGGTTCAGTTAGTCTACGCTGCCCAAGCACCACATATAGCGAACTAGTGAGCGGAATTTACAACAGGACTCATTTAGTCTTATCTACTCTATCAATAGTCTAGTGGTTGAATTTACACGCCTCCCACTTAGCCAAGATAGGTTGAGATCTAGCAGATGGAATGTACACCAGAATCTGCTTAGTCTCCCGGTCCCCCCGACCTAGCGACCAAAATTTACACCTAGATACACTAGTCAAGACAGGACACCGGTGTCCGGCCTGAACTATTTACACCAAAAATTCAGCCTAACCCAAACCACCTGTATTAGACGGGCTGACTACAGAGCGTCTAATTTCCAATAAGTGGTGCGTCTTCGCTTCTTCCATCCAGAGGGATGGGGCAGATTCCATACAACCAATTCCAAATATAAAACCCCTTGTGGGCTTACCACTCTAACGGTATCAGTCTTACCTCTTCGTTCCTGAACCTGGGCTTCACACTCATCGACGGGGCACCCCGGTACTCACTGCGCAGAAGCCGATGATCTCCTGGACAAAAGGCCAGTGGCGCCGAGACGAAAGGAGGTGCTGCCGTGGAGAACATTGGTAAAGATTTACCATCTCACGTCTCTGTCTCAGCTACCGTGACGATGAGCTTCCCGGCCAATGCACCAGAGATGTAACCGTGGAAGCGTGCAGAAGCCAAACACAGAGAGATGGACACAGGTATTCAGGAAATAAGAGGCCTTTATTCACCTACCGATCGGGTCTCAGAAGAACTCCTGTTCCAAAAATATCTGAGCCCTGAACAAATGGAGTACATTCATTATATAGCACTGTAGCTATGCCCACACATACCCTTAACCTAATCAATGAACAGAGTCTAAACTCATCCATCCGGTCTAACCACGTGGCTCATCTGAAACAAAGGAGAAGGGCACGTAATTCCAGTTCCTGCATTCCTGGACATGCTCAGTACATTGATGATAGTATCTTAGCTACGTGTAACTAACTAACTGATACTACAAACACATGTACCTACATAAGCCTTGTGGCAATCTTGGCCTACTAAACTTTTATTTTACTGGAATCCCATCACAACATGACAATATAAAATTCATAACATGCAGTCTGCTATGACAATATAAAACGCCTTTCTTCATATTATTAATGTTATTAATTCAACCATGAAGAGATGAGTTTTATATTGTCATGGTAGACTGCATATAATGAATTTTACATTGTCATGGCAGTCTTTTGCAGCTTGTGCAGCAGCCATTGTCTTTGTTGGAATAATGGGATAGCCGCCATTTTCTTTATTGGTGTGAACAAACCAGAAATATCTGGGGTATTGAGTAATGTCAGGTTAAAACCGACAGGTTCGATTACAGGTTTTTATAATAATGACCATCATCCATTTTAACTCTCCAAGTCATTCAGTCACATTAACATTGTCCCCCAACCACATCACTTGTTGAAGTAAATGTGGACTGAATGGGTTGAGGTGAATAATGCTAGTGTGACTGAATGACTTGGAGAGTTAAAAAATGGATGATGAGCATTATTAAAAAACAAAACAGTGGAGATGAGATTTATGTTTTTAAAATGCCCATCATCATCCATTTTTAAACACTTTAATTCATTTATTCAGATTACTGTGTCCCCCCAATGCAGACCACACTACTCTAATTGATGTTGGGAATGCAAATGGGACTGAGAGACTTTTAGTCCTGTGTAATCTCTGTCCTTAGTTTGCCAGTGCTATTTATGTCCCCAAACAGCTTGCCGGTGTGGCGGTGCCTTCTCTGTCCCCAAACAGCAGGCAAGTTATGCATGAGAAGCCAATATAAAGCCCTATGTCCTTTTTTTATGTGTGTCTAGGATATGAAATGTGTATTTTTCAAATCTGTTTAAAATGCATTTTTCCTATTCATAAATAATAATGGTGCAGTGTGCAGGTGCAAGTCCTGTCTGAGTGGTATGGGTGCAAGAGCAAGTCTAATTTATGCAATAGTGTGGGTGCTGAAGAAGGGAATGAAAACAAGAAATAAATTTTTTCCAATTAAATTTTTATTCCATGTGAAAAAGGTTGCATATAATATTAAAAAGTTTATATCAGTGTCAATGCAAATATATACATATATATATATATATATATATATATATATATATACACACGTTTTATAATTGCCCCCTACTATTGTCACTGGCCCCCCATGTGCCCTCCCTAAATATGAATGCTGGAGACGCCACTGAATTTATGACACTTACCCCTACTCCCCTCAGTGACTGTTTCTTTTTTGGTGTCAATTCAGATTCCGGAAGTTTCCTCTTCTGCCCTTTTATTGTGAGTCTCCTCAGCATCATTGTTTAGATGCATCCTCTCCTGGTTATCTAAGTACCGGTAATGCAATTCTGTCATTTTACTCATTTATTTGGATAGACAGCATCAAGTTTTGCAGGAAGGGTATTTAAACCTTGACAAGAGGAAACCATAGAAACTACAAAATCATTTGCTATTCACCGAATGGCTTAGTAGTTTCATTTGATGAAAAAAAAGCCAGTGGCATAAATTCTACATCTAGTTAGAGTAGGCATAAGGCTTCCTTGGAGAGAGTCTGAGTAACCCTTTCAGTACTGCAGTAGAGAGAAGGTATCCCTAGCATGTATTCACAAGGCAATAATGTAGTCAATCTTTTCATTGCTGCAAAACAATGCAAACTCATACCGTGGAACTGAAGCTAAAATAAGGCATGCTGGAATTTGTGAGACTCCCATACGTAATTAGAGCTGATCAGTTCCAGAGAAGTATAAAGATCCCACAGGCCCCTAGGCAGGTTGCCAGATTCCATCTCCCATGCACCCTCATTATTTTTCACATAGGGATGGGTAATGGGGCCAAACAAATTAATGTTGCTGGGGCCACTGTCTAAACCAGGGGTTGTCAACCTGGTTCCTGGGATTTTAGGTGGGCTGTGGTGGTTTCTGCAGAGATCCTTTCAAGTCCCCTGCCGGCCCATGCAGAGCCAGCCTTGCTGTAAGCCCTCTCGGGCCGGTGAGGAGATCAGCAGAGGGAGGGAAGGGCCTGGGAGGCTCTGTGTTCCTCCTGCAAGCAGGCTGGTTAGAGCATTGCCACACCCACCCACACATAGCATAGACCAGGGGTTCTCAACCCAGTCCTCAAGGACCCCTACCAGTCCAGGATTTATGGATTACCTGGGTGTGTCTAAGGTGTTTAGAAAAAGAAAAGACAAAAACACCTTAGAGTCTAAGGTGTGTTTTTTTTTTTCTTTTTCTAAACACCTTAGACACACCCAGGTAATCCCTAAATCCTGGACTGGTACTGAGTCCTTGAGGACTGGGTTGAGAACCCCTGGTAGAGACCCTATGCACCCTTCACACACAAACACACTACACCCAGCAAACACACTGCCCCCCCTCACACCACACAGACTGCCCCCTCACACACACTGCCCCCCCCCACACACACACACTGCCTCCTCACACACATTGCACCCTTCACACACAGACTGCCCCCTCACACACACTGAACCCCTTGCACACAGACTGCCCCCCACACACTGCACCCTTCACACACACACACACACTGCACTCCTCACACACACTGCACTCCTCACACATAGAGCACCCCTCACACACACACAGCACCCCTCCCACTCACACTATACCCTTCACACACACACACACACACACACTACACCCTTCACATGCACAGCCACCTCACACACTGCACTTCTCACATACACACACTACACCATGGGTCCTCAAACTCCGGCCCCCCAGATGTTGCTGAACTACATCTCCCATGATTCTATGGCTATCTATGTAATTCAAAGAATTATGGGAGTTGTAGTTCAGCAAAATCTGGGGGGCGGAGTTTGAGGACCCATGCACTACACCATTCACACTTGCGCTATAAAATTAGTTACTGCATGGGCACTGGTGGGCAGTAAGGACATTTTACCATCAACAAAAATACAAAAGTGGGCGGTAGGTATTAAAAGGTTGACTACCCCTGGTCTAAACCTTTTGCCCTAAGCAGATGCTTCGGACTGTCTTTTAAGATGAATCTCTGATTAGTTCCCTCACACCTTCAAGTAAATACCTAAATAATTAGGGATTCTTTAATGCCAATAAACCCCCAAAAATGGTATTTAGATTCCACATTTACTCAACCCAATGGGCATTAGGGCAGGGCCGGATTAACATAGAGGCTGATGGAGCTGCAGCTCCAGGCCCAGGCCCATGGAATAGGCCCATTTAAAAAAAATATATATATTATTATTTTTTTAATTTTTTAATTTATTATTTATTATTTTTTACACACTACTCTTGGTATTTGGGGCTGCCTGGCTGTGCCGCTATTGCAGTAATACCGGCAATACAAATGCAGATATTTTTCTCAGTATAAATGGAGAATACTCTGCAATACCAGCACCAGCCAGTAGGGGTCACTGTGTGTGGAGAGAGGCAGGAATAGGAAGTTACAGCATATCCCTCCCTGCCTCTCTCTACTCACTGATCCACGTGGGAGCAGCTACACAGCACAGAGAGTTCAGACAGCAGCTCCCAGTCTGCAGACAGAAAACAGCTCAGGGAAGTGCCTTCACTTCCCTCGGGGGAAAGGCAGCAGGGAATCATGGGGACACTGAGACACTTGGGGACACTAAGACACTAGGGGACACTGTGAGACATAGGGACATTGGGAGACACTAGGGACACAGTGTATCCATGTTTCCCAGTGTCCCCATGTCTCCCAGACAGTGTCTCAGTGTCCCCACAGCTCCCAGTGTCCCCTAGTCTCCCAATGTCTGTGTCCCCATGTCTCTCAGTGTCCCTAGAGTCTCATTGTCCCCATGTGTCCCAGTATCCCCAAATATCTGTCTCCAAATGTCCACATGTCTCCCAGCCAGTGTCCCTAGTGTCTCAGTGTCCCCATGTCTCCCAGTGTCCCTATATCTCCCAGCCAGTGTCCCTAGTGTCTCAGTGTCTCCATGTCTCCCAGTGTCCCAAAATGTTTCAGTGTCCCCATGTCTCCCAGTGTCCCCATGTCTCCCAGTCAGTGTCCCTAGTGTCTCAGTGTCCCCATGTCTCCCAGTGTCCCCATGTCTCCCAGTGTCCCTATATCTCCCAGCTAGTGTCTCAGTGTCCCCATGTTTCCCAGTGTACCTATATCTCCCAGCCAGTGTCCCTAGTGTCTGTGTCCCCATGTCTCCCAGTGTCCCTAGTGTCTCAGTGTCCCCATGTCTCCCAGTGTCCCCATGTCTCCCAGCCAGTGTCCCTAGTGTCTGTGTCCCCATGTCTCCCAGTGTCCCAAAATGTTTGTGTCCTCATGTCTCCCAGCCAATGTCCCTAGTGTCTCAGTGTCTCCACGGCACCCAGTGTCCCCTAGTCTCCCAGTGTATGTGTCCACATGTCTCTGTGTCCCTAGTGTCTCAGTGTCCCCCAGTGTCCATATGTCTCCCAGCCAGTGTCCCTAGTGTCTCAGTGTCCCCATGTCTGCCAGTGTCCCCATGTCTGGGTCCACAAGTGCCCCCATGTCTCACAGTGTCACCAAGTGTCTCAGTGTCCCCATGCCTCCCAGCCAGTGTCCCCATGTCTCCCAGTGTCCCCCAGTCTCCCAGTGTCTGTGTCCCCATGTCTCTGTGTCCCTAGTGTCTGTGTCCCCATGTCTCCCAGTGTTTCCATGTCTCCTAGTGTCCCCATGTCTGTATCCACAAGTGTCCCCAAGTGTCTCAGTGTCCCCAAGTGTCTCTGTGTCTCCATGTCTCACTGTGTCCCCTAGTATCCTAGTGACAAGGGAAACACTGAGACATGGGGTCATGGGGAGAAATGAGGACACTGAGACACTGGAAGACTAGGGGACTGGTCGTCCAATTCTTTGGACAGACATGGCCCCTTTTGGCAGTTCTGGTCACGTGATTCGCGTCAGTGGTCCACCCTTTTACCCCACCCATTGAATTCCTGCTTCACTGGACACTGCTGTTGGGGGGTATGGATTTACTTGAAAGATAAAAGCATAAATTAGAGAGAGATTAGCATAGAGTATGTGTATTCTTATAGCTGCATCCTTTGAGTTTCCTTCCAACACCATCTCCATCAGATACATGACGCTTGGGAGGTATGACTGTTTTAGTGTTTTTGGTCGATAAGATTCTGTAATTAGGCCCCATCATAATTGTCAGCACCAGGCCCACTGGGCTCTTAATCTGGCCCTGCATTAGGGTAGAGAGCAATGTTTTACTAGTGTCAGGAAATTACATATTTGCTAGATCTTAATGATCATAGTGTCATCTGGTGTCACCTGGCCTTCAACATATCTCAGAGTTAACTCTTGCTGAGGTATTTAATTGGACTTTCCATTACCTTGACTTAAAATGAGTTGCTGAGAGAAAAGGTTTGGCATATTCAGTTCTTATTATAAATTGAGACCAGTAAACTGTCTAGGGAAGATTGGGCATTTGCTTATTAAACATTAATACACAGAGGAGGACATTGGGCAACAACTGTCTTTAGTCACACTTGACTCTTTAAATGGCAGCTGTATAAGAAGACAGAGGCCATATTCTGAGCCTCTCATGGTACTATTGAGGTCCAATGGACCTTTTTAAGTTAAATATGTATTAATAATGGCATGAGCTGATTTTCTCTATTAGTGTGAGGAAGATACCAGGATATATTAATTGAAAAGAGCATTGTATTGAGGCAGTGAAAAGGTCAACTACATATGTGATTGCATGATGCTGTGTCATAGACACAAATATGTATACTTTATTGAAGTTTTTCACTTTTTTTTGCTGCAACCATTAACACGTTTTAAATATATAATTTAAAAACTAGGGCTTATTTTTTTCTGCACGCAAACCAGATAAGTAGCGATGCTGAGAAGACAACCTCTGATATTAAATATCACAGATTTTGAAACTGACTTATGAGCATGACAACATTTTGCTGCTATGGAAGTTTCACTGCCATTTAGTAAATCAAGCTAATTATATTTTATATTTTTTACGTTTGTGAATTTTCAGAAAAAAAGACTTTGTCTACTTTTATTCATTAAATACATCAAAGGTCTTTGTTATTTATTGCTTATTTTGTATTATTTTTTGTGTTGTTCATATTTAAAAATGTATCACATGTATTAAACATTAAAAAGTGCCAAATCGAACTTTGAGTGCCCTTTTAAATGCAGTATTTTTGTCCTAATGTGTAGGAGTAGAAGAGGTAGATAGGATTTTTTTTGGGATATTTACAGAAAATAATACTCTATACTAGTGGTTCCAAACCAGTCCTTAAGTACCCCCTCCTAGTCCAGGATTTAGACATTACCCAGTTGTGTCTAAGGTGTTTTTAGAAAAAAAAACACTTTAGACACAACAGGTAAATCCCTAAATACTGTACTGGTAGGTGGTACTTGAGGACTGGGTTGGGAACCCCTGCTCTACACATCTCCCCAACACATAGAGGGTGCAAAAACATCTAAATCACTTAAATCTAATGCTGTCTCTTTAATCCTAGCCCCATTTGAAAGGTCGTGAATATTAACTTTTCTACCCTACCCTTATCTTTTGTGTCACTATACCCCACTCCCTTTAGCATGTAAGCTCATTGAGCAGGGCCCTCAATTCCTCTGTTCCTGTGCGTCAAACTTGGCTGGTTACAAATATGTGTCTGTTAGTCCACCCATTATACAGAGCTATGGAAATTGTTGGCGCTATATAAATATTAATAATATTAATAATGAGTTTCTCAATGCCATTTTATGAAGACAGAATATACCAAGAGTCCATCGGATGCCTGAGAATAGATCAACCTTCAAAGTTTCCTTGTTTCAAAGACAGCAGGAATATGAGAAGCAAACAGGAAATTTATATTTAGTAATTTCACATGTTTAAACAATCAGACCAGCAATCTCAAGGTTAAAGGAAATTAGGGAGAAAGTTCAGTCTTCACAAATCTGTCAAATGGAAGAGAAGAATGGAATGGGAAATCATAAATATTCCCTTCCTTTCTTCCCTCCTATATGTTTCTTGGATGAAGTGGTTCAGTCAAACAAATTTATTTCACTAAGCTAGTGATAGTTTTAATTATTAGTATCACTCAGTGAAAGTACTGAAACCCTAAATATAGAACTCATAAAAATCCCCAGTACTCACATGTTGTTAGTAGGGCCCCCCCCAAAAAAAACCCACCAATGTAATTTACTTAGTTGCATGTAACAACATTCCTGTTGCTAAAAAACTATTAAAGGGACACTCCAGGCAGCCCTTTTTACTCACCTTGTTCCAGCGCCGGGAGCCTTGTGAAGCCGCGCCCCCTATTTCGTCAAAATGACAAAATAGGCGGGTGCGGGAAGGGAGCAATCAGACGCTTCCATTCGGAAGCGTCATTGCTCCCTTGTGCGCATGCGCAGCTTCGACGCACATGCACAGAAACTTCATAGGGCAGCATTCGTGTCGCCCTATGAAGTCCTGAGCTCACTACCGTGCGGTGTGCTCGGCCGTGAGCTGAGCTGACTGATAGCTCAGCTCGCGGTCTTTGCCCCCCCCTCTCTCCTCTGCTGACAGGCAGGAGAGAGAAGGCGCGCACACAGTGCCTTCTCTCTCCTGCACACGTCAGACGTATTTTAATATTTTAATACGTCTGACATGTACATGGCCTTTTTAGGGCCATACATGACAGGAAGTCCCTCTGGTGGCCATCTGAGGTATTCCTATCAATCAATGTAATCAATGTATTTTCTATGAATTCCTCTGTTCCTGTGTGTCAAACTTGTCTGGTTACAAATATGTGTCTGTTAGTCCACCCATTATACAGAGCTATGGAAATTGTTGGCGCTATATAAATATTAATAATATTAATAATGAGTTTCTCAATGCCATTTTATGAAGACAGAATATACCAAGAGTCCATCGGATTTTCTATGAAAATACAGTGTTTACATTAGATTGCCTGCAGGGAGCTATAGATCTCACCTGAACAACTACATTAAGCTGTAGTTGTTCAGGTGACTATAGTGTCCCTTTAATTTGCAATATTTTTTATTTTTTTCTACTTCAATGAATCAAGTTAAAATACACGATATATACTAGTTGAAAATGTATACAAACAGTCACTTTCTACAAAACAAATATTTTCAGAAGAAGACAAACTTTGGCAGGTCTAATATTGGGCAGCAATTAACATCATGGACAATATGGTCAAAATAAATGTGGCCAGTCATCTTGGTGCATATGAACACCAAGATATTGCATTACAAATTAGGAGCTGCCTATACATATGAGTGCTACTTGCGTGTGTATGAGTTTTGATGCCCAGGAATTCAACAGAGGCTCATCCATAGGATCATGTAAATTGTGTACCTCACCAGTTTTATGTGAAAAAAAAAGAAAATTGCTTTTTTTTAGACAACTATTTTTTTTTTTTTTCTGGGGAGAGGGTTGTAAAATAAAACAAAAATTAGGAAAAAAAATAGACTAACATACTCCAGCTTTACTGGACATGTGTTAAAAAATATGCCTCTTTAATTATTTTATAGGTTCTAAAAAAATACAGATTTTAAGTCCAGACATCTTCACAAGGAATTTTAGAGACCTGCTATTGAGTTGCCTTTTGGGCAGCAGTAGCACATTCGTACGAGTGGAAGATTGGTCTCTCTATTCAATGCCATGATTGGCTTATATCACTAAGGGTGGGGTACACTGCGCACAGGAGAGAGAAGCAAAAAGCATCTTAAAAGTAGCACAGACAGAAGACAGCAGCAACGACTCCTAGCTCCTGCTAAATGTACATTTTTAATAATTTCTCCCACAGTAGCCTTGCTGTCTGCCTGTAGCCAGATTAAGCACTGTAGTTTACTAAAATATATATACTATATAAAGCCCGAGAAGTGGGGAAAACGACAGACTGTAACGAGAATATACCCCAACACGCAGAATTCAGCTAAACAGAAGACAACACAGAGGAGAGATACGTCTACAGGATCTTAGAATGGCCGGACTCGACGTATATGAGAGGAGGCAGAGTCAGGAACGATCCGAAGTCAAGGACACAGAGACACAGCGTAAACTAGGACTAGCCGGGATCTGGTACACAGTAAACAGGAAGCCGACAACCAGAACAGATAAGGATAAAGAGAAAACGTAGTCAGAAACAAAGCCAAAGTCAATACGGAGAAAACACAACTGAACACAACAAGCGCTAAAGGGAACTGAAACAGAAACCACGATAGGGCAGGGAGTAAAGGGAGAGGTAAGTTTAAATAGCTTCTAAACTAATGTGATTGGCTCCTGTCATATCCACACCCCCAAAAGGTAAGTGCATGGGGAGTGTGGCATGACAGGGGCCAATGGGAGCCTTTTAACAATCTAGGCTCCCACTGTCTCTTTAAGAGCGCGCCCGAGACTCGCGGCGCGCTCTTAGATTCAGACGGGACACGTGACCGCTTCTCACGGTCACTGCCCGCCTTCCTATTGAAGCCGTCGGATGAGCCGCGTGCGGCTCGTGCAGCAGCAGGACCGCGCGCCGCTCGAAGAGAGGACCGCGGCCGGCCCCTGGATAAGGTAAGTAACGCTACAGTACCCCCCCTGAGGACACGCCCTCCGGGCGGGTAGGGCCAGGCCTGGCAGGAAAACGAGAATGGAAAGAACGCACAAGGCGGGGAGTGTGAACAGCATCAGCTGAAATCCAACTCCGCTCCTCAGGCCCATAACCCTTCCAATGCACCAAGTACTGAAGTTGACCCTTAAGGTAACGAGAGTCAAGAACAGCAGAGACTTCGAATTCCTCATGACCCTCCACGGAGACAGGAGGGAGAGGCGGAGAATGCCGGGTATAGCGGTTGCGTACGTAAGGCTTCAACAACGAGGTGTGAAAGACATTAGGAATACACAGATTCCTAGGAAGACCCAAGGCATATGAAACAGGATTAACCTTATGCAGAATACGATAAGGACCTATGAAGCGGGGAGCCAATTTCATAGAAGGCACCCACAGGCGAATATTCCATGTGGAAAGCAAAATCCTGTCCCCCACAACATAAGAAGGAGCCGCCCTGCGATGCTTGTCAGCCTGAGCCTTCTGGCGAGCAGCGGAATCCACCAAAGAACGCTGAACCTGCTCCCAAGTATTACGCAAACCAGCCAAATGCTCATCCAGAACTGGCATGCCCTGTGAGGAGAATGCAGCCGGAAGAACAACGGGATGCTGGCCATAGACAACGTAAAAAGGGCTTTTGCAGGAAGAATCATGAGTGGCATTATTCTGAGCAAACTCAGCCCAGGGAAGTAGGTCAGACCAATTGTCCTGATGGTGAGACACAAAACAACGAAGGTACTGCTCCAGAGACTGGTTGGCACGTTCAGCAGCTCCATTAGACTGGGGATGGTAAGCGGAAGAAAATGAGAGAGAAATACCCATTTCTGAGCAAAAGGCTTTCCAGAACCTGGAAATAAATTGGCTACCCCTATCGGACACAATAGATACAGGAATACCATGTAACCGAAATACTTCTCTAGCGAAGATAAGAGCCAGTTCCTTGGATGTGGGCAACTTGCGAAGAGACACAAAGTGAGCCATCTTGGAAAACCGATCTACTATCATCAGGATGACTGTATTACCATTCGAAGGGGGTAATTCAACAATAAAATCCATGGATAGGTTAGACCAAGGTCTCTCGGGAACGGGTAAGGGATGCAGAAGCCCACAAGGAACTCTACGAGACGTTTTCATACATGCACAAGTAGTACAAGCACTTATATAGTCAGTGACATCCTTGCGTAAGGAACCCCACCAAAAATATCGAGAAACTGCTGACATCGTTTTGGTAATACCAGGATGTCCAGCAGTCTTAGTATCATGATATAATGACAGAATCTCCCGTCTCTCGGGAACATCAACAAACAATTTATCAATAGGCCTCTCGCTAGGTGCCATACTTTGTTTCGCCTGTATGGTCTGCAAGAGGGATGAAGAAATAGACAACATAGTAGTAGCTATTATCCTGTCTGGGGGAATGACAGGAGTAACATCAACCTCCTGTTTGTCAGTAGTTTCGAACTGTCTGGACAGAGCGTCTGCTTTAATGTTGCGATCACCTGGCCTATAGGTGATAATATAATTGAAACGGGACAAAAATAGTGACCATCTAGCCTGCCTAGAAGACAATCTTTTAGCTTCACCAAGGTAGGATAGATTCTTGTGATCCGTAAAAATGAGGATAGGATCCTTAGTTCCTTCTAACAAGTGTCTCCATTCTTTAAGAGCTAAGATAATAGCAAGGAGTTCACGATTACCCACATCCTAATTCCTTTAAGCTTTGGACATTTGTCTAGAAAAGAAGCCACAAGGATGCAATGGCTTTTCAGGCGATTCTCTTTGGGACAAGACGGCACCTACCCCGATTTCAGAAGCATCAACTTCAAGAATATAAGGCAGTGAGGGGATAGGGTGCTGTAAAATAGGTGCAGAGGCGAATGTAGTTTTAAGAAAGTCAAAAGCCTGAAGTGCCTCGGGAGACCAGACACGAGTATTACCACCCTTTTTTGTCATAAGTGTGACAGGCGCTACAATAGAAGAAAACCCCTTAATAAAGCGTCTATAATAGTTAGAGAAACCAAGAAAACGCTGAATTGCTTTCAAACCCTGTGGTAGGGGCCACTCTATAACAGCAGAAAGCTTCTGGGGATCCATACGAAACCCTTTGGCGGAAATCAAGTACCCCAAGAACTGGACTTCGGATTGGTCAAATAAACATTTTTCTAGTTTACAATAAAGACCATTAGTAAGAAGGGTCTTCATGACCTTTGTGACATGTCTATGATGAGTGTGTAAATCTGTAGAATATATCAGTATGTCGTCCAAGTATACAATTACAAATGTGTGAATAAAGTCTCTTAGGACGTCATTAATAAATTCCTGAAATACTGCTGGGGCATTGCAAAGACCAAATGGCATAACAGTATACTCGTAATGACCGGATCTAGTGTTGAATGCAGTCTTCCATTCGTGACCTTCCTTTATGCGTATAAAATTGTATGCACCTCTAAGGTCCAATTTGGTGAACACAGTAGCATGTTTCAGCCTGTCAAATAACTCTGTAATTAAAGGTATAGGGTATGCATTTTTGATAGTGATTTTGTTTAGACCTCTAAAATCACCCTCTTTCTTAGATACAAAAAAAAAACCCTGCTCCAGCCGGAGAAGAGGATCTCCTAATGAACCCCTTTTCTAGTGATTCTTTAACATACTCCTCCATGATACGGTTTTCTTGAATAGATAAAGGGTACACCCAACCCTTTGGAGGTATAGTGCCAGGCAATCATAGGATCTGTGAGGCGGTAATTTATCAGCTTCCCTTTTATCGAATACAGTTTTGAGAAACAAGTACTGAGGAGGTATAACAGTAGACAAAGGAGGAGTAGTAGGAACATTAATGGTATTTAAAGGGACTTTAATCATACAAGAGTCGTGGCAGGTTTTACCCCATGATTTTAATTGTCCCGATTCCCAGTCGAAAATGGGATTGTGAGAACATAACCATGGGTACCCTAACACGAAATGAGAAGAGGGAGAGGTGATAACCTGAAACCGGATGGTCTCAAGGTGTAAAACTCCTGTGTACATGAATAATGGTACAGTTTCATGGGTAACGACTGGAGTATTTAAAGGTCTACCATCTATGGCCTCAATGGCCAAGGGTATCTCTCTCTCTCTGACGGGAATGTTATTTTTCGTAACAAACTCAGAGTCAATTAAATTCTCAGCAGCCCCGGAATCAACCAAGGCTAGTATGCTTTCAGCTATACAACTCTCTCCCGTATGAAGGGAAACAGGGAGAAGCAAACGGTTAGGAGGCAATTTAGGAGACTTAGATATCACACCCAAGGCCAGTCCCCTATAAGGTCTTAGGTGCGAGAGTTTTCCAGAAGCAAAGGACATTCTTTTACCATATGGTCTCGCCTACCACAGTATAGGCAGAGTCCGTTCCTTCTTCTAAGTAATTTTTCTTTACTTTAACACTCTCAGGTTTATCAACTCTGGGGTTAGTAGGTGTGACCACACATCTATTCCTGTTCTTGGTATAGAGCCTGTCATGAATCCTATTATCTATATCAATGAGGTAGTCAATAAGGTCCTCTAATGGAATAGGAAGCTCCCTTGCCGCTACCTCATCTAATATAGTGTCAGATAAACCTTCCATGAACGCAGTGGTTAACCCATTATTGGTCCAATCTACCTGTGAAGCAAGGGTACGAAACTGAATAGCATAATCAGCCACAGACCTAGACGCCTGTTTAATTCTCATTAATGCTCTTGCGGCATTCTTTGACCTTTTTGTTGTGTCAAAAGTTCTATGAAAAGCCGTAAGAAAGCTATTGAAATTATGCACCATAGGTCCATTGGCCTCCCAAATAGGATTTGCCCACTCAAGTGCTTTGTCAGTAAGTTGATGCATCAAAAACCCCACTTTAGACATATCAGTGGGAAAGGAATGTGGATACATCTCAAGGTGGAATTCTATTTGATTAATAAAACCTCTGCATGTCTTAGCTTCCCCTCCATACCTAGGAGGGGGTGTTAAATGGGGCGAAGTATTAGGTGAATTGGATACTTCGGGGGGATGAGGTGTAGGAGGGTTAGGTGCAGTTGCAGGAATAGTTCTAGACAAGAGCGTCTGGAGAGCCTGTGCTATCTGATCCATACGGTGATCCTGCTCTACAAACCTTGCCTCGTGAGAAGCCATTTTCTGAGCCAAATCTGCGGGGTCCATGGCCCTATCGTAATGTAACGAGAATATACCCCAACACGCAGGATTCAGCTAAACAGAAGACAACACAGAGGAGAGATACGTCTACCGGACCTTAGAATGGCCGGACTCGACGTATATGAGAGGAGGCAGAGTCAGGAACGATCCGAAGTCAAGGACACAGAGAGACAGCGTAAACTAGGACTAGCCGGGGTCTGGTACACAGTAAACAGGAAGCCGACAACCAGAACAGATAAGGATAAAGAGAAAACGTAGTCAGAAACAAAGCCAAAGTCAATACGGAGAAAACACAACTGAACACAACAAGCGCTAAAGGGAACTGAAACAGAAACCACGATAGGGCAGGGAGTAAAGGGAGAGGTAAGTTTAAATAGCTTCTAAACTAATGTGATTGGCTCCTGTCATATCCACACCCCCAAAAGGTAAGTGTATGGGGAGTGTGGCATGACAGGGGCCAATGGGAGCCTTTTAACAATTTAGGCTCCCACTGTCTCTTTAAGAGCGCGCCCGAGACTCGCGGCGCGCTCTTAGATTCAGACGGGACACGTGACCGCTTCTTGCGGTCACTGCCCGCCTTCCTAGTGAAGCTGTCGGATGAGCCGCGCGCGGCTCGTGCAGCAGCAGGACCGTGCGCGGCTCGAAGAGAGGACCGCGGCCGGCCCCTGGATAAGACATTTCTGACAGTACTGTGCTGCATGTGACTTATAATTTTAATTTCTCCTACTACACATTTTACAGTGTAGGCTCAACTGCCCAGTGGCCATCATCTTCTTTAACATA
The DNA here is from genome assembly GCA_933207985.1 of Pelobates cultripes. Classification (NCBI taxonomy): domain Eukaryota; kingdom Metazoa; phylum Chordata; class Amphibia; order Anura; family Pelobatidae; genus Pelobates; species Pelobates cultripes. Next base: position 52,194,744 of record OW240924.1, on the reverse strand, counting down.
CTCAATGATTCTGAAGCTGAGACCTGAGACACTCATGCAGTAGTGAGTTGAAAAGTTGTGAAGCTCCACATTGTAGGACTGAAGCTGTGACTCTGAGGACTAAGCTTATTCTGATAGTTTCAATCTGTAATTGTTGTTGCTTCTGTTAACCATGTTAACTAATGTTTAGCTTCATATTACAATTGCAGATTGATCACATTGTCAGCTGCAAAGATGTATCCTACTGGTTTAACACTGTGCACACTGTGTGCTGAGAGCTAATAGAGAATCAGGAGTAGCTGACATGTTTCATAGCAGAAGCAGCAATATTTACTGAAATGCTAAAGCTGTCATATCAGGAGCACATCTATAAAAGATAGTAAGATAGGATCAGAAGAGAGGGCTAGAGAGATAGATTCAGACTAATGGAGCTGGAGCATTACACAGCGACATTGTACTGTGTGGATAAATATGTATTTTACATCTGTGTGGCCCTTATTGTACCCAGCTGTATCTGTTGTATATCTAATTTTACCCGTCTCACCCTTTTTCCAGTGTAGGTAAACAGCTTGCACAACCCAAACCAGAGTCTCTTATTTCTGGCCGTGGATAGATACTGTGTGGATAGGGAGGGCCTTACAGTTGTCCTCAGATCCAAGTCAAAATGGGTCAAATATATTAAAAAAAGATGACAGGACAAAATATAGTGTAGTATTTTGATGATATTGGTGAAATAAAGCTAATGAATTTTCATTTTTTGGACATGATAATTAGCTTTAGATATATGCACCTGAATGGTAAAATCCCTGTCGGTGGATATTACTTGATATCTTTAACCAGTGGGAGAGCTCCTGGTAGTATGAAACAATTGAAAAAAGCAAAAAATAGTTAGTTGAATGAAAAGATGCATACATTTAATTTGGCATATTTTTCCTTAGGGGTATATCTAAAAACAGCTTGCAAAAGCTCTAAAACTTTTGTCTAAAGCCTTGCACGTCCTTCCCTTTGAATCCATCCCAGAGTTTGTGTCTGTCCAATTACAGAGGTCCCAATGCACCTCAATGAGAAGTATTTGCAACGCGGGTTCTCTGGACAATTACTGCCTCATGAGTTTAGCTCCATTGAGCGAAGCAACCAGGAAGTAACAGGATCGGTTGTAGCCATTGGAGTCCAACAAGGTTTATTTATAAAATTGTAAATTTATATTGCAATCTGCACTTTTTTGTTTAAACTGACACTGCAGGACCCTAGTGCTTTATGTGCAAAGAATTCTCCTTTTTTCACATAAACAATGTGAATAACCTGGGGTAAATGCCAGCATAATACATGGATGAGAAGAAAAAGAATAAGTGTAAAAAAATGAATAAAGGGTTTCTAGATTTGATCACAATAATACATCTGAAAAGAGATGGTAAGTCCCAAGTATAAAACATGTCAAACATTCATAGGAAGTCTTAAGGGAGGCTGTGTGAGTCCCAGTCAGGGGTGGTGTGCCTAGGGCTACATAAACAAAGTTATTTAACTCCTGAATGGCATAGAAGTGAGCACTAACACTGCATGAGGCATTATCAATACATCAAAACCACTTATTTAATCTTAATTTGTTTTGGTGCTTAGAGTGTCAGTTTAATCTACCATCAATTCAAGATTTTATCAAGGGCTTTCAATTTTATTTTAGGGGAGTGTATTTTGTTGAATAGTCATTTCTTCCATTTTTTTCCTACCTATTTCATAGAGTCTCAGTGTCCATTGAATCAAATCAAGGCTCAGTTAGCAATTAAAAATTGTTGTTCCCAAAACATAAGGGTTTCAGTTTGGCAAAATATATTATCTCTAGATACAGTCATGGACGTGTTAAATTTGGATACATTACGTTTCAAATTACACCTGTGGGTTCATTTTCAGATCATCTGCTAAAGTAAATAAATAAATAAAATACATTTTGTCGAAATCTGCTTTCCTGAACAAATCCTAGAAAAAGTTGAAAATAATGAAACATATGGTGTAGCAGGTGGTAGATAATATATGTTCTGACCCTGAAGATATTTCCTGAGGACATTCGCTAATTGATTGGTCTGGCGTTTATATATAATAACACATGTGATTGGCAACATGTCTAACAACAACTGCCAATGTTTCTTTAATGGGAAACTCAAAGCACCATAACCACTGATACTCTTGGCATAGATTGCAGAGAAAAAAAGCTACCTGTACTTCTATCAAAATCATTTTAGCTACAGTCATCCAGCATGAACAAGGGAAACTTTAATAATCCAAAGCATAAGATCTACATGCTATAGCATCACAGAATATTGTTGTTTTTATACAATTATATTTTATTAAAAGCCCAAATTCACCCTTTGTTCACTTATATCTGGTTGTATTTATAGCTTCATATATGATTTTATTACATTTTATTACTACATTATGGAGAATGGTTATTTTTTGTGTTCACCATTGCAATTTTATGAGACCACCTCCTTTTGTCATCGTATCACCCCATTGCTCTAGTGTGAGCAAACACTGATCTAATCTGACCTTCCCCTATATAAAACCAAAATAGTCTTGATTACACTTTCTGGTCTGGACAGCAGTGTTTCTTGAACTTTTCCTCTATATTAGACTCTACAATCTTTACTGGAAGACTATTCCATGCATCTACTACTCTATCGGTAAATATGTAATTCCTTACATCACCTGTAAATGTCCCTCCTTCAATCTTAAAGGGATACTCCAGGCACCCAGACCACTTCTGCCCATTGGAGTGGTCTGGGTGCCAACTCCCGCTACCCTTAACCCTGCAAGTTTAATTATTTCATAAACTGCAATAATTACCTTGTTAGAACACGAAAAGTGTTTTAAACCCTTAAGGACCAAACTTCTGGAATAAAATGGAATCATGACATGTCATGTGTCCTTAAGGGGTTAAGCAACGCTGGACATCCTCACGCTCTGTGAGGACCTCCAGCGTCACCAAAATCCCCATAGGAAAGCGTTGAATAATGTTTTCCTATGGGGAGGTCTAATGTGCGTGCGTGGCCATTGCATGCGCATTAGGTCTCCGCTGGCTGACGTAGGAGAGTAGGCGGAGAGTAGGTGGAGAGGGACATTGGCGCTGGACTCCGGTAAGTCAGTGAAGGGGGTTTAACACCTTCAGCAACTTGGGATAGTTGTGGGAGGGAGACGGGCACTCCAGGGTCCTTGAGTGCCAGGAGAACAAATATGTTTTCCTGGCACTGGAGAACCCCTTTAATGTTATAGCTTCTTATTCTAGCTTTTCTCTTTATAAACATCAGTTATTTAGTATTCATATTCCTTTACATAGCAATCCACCTTCTTATTGTTAGCGTTCTATGTCTATGTAATATAAAGAGACAGGGTCAGTCACGATTTAAACTGCTAGTGCCTTCCAGCAGTTGAGATTGCCCCATGTTAATTCAGTGCCTGCATCCCATAGCTCTGCTTCTATTTGTGCTTAATTTGTAACTTCTCAATTGCCATTTGCTGAGTGTTTTTTTTTTTGTTCATCATTGGTAACCTGCAGTAATTCAGGTTTCAAAGCAGGAAAGCAACACATGAATAAAAACATGAACCTAGAACCAGCCAGCTGTCCTTAGAGACGCGTCAGCGCACGTTGGCTTTCCGTTGAAAATAACACTGCATCTGTTCCTCTAAAGTTGCTTTTCTGGCGCTAAATAATTGTCATCACTAAAGCTACATGCCTAGTTTTTTCAACAATAATTCTTCAATGTGTAATTTGCTTTCTGCGTGCTATGGATCCATTCTTCGCCTCGCTTCTAACACTGTAAATTTGTTTTCAATAGATAAATGAAATAAAATGTTGGATTAATACAGATATAAGCAAGCTGTTTCATTATACAGAAGGGGTACAGTGCATTAGAGTCTGTAAATGCATCCATATAGTGTGACAAACAACCCAATTATTCTCTGTATTTATGAAATGACAGATTTTTAATAAACTTACAGTAACGTGAGCATGGCCTCTAAAAGAATACTCTCTAAATGTGCTATAATATTATGTCATATTGTACTGCTGAATAAATGACTTCCCATTTGCTATGATACCAAACAGTTTCAGCAGAACACCAAGATTTAAAGGGGAAACTTTATCGTCTCTGATATTAATATTGTTCCAAAAACCATTGAAAATTGCCTTTAACTTGTATTAACATTTATTCATGTGATGTTACATTTTCGTTTAACCCCTTAAGGACTGAGCCAAATGTACACGTTGTGATCAAAACAAAATGTAAACAAAAACTTGAATTTACGCTATATGTATGTTCAGGTGTAATTCGCCTCTTTCATACTTATTATATATCGTTTTATTCAGGGGAAACAGGGCTTTCATTTAACATCAAATATTTAGGTATGAAACATAATTTAATATGAATAAAATATTTAAAAAATGGGAGAAAATAAGAATTTAAAAAAAAAGTTTAGTTCTACACAACTGTGAATGTTATAATACTGTTTGCTTTTAGTGCAATAAAATACACATGTATTGTATTCAGCGATGTCTCACATGTAAAACAGTACCCCCTATGTAGAGGTTTTATGGTGTTGTGGGGAGTTACAGGGTCAAATATAACACGTTACATTTTTCAGTTTTTTCACATTGAAATTCGCCAGATTGGTTACATTGCTTTTGAGACCGTATGGTAGCCCAGGAATGAGAATTATCCCCATGATGGCATACCATTTGCAAAAGTAGACAACCCAAGGTATTGCAAATGGGGTATGTCCAGTCTTTTTTAGTAGCCACTTGGTCACAAACACTGGCCAAAGTTAGTGTTCATATTTGTGTGTGTGTGAAAAATGCAAAAAACTAATTTGAACAACAATTTTGGTCAGTTTTTTTGTGTGTGTGTATATATATATATATATATATATATAAATTTTAAATAATTTTTATTTATATATAGGTATATATAAAGTGATATATACATATATACTTATGTATATAGATAGATATATATTATTTCGTTCTACCTGTATTTTATATCAATATATATATATGTAATACTTTAAAAATACAGTTAGAATGAAATTACACATATATATTTTATTTATTTATTTTTTATTATTTTTTACGTATTTACATATTTAATTATTTTATATTAATTATATATATATATATAATCAATTTCATTCTATGTGCATTTTGATATTAATATATATACATATATATATATATTAATATTAAAAAACACTTAGTGTATGTGTATATATTTGTATTTATGTATATGTGTATATATATACTTAGATCATATATATAATTTGTGTAAGGGGCAAAATAGCCGTATATGGAGTAAGGATCCAGCATAAGCTTAGGATAGTGTAAAGGGAGCAAGTCGGTTGTGGTGTGCCGATACCGACGATACGGTAGGCCTGTAAATAAAGAGGGCCCACCAAGGAGTAAGAAAGTAAAGTAAATGGAAAGAAAAGAGAAAGTGTTGAAATGAGGAGTGGGTGGGAGGGTCATTCTGATGCTGACCTCAAGCGATATGAGTCAGGTAAGGGGTGTCCCTTATATAGGGGAGTGAATTAATTTAAGCCCCTCCCACAAATACAGGCAAAACTGCCTTAATACTTGTGTAAGGGGCAAAATAGCCGTATATGGAGTAAGGATCCAGCATAAGCTTAGGATAGTGTAAAGGGAGCAAGTCGGTTGTGGTGTGCCGATACCGACGATACGGTAGGCCTGTAAATAAAGAGGGCAAAAATGAATAATCAAAGATTTAATACAGTCAACAAATATATACAAATTAACCAGACATTTCCTTAAATGCATTACAGTATTTAATTCCTGAAAGGATTTTGAAGGTAGGAATCTAGGACCGAAAGTGGGCACCATTTGTTGTGGGTAGGATAGTATGTTATCTCTACTGTTGGTGCATGTTGACTCATTTCGGAATGTGGTAGAGCCAATAGGTAATGATATATGTGTTTACGTACGTGGGATCGTTGAAGACAATGATCTGTCTGAGTGGTGGTGATGGTAGTGGATTCTCTGGCCTGAGAAAGGCATAAAAGGCAATGTGCATGGCTGGTAATGGCCGACTTGGTAGTATAATTGAATGGTTGTAGATCTAATAGGTCCGATAAGGATGAACAGTTGGATGGCTATTGGTAATCTCTGAGAGGAACGTGGGGGAATGGATTCCTCCTCTGAGTATATTCTTTTCTGGTATGATAGCATGAAGTTTATGGTAGTTTTGGCCATAGGTTATCATGTGTTGTTGAATGCCTGTAAAATATATAATTAATGGTGTATGAGATAGTTTAAGGTGACAAAAATAAGCAAAACTTAGGAGAAATTTTGTGACACAGGTTGAGCTATGTCGTGTTCCAATGAGATTCTTTAAGCCAGGTGAAAAGCTGTGTTATGCGTTCTACAAGTATGGGACGAAAGTGCTAGGTGGGATAGTGCATGCTATGCTGCATGAGTATGTCTAATCCATGATTTTGTCTCTGGAACGAAAGAGTGGCCGTGACTGTATGGGCGGCTGTAGGAAGCGTATGATGAACATGCCTGGAATATAAATGAGACAGTTGTCGGCAGGGATGTATACCCCCGTCTGGTACATGAAAGTGAAATGTGATAAGTGGCCAACCAAGTGAGTTCCCCAGAAACATCATGAACTTATGGATGAGTAGTGGCGTTTGTTGATGATATGATATGTGCTTAGTTGTCTGAGTAACAACGGATTGATGACCCTGACCATGATTTACCCAATGCCACAGCAGCTGCTACAATGGGGTAGATCTCCCAAAGGGGCTGAAGTGGTGGAAAAATTTCCAAACCTGGATGCCATGGCCAACAGCCCCAAAGCAATTGTTCCCAGTAGATCGCTGCCAAACCCGTGGTATACGCTGCGTCTGACCATCTGGTTGGAGAAGTGTCAGACAATCCTGGAAGGAACATGCTTTTACCATGCCAAGTGGTTAAGAAATCCCCCCCCATGTGCAGGTCTGCTGTTGCTGAGGTGTCTAGGCACCTCCTCTGATCGTCATGTTGGAAGTGTGGAAAAAAGGGGAAAGTACTCTGGATGTGAAAGCGTGGTCTTGTGGTATGATTGGCATGGCAAAATTAAGGAACCTGGTAGGGATTGTAGTTCCTTGTAGTTGTAAGTACTAAGCAGGAGGTAGTGATTGATTTAGTTGAGAATGTTCCCTATTTGTCTTGTGGTAACTTGCGTGTATGGATGCCGACTCAAGTCATATGCCCAGTAATGTGATGATAGTGTCTGCGCCTTCTGTTTCTTATGGGGTACTGGGACGCCCAAGTGGTCAACCAGACTAAGCTGCCATGAGGCTTCTAGTGAAAAATATGCTTTCTTTGAGCAACAAGAAGTCTTCTAGATAGTGTATGACTGTAATGCCTCTGGATATGTTATCATAACCAGCACAGAGTATCTGCGAATAGCGATAGTAGGTTAATCTGTAGCTCGAAAGTTGAGCAGGGAAAGGATTGCCCAATTTATGCCATGTAAGTGCCAGTGTGTAGGGTAGATGGTAGCTGTTTACTGCGTTGATGATATTGGTCTTACTTAACCAAGCTTTAACCCATGCTTGAGTGATAGCTGTAAAGGTAGATCAATGGTGTTGTATAGTAAGAAGGGAGTTGAGACTTGGGGTAGCGGAGGTGTGTGGTGCCAATAAGTCTATGGTTAGTCTTTGTTTAAGGGAAGATTCCTTGTGACAATACCAATGTGTGTGTTTGGTGCCATGCTGTAAATGGTGGAGATTGGAAGACCACTCTGCAAATCTTGGCTATGGGTGTGTTTTCAGCCAATGGTTTTGTTGTGCTGACTGTAAGTGAGGGCATGCTATATTCCTTGAAGGTGTGTTTATGATACCTGTATGGGAGCCCTTTGAAGCTCCAGAGCTTTAGTAAATCTACTACAAGTTTGGAAGGGTGATGAGTCAGTAGTGTTGAAAATGCATTGGTGTGTACAGATGGTGAGCATGTTATTTGTAAGTTGTATTGGGCCACATGGTTTGTCATGTGCCCTGAACCATTTGAACATATATGCAACAGTCTATATGCAATGCAACTACTCATATCAATCGTCTCTGGTAGTTCAGAGGTGCTGGTACCTGGAGCCTGAGAGTGCTCGTCCATTTGTTTGGGACAGAACCCCTTCTGTATGGGTACCTGCACAAATAAACATCTCTACATATTCCAAATACCAACCCATCCAAGAGATGGTCAGTTCCCGATTTACCTGGAATCCCTGAATCTGACCATCACAGATACATCATCATACATATATATATATGCCTTGCTTCCCCAATGTGTTGGGATCATACGTGCAGGGTTAACATCTTGTGTGTCATAAGAATTGATTGTACCAGGTAACCGAGTTTCGGTTGGTGCTGGTTGTACAGTAACGTGAGGCCCAGCCTTGTGAGGGCTGTGGTGACCAACTCGAGATTGCCAGTCTGTCATAAAATTTTTTGGCTCATGAGTTTATGAGTGAGGCTAGCATAGCCTGGGTGTCACCTGAGTTGATGTAGCTGGGCCTTCCCCTGCCTCCGTGTTGTCCGTTGATGTATGGAGGAGTTTGAATAACTCTGCTTTCCTTGCTGTAGCAGGGTAGGGGATTTGTCACCTCCTTAGGTTGGTGGTAATGTGTGGGATCGTCCAGGATCTGATTGCTGCAGGACTAGCAACATCTCCTCTGCTTGAAGGTGTATCAATTCTAGCCGGGGTGCTAGGAAGAGGTGATTGTTCACCATCTTTTGGAAAAATACTTAAATAACAATAAAGATGCAATTATTTGTACCCAGGGTTCTTGTACTGGCTTGCTAGCTAAGCCGTAAGGCGAAACGATTAGGCTTGGTGTTTTTTGGTGACTGGTGAGGCCCTGCTAGTTGCCAAGTGGCTTGAGAGGCTCTATCTATGCTTGGCGCGAGGGGATTTTGTGTGGCCACCGAACATTGTGGCAGGATGTTGGCCTCTCGGTGACAGTAACCAGAAAATAGGAAGGGGAGTGACAGGTGAGGCCCTCTCTATGATACAATGCGAGGCGGCTAGCTCACGAGTGGCCCGAGGGGTGTATGCCTCCGAGTGTGAGGCGGGGTGTTGGCCTCGCGGGACCACTAACCGAAGCATAATGCAGAGAAAAAAGGGGGTAATACCTATTGGGCCCTAGAACCCTAATTGCCAGTACACTATTACTATTCCAGGGAAGGTAAGAGATGGATAACTACGTGAGCAGGTGTATGTACCTGGTAGTATGGTATTGAACCTGACAATCCGTATAGGTTTTTTAGTAGTAACTGTAACCTGAATGGATAAAACCGTATGGCATAAGGAAATATGGCATAGACCAAGCTTATCTTAATACGTACAGTATATGTGAAAAGTAAAGTGCCATGATGTGTAAATATTAAACATCGTAGCCATACTGGTTAAATATGTATCAATCTTAACCCATTAAGTGCCGTATGTACAAGTGAAAATGTGGTCTGTCCCCACCTTGTATGTTGTATGTCCCCTTGCTAGGGGAAAGTCTGTTGCGTGAGCAGCGTGCTGTGAAAAATGTATGTGAACTATATTACCAGTTACGTATATACAGACGCGTCTGCTACTGTGTAATAATATATGTATTTATACCTGATGTTGATATAGTGCTTGCTATGTGAATTGTTGTATGTCTTATTGAATGGTAGGGGTCAGTGAACATGGTGTTGCAAAATGCAAGTGCACTGGAGATCTGCCGAGTGCCCTATAGGTGGCAGTGTAGTTGGATACTGATTGGTATGTGAAATGTTGTTTGTCTGTTGACCTATAGGTGTAAGTGTTTTGGTGTTTGTAAAACCCCATGAAAATTGTCAATGTACTTGACAGACCTGTAGGTGGCAGTGTTGATAGAACCACTGTTGGTCTTGATGTGAAATGTAAATTATTGTGAATTAAACCTGAATTTGAGCCCGTGCTGGAGTTTCATTTATGGTTTATGGTTATGTTTAACCCCGTAAGGACCAAACTTCTGGAATAAATGGGAATCATGACACATCACACATGTCTTGTGTCCTTAAGGGGTTAAAACAATCTTATGTGTAATTTATATTGGCTGGTAAATTGTATATGACATGTGAAGACAGTTTTGCTTTTGACCAGTAGGGGTCATAAATGCTGATTGTATGGTAAAAATACCCTTTAACCCCTTAAGGACCAAACTTCTGGAATAAAAGGGAATCATGACATGACACACATGTCATGTGTCCCTAAGGGGTTAATCCTACCGTATGACAGATAGGAGTCAGTATAAAAGCGAAAATGCTGTAGTTAGTTTGTTTGCTTATGAAGTGAAATAAAGTCTGAGAAGACTGTAGTATACCGATTGACCGGTAGGGGTCAGCATGTAGGCGAAAATGCCGTGGTTCGTTGGTTTGTACATGAAATGCAATAATGTCTGAGAAGCCTGTAGTACACTGAATGACCGGTAGGTGTAAGTGTGTAGGTAAAAATGCAGTGGTTTATTGTTTTGTACACGAAAAGCAATAATGTCTAAGAAGCCTGTAGTACACCGAATGACTGATAGGGGTCAGTATGTAGGTGAAAAATGCAGTGGTTTGTTGGTTTGTACATAAAATGCAATAATGTCTGAGAAGCCTGTAGTACACAGAATGACTGGTAGGTGTCAGTGTGTAGGTGAAAATGCAGTGGTTTATTGTTTTGTACATGAAAAGCAATAATGTCTAAGAAGCCTGTAGTACACCGAATGACTGATAGGGGTCAGTGTGTAGGTGAAAAATTAAGTGGTTTGTTGGTTTGTACCTGAAATGCAATAATGTCGGAGAAGCCTGTAGTACACAGAATGACCGGTAGGGGTCAGTGTGTAGGCGCAAATGCAGTGGTTCATTGATTTGTACATGAAATGCGATAATGTCTAAGAAGCCTGTAGTCCACCGAAAGACCAGTAGGGGTCAGTGTGTAGGTGTAAATGCAGTGGTTTATTGGTTTGTACATGAAAATGCAAACAACGCCTAAGAAGCCTGTAGTACACCGAATGACCAATAGGGGTCAGTGTGTAGGTGAAAAATGCGGTGGTTCGTTGGTTTGTACATGAAATGCAATAATGTCTGAGAAGCCTGTAGTACACCGAATGACCGGTAGGGGTCAGTGTGTAGGCAAAGATGCATTGGTTCGTTGGTTTGTACATGAAATGCGATAATGTCTAAGAAGTCTATAGTACACCCAAAGACCAGTAGGGGGTTTAAACGAATGATATGCATGAACATGCAATGGTTTTAGAACAGACTTAGACAAAATGCAGCAGTAAAGTGAGGACCTGACCCTTGCATGGTGCCGTGGGACTGATGCCTGGCGTAATGGGTAGGTCAACTTACGGTTTGTGAGTCACTTGGACACCATCCACAGCGATAGATTGAAGAAAGAAGGTGGTAGGCCGGAAAAGCCTGTGGCTGGATTCCTGACACAGCTCAGCTTAGAAAACCTCATGGAGTAATCAGGTAAAATGGCGTCTGGATGACCCGGAAGTGGAAATCATTCTGATGCTGACCTCAAGCGATATGAGTCAGGTAAGGGGTGTCCCTTATATAGGGGAGTGAATTAATTTAAGCCCCTCCCACAAATACAGGCAAAACTGCCTTAATACTTGTGTAAGGGGCAAAATAGCCGTATATGGAGTAAGGATCCAGCATAAGCTTAGGATAGTGTAAAGGGAGCAAGTCGGTTGTGGTGTGCCGATACCGACGATACGGTAGGCCTGTAAATAAAGAGGGCAAAAATGAATAATCAAAGATTTAATACAGTCAACAAATATATACAAATTAACCAGACATTTCCTTAAATGCATTACAGTATTTAATTCCTGAAAGGATTTTGAAGGTAGGAATCTAGGACCGAAAGTGGGCACCATTTGTTGTGGGTAGGATAGTATGTTATCTCTACTGTTGGTGCATGTTGACTCATTTCGGAATGTGGTAGAGCCAATAGGTAATGATATATGTGTTTACGTACGTGGGATCGTTGAAGACAATGATCTGTCTGAGTGGTGGTGATGGTAGTGGATTCTCTGGCCTGAGAAAGGCATAAAAGGCAATGTGCATGGCTGGTAATGGCCGACTTGGTAGTATAATTGAATGGTTGTAGATCTAATAGGTCTGATAAGGATGAACAGTTGGATGGCTATTGGTAATCTCTGAGAGGAACGTGGGGGAATGGATTCCTCTGAGTATATTCTTTTCTGGTATGATAGCATGAAGTTTATGGTAGTTTTGGCCATAGGTTATCATGTATTGTTGAATGCCTGTAAAATATATAATTAATGGTGTATGAGATAGTTTAAGGTGACAAAAATAAGAAAAACTTAGGAGAAATTTTGTGACACAGGTTGAGCTATGTCGTGTTCCAATGAGATTCTTTAAGCCAGGTGAAAAGCTGTGTTATGCGTTCTACAAGTATGGGACGAAAGTGCTAGGTGGGATAGTGCATGCTATGCTGCATGAGTATGTCTAATCCATGATTTTGTCTCTGGAACGAAAGAGTGGACGTGACTGTATGGGCGGCTGTAGGAAGCGTATGATGAACATGCCTGGAATATAAATGAGACAGTTGTCGGCAGGGATGTATACCCCCGTCTGGTACATGAAAGTGAAATGTGATAAGTGGCCAACCAAGTGAGTTCCCCAGAAACATCATGAATTTATGGATGAGTAGTGGCGTTTGTTGATGATATGATATGTGCTTAGTTGTCTGAGTAACAACGGATTGATGACCCTGACCATGATTTACCCAATGCCACAGCAGCTGCTACAATGGGGTAGATCTCCCAAAGGGGCTGAAGTAGTGGAAAAATTTCCAAACCTGGATGCCCCAAAGCAATTGTTCCCAGTAGATCGCTGCCAAACCCGTGGTATATGCTGCGTCTGACCATCTGGTTGGAGAAGTGTCAGACAATCCTGGAAGGAACATGCTTTTACCATGCCAAGTGGTTAAGAAATCCCCCCCCATGTGCCGGTCTGCTGTTGCTGAGGTGTCTAGGCACCTCCTCTGATCGTCATGTTGGAAGTGTGGAAAAAAGGGGAAAGTACTCTGGATGTGAAAGCGTGGTCTTGTGGTATGATTGGCATGGCAAAATTAAGGAACCTGGTAGGGATTGTAGTTCCTTGTAGTTGTAAGTACTAAGCAGGAGGTAGTGATTGATTTAGTTGAGAATGTTCCCTATTTGTCTTGTGGTAACTTGCGTGTATGGATGCCGACTCAAGTCATATGCCCAGTAATGTGATGATAGTGTCTGCGCCTTCTGTTTCTTATGGGGTACTGGGACGCCCAAGTGGTCAACCAGACTAAGCTGCCATGTGGCTTCTAGTGAAAAATATGCTTTCTTTGAGCAACAAGAAGTCTTCTAGATAGTGTATGACTGTAATGCCTCTGGATATGTTATCATAACCAGCACAGAGTATCTGCGAATATCGATAGTAGGTTAATCTGTAGCTCGAAAGTTGAGCAGGGAAAGGATTGCCCAATTTATGCCATGTAAGTGCCAGTGTGTAGGGTAGATGGTAGCTGTTTACTGCGTTGATGATATTGGTCTTACTTAACCAAGCTTTAACCCATGCTTGAGTGATAGCTGTAAAGGTAGATCAATGGTGTTGTATAGTAAGAAGGGAGTTGAGACTTGGGGTAGCGGAGGTGTGTGGTGCCAATAAGTCTATGGTTAGTCTCATTGAGTAATCAGGTAAAATGGCGTCTGGATGACCCGGAAGTGGAAATCATTCTGATGCTGACCTCAAGCGATATGAGTCAGGTAAGGGGTGTCCCTTATATAGGGGAGTGAATTAATTTAAGCCCCTCCCACAAATACAGGCAAAACTGCCTTAATACATATAATATAATAAGTATATAATTAAATTTTACACTGTTTTAAACACTTTTAAAAAATTATTCAGGCAGCAGGGGGAGTACCTGTCATTACAGACACTCCCCCTGCTGGCATAGCTGTGGACAGCTATGCCGTCCATGTGATCGCGAGGTCCTCGCAAGGACCTCGCGATCACATGGCCCGGGGCTCCCAGGTAAGTCCCCAGACCGCGATCGCCGGCCACTGGATAAGTACATAGGATGGCGGGGGCGTGCTATGCCGCCCCCCATTGTTTAGAGCCAGGTCCCTAAGGACGGCATAGCACGCCCACCATCCTTAACCCCTTAAGGACACATGACATGTGTGACATGTCATGATTCCCTTTTATTTCAGAAGTTTGGTCCTTAAGGGGTTAAGGAGTTAAAAGTATATTAAGATTTTAGCATTTTAGAAATTAGCCTCACAGTCCAGTTTAGTCTTGGCACAGCCAGGGCACACGGTGCATTAAACAAAAATATAGCATCTACTACTCTTTCTGCAAATACTATGTTCAAGGACAGAAAATGGCAGAACTAAAAATTATTTACACACATACCCACAGATATACTCACATGACATTATTTTATTTTGACTGAGTAGGCACCTTACACCTCCATACACACAGCTGTGAATTCTGGGATAATTGTGGAAACATGATTTCTTGTGTTTCTATGCCCAAAAAAGCCTCCTCAAAGTCCACATTGAGCTATGCCTACACAGACCTATCAACACAGAACCATACACGCTCATAGCCTTGCTACACAGCTTGCCCACACACACAATACACACAACATCCTCATATGCAAAACATATAATGCCAACAGTTTGGAGATGCATGAAAATCAATACATGAAAGGCGGGATGAAACCAAATACCAGCGGTAGATACGTTTGTAATATACTTCTAGTATGGTTATGCAATGAATGATTCTTTTTACCAAAAGAAAACCCTGTAAAAAGCTAAATGGAGATCTTGTTCCCATTTTATCATTGTCGAGGCTTTTTATATATGTTGCTGGCTATTGATGAACCTGACGAACCTCAAGAACATTGTATTACTTACATGCTGAGCCAAAAACTGCTCTATCGGCGTTAGCTCTACCATGGCTTTACAAGTTAAGAAAGATTTAATTCTAAAGTAATTAAATAACTCCCTAGGAGGGAGATTATATTTCAACTGTAATAGAGGGAATGGGAAAATTGTCTCTCCATCTGTTATCTCTGAAAGAACTTTTAGGCCCTTTCTATGCCATTCTTTCATATTTCGGTGCTCCAGATAGTATTTTAAACATTCTATTGCAGCGTGGAGGGACATTTCCTCTGTAGCAAATTTTTTCTTTAAGTATTTAACTGTGGATTGTAATGTTTTAATAATTGGATTATCTGGATTTAAAGTTTTGACAAACATACTATCACAGTTTATGAGATAAAAAGGCTCTATATTGTTTAATCCTACTCTCTCTAAATTGAGCCAAGTTGACCTGGGGGAGGAAAAATTATCATTGACGGCAAAGTGAAACATTGTGCTTATGAGATATAATTTTGAACATACGGAAAAGACACCCCACCCTCCTTCCTTGACCTCCGTAGTATTTCAAGAGCTATTCTGGGTCATCTATACTGCCATATGTAGCCAGAGAATTGTCTCTGAAATCCACAAGTGGTCTGGGAGTCTACCATCAGCGGGATATTCCTAAATAAGTATAAGAGTCTAGATAATGCATAAGAATTGATTACTTCAATTCAGCCTAACCATGAAAGTTCAGTGCCCTTCCAGGTTTTCAAAAATGTCCTTAAATTGCCTAGCCAGTGCCGAATAGTTAAGTCTATTGATTAGAGTGAGATCCAAAGACAAATGTACACCCAGGTAATTTATACTCTTTGTCTCCCACTCTAGCTTACATTTCACCTTAAGAGTGTCCATCCTAGGTCTGCTTAGGCCCTCTGTCAGGATTTGTGTTTTTTAAATATTATTATTATTATTATTATTATTGTATTTATATAGTAACATCAAATTCCGCAGAGCTTTACAATGGGTGGACGAACAGACATGTAGCTGTAACCAGACAAGTTGGACACACAGGAACAGAGGGGTTAAGGGGCCTTGTTCAATGAGCTTACATGCTAGAAGGAGTAGGGTAAAATGACACAAAAAGGTATTATATTACCTTTATATCCGGAAAGTTTGCCAAATTCCTCTATTATTGAGAACAATTCTGGCAGAGAACTTGCGGGGTCCGTGAGAGAGAGGAGCACGTCATCTGCATAAAGTGTACTCTTTATCTCTGATGAATTTACCTTAAAACCTTTAATATCTGTATTCAGTCTGCTGCTGCCAGAGGTTCGATGGAAAGAACATATAATAATGAGGCTAATGGACATCCCTGCCGGGTCCCCTTCAAAACTGAAAAACGATCTGAATGGAACATATACCCTGAAACTCTGGCTTGAGGGTCCCCATATAGAGCCACAGTGTAATCTCTAAATGTGCCCCTGATGCCAAAGGAGCCAAGACTTGTTCCCAGTATGACCATCCAACCCGGTCAAAGGCCTTCTCCGCATCGAGGGCAACCAAAGCAAAGCTGGTCCTTTGCTGACCAGCATAATAAATTACATTGAGAATCTTTCTGATGTTGTCAGATGTACTCCTCCCCTCCACAAAACCACACTGATCATGATGGACAATGTCTGATATGACCCCCTTAAGCCTATTAGCCAAGATTCTGGAATACACCTTCTTATCTAAATTAATAAGTGATATAGGTATGTAGTTACTTATTTGTGACGGGTCTTTATCAGGTTTAGCGATTGGTATGATAGATGCTCTGAGTATCTCCGATGGAATAGTTTTATGTATAAAAAACTCTGTAAAAGTCCTAAGCATAAAAGGGGAGATTAGATCATTTAGCTTCTGATAGAACCCATCTGCGCTTGGGGATTTACCACTCTTTAGTGCACATACAGCATCACTAATCTCCTGTAAAGAGAAAGGGCGATTTAGTTCAGTTATTTGTTCCTTTGAGATTTTTAGAAGATTTAACCTGTCCAAAAATTGTCGTATGGCCCAGATAGAAGGGGCTGTAAAATTCAGGTTATACCATTTCTTATAATACTGTCTGAATGCTTTCCCTATTTGAGTTGGAGAAAGGAATTTAGACTTTCCAACTATGATTTTGTTAATAATTTGACGTTTGTTCCGATTTTTTTATATGATGTGATATGTGATATTTCTGCCTGTTTTATTATTTCCATGATACCAGCCCTGATTAAGTGTTAATAGTGCTTTATTTATTCTTTCCTGGGTTCTTTCTAGAATATTCTGTCTGATTTCTTTAATTTCCCCTAAACTCCCTGGATCTAAACATGTATTATGAAGCCTTTCCTGAATTGACGGCTCTATATACAAATTATTCAGGTCTTTCCCTTTCTCCTTCTTTGTATAAGTACCCAGTTTTTTGAGCCAGCCTCTTATAAATGATTAAAAAGTGCACCAAAAATAAAAATTATTTGACCTGAATGCGTAAATCTTTAATGTTGGTTTCCGATGTTAAAAAGAATTTTTTTTTTTAATTGCCAATTATTCCTACTTTTATATTCAGGTTTATTTTTTTCTAGAAAAATTGGTGCATGGTCTGACCATGTTATAGATCCGATTCCTGTGTTGATGATCTGTTTCAGAACTAGTCTTGTGTATGACTAAAGAACATTTGAAAAGAAAGAATAATCACGATCATCTGGATGCTATGTTCTCCAGCTACCATATAACCTGTTTTTGATGATAACGTTATGCATAACAGATACTCCAGCTTTTTGAGATTTTTATCATTTAGCGGGACCTTCTGACTGTTCCTATCCAATTTGCTATCAATAATACAATCTCAGCCGATGATCAAACTCCCAGACGATACGTGTTCCACTTAATTGATTAGACTTTCCAGAAACCTATATGTAAGTCGATTAGGAGCATAGATATTAACTAAAGTGTATAACTTATTGTTAATTTGAGCTATCAGTATTAAGTATTTTCCCAATGGGTCACTCTCCTAATACAGTGGCTCTATCTTCAGCTTGCCTGAGACAATATTGGCCACCTCTCTTTTTTTTTTCTTTTTGTTAATACCCTTCAGGCTGGAACTATATATTATTGGACATTTTTGGTATCTCCAAAGTGTGGTAGGGGAATCTACCCAATGGGTCTCCTAGATGAATCCAGGCATTTAAGGACATTATTTTAAGTGACATCTAGCCAAGTCCATATACACACCACTCCTCTACCAAGCCGCCCCCACCAATATGTGTCTCTTCATAACCACACATACCATTCTTACTAGGTCAAATTATCGGCCTCGTATAAACATTTGTGATCATACAGTGTAGCTGTAGATTCTCTCTTTTGTACAGAAGGCCTCCGATTGAAGGCTCCATACTTTTCATGTTGCTGCCATAGGAGCCCGGACCAAACATCATGACTACTTCAAATCACTGAAGCAGTCATGGTGCTTAGAGTAACTCTTTACTTGGTTCCAATGGACCCCACCTCTAAAGAAGTCAGTTGGATCTCTCCCTGACAAAGTTCACTAACTGATACTTCATGCCTGGTATAACTTGGTATAGCATAAATGCCAGAATGCAGCCTGTTGTCAGTCACTGTATTCAAGGTGCTATTTCCACTGTATCTCCAGAAGTATATTGATGCTTTAGAGAGAGATCAGAGAAGGGTTACTAAACTGGTTCATGGATTATAGGATAAAACTTACAAGGAAAGGTTAAAGGAACTTAACATGTATAGCTTGGAGGAAAGACGAGACAGGGGGATATGATAGAAACATTTAAATAATCGGGAATAGGGAATCAACACAGTAAAGGAGGAGACTATATTTAAAAGAAGAAAAACTACCACAACAAGAGGACATAGTCTTAAATTAGAAAGGCAAAGGTTTAAAAATAATATCAGGATGTATTACTTTACTGAGAGGGTAGTGGATGTATGGAATAGCCTTCCAGCTGAAGTGGTAGAGGTTAACACAGTAAAGGAGTTTGAGCATGAGTGGGATAGGCATAAGGCTTAAGATAAGGCCAGGGACTAATGAAAGTATTTAGAAAATTGGGCAGACTAGATGGGCCAAATGGTTCTTATCTGCCATCACATTCTATGTTTCTATGTTTAGTAAAAAGCAAATGGTGTAGTAGTTTATGTGGTATCACATGGGGCATTATGACCACGGTAGGAACTTTTTACTACTTGGTGTCTCAGTAGAGTTGAGTTATTAAACTGTGTTTTTTTAGCTAACTTTGCTGCAACCAATTAGTACAGCACTGGACTTAATAAATTGATGTATTAGAAATGGTTTTGGTCATTCTGAGTCTGATTATTGAGCTAGCGTGTTTTAAATGAGAAAAGGAAAAATACTTTTATTCCCACAGTCCCAGTTTGGATCTGATTCTTCTATAATCCATTGTTATGTAACAACTTAAAATAAATTATATGAGGCATTCAGGATGAATTCCAATATAAACTCTTCTAAGGACAGTTAGAGCTGTTGAATGTCTTCCTTCACCATCAAGTTTAACATTGTTCCCAATTACCAAATCTATCGTGTGTTGGACCTTTGTCCTAAAAACACAAACCACAGTCCCCTTCCACAAAGTAGCAGCCAAGCCATGCATATTGTTTGCACTCATTGTCCCTGATCTGTAAAATCCTTTGCAGCCAATCAGGTGATGAGGTAAGTGCAAGAAATTAGTAGACATGACTATAGCACTTTTTGGGAAAGGATCCAAATCTCTTCTTTTCACTTCTTTTCACTTATTTTAAGGTTTTGGAGTTTTCTTCTGAAATGTAATATATTAACCATTCCAGTGTCAGACTTTAGAACAATTTGGCACAACATTTGTTTAAATTGTCCTAAATTAAACTTTTGTAGGAAAAAAAAAAAAAATAAGCAGAAAACAAATCTAAAAATTCTATTGTCAGATTAATTTTATGAAAAATAAATGGAAAGGCTGTTTGGACAGCCACAACAGCAGGAAAAATGCTGCCTAAAAATATTCTGGCATGCAAAAATGGCTACAATAATGCTTAATGGTTACCCAAGATCAGCCATTTTCGAAATGCCAATTCTGAAGTGACAAAATTAGATTATTATTATAATTGGATTAAAAAAATGAAGTAAGATAATTTATAGAAAGACTGATTATACTCTTTGCTTTTCCAGTTTTTTATAATCCAAAAATGTAATATCCTTAAATATGTCAAACACACATAAGAGTATCAAACCACAGACTTATCTAGTTGACAAAGAAAGATTTGCCAGCAATCACAGCATTCCATTAGTCCAAAGGAAAATTCAGAACTAAAAATATCAGACAATTTTTGTTCAAAACGAATTGACTAATGGAATATTTGCTTCAGATGAATAACGTTAATTTTCATCTTAATTTATATGAACGAACTGAATATTTCTGCTATGCGCACGTCTAAACATTTATAAATATGTTTGTATTTTAAAAAGATGTCAAATTCCATAAGTTCTCTTCTATCTGGTTCTATATAAGGGTTTCTGGATTTCTCATTAAGCAGAGCAGGCATCTGCCAACTTCCAGCCTTTTTGAGCTTCAATAGGCTGGTTTGGAAAGACAAGTACCTGGAGCGTAGGCCAGTGTCATCTATGGTCCTAGCAGCCTTGATAGCAGAGCTGGAGGAATACCAAAAAATAGTGTAAAACCCAGCTCCCAGTGTCTGTGTGTAAGGGTGGAACGGAAAGCCTCTCACACAGGTTCTATTTCAACTGTCAAAAGTAAAGATAAATAAGTCAATGGGACCTGATGGAATGCACCCAAAGTTATTAAAAGAGCTTAGTGGTGTACTAGCAAAAACATTAACAGATTTATTTAACCAATCCTTGTTAACAGGAGTAGTCCCAGAAGATTGGAAGTTAGTGACTGTTGTGCCCATTCACAAGAAAGGTAGTAGGTAGGAGTTGGGCAACTATAGGCCAGTAAGCCTTACTTCAGTAGTGGGGATTATAAATGTCTCCAGAACCCAGAGATGCATTTTTTTACCTGAATGCATGCATTGCCATAATGTTTCTTTTATAGTGTTGATATTGCAATACAAAAGAGACTTCAACTTCCAAACCAGAACTGGTGCCATGCTGACAAGACCTAAAAGGTCAGAACTGTGCAACCCATGGCTTGTTCATGGTCACTGGTTCTTTTGAATCATAACAAAGTTACATAGTAATCTAGGTTAAAAAAGACAAATGCATAGTGACGTCTGAAATACGATGTCTATCTGTCAGGATACTTATTTGCATGTCAAGCTGTGGATAACTTAGGGCAATCTGATGGCAGACTTTGACCTATGATCAGACTCTGCGGCCCTACAACAGCACGGCGGGGTCCCATTTTATATGTGAAGCTGCAGTACTGGGAGGAAGTGAGTACAAGACACTTCCTCACAGCCTACCAATGGAGGAGAGGAAAAGACCAGAGAAGAGGGAGAGAGGAGAGGAGAGAGTGAGCCTGGACTAGACTCAGATCGAGCTCAGCAAGATGTCACGATATCCCAGGGAACCCATTCTCCAGCACCCAAAAGACATGAAAAAGGAGGGTGGCTAAAATATGTTAATTGTTAACTGTCTGTGTATGTTTAAGAGTGTGTAATTTGTGCATCTGTGTGTATATATACAGGTGTGCATCTCTGTCATTGTATGTATGTGTCATTGTGTGTGTGTGTGTTTCAGTGTGTGCATCTGTGTGTGTGTCAGTGTGTTTAAATGTGTACATCTCTGTGTGTGTACATGTTGGCATCTCTGTCAATATATATATTTTGATGCGTATCTGTGAGTGTATGTGTTATTGTGTATATGTGTGTATCTGTGTGTATCTGTGTGTTTTTCAGTGTCTTTATCTGTGTTAATGTAATGTGTAACATTGTATGTACATACATCCCAGCATTCAAACACCAACATGATATACAAACCCCTCTAAACAGCCCTGAATTTTAAATGCTAACACTATGTATACGCACACCCAGTGCTGAAATAACAAAACTACATACAAACACATTCAAACAATACACAAAAGAACAACAAGGTGTATATAAATTGGTAATTTATATTTAAAGGATTAAAAATATACATGCAAGACATACTTCTCAAAGTTTCATCTTAAATGATGCAGAATAATGTACTTTGTAAAAAAAAAAAATTATGACATTTTAATATACTTGATACGCGGGCAGTTTGGTTGAACCATATTTATATTAAAAAAAATAAAAACATTTTCAGGATGGATACATTTCTTCCATATGTTGGTCTGCAGAATTTTTTATTGCTGCTCCCTTTTTTCCATTTACTGGTCAATATATTTAATGACTGTCACCTAGCAATCAATCATCTTCTTTTACCATCATTCACCACATTTTTTAATTGGCACCAAGGATGGAATCCAGATGATGAATTAGAATTCAGCTTCAAATTTGGCAGATTCGTGTGATCGGTCGAATTTCCGAACTTTGGCAAATTGCAGTTTGGATCAAAATTATTCTCTTACTTTACTTGTAAATAAAGTTTACATTTTAGCTACTTACAACGAGCTTCATCACATGATGTAATAGTTTCTTCTGATTATAGCATGGTTTGCTTAAGGATTAAAATTCTGTGATAAAATCCTGAAATACATGTCAAACTGTATATTTGGACATTGAGCTCCACACTTTGATACATACAAATTAGTCATCTCCCAGCTAGCATTTCATGTGTTAGCTACAAATGCTACTTCATATTAACTGTGATGCTTGTTGAAACATAGTTATGTTGGTTTTAATAAAAATTATAAAATAAACAAGTGATAGAGATCTGTGGTTTAGATTTCTCTGAAATCCTGGACTTAATTCCATAGGGTCTAAATAGATGTCAACATCAACCCTGCCCAATGTGAAACGTTTCTTAGGATTAATAATACATTCTACACATTGCCCCCAAATATAAATAAAAAGCTTAACTAACTCTGTCAGTCTCTCCGTCTGTCCAGAAACAAATCTTGCTTGACAGTTCTGGTTGGGATTACCCCTAAACGGTACCTTTACACTGCCCTTAAATGTACCCAAAACGGTTAAAGCAGTGGTTCTTTGCCTCTGGGTCAGGACCCGAAATTCGGTCCCCTTGTCACTTCAGTTAGTCTCCAAATATTGAATGCACACACTATATGTATCAGGAGGGTTTAGACATCTGCTCTCAATAAAGGGTTTGTAGACTTATGCAGGGTGATAAAAGTTGGTTCATCCAAAACACTTCAGCAGGAAAAAAATTAAGATTAAAATCGGGATGGCAAAATTTAGTTCATGCCACTGTTTATCTTGGATAACTATCCATACTGAAAAGAATTCAGAAAAGCAATTT
Organism: Pelobates cultripes; assembly: GCA_933207985.1. Taxonomy (NCBI): domain Eukaryota; kingdom Metazoa; phylum Chordata; class Amphibia; order Anura; family Pelobatidae; genus Pelobates; species Pelobates cultripes. The sequence continues at coordinate 52,171,461 of OW240924.1, read as the reverse complement.
GGGCAGCCCCAAATAACGGAAATATTGCCTGGTCTTATTGCTGTGAAATATAAGGCATTTTTACAAGTAATATAAGAGAGGTTTTAAACTTCTGTTATGCTCCAACCCGCCATGCTGCAAATTGTGCCCAGCCAATGGCATCAGGTGGCAATGAGAAACATAGAAACATAGAATGTGACGGCAGATAAGAACAATTCAGTCCATCTAGTCTGCCCAATATTTCAAAATACTTTTAATTAGACCCTGAACTTATCTTAAGTCTAGGATAGCCTTATGCCTATCCCACGCATGCTTAAACTCCCTCACTGTGTTAACCTCTACCACTTCAGCTGGAAGGCTATTCGATGCATCCACTACCCTCTCAGTAAAGTAATACTTCCTGATATTATTTGTAATATATAATTTTGTTTAGCACATATATATATATATATATATATATATATACAGCCACACAGAGGTGGGGGTGTTCATTAATTCAGCCCATATTGTTGGCCAGGCATACATGCCCCTGATGTCTTGGGTGTGGGGTATTTTCCCTAGTGCTTCCCCCTGCATCCACCACTGTTTACAAACATATTATGTCCTAAATCATTATTTTTATTATAATGATTATTCAGAGATTACAAAGGTTGTGTTTTCTTCACAAAATAAAACAAATGATATTCATTTGAAACAGTCATTAATAGCCATCATTTAACCATAATTCACAATTCAAAGCATTATATACATAGTTCATTTTAAAATAGCTATATTTGCTATTTTGATTTTAGTGGGTAAAGCAAAATAAAATAAAGCCATTATTGTGACTTTTTTATTACATGTAACACATATTTCCATTACGCAAGTTTGATAATCACTATCAATTCCACATGCCAGTAGTTATGGATTCCACGGTCGATTTGATTATTTTATATTCCTGCCTATAGATAGGTAATCATTTAATCCAAGCCCAACAACGTCTCACATTCAAACCACCTCATTAATTTACCTTTGCTGAGTGATGCTGGATCGTATTCCTACTAACTGTATTTCTTATTTTATTATTAAATCAGCTAGATTTGCAAAAATGCAGTTTACACTTTGTTACAATAAATAAATGGCAAAAGATCATGTTTTGGCTACATATTCTCGACTGTCCCTATGAGCAGGATAATTCCAAATAGCTGACTTCAGATGGTTTTATGAGTGTATCATGAAATTTTAGGGATTTATGCTATTACTTCAAATGCAGGGAAACATAATGCACAAACTATATTACAGAATCCCATCCTGTCCTCCAACACCTGGATATTCTAGAGGTGAGACAGAGCCATACAAAACATCCATTAATTATAAGATCCAGGGAGGAATCAAGAGAAAAATTGTTGCCAAATGCCATACAATGTATCCATTTGTATCTGAGTGGAACCAGGAGCCATTAAAAGCATCAATAAATGGAACCAGATAGGCGTAATAAGCCATCCATGAAGTGTGAAAACCAGAGAGATGATGGGAGCTATACAAATTATATGTACCTGTATACATGTATGAACGAAAAACACAGCAACCATGCAAAGTAACCATACGTATCAACCAAAAAAGAAACAGGAACTATACAAAGTATCTGCAACTGTATGAACAGAGAAGAGACAGGAGCCATACAAAGTATCTGTAACTGTATGAGCCAAGGAAGAGACAGGAGCCATACAAAGTATCTGTAACTGTATGAACAGAGAAGAGACAGGAGCCACACAAACTATCTGTAACTGTATGAACAAAGAAGAGACAGGAGCCACACAAAGTATCTGTAACTGTTTGAGCCAAAGAAGAGACATGAGCCATACAAAGTATCTGTAACTGTATGAACAGAGAAGAGACAGGAGCCACACAAACTATCTGTAACTGTATGAACAAAGAAGAGACAGGAGCCACACAAAGTATCTGTAACTGTTTGAGCCAAAGAAGAGACATGAGCCATACAAAGTAAGTAACTGTATGAGCCAAGGAAGAGACAGGAGCCATACAAAGTATCTGTAACTGTATGAACAGAGAAGAGACAGGAGCCACACAAAGTATCTGTAACTGTTTGAGCCAAAGAAGAGACATGAGCCATACAAAGTATCTGTAACTGTATGAGCCAAGGAAGAGACAGGAGCCATACAAAGTATCCATTTGTATCTGAGTGGAACCAGGAGCCATTAAAAGCATCAATAAATGGAACCAGATAGGCGTAATAAGCCATCCATGAAGTGTGAAAACCAGAGAGATGATGGGAGCTATACAAATTATATGTACCTGTATACATGTATGAACGAAAAACACAGCAACCATGCAAAGTAACCATACGTATCAACCAAAAAAGAAACAGGAACTATACAAAGTATCTGCAACTGTATGAACAGAGAAGAGACAGGAGCCATACAAAGTATCTGTAACTGTATGAGCCAAGGAAGAGACAGGAGCCATACAAAGTATCTGTAACTGTATGAACAGAGAAGAGACAGGAGCCACACAAACTATCTGTAACTGTATGAACAAAGAAGAGACAGGAGCCACACAAAGTATCTGTAACTGTTTGAGCCAAAGAAGAGACATGAGCCATACAAAGTATCTGTAACTGTATGAACAGAGAAGAGACAGGAGCCACACAAACTATCTGTAACTGTATGAACAAAGAAGAGACAGGAGCCACACAAAGTATCTGTAACTGTTTGAGCCAAAGAAGAGACATGAGCCATACAAAGTATCTGTATGTATCTGTAACTGTATGAACATAGACACCATATATATCCATGTATCTGTATCCATTTGTATCTGAGTGGAACCAGGAGCCATTAAAAGCATCAATAAATGGAACCAGATAGGCGTAATAAGCCATCCATGAAGTGTGAAAACCAGAGAGATGATGGGAGCTATACAAATTATATGTACCTGTATACATGTATGAACGAAAAACACAGCAACCATGCAAAGTAACCATACGTATCAACCAAAAAAGAAACAGGAACTATACAAAGTATCTGCAACTGTATGAACAGAGAAGAGACAGGAGCCATACAAAGTATCTGTAACTGTATGAGCCAGGGAAGAGACAGGAGCTATACAAAGTATCTGTAACTGTATGAACAGAGAAGAGACAGGAGCCACACAAACTATCTGTAACTGTATGAACAAAGAAGAGACAGGAGCCACACAAAGTATCTGTAACTGTTTGAGCCAAAGAAGAGACATGAGCCATACAAAGTCTATGTAACTGTATGAGCCAAGGAAGAGACAGGAGCTATACAAAGTATCTGTAACTGTATGAACAGAGAAGAGACAGGAGCCACACAAACTATCTGTAACTGTATGAACAAAGAAGAGACAGGAGCCACACAAAGTATATGTAACTGTTTGAGCCAAAGAAGAGACATGAGCCATACAAAGTATATGTAACTGTATGAGCCAAGGAAGAGACAGGAGCCATACAAAGTATCTGTAACTGTATGAACAGAGAAGAGACAGGAGCCACACAAAGTATCTGTAACTGTTTGAGCCAAAGAAGAGACATGAGCCATACAAAGTATCTGTAACTGTATGAGCCAAGGAAGAGACAGGAGCCATACAAAGTATCTGTAACTGTATGAGTCAAAGAAAAGACAGGAGCCATACAAGGTATCTGTAACTGTATAAGCCAAATAAGAGACAGAAGCCATCCAAAGTATATGTAACTGTATGAGCCAAAGGAGAGACAGGAGCCATGCAAGGTATCTGTAACTGTTTGAGCCAGAGAAGAGACAGGAGCCATACAAAGTCTATGTAACTGTATGAGTCAAAGAAGAGACAGGAGCCATAAAAAGTATCTGTAACTGTATGAGCCAAAGAAAAGACAGGAGCCATGCAAGGTATCTGTAACTGTATGAGCCAAAGAAGAGACAGGAGCCATACAAAGTCTATGTAACTGTATGAGCCAAATAAGAGACAGGAGCCATACAAAGTATCTGTAACTGTATGAGCCAAAGAAAGACAGGAGCCATGCAAGGTATCTGTAACTGTATGAGCCAAAGAAGAGACAGGAGCCATACAAAGTATCTGTAACTGTATGAGCCAAAGAAAAGACAGGAGCCATGCAAGGTATCTGTAACTGTATGAGCCAAAGAAGAGACAGGAGCCATACAAAGTCTATGTAACTGAATGAGTCAAAGAAGAGACAGGAACCATGCAAGTTATCTGTAACTGTTTGAGTCAGAGAAGAGACAGGAGCCAAACAAAGTCTATGTAACTGTATGAGCCAGAGAAGAGATAGGAGCTATACAACGTATCTGTGACTGTATGAGCCAAAGAAGAAACAGGAGCCATACAAAGTTTCTGTGACTGTATGAGCCAAAGAAAAGACAGGAGCCATACAAAGTATCTGTAACTGTATGAGCCCAAGAAGAGACAGGAGCCATGTAAGGTATCTGTAACTGCATGAGCCAAAGAAGAGACAGAAGCCATACGAAGTATATGTAACTGTATGAACCAATGAAGAGACAGGAGCCATACAAAGTATTTATAACTGTGTGAATTAGAGAAGAGTCAAGGGCCATAATAAGTATCTGTAACTATGAGCAATACAAAGTATCATGCATTTTGAAAACATTGTCTTCTTGGCTATATTAGATTAATTGCAATCCTTAATTGTACGTTTTTATAAGTAGCAGAAATAAACTTGGAATTCATATTTGGAAGAGTACGTTAATTTATCTAGAATAATGCACACCTCTCAGGAAAGGCTGCTGGAAACTGACAGCTGATAAAGGTTAGAAATAAATTAAAAATAATAATAGCCGTGCCTTGGTCCAATAAATCTGATCTAGTACTGTATAGACTGAATGAACTAGAGAAGACTCAATAGCACAAAAACATCTGTCAGAAGGAGTCTCTTAAAGAAAGCAAGAGAGTAGGGATGAAAAGGGATGGTAAAACAAAGAAATGAGTACCAAACAGCTAATAATAGGGATTGCAGAAAATGTGGTACAGATGAAGATGAAACAAGAATCAAGAAGGATATGGAATTTTTGCCTGAAGAAGTGGTTTTATCAGAGTCTATACAGATGTTTAAACCACAATTGGATAAATACTTGCAAAAACATAATATACAGGGATACACTTTTTTAATTAATGGGGTAATAGCTTCTTGATCCAAGAAGATATCAGACTGCCATTCTGGGGTAAAAAATGCATTTTTTCCTAGTTTGTTGCAAAATTGGAAGCGCTTTGCTTTTGCCTTCTTTTAGATCAACAGCAAAAACAAGTGTGAGAAAGGCTGAACTTAATGGACGCGTGTCTCTTTTCAGCTATGCAACTATGTATGAATGTTAGGAACACGAAAAGACTCACAAGCTATATAAAGAACCTATAAGTCAAGTGCTATTTTTATTAATCTATCTTCTTGCTCTCATTTAAAGTGGCACTGTCATGCCGAACTTACCTTTCCTCAATCTCTTCCTCTTCTCCCCCTCTCTCAGGATCTGTTCTTCTTTTGTTCCTGTCTTATTTAGTTTTCTTTAAAATCATAAGACAAAGTAGGGACTCTTTGCCTTATGGAGGATTCCTCCGCTTGACCAGCTCTGACCAGCGGAGGAGCAAAGTGTGCTTCATTTCCGCTGGTCAGAGCAATTTTCCCATGATTCTCACCTTTGGGGGCCATAATGATAATGAGGGGGGGGGACCTACTGTCCTCCCCCCCCAGACTCCACTCCTGGAAGCGGATGGGGGCCATAATGATAATGAGGGGGGGGACCTACTGTCCACCCCCCCTCTGGCCCCCACCCCTGGACGGCGGGTGGGGGCCATAACTCAATTCCCCCCCCACAAGGTGACTAGGGGTCCCCAAGCCCCTAGTCACCCATCCCCCCACCCAAATAAAAAGTCCCTACCTACCCCCCTCACCCTAAAAAATAGTGAGGGGGGAATAAAATAACTAACCTGTAAAATAAAATTAAACTTACCATTCGACGTCTTCTTTTTCTCATTTTTTTCTCCATTTTACAGCCCCAAAAAAGGCCAAATAAAAAAACATCATAACGTCAAACTTAAAATAAAATAAAATCCCAAGTGCAAAAAAAAAAAAAAAAGACGAAAAAACGCTTTTAAAGCCTTGCCCCGCCCTGCAGTTAGGCTAAGAACACTCTGATTGGTGGGTTTAATCCAATCAGAGTGCTCTTTGTCATTTTACACAGCGTGGGAAAATTCAAAAGAATTTTCCCACGCTGTGTAAAATGATACAGAGCACTGTGATTGGATAGCTTGAAATCTGGATAGAATGTACAGTCCCAAAGCCTTATGACACAAATACATCACGATTTTATGAGCTTTTATTGTTATTAAAGTCTTTTCAGCTGTGTTAAGATATATATTTCAAGAGAGGCACAACTGGACAGAGTATTTGTAAACAATGTAGGAGATAGGTAACACTTTCTTTACAGAGTTATTTACTAAAGTGAGAATTCAAAGTGAATTTCAAATTTAAAGGAAGAATAAATATATATGTGTTCATGAACCTATAGTGTTAAAACTTTATTAAATTTAGGTGGCTTGCCCCCTTTTGGCACTGGCCAAGTTTCCCCGATTAACCCCCTTGACTGACATAATCAGAACTGAAGATCTCAGCCAAGCCAATGCTTTCCCATAGGAAAAGCATTGTATTGATTGAGATTATCAAGGAGGCGGGATCTGGGTGGGGCCAAATGCTTGCCTGGCCAATCTGCATCTCCTCATAGAGATGCATTGAATACATGCATCTCTATGAGGAAAAATCACCAGAGACACTGAATGTATGTGGTGCACACTTTGCAGCATTGCCCTAGGAAACACTTCTACTGTCAGAGGAGTGGCCACTACAGGTTTTCCTAGGCACTATTTTAAACACTAATACAGAAAAAAAGTACACTTGAGAAAGCCCTGATTGGAAAAAACATGTTGTGGACTGTTTTATATTGTTTTTATTGCTTATTATAAAGGTGTTTTGGCTATTTTAACTTTAAACTGTGCCATAAACCTTTTTATTCTATATTTATTTTTATTATTATGTTTTATCACCTGGCATCCTGTTTTACTTCTGCAGTTGAGAATCACATCAAGAATCCTTGGTGGGGATTATAACTCCTACGCTGTATCTACTGGTATTTTTTATTTACACAGTAAGCACTATTGTTGCTGTTTTTATTCTTTTTTTCTGGTCCTGCATTTATCCGGTGATGACTACTTCTACCTTAAAAAATATCCTATAAGTGGGGGATTAATTACCTCTGCATGCGGATCATACCAGATCTGGCCTAAGCTCTAGGACATGTGAGTAGATTGAAATTTTTTTATATCCTTTTTTCGAATTTTACATGGACTTATTACACTATTGCAGTCTCTCTTTTATTTTTCCTTTTTATGAATCCTGAGTATACCTTGTGACCAACCTGTCCAAGAAGGAAGAAACCATTAAGAACCCTTGTTGTTCATAACAATTCCCTTTAGGTACCTTTGGGTACCTGCTCTTATTGCTAAGGGAAATATTCCAAATATTATTTTATCTAGTACTCTTCACTGCACTTTTATTTGTTTCTATCGTATTTTATTTTATCTGACATATCCCTGGCGCATCCCTCCTTTCCCATTTTTTTTCCACTAATGTAAACACTGCCTTTTCAGTGTTTACAGCAAAATGTCTGCAGGGACGTGGTATAGACTCCCGAATAACTACATTAAGCTGTAGTTGTTCGGGTGACTACAGTGTCCCTTTAGGGTCAAAATAGCTGAACTAGAAAGTTATCTAAGTCAGCTATGCTTTCAGTTTGGCTACTCTAGCCTTAAATTTGAAATTCAATTCAAATTCAAAGTAATTAACCCTCTTAGTGATCTCCTTTTGGATCTGTCCATATGACAATTAAGATAATTGTTATAATTGTTTAACAATTAAGATAATTGTTCAAGGGAGCATCAATTTACTCGTCCCTACTGCTATCCGTACACAAAATATTAACAATATAGGCAGCAGATGCAATGCTGTCCTCTCATACAAATTATGCCATATACGTATAACTTAAATATTCATAGTCTTTTAACTTCCAAGCTATGAGTAATCCAGATAGCCACTGATGGCTGATTCTTAATATCCTGTTACATTAGAGTCTGCAATGAAGAGGTTATTTGTGTGGATGCAGCAAAGTTATTATACGTTTGTGAATGACCAGAGCACTCCTCAAGGACATAGCTTCATTAAAAGTTTCTCTTCCACTGGTAGAAAATAACACCTCAGCACGAGATAACAAGGTTAGAGTTGGATATTAGTGCATCAGGTATGAATATATTTATCTCTATTCCTGCGTGCAACTCTCTCCCTGTAAACGAAGGAAACCAATTTCACAGTGCACCTCATTAGACGAAGAGTACAGTGAAGCAAGAGGTCTCCCCAGCTTGCTCTGTCTACTCCATACATCAATAGCAGCCTGTTATTATACCTTCCCAAAGAGGCCTCGGCAAACTACATACCTTTAGCTCATTGCTGCACAAAATGCATTTAGATTTGCTCTCAGAAACAGGATGTGGCCCTGAGGGAAAATTCAATCTACATCTCTTTTCACATCTTAGAACCAAGCTTTTTCTATATCTCTTCCAATATCACTATTACAAACCTGTTTTTGATGCTAGCCCATGGCAGTGTTATCGTGTTCTCTTAATAGAAAGCTGCGCAATGATTACCTTACAAATGAAATGTTTTATTTAAAGATTTCCAATGTTGCAGTGTTTTTCCAATTTGCTGGCCCTTAATTGTTGAAACATTCCCCTCTGCTCTCTACTGGTGGAGGAAAATTCCCCTATTGAGAGAAGAAAATATTGAGAGGGCTATACCTTTTGCAAAATGGATTCCCACATGTGCAGAAAAAATGGACTATATATGATTAATGAAAAAAGAAAAATAAATCATGTATCTTATTTTTTATAGACTTGTGGAAAAGTTTGTTTTGGATGGTTCGTCCGAAACAAATGCCCTTTCATCCACACTGAGACAAAGAGAATGTTTGAATGGGGATTAAAAGGCATTTGATTTGAATTAACCGATTTTTTTAAATTTGATTTGCTTTTTTCATGCTTTTTTTTTTTTAAGAGCTTCATATTAAACTGTAAGAAAATATATGAAGCAGATGCAAGATGGGAACATTATTGTCTCTTAAGTAAATCTTACTGAGGTTTACATGTTACTCACATGAATACTGGAAAAGTGCATTTGCATGTCTGGCAGATTTACACATGTGCAGTTGGAAGATCTCTTCACTTTGCAACATCTGACAGGGGAAGAAGAAAGGAAGTCTTATCTGTGTGATGCATGCACAGCAGGTTCCGATGTCGGGTTTCTCTCTCCTGCTGCTGCATATTGATGCCTTGTTTCTGTCATTAGAGGACTGGTCTGTAACTGAGCTGGGGAGGTTGAGGAAACTGTATATAAGAAGGTTCCCAAAAAATTTAATCTGACCAAGTTCATAGAAAGTTTATAAGTATTTATTATATACTTTAAATAGTTGTTTGTTTGTTTTTTTGCTTTATATTGGTTTCTATGTGTTTAAAAGTGTTTGTTTGCTGGTTTAAAAATAGTTGTCTAGTGGTGCATGCCCCTTTATTTGCTTTTATTTATCACACTAATATACATGTTAAATGCACATACAGACATGTAATTCCTTCTCATAGACAGTAATGTCATTTCTTAAAACATGCCACTCTCACAGAAAGATATGAAATTCCACAGACATGTTTATCAGTTCTCACACTCACAAACATACATACCTCCCAACTACATTGTCCAGAGAATTAGGATGACAGTAGGAGAAGGATAAAGGTGGTCAATGATGCAATTGCATCAATGGGTTTGTCCAAAGGGGTGAACACACATGGAGAGGGATTGGCTCTGTCCAAATTACTGGCAGGTCAGGCTGCCATGAATGTATAGAATAGAGGAGGGGAAGAGTCTGTGCTAACTCAAAGGAGCAGCAACCCTAAAAGGGAATTCCTCACGAAACCCTTTGAAAACAAGAAGGTACAAAAAAAGAGAGGAGTTAAGGGCTGCGCTTTGACTAAAATGAATAAAAGGAATAAAAACAATTAAAGTTTATCCGAATAAAAAAATATATAAATTAAAACAGTCTCACTGGTATGTAGTAATATACTATAAGTCCTCAAGTGTCGCTCCGTCCTTTTGATGATAAGTAGTCCATATATGTGAAGACAAAAATACGAGAAAAAAGCTTCCAATAGTGAAATATTGTATGTGCAAAATGTGGTATATATTCAAAGGAAAGGTATTTCACTCACATTTGTTGGAGCTTTTAGCCAGCTCTAGGAGAAGAGGCACTTAGTGGTTTAATCCCCACTATCGGATATACTTAAATGGTTGGTCCGTCCGTCCGGCTTGAGATTTCTTTAATGTAGGTTAGGACTTGCTCGGATGTGCGTATTCTTTATGCTGGGGAGATAAGTCCGCCTCTCCGGTATTGGATAGTGGATGTCCACGAGATATATAAAACAGCAGATAGTGCTCTCAGTTTGAACAACACAGTAATAAGTTAAAATAAATTATACTTACAAAAATAGAGCAGACAGGTACTGCTCTATTGCCACAGCACTGGTGGAATTATCCCCACCTCAGGATTTCTTTGGACGGGATACACTTCAGTAGTAGAAAATGTAGTATAAAAAGTGTAATATAAAATAAAATAAAAATATATAATATAGTAGTTTAAAAAAAACATTTTTTTGTAAGAATGCCAGGGATTAAAAAATAAATAAAAAGAGTATATAGTGCAATAAAAGTAAGTATGAAGTGGGTCCTATAGTGAAGGGTAACCAAAATTAACTTTTATTGACTAAAATACACTTGTTACAACCATTTACGCGTTTCACCTTTAAGGTTTTCTCAAAATGGTAAAAAGAACAATACACCTGGCAAAGAACTGAATATATAAGTTTACAGAGGTTTAAAAATGGCGCCAAATTGTAATGCACCAATCACAATCAAGATTAAAAGCAAGATTTTAAATTCATTTCAAAATAACATTCCAACATTATTAGCACATTGGTTTAAGCCTAATTAGGCTTGGGGAATATACATTTTATAAAAACGAAGCTTTGGAGTGGAGTTATTAACAGTTGGTCCCGATCACGTGATCGGGACGCGGCGCGCATGCGCAGATCATATTTTCGGCAATTCACTTCCTGGTTTGAACTGAGTGCCCGGTGGCCGGCTAGGGACGCAGTGCTGGATGGGAAATGGAGTCCTGCCGGTCACTGGGCACTTCTACAGTAATATATAGACGGGGAATCTTGTTTTATAGTTTAAAGAGACCCCATATTAGCAAAAAATACATTTCTTATTATTACCAACAGTACATATACTTCTAGAAGGCAGAAAACACCATTTAAGGATATTAATAAGAATGAATACAAATAATAATGATAAAAACAATGACAAAAACATTAATATTTTATAGGAAATAGTTTTTAAAAGCACTCAATTAAAACTGAAAATGAAGTTAATAATAGGTATAATGGTTGTAACAAGTGTATTTTAGTCAATAAAAGTTAATGTTGGTTACCCTTCACTATAGGACCCACTTCATACTTACTTTTATTGCACTATATACTCTTTTTATTTATTTTTTAATCCCTGGCATTCTTACAAAAAATTTTTTTTTTAAAACTACTGTATTATTTATTTATTTTTTTTATTTTATTTTATATTACACTTTTTATACTACATTTTCTACTACTGAAGTGTATCCCGTCCAAAGAAATCCTGAGGTGGGGATAATTCCACCAGTGCTGTGGCAATAGAGCAGTACCTGTCTGCTCTATTTTTGTAAGTATAATTTATTTTAACTTATTACTGTGTTGTTCAAACTGAGAGCACTATCTGCTGTTTTATATATCTCGTGGACATCCACTATCCAATACCGGAGAGGCGGACTTATCTCCCCAGCATAAAGAATACGCACATCCGAGTAAGTCCTAACCTACATTAAAGAAATCTCAAGCCGGACGGACGGACCAACCATTTAAGTATATCCGATAGTGGGGATTAAACCACTAAGTGCCTCTTCTCCTAGAGCTGGCTAAAAGCTCCAACAAATGTGAGTGAAATACCTTTCCTTTGAATATATACCACATTTTGCACATACAATATTTCACTATTGGAAGCTTTTTTCTCTTATTTTTGTCTTCACATATATGGACTACTTATCATCAAAAGGACGGAGCGACACTTGAGGACTTATAGTATATTACTACATACCAGTGAGACTGTTTTAATTTATATATTTTTTTATTCGGATAAACTTTAATTGTTTTTATTCCTTTTATTCATTTTAGTCAAAGCGCAGCCCTTAACTCCTCTCTTTTTTTTGTGCCATGAATGTATGCCAAGCTGACTGATACCACCCAGGGCAACTATCACTTATCCAGGCCAGCCCACCGAAGGCAGACTCTGCATGCAACACTGTCCTAATGCCCTAAACATTTTACGAACGTGTCTAATAAAGGGCTTGCGCTATGCTTGTCCCCAAAAGCAGGACACAAGGTAACTAAGTCCAGGACTCAAAAATCAAGACTGTACCCCTAAAATCGGTACAGTTGGGAGGCCTGAACATATTACATCCCCTCAAGTTAATGCTGCATATGGACACGCAATTCCACAAACATGTGTGCCACACATGGAGATTTTTTACTTCCATACATGTTTATATAAAAAAACCACTATTGTTTATCACACTGTCATAAATGACAGTAGCACAGAAACCCAGTTAATCCCAAGGACAGGCATTTTTATTTCACACAAATAACTATTAATCCCACAAATATGCTACTAAAACAGGCAGACAAATTAATTGCTTGGACATGCATTTCACATAGTAAGACAAGTTGATTCCACATACAGCTTTATTCTGCAGACATACTTGCCAATCCCACAGACATGCTTATTATACAGACCTGTAAATCAAACATTTTAATCTTGTATTTAAACATGTGACTAACTGTAATATTGTTAGGTGTTTTTGTTTTGTCCACCACTTCCACACATGGTATGTCATGTTTTGTGTTTGTTTGTTTTGGTATTATAAAGAAAAATCTATTTTGTTTACTCACATATTTCCATTAATATTACGTAATTATATATTCTTCAAAAGTATTTAGTACATGACAGCTTGAGCCATGTCTTATCTTATTTTCCCACCAATGTTTCTGTCCTGTAAATGTTTAACACATTCTATAATTGACTCAGTTGTCCTGCAAAATGTTGTACTCAGCAATATTGAAAGAGATCTGTTCATCAAATAGATAAATAAATAGGTGGGCCCATTTAGGTTATCCCTTAACAACATAACAGTTTCAGTGACTGCTTAGTATACTGCATGCGCTAAATAATGGCTACTAAATCATCTCCCAAGGTTAAAATCACCAGGTACTTTAAAAAATATAATCTTGAATCATTTCTAAAGGACATCAAGAACCTCCCATGACACAGATTAACCCTGATCCCAGATCTAGAATATGCAGTTGAATTTTTTCAGTCTGTACTCCTAGAAGTTTTGAATTTGCATGCCACACTGGGTAAGGTGAGGGCTAGGGGTAGTGTTAGGGCCAGGATTAGGGATAGGGTTCGGGGTAGGGAAGTGCTGAAGTCGCGAGGTGCCGAATTCCCGAATTGCCGGACTCCTGAATTTCCGAAGTGCCGAAATGCAGAAGTCCCGAACCGAACCAATTTTTTTGCCCATGCACATCCCTACTTGTAATTAATATGTTGTAGTAATGTATAGTTCTGTAATTCATTGTTTCTGCTATCATTTGGTAGAGCCTGTTACATGCTATAGTTATTATAGTAAATTAACATTTAAAATTACAATGCTTTGTGTGTTTTCTATCCATATATTCAACAATAATACCAAGAAATATAAAAAAATATATAGTTGCAACTTACTGCTCAATTATTGTATATTAATTAAAAGATTAACATCATATTTAAGTCACAGAAAAAAACATTGGACTAATATGTCAAATATATGTCAAATATCATGACACTGGTAACTGTGATGGGATAAAAGGTCAAAGAGCTTTGAAGATAAATCATTAAGGAAAAAGTATACAACAAACAGGAGTTGCATCATTGCCTGAGTCAAAACCATAAATTAATGTATTCAATAAAACAACAAAAGTATCCACTAAATCTCAAACTGTAATGAACTGAAATCTAAATTGCAATAATAATGCTAAAATAGCTTGACTCTGATTATGTTTTTTCTATATAACCTTAATGTATTCTATGGATATTGGGCTATGCACTAAAGTGTGAATTGTAAGGAGTTCAGTGTGGATATATATGGATATTTGCACTAAAATTATTGAACTAGCTGACTCAATTTTTTTTCATATTCTACATTTTTGGCCTAAAATTCAAAACTATTTTTGACTTCCTAAAAATTGACACTTTAGTGAATACCATAAATCATGGTGAAATTATGACAAAACAGTCAAGTCGAAAAGATTGGTCAGCAAAACTAAAATTGAAAAATGTTCAATTGCAGCTAACATTTTCAGTTTCTAAGTGGATTCTCTGCAATTTCTGGTTTCGTGTTACCTTTATTTTAATAACACACCCAAATGAATAAAAATAGATATAATCTTATTCAATTCTAAATAAAACCCAGCAAGCTATTTATTTAAAAGGTGATTACCGGTGCAGCCACCAACTGACTTTGTGCTAAAAACAGCAGTAGGTAAGGAAAGAACTGTGTCCGTCTGTGTAGAATGTGCATAATCAGGAATTATTTCATGTGGTTCTTGTTATATGTGCAAGTTTGAACCCACATAATAGATCACAATCCCTATGAAAGGATTCTTTTACTCTTTGTCACTGCAGACATGGTTGGCAACCCTACTGTGATGATGGAGAACCATCGGGAGAAGTGGAAAAAATTATATATTTTTTCTCATTTATTCCTGGGAATGCAAGGTTAAGAATAATCTCTTTACTACTGGGAGGAAAATTATTTAAATTTTTATAAAAACAAATATAGTAAATAAGGTAATAGTGAACTTATGCTTCAAATAAAAGCTTGAATGAAGTTCAGTGCAAGAAAATACACTATATAACAAGGTGACCACCACAAAGTGGCTAGAAATAACACAATAATTTACCCTTTGAAATTTAGTAGTAGATTGTAAGACAATTCCTCATATCTTCTATAAAAATCATAAAAATATACTATCTATAGGAATAAAGAGAATGCAAATAGTATAAAACTCTTTATCACCAGAAAAAATAGGGTCATTTTTGCACTCACAAAGGTACAATTGATTGTAGGCACGTAGAAAAAAGGTCCCCTCATCTCAGTGATTTAAAAAGCTTTTTTTCGAGCCATCCCGTAATGCCATAAACCAATCGGTAAGTCGCCAATCCTGATTGGCTTATGGCAGTTCGGGGTGGTGCGAAAAGAAGCTTTTTAAATTGCTGAGATGCGAGGTCCTTCATGCACCTTTCCAATGCCCCTGAGAAAGTCCTGCATTAGATGAAATGGAGGGCTAAGAGACTCACATAGTGTTTGATTTTTTAATATATATATTGTTGTTTTTATTTCTTATTTTTAACTGCTGCTGCACAGCTATTCTTGAGGAACCTTTTCCATGTCCTGGTTCGTGGAGAGTGAGATATTGATGTGCTATACATGGTCTTTTATCCTGTGAGTGCAACTTAAATAAAGCTGTTCATTGTATTTTAATTGCCACACTACGTTTTTGTCTCTCTCCTTTACTTTCATGCACCAAATGTGAGGAAAGAGAATATAAGAAGGTCATTGACTGTAAAATACGTGCCTACAATCAATTGTACCTTTGTGAGTGCAATAATTACCCTATTTCTATTCTGGTGATATACAGTGTTATACTATTTACATTCTTTTTATTTCTATAGATTGTATATTTTTATGCTTGAATGAAGTTCACCTTGAATGAAATTCACTTTGAATTCTCACTTTGTTAGTGCTCTTTCGGCATGCTCCTTATTTCTTCTACCATTTATTATGAAGTTTAACTCTTTTTACTAGTTAATGAGATTTACATTTCATTTAGCTGGTCAGTAAGATCATCCATTCCTACTACTACCACTACTACTACTTATCATTATTAATATCATCAAATATTTAATAGCATTCAAATACATTATATTAATGATTCTGTGTGTGCGTGTATGTATGTGTGTGGTCCTTTTTAAACATTAAAAGTCACTTTCCATTTAAAACAAATATTATAACCTAAATAGACTTTTAATATTTGAATGGGACTCACATTTTGTAGGAGCTGAGACTGGTACCTCTAAGCACTGCCAAGCTATGGATTCCTTATAATAATAAACCTTATTGCTTAACAAACATCTCTGCTCTGTCATGTACAGTACAGTGTTATTCAGCGCAAACCTGTGGACAGCAATCTTTCGATAACTATGCAACTAACTTGGAAATATGAACCCAAGACATGTAAAGAAGAAACAAATTGAAGAGGACAGCAAATGAGTGGTTTGGGAAGGTCAGAAAATTCCAGTTCAACTGATGAAAATATTTTATTATACAAGGGATTTTCCAAGGGATGCCTGAACAATGTCACATTATACTCTACAATTTGCAATATTTATCTTGTGGTAAAATAGCAGATTGAATGTGATAGATTTTATAACATAAAGTGACTGGAGTGTATTAAATTCAATCAGGATAGATCAAGCCAAGTTTGTTTGTGGAGTAACTTCTCCTGGTGGACAATATAGGAGTAAGTCACCTAATATTATATATTGTAATTGTATCACAAAGCAATCTGGTATGCATATGTCAAAATGCACGACAATTAATATTGTCTGCATATTCTAACAGCATGGAACTATATTTCCTTAAAACGCACAATTGGTTTGAAAGATATTTATTTATTTCAGCTAATGATACAGCCCTTTCAAGTTATATAGTTGAGAAATCTTTATATTCTCAGTTTAAATAGCTATGGTATGATATGATAAAATATAAGAGTTTGTTAGTATTACTGCAATTGTAACATGTAATTAACGTTTAAGCATGTCTACCAGTGTCAAGAATTACGCTAACTATTCACCTAGCTGCTTTCAGACAAAAGTAAAATCTCTAATGAGACAGAAATTTATATTCTCATGAATATTTGTAAAGTAATTTACCCTAAATATGAAATACATGAAACTGCTCTGAAACATGATTGTGTAGTACAAAAAAGCATAAAAACTATTGAATATTACCCATGCATTCAAACACCCACTACTCTTGGGCAGCATATATCCAAATGGCTAATTAGAGGCCATTTAGAGGCTAAATATCTGAGGGGAAAAAAAAGAAAAAATTCCATCTCAACTATGGTCACAGCTTGACTATTTTAGAAATGTTTGCCATTTATATTAAGTTTTGCTATTTTTTTGTTGTTCAATAGAAAGCATCTACATCTTTGTTAAGAGGGATGTGAAATACTATTTTTTTCTGAGCTTTTTGTACTGTAAGATTGTTAAGACGCTATACAAACCACTGATTCAGAAATGTATTTTTATATACTATTCATAAACTATTTGAATGGGTATACAACTGTCATTCACATCCATGTTTCATCACAAAAACTCTGACTGCAAAAAGTAAAATGTTAGAAGCAAACTTAAAAGGTTCACCCTGAGCAACATAGCAATTTTTACTGCAAAATAATGCCTTTGTTGCCTCTCTTTTATAACCTCTTTTTTTTAAATTAAAACAAATTGTGTTTGTGTATGAATGTGTGTGTTTGTGTGTCCACATCCCTTTGCCGGCCAAAATACTTTCTTCATGTCTGGCAATATTAGTTTTGCACAACTTTTGTGTTTTGCATCAGCACCTTACAGCATGCTCTTCCCAGACACAATGAACAGGTTGAATGGTTTCTCCCTGTACTATACATATAAACCCTTTCTCCCTGTATTATACATATAAAATAAAAAGACAGAATAGGAATAAAATGAAAACACACATCAGTGTGCACTGCCACTTACAGGATTACTCTCCAAATAACAGAAATGAAAAAATACAAGTCCAGTAAAACCAAAAAATGCAAATATTCAAAACTATACTTACAAAATAACATCTTACCAAGTAAAGTACGTTGTGGGGTCTGCCACACTCTTACTAATCATACCTCCCAAGTGTCCCTATTTAGGAGGGACAGTCCCTATGTGGGGTTCAGATCCCCCTGTCTCTCTGTTCTCTCCTAATGTCCCTCTTTTCCATGAGCTCCATATTGTTTGTGTGTCTGAATGTAAAACAGAGTTCAATAACAATAATATTCACAGTAATCTGTCTATAAACTGCAATAAATTAATTTGGGTAAATAAGATACAGAATTATTTCTGTGTAAATATGATTCAGAAATCAGTCTGTGTAAATAAGATACATTGAAATTACATTAATCTACATTAATTACGCTAATTTTGGCCAGTGTTTGTAACTAAGTGGCTACTAAAAAAGACCGGACATACCCTATTTGCAATACCTTGGGTTGCCTACTTTTGCAAATGGTATGCCATTATGGGGGTAATTCTCATCCATGGGATAACATACGGTCTCAAAAGCAACATATCAAATTGGGCACATTTTAATGTGAAAAAAAGGAAACGCAAGCCTTATATTTGTCTCAGTAACTTTTGAAAACACTAGAAAACCTGTACATGGGGGGTACTGTTATACTCAGGAGACTTTGGTGTTTTAAAACAGTAAAACGTATCACAACAATTATATCGTCAATGGCAGTACCATTTGTGTGTGAAAAATGCAAAAAAATGCATTTTTACTGACGACATCATCATTACGATATGTTTTTAAACACTAATATTTGTGTTCAGCTAAGTCTACCAAGTAAAACAGTACCCCCCATGTACAGGGTTTATGGTGTCCTAGAAAGTTACAGGGTAAAATATAGGGCTTACGAGACAAATTCTCTGGACTTTCAGCCTGGGTTGTCAGGCTGGTCCCTCAAATTGTAATTAAAAAAATTACTTGATTATGTAAAAAAATTATATAAATATATTTGTAAAATTTAAATATATATGTATATATATATATGTATATATATATATATATATATATATTTTTTTTTTTTTTAAAGTTTATATATAGATATATACAGGGAGTGCAGAATTATTAGGCAAGTTGTATTTTTGAGGATTAATTTTATTATTGAACAACAACCATGTTCTCAATGAACCCAAAAAACTCATTAATATCAAAGCTGAATATTTTTGGAAGTAGTTTTTAGTTTGTTTTTAGTTATAGCTATGTTAGGGGATATCTGTGTGTGCAGGTGACTATTACTGTGCATAATTATTAGGCAACTTAACAAAAAACAAATATATACCCATTTCAATTATTTATTATTACCAGTGAAACCAATATAACATCTCAACATTCACAAATATACATTTCTGACATTCAAAAACAAAACAAAAACAAATCAGTGACCAATATAGCCACCTTTCTTTGCAAGGACACTCAAAAGCCTGCCATCCATGGATTCTGTCAGTGTTTTGATCTGTTCACCATCAACATTGCGTGCAGCAGCAACCACAGCCTCCCAGACACTGTTCAGAGAGGTGTACTGTTTTCCCTCCTTGTAAATCTCACATTTGATGATGGACCACAGGTTCTCAATGGGGTTCAGATCAGGTGAACAAGGAGGCCATGTCATTAGATTTTCTTCTTTTATACCCTTTCTTGCCAGCCACGCTGTGGAGTACTTGGACGCGTGTGATGGAGCATTGTCCTGCATGAAAATCATGTTTTTCTTGAAGGATGCAGACTTCTTCCTGTACCACTGCTTGAAGAAGGTGTCTTCCAGGAACTGGCAGTAGGACTGGGAGTTGAGCTTGACTCCATCCTCAACCCGAAAAGGCCCCACAAGCTCATCTTTGATGATACCAGCCCAAACCAGTACTCCACCTCCACCTTGCTGGCGTCTGAGTCGGACTGGAGCTCTCTGCCCTTTACCAATCCAGCCACGGGCCCATCCATCTGGCCCATCAAGACTCACTCTCATTTCATCAGTCCATAAAACCTTAGAAAAATCAGTCTTGAGATATTTCTTGGCCCAGTCTTGACGTTTCAGCTTGTGTGTCTTGTTCAGTGGTGGTCGTCTTTCAGCCTTTCTTACCTTGGCCATGTCTCTGAGTATTGCACACCTTGTTTTTGGGCACTCCAGTGATGTTGCAGCTCTGAAATATGGCCAAACTGGTGGCAAGTGGCATCGGCAGCTGCACGCTTGACTTTTCTCAGTTCATGGGCAGTTATTTTGCGCCTTGGTTTTTCCACACGCTTCTTGCGACCCTGTTGACTATTTTGAATGAAACGCTTGATTGTTCGATGATCACGCTTCAGAAGCTTTGCAATTTTAAGAGTGCTGCATCCCTCTGCAAGATATCTCACTATTTTTGACTTTTCTGAGCCTGTCAAGTCCTTCTTTTGACCCATTTTGCCAAAGGAAAGGAAGTTGCCTAATAATTATGCACACCTGATATAGGGTGTTGATGTCATTAGACCACACCCCTTCTCATTACAGAGATGCACATCACCTAATATGCTTAATTGGTAGTAGGCTTTCGAGCCTATACAGCTTGGAGTAAGACAACATGCATAAAGAGGATGATGTGGTCAAAATACTCATTTGCCTAATAATTCTGCACTCCCTGTATAGATAGATATATATATAGATACATAGATACATATGTGTATTTAAAATGTAATTCTAAATGTATTTTGAATTTAATATATATGTATATTAATATCAAAATACAGTTAGAACAAATTAGAACTGGTTTATAATTTTTTTTTATTTTTTTTTCATTTTTTCAATTTATTTATTGATTATTTTTATTATATATATATATATATATATATATATATATATATATATATATAATTAACGCCATTATTAATGGTTTATGTATGTGTTTGTGCATATAAAAGTACTTAGATCATATATATCATCATGTGTCCTGATGAAAGCTCCGATCGGGAGCTGAAACGTTGACTATTTTGGATGTACCAACAATAAATTGGATGAATCAAACCCAAGAGTTCCGGTAATCTTTTGATATTTTGATATTTTATATATATAAATATATATATATATGATCCAAGTACTTTTATTTACTTTATTGAACTTTTTATTATGTAGGCACTGCATAAGCCCGCTATTCCGGCCATGTGATCGCAAGGACCCCGCAGCTGAGCTCCCAGGCAGACCCCAGGATTGCACCCACACCAGCTGGGACCCGGTAAGTGCTCTAGGCAGCCGGGACATTCTATGCTGCCCACCGGCATTTAGGACCGCCCCACAAAGGACAGAATAGAATTGTTCAGTGCTTTATAGGTATGGGTTAGCACTTTAAATTGACTTCTATAGGATACAAGAAGCCAATGTAAGGACTGACAGAGGGGTGAGGTGTGAGAAGACCAACTAGAGAGGAAAATCCGTTTCGCGGCAGCATTCATTACAGACTGTAGCGGGGCAATATGGCTTTTGGGAAGACCAATTAGGAGAGGGTTACACTAATCCATGTGGGAAATTACTAGAGCATGGACAAGCTCCTTGGTAGCATTACAGATTGAAGAGGGGCAATGCAGGCATTTTGAAGGCTTATGAATAGTAAGTTGCAATAGTCAAGTTTGAAAATAATGAGTGCCTTTGTTGTATCTTGAGTTACAAAGAGGGTGTATGCAAGCAATATTTTAATCATGGCAATTACAGGATTTGGTGACAGACTGAATAGGAGGAGGAAAGGTATAACATGAATCAAGGCTAACTCCAAGGCAGCAGATAATAGGTGCCCCATCGACATGCAGTAAGATAGATGGAGATGGACTATTTTGTGGCAAAATTATGAGAAGTTCCGTTTTAGTGAGATTTTTTTTTTAGAAAGCAGGAAGACATCCTGTGAGAGATGGAAGAGAGGCAGTTTGTGATGCATTTCAGAAGGGCTGTGTCACGACAGTGACCAAAGTCACAACAGTGACCCCTTCACACAGCGTGAAACCCACAGAAAGACGGTTACCGGACCTTAGAATGG
Organism: Pelobates cultripes; assembly: GCA_933207985.1. NCBI lineage: Eukaryota > Metazoa > Chordata > Amphibia > Anura > Pelobatidae > Pelobates > Pelobates cultripes. Next base: position 52,149,341 of record OW240924.1, on the reverse strand, counting down.
CCGGACTAGCGTCTGAGAATAGTCAAGAGAAATAGCCAGAGTTCAAGGGAATACGGAAGATGGGCACACGATTATCCAAGCCAAGATATGGGAAACCAGAACACAGAATAGTCAGAGAAATAGCCAAGGGTCAAATACCAGGAAGAACAATCAGAAAAGATAGCACCAGGGGACTTAAACAAGAACCACACTAGGGCATCTGACAAGTGTCATGATAGCCCTATTATAGTGTGGGTTCTTTGGCTTTAATTTTGTAGCCACGCCCCCAAAAAGTCCGGGAGCGTGGCCACGTTTGAATTTTGGCGCCATTTTTAGTCTGACGTCGGCGTGATCCGCCCCCCGGAAGGATCGGAGGAGGACCCGGCACTGCGCGGGATCGGCGGGGAAAGGTAAGCGCTTGTTACAGTACCCCCCCCTCGAGAACCGCCCCCAGGGCGGGTGGAACCGAACCCACAAGAGCGCCGCCTCTCAAACAGACGAACCAGGCGAGGGGCGTGAACATCTGATGCATTGACCCACGATCGCTCCTCGGGACCGTATCCTTTCCAATCAAGGAGATACTGTAATTTACCCCGAGAAATCCGGGAATCCAATATAGATTTAACTTCGTATTCGACATGATCCTCCACGGGTGCGGTAGGAGGAGTGGAGACAATTTGCGTATAACGATTACAAATGAACAGTTTGAGAAGGGAAACATGAAAAACATTAGGAATTTTCATAGTATTTGGCAATCTCAAACTATAACAGACCGGATTGATGCGTTTGAGAATCTGAAACGGGCCTATGAAACGGGGAGCAAATTTAATCGAGGGTACCTTTAACTTTATGTTGCGGGTACTCAACCAAACTCTGTCACCTGCTACGAACGTAGGAGCAGCCCTGCGTCGTCTATCCGCATTATTCTTTTGAATCTGAGACTTTTGAGTTAAGATATGTTTAACCCCTAGCCAAGTTTCTTTCATATTGTGAAGAGTACTGTCAACACTAGGCACTCCTGTAGATGAAAAGGAACTCGGCAAAGTTGTAGGATTAAACCCATAATTAATAAAAAAGGGACTATGTTGAGTGGATTTGTGTATTAGATTATTATGGGCGAATTCAGCCCATGGAAGTAGTTCCACCCAATCGTCTTGGTGCTCAGAAATGAAACAGCGGATGTATTGTTCCAGGCATTGATTCATCCTTTCCGTAACCCCATTAGATTGGGGATGATAAGAAGAAGAAAGGTTAAGGACAATACCTAATTGGTCACAAAATGCCCTCCAGAACCGTGAAATTAACTGTGGACCCCTGTCAGATGTAATATCTTGAGGTATGCCATGTAAACGTACTACCTCCTTTATAAATAAAGAGGCCAGTTCAGAAGAGGAGGGTAATTTGATTAGTGGGATGAGATGAGTCATCTTAGAGAATCTGTCGATTATAGTCAATATAACTTTATGGTTCCTGGAAGGGGGCAGATCCACTATAAAATCCATAGCAATACTTGTCCAGGGTTTATCGGGAATGGACAATGGCAAAAGGAGGCCCAAAGGACGAACTTTGGATGACTTCGTGGAAGCACAGACCCTACAAGCAAGAATAAACTCGCGAATGTCCTTCTTGTATGAAGGCCACCAAAACCGTTCTTCGAGTAAAGACTCGGTTTTGTGAATGCCTGGATGCCCTGCTAATTTGGAGCTGTGTACAAGGAATAAGACCTTTTTCCTATAAGACAGGGGTACGTATAGTTTTCCCCTGGGAATAGTCAATGAGGTCTGATCCTGAAACCTAGATAACTCCTCCATTAACCCTGAAGAGATTTTGGCATGGACGGTTGCGATTATGTGGTTGGATGGGATTATGGAAGAGAAATGAGTTACTGTAGGTGACAAGTGTTCATATTGACGGGATAAGGCATCAGCCTTAGTGTTCTTAGATCCTGGTCTGTAAGTTACTATGTAATTGAATCGTGTTAAAAATAAAGACCATCTAATCTGTCTGTCTGACATTCTTTTAGTTTCTCCAAAATAAGAAAGGTTTTTATGATCCGTAAGGATGGTGATGGGAATGGTAGACCCTTCTAACAGATGGTGCCACTCCTTGAGGGCAGAGATAATAGCCAATAACTCCCTGTCCCCAATGTCATATCTCTTTTCTGTCTCAGTTAATTTCTTAGAAAAAAATCCACAGGGATGCAATGGTTGATCATCAGATGGACGTTGAGACAGCACAGCTCCTATACCGGTTTCTGATGCATCCACCTCTAATATAAACGGACGAGAGGGATTGGGATGCCTCAACACCGGTGCAGAAGAAAAGGCCAATTTAAGTCTCTCAAAAGCTTCCTTGGCCTCGAGATTCCATTCCATAAAATTTCGCCCCTTTTTGGTCATGGCAGTGATAGGTGCAGTGATAGAGGAGAAACCCTTAATAAATTTTCTATAATAATTGGCAAACCCTAGAAAGCATTGGATAGCCTTGAGTCCAACTGGCAGGGGCCAATTAAGGATAGCTTCTAGTTTTTTTTTATCCATTTGAAATCCAGACCCTGAAATTATACAGGGAGTGCAGAATTATTAGGCAAGTTGTATTTTTGAGGATTAATTTTATTATTGAACAACAACCATGTTCTCAATGAACCCAAAAAACTCATTAATATCAAAGCTGAATATTTTTGGAAGTAGTTTTTAGTTTGTTTTTAGTTTTAGCTATGTTAGGGGGATATCTGTGTGTGCAGGTGACTATTACTGTGCATAATTATTAGGCAACTTAACAAAAAACAAATATATACCCATTTCAATTATTTATTACCAGTGAAACCAATATAACATCTCAACATTCACAAATATACATTTCTGACATTCAAAAACAAAACAAAAACAAATCAGTGACCAATATAGCCACCTTTCTTTGCAAGGACACTCAAAAGCCTGCCATCCATGGATTCTGTCAGTGTTTTGATCTGTTCACCATCAACATTGCGTGCAGCAGCAACCACAGCCTCCCAGACACTGTTCAGAGAGGTGTACTGTTTTCCCTCCTTGTAAATCTCACATTTGATGATGGACCACAGGTTCTCAATGGGGTTCAGATCAGGTGAACAAGGAGGCCATGTCATTAGATTTTCTTCTTTTATACCCTTTCTTGCCAGCCACGCTGTGGAGTACTTGGACGCGTGTGATGGAGCATTGTCCTGCATGAAAATCATGTTTTTCTTGAAGGATGCAGACTTCTTCCTGTACCACTGCTTGAAGAAGGTGTCTTCCAGGAGCTGGCAGTAGGACTGGGAGTTGAGCTTGACTCCATCCTCAACCCGAAAAGGCCCCACAAGCTCATCTTTGATGATACCAGCCCAAACCACCTCCACCTTGCTGGCGTCTGAGTCGGACTGGAGCTCTCTGCCCTTTACCAATCCAGCCACGGGCCCATCCATCTGGCCCATCAAGACTCACTCTCATTTCATCAGTCCATAAAACCTTAGAAAAATCAGTCTTGAGATATTTCTTGGCCCAGTCTTGACGTTTCAGCTTGTGTGTCTTGTTCAGTGGTGGTCGCCTTTCAGCCTTTCTTACCTTGGCCATGTCTCTGAGTATTGCACACCTTGTGCTTTTGGGCACTCCAGTGATGTTGCAGCTCTGAAATATGGCCAAACTGGTGGCAAGTGGCATCGTGGCAGCTGCACGCTTGACTTTTCTCAGTTCATGGGCAGTTATTTTGCGCCTTGGTTTTTCCACATGCTTCTTGCGACCCTGTTGACTATTTTGAATGAAACGCTTGATTGTTCGATGATCACGCTTCAGAAGCTTTGCAATTTTAAGAGTGCTGCATCCCTCTGCAAGATATCTCACTATTTTTGACTTTTCTGAGCCTGTCAAGTCCTTCTTTTGACCCATTTTGCCAAAGGAAAGGAAGTTGCCTAATAATTATGCACACCTGATATAGGGTGTTGATGTCATTAGACCACACCCCTTCTCACTACAGAGATGCACATCATCTAATATGCTTAATTGGTAGTAGGCTTCGAGCCTATACAGCTTGGAGTAAGACAACATGCATAAAGAGGATGATGTGGTCAAAATACTCATTTGCCTAATAATTCTGCACTCCCTGTATAGCCCAGAAAATGCACAGTGTCTATATCAAATTGACATTTCTCTAATTTACAGTAAAGTCCATTTTCTAAGAGTTTAGAAAGAACCAACCTAACGTGAGTATGGTGGTCTTTAATATTCTTGGAGTAGATTAGAATGTCGTCTAAGTAGACAATAACAAACATATGTAAATATTCCCTTAAAACATCATTAATGAAGTCTTGAAAGACTGCTGGGGCATTGCATAACCCGAATGGCATGACCCTATACTCGTAGTGACCATATCGAGTATTAAAAGCAGTCTTCCATTCGTGCCCTTTTTTAATCCTAACTAGATTGTATGCCCCCCTCAGATCCAATTTCGTAAAAATAGTTGCCCCTTTTAATCTATCGAAAAGTTCTGTGATTAGAGGAATAGGATAGGCGTTACGTATAGTTATTTTGTTTAAACCCCGATAATCAATACAGGGCCTTAAGTCCCCCTCCTTCTTGGAAACAAAAAAAAACCCAGCGCCAGCAGGGGAGGAAGATTTAGTGATAAACCCCTTTCTTAAGTTTTCTGTGATATATTCCTCTAGTACCTTATTCTCGGCTACCGAGAGGGGATAAACTGTGCCTCTAGGGGGCATAGTGCCGGGTAATAAGTCAATGGGACAGTCATAGGACCGGTGTGGAGGTAATTTTTCTGCCTCTCTAGGTTCAAAAACTGCTTTTAAATCCCAATATTGTCTGGGTATCAGAGTGGTTAAAGGTTCCATAGTAGGTACATTAAGTAGACCTACGTTTTTAATAGGGGTAATACATTTTCTGTGGCAAGTCTCACTCCATTTTACAATTTATTTTTTCTCCCAATCTATAGAAGGGTTATGTTTAGAGAGCCAAGGAAAGCCAAGAATAACCGGGAAGATGGGAGAAGTGACTTGTTGCAGGATAATAACCTCCTTATGCAGGGAACCTACGGATAATACCACTGGAAGAGTCTCTTGTGTAATAAATGGGATAGATAATGGTCTACCATCTATGGCCTCAACGGCCAAGGGTGTTGATCTATTGTGAAATGGGAAAGCATGTTCCTGACCGAATCTATGATCAATAAAATTTTCGGCCGCCCCAGAGTCTATTAAGGCAATGGTTGGCACTTTTTTCTTTTCCCACTCAATAACAATAGGTAGAAGAAGCCTATGATCTTTTTTATCATTAAAGGAGGACATACACATTACACCCAAGGCCTGTCCTCCATGAGGGCTTAGGTGCGGGAGTTTTCCGGCCGGTTAGGACAGGTTGAACGAGAATGTCCCTTTCGGCCACAATATAGGCATAGTCCCTCCCTACGGCGGTATTGTCTTTCCTCCTCAGACAAACGCGTGACTCCCAGTTGCATTGGTTCTGGAGGAGCGACTGTTGTTGTCTCGGAGGAAGGATAGGTTAAAGCTAAGCGTTCTGGCACCCGTCGAGGTGTGTCTCTAGTATTCTGCCTGTGTCTAAGATGCTCATCAATGTGGGAAAGGTATGTGATCAATTCCTCTAGCACATTGGGTAGGTCTCTAGTGGCAACTTCATCTAGGAGTTTATCTGAAAGCCCGTTCATGAATACGTCAATAAACGCTTGTTCATTCCATCTAACTTCGGCTGCATGGGTACGGAATTCTAGAGCGTAATCAACAAGAGAACGAGAACCCTGTCTCATACGTAGCAAGGTCTTGGCAGCATTAGTTCTCCTCCCTGGAGGATCAAAAGCCCTCCTAAAAGCTGCGACAAATTCTACATAGTTAAACACTACCGGGTTATCGTTCTCCCACAGAGGATTTGCCCAAGTCAATGCCCTATCGACCAATAAAGTAATGATGTAACCTATCTTTGCCCTATCTGTAGGGTATGCTCTCGGATGAAGCTCAAAGTATATACTAATTTGATTCAAAAAACCTCGGCAGCCTTTAGGATCACCCCCGTAACGGAGAGGGGAGGTAGCATGATTAGTAGTACCCATAGTAACCATTTCCATGGGTTGTTCCTGTGGTCTGAGTACTGGGTTTTGCTCCTCCGGTTGGAGATGGGCAGTACGAGCAAGCAAGGTTTGTACCGCAATAGCGAACTGGTCCATGCGATGGTCCAGTTCCTCAAACCGGTCATCAGGTGCCGGTCCGAGAGGGTTAACACCTGCAGGGTCCATGGCCCTAGTGTAATGTCACGACAGTGACCAAAGTCACAACAGTGACCCCTTCACACAGCGTGAAACCCACAGAAAGACGGTTACCGGACCTTAGAATGGCCGGACTAGCGTCTGAGAATAGTCAAGAGAAATAGCCAGAGGTCAAGGGAATACGGAAGACGGGCACACGATTATCCAAGCCAAGATATGGGAAACCAGAACACAGAATAGTCAGAGAAATAGCCAAGGGTCAAATACCAGGAAGAACAATCAGAAAAGATAGCACCAGGGGACTTAAACAAGAACCACACTAGGGCATCTGACAAGTGTCATGATAGCCCTTTTATAGTGTGGGTTCTTTGGCTTTAATTTTGTAGCCACGCCCCCAAAAAGTCCGGGAGCGTGGCCACGTTTGAATTTTGGCGCCATTTTTAGTCTGACGTCGGCGCGCATGCGCCGCATCATAAATGTGGGCGTGATCCGAGCGGCCGGCGTCAGAAAGGCTGAGCCGCCCCCCGGAAGGATCGGAGGAGGACCCGGCGCTGCGCGGGATCGGCGGGGAAAGGTAAGCGCTTGTTACAGGCTGGAGAGAGATTAGGGGAGTGGAAGCAAATCGGAGTATTGTCAACAAATGGTTGCAATACAAAAGAGTTAATAAAGTTACCAAGATAGGCAGTATAAATGTATGCATTGGACTTTGCTGAGAGGGGGGCGGGGGATGTCAATATGTGTGATAAAATTGCATTGGGGAGAAAAACAAGGACCTATAGAAAGACTAATATAGATTGAGTTTGTAGGTGGTGGATGGAAGGAAATGTAAAAAAGTGGTAAATGTAGAGAGTAACAGTGAGAAATTTGGATAAACAGCTGTTTGAAGAGTGGAGCTAGTAGCTGGTTACCATAATTAGGTAAGTAGGTGAGTCATTATGTTAAGACATTATAAACACATGAATAAGGGACTGCACACAATTCTCAAAAAATGGTTAAAACAGGTTAGAGGGTCAGCTTAGTTCAATTTTGTAAGAATCATGCACTAAGAATTAATGGTCCATAGAGTTGACAAGAAACAAACATAGGCATGGTGACATAGATACTATGCATGAAATATTCTAATATCTCAGTATACAAGATGGAATTATAGTACAAAAATATCACACAGATAACGTAGCAAACTGGCAAAAAGAAAAAACAGCACATATAGGTGGCGTGCTGAGTAGCTTTAATATCACAGGTATACCTTACAGCAGTTAAAGGACCACTCTAGGCACCCAGACCACTTCAGCTTAATGAAGTGGTCTGGGTGCCAGGTCCAGCTAGGGTTAACCCATTTTTTAATAAACATAGCAGTTTCAGAGAAACTGCTATGTTTATGAATGGGTTAAGCCTTCCCCTAATCCTCTAGTGGCTATCTCATTGACAGCCACTAGAGGCGCTTGCGTGCTTCTCACTGTGATTTTCACAGTGAGAGCACGCCAGCGTCCATAGGAAAGCATTGAGCCGAAGGGGCGGAACGGAGGAGGAGAGAAGGAGGAGAGCTCTCCGCCCAGCGCTGGAAAAAAGGTAAGTTTACCCCTTTTCCCCCTTCCAGAGCCGGGCGAGAGGGGGACCCTGAGGGTGGGGGCACCCTCAGGGCACTATAGTGCCAGGAAAACGAGTATGTTTTCCTGGCACTATAGTGGTCCTTTAAGGCAAATCAGTCTTCTAAAATAGCTCGGTGGTTCTGCATCTATATTGACTAGTTCTCAGGAGCCCTTCTGAGACTGTGTTATTGCTTGCTTGTGTGTGAGATAAGCTTTTAACATCTGACGTTAGATGTCAATGCATCACCATACCTCTCAGCTTGCCATGATGCCCATGTATTGGTATACACTCTCAGATATGCACACAGATAGAACTGCAATGACAGACATATTTCCAGATATACACAGACATACCACTACTCTTTCCTACACAAAGAAAACAGAGATACATGCTTACAGATACATTCTGAGATACACATATGTATTTACAAACAAAGACACACATTTCCAGACTCAAACAAATATTAGCAATGAAGAAGAGTGGGAAAAAAACACCCAGTAAACGTAAAAAAATCTCATAACAACCAGGAAAATATAGTCCAGGAAAAACGAATCCTTGGCAGATCTATAATATTAATAATAAACATAACAGAGCGTAATGCAGTATAATAATACTAAAAATGTGATATTTGGTAGAAAACTCAGTTTTACATATATAACTCTTATCTTTAGTGTCTATACTCTCTTCTTTTTCGAACAAATATTCAATCATATACTCCCAATCCGAGGACAAGAGAGGGGCCAGGGCTATGCTCTCCTGATCTGTTCAGAAGAGCATGTGTTAGAGACCAAGGCTGTAAAACAAAAACAATTAGAGGGTCAGGTTAGTGCAATTTTGGAAGCAGTATACGCTAAGATGTAATGGTTCACAGAGTTAGCAAGGAACAAATATAGGTCTGGTGACATAGATATTATGGATGGCACATCTGACACAACCTGATTTCAAATCTATAAATACAAAGCCAAGCTTAAAACATTTCTGTGTGCCTGTTAAATACAGTCGTGAAGCACTGTAGGCAGTACACAAGTACTGCTCCAATGAAATTGATCCACTTGTTGACCAATAAATAAGTATAACCAAGTATTTCTCTTCTGTACAATTTGATCCATATTACGCACTCCCAGTTATCCTCAATACAGAGAATGTATGGACTGGTTAATTGCATGTCGTCATGCAATGATTTTGGATGATGTTTTAAAATAAAATATCAAATATCTATAAATGTCTGTTTTATATATTATATAAAAGACATGTTATACTTGTTTTCAGTCTATGTCAAATGACATGCTTAAAGTTATACATTGTATTATTTTCTTACATCTGGTTTAAGCGGATTAATTTTAGTATTGGAAAGATTTCAGATCATATGAGAATTAAATTTTCAAGAATAGTTTAAATTGCATAGAATACACAGAGTTCTGCAAGTTACTAAATTATTCCTAATATCAAGGGTGCTCTAAGTCAAGCAAAAATAATCCAATTGTATGATAAATTATCATTTAAACAGGCAACTATTGTAGGCCAACTCTGGAAAACATCATGGAAATATATTTAATCTGGGATTGGAATAATTTCCCCTGGGACATAGAGTGACTGGATAAGGAATTGCTTAAACATTAGCCTAGACAGATATGTGTGATTGTTAAACAATAACCTTGTATCGATCAAATTTGGAATTATTATTTGCAAGATTTATTGGATTTATTGACATAGAGTTGTGTATATAATTACAACAGTTTAGTGAATAATGCATAAGTTGTTCAAATTCAGCGGATGTTGTAGCTAAAGATATGAGATAATATATAAGTTACTATTAAAATAATAAAATCCAATGTGTGTTTTATAAAATAGATAGGTATCTAGATAGATAATGGCAATGACATTTTAAAGTGATGATATGGGCAAAATATTGTCAGCCAAAAAATTAAAATTGCCTGAAATTGGCTCTTTTGCCAGTGCATTTAAGTGATATTTCCATGTTCAATTCTTGTTGACTATGGGGTAATATACAATCCAGCGTGGCTGGTATCATATGAGTATTTTCACAATCAAAGAAATGTCACAACCTTTTCCTGCCAGTAACAGTACCCAAAGTATGATCAACACAGTATCACGCTACTTAAAATCAGTGTTATAAGGTGACTTAATATCAAACTACTTCAGACATCACATGACCTCAAGATCGATAATTGGGTATCTCAATGTTGATGATAAAATGGGTCCATTGAGGAACCATCTTTTGTATTGCAATGGTGATGATAATAGATGGTGTGTGTCATTAACTTGTTCGAAATAGATATGGTTTTGTGTATATGTTTCTTAACTCATATTATTTTGGGTATAATGTAAAAGTACATTTTTATGTTAACAAATTCACTTTTTTGTTTTGTTGCAAACATTATTATTTGTAATTTATTAACTTGATTATTAAGTTATCAATAGTATATGTTTAATGGCAATGCGTGTAAACTTTATCAGTACAGGATAGACATTCAAATGTGTTTGTCCTTTTACATGTTGAACATAATAGATGTCAAATGATAACTGTGACAAACTCCCCTTTTCAAGTGAGTTTGCCACAAGTTCCTGGAGGAACCTGCTTGCCAGCCTCCTGCCTACTGACTATGGACCTGGTAAACTGTGATGTATGTTTGCACTATATGGTTCGGGAACCGAACAGCCACAGGAACTGGAGACCACCCTGGAGCTTGTTAAGCCTAATTGATAATTTGTAGCAATTTCCACCACCAGTGTTCTCGGTGTTCGTCTGGGTGGCCACAATTCCTATGGACAATGACGAGGTGGCGAACATCTTGTTCGCATGAACGCAGGCAGCGGTGTTTGGTCGTAGAGTTCATGAAACTATTTTTGGATACTGAAACTCCCGAACACAACTGGACTTCCATAATCGCCTGCGTTCGGTTTGACAACACTTAGAAAGACACTGTTCAGTGGAAAAGGGGAACCAGCTCCAGAGTAAGACTATTGACTATGATTGGTAGTTTGTTTATTTTTAAACTACAGAACTAGGGCGACCACAAGCCCTGATTCTCTGGAACTGTTTTGGGCATGGGGCCATTCGTGCGGTCGGTCAAACAAATGAGTAACAGGAAATTCCTGAACCCCTGAACTGATCTGGGTGATTTTTAGATATGTAGGTCACCCAGATCAGGGCTATCAGGGGATGTAACTTGTGGGGTTTTTATGTAATTTAGGATACTTTTGTGGTGTTTGGGAAAAGTATGCTTTTTCTGTGCTTGGAGATAATTGGATTAGATTAACACAGTTCCTGATCCAATTATCTCCCAGGCACAGAGGAAGGATTATCTGATTTTGTATGGGAGTGTCTTCAGAAGAATTGAGTGTTTAAAGTAAGGAATAGAGCCCTCTTCCACTAAGACAAAAAGTGTAAAAATGGTGTTGAAAATTTAGGTACATCATTAACATGTCAATAATATTTAAATAACAGATTGCACCCTTTTGTTCTGAGCCGTCACATTAAAAAAGTAGTGTGAGTTTTGTTTTTTCTTTTTATACAACCATTAATGTATATAATCATAATAATTAGAGATAACTAACTACACTGCTAGATTTCTGGACAAGTAAAAAAATAAACATAATCAGCAAATTATCCTACATATGGCAAAGATGTTTAAAAAATTAATAATACCAAGGATTAATCAGGAACTGTGAAGAATGAATGGATTTGCAAATATTAGGCCTAACAAGTTAATATTAAAAAAATAAATTGCTTTAATACACTTTATTATATTGCATGTAATAATTTTAGGGTGACTTCATGATGGTGACATCAATGTATTCGTAATGTAAATATAATGATGGGGTAAACTCTGCTTTTGGTAAGTACTCTGAAGCAGATCAAAGGTGTAGATGTTGAGACCAGGATATGTGTGCCAGATTACTAACACCAATGGACTCTGCTTAATGGTCACTCTCCATGACAGGAGGTAGGTATTTAATTATCATCTTCTAAAGCAATTAAAGCATTCCTTGTTATGATCAACAATAACTTGACTATATAAAAATGTTTTACTTTAAATCAATGGTTCCCAACCTTTTTTAAACTTGCATACCTCTTGGTAGCCCATTTCCATAAGTGCTACCCCTCATAATCTCAAAATGTTTTAATTAATATAGTTACTGATACGTTCTTTCACCGAAAATAAGTCCAGGTCTTATATAAATTTTTCCCCCCTAAAAATGCACTAAGGCTTTTTTTGGGGGATGTCTTCTTTTGTGGAAAAATGGTAGCAAGCATGGTCTTCATTCGGGGGAATTCCCCAAAACATAGACCAGCTCACTAGGGCATGGAATCCCGCTAATTTATTTTGGGGGAAATTTTCTAGAACATAGATTAGTTAACTCTCAAATTGAATTCCGCAAATCTATGTTTGTGGAAAATTCCCCGAACATAGATTAGTGAACTAGTGACTAGGGCTTATTTTTGGGGTACGGCTTATATTACGAGCATCCCCCTAAAATAAGCAAGTCTTATTTTCGGGGGATGTTTCATTTTTGGGGAAACAGGGTATTTCAAATGTATACATTTTTCTCTGCCCCATCTCCCCTTGTTCTCTACCCTTGGCTCCCCTGCTTCCCCTCTGCCCAGGCTCTCTCTGCTTATCCTCTGCCATCGGCTTCACTGGTCTTCTGCCTCAGGTTCCTCCTCTGCCCCAGGTTCCTCCTCTGCCCAAGGTTTGCCCCCCTTTGCTGCTCGCTCCCCCCATTGTGGGTGGCTGGGTCTGTGCCAGCTGGGAAGAAGTGGCCAGCTCTCACTACCGCCCACCACTCCCTGCAGATAAAATGGGGCCAGGTCACATTTTTAAAGCAATGCAAGGCATGGACAGGCCCCTGGTGGCACATGTCTATTGGGTTGGGTTTTGTATTATCTCAATAAAAAATGCGTAATTAAATACAAGTTTTTTGGGGGGTATATTTACAAAACAGGGATTTGTATTTATTTTGTATTTGAGCAGTGGAGTGTCCCTTTAACATACCATTGGTAGAGAGAGGATCCAGGCTCTCCAAGTATCTTCAATTGTATTTATTTGGATAAGTGAGACACAGCTCACTTCAGCCTGAATCCTCTTTCTACCACTGACATCTACTCCCTGGAGCACCTGGATCTTCACGTGATTGGAATGCGGTTAGTTTTTAATCTTTTTGCAAATACTGATACAGCCCTTTAAAATACCATATCATGACATGTTTAATTTAATCAATATTTTATTCGGGGAAGAATGCTTTCAATGCCCTTCTTTATATGGAGAAACAATTGTTTTTTTTCAGTGATTTTAAATAGTACCTATGTCTGATAACATTGCATGTACTGAAAACATTTCCTGTTCTTAACTCAGAATAAAGTACTGCCTCAAGGACCGTTGTCTAATATTCGTTCAGTTACTTCAATTCATCTTCTTAATTTAATGTACAATAAACTGTGTTAAATGACTCCATTTTCAATCTCCCCTGTGATTAATGTAACCAAATATAATGTGCTTTATACATTTTAGAAATCAGTGCTACTATTTAGTACAACACTTATAAGAAAAAAATAAATACTTTGTAATCAAGAAAGAAATGTAACCAGGTAGAAAATATCTTATTCTTTGTTGAAGGATTTCACTGTTTTAGCCTAGACATTACTTGACCCAACAAAAAAGGGATTACAGTACAATAGCAAACTCAACTATAGCAATTATCTTTAAAGACGGAATAGAAAAATTAAGAGATTAGTAGTGAATAGGCAAGAGACAGTGCTTGAAAGAAGTTACATCAATATTATCCTATCAAATTATGGGGAACATGATGTAATACAGAAGCATAAACAATTGTCATCACCTAGTTACTCAGTTGACGATGAGCATTATGTAGTGGAAAACCACCTGCTGTAAATCAAAAATGTAAAAAATGAAAAATAAAATAAAAGGTTACTCCTGATATGGACCTCTTTCTCACCGTACCTATATGAATTTGGCACAGGACTGCCAAAGCCCTTAAGATGATAAATGTCAGTGCAAATGGGAATATCGTAGTATATCCATCTTGACTTGGCCTTGTGGATGGGATTCGTCAAGCATTATAATAGTTGTTTGAGAGGATCATGTCATCAAACCCCCATTGTACTGTGTTGCAGTTCCCATCCACTGTATACAAATAAATGCCGAAAACTCATAAGTGAAATCATTTTTCATTTCAACACCCAAGTGGTTCTCCATAGTGATTATTAAAATAAATAAATAAATAAAACGTGACCCTTCAAAGTCCACATTCAAAGACATATTAACACATAGGTCTAGGGTGGTTTGTTATTTGAACAACAAGGGAGGTAGGTGTTTTTTTCCCCTCAATTGATTTGTTAAATTCAGTTAATATCAGGAAGTATTACTTTAATGAGAGGGTAGTGGATGCATGGGATAGCCTTCCAGTTAAAGTGGTAGAGGTTAACACAGTGAGGGAGTTTATAGTATAGGCATAAGGCTATCCTAACTATAAGATAAGGCCAGGGACTAATGAAAGTATTTAGAAAATTGGGCAGACTAGAAGGGCCGAATGGTTCTTGTCTGCCATCACATTCTATGTTTCTATGTAGTAGGAGTGCATGTTGCTCATGATCTATATATGAATGACTGTATTGAGTTGGTTATAAGCATGTGAAACTGTAGAGTTTTGTATCCGTAGAGTTTTGTATCCATACACGTATTAGTGAAGATAGCTAGTAATATATACTTTTTGTGCATTTCGGAGTTTAGTTGCTTACATATGTTTGTGCACGTGTATGGGGATATTTCTGTATTCATGCATGTTTACATAAATGTGTCTAGTTATATATTTCTGTGTGACTTGTTATGTATGTGTTTGTGTGTGCGTGCACGTTTACACATAGTACACATATTATAGATATTCTTTCGATCACGTTGCACATATCTATATGCCCAGAAATTAAAGGAACATTGCACATACTTCTCAAAGGAGCATTTGTAAGATAAAGAAACAATGTACATAATAGAGTGAAACATTTGTGTGGCTTGGCCTTGGGCAGCAAAAACGTCACATACATTACTGTTCACATAGCTCTGTGGAGTTTAAATAATTACCAAAATAGACTTTTGGGAGTCAGGAAATATTTTTACTACTTTTTAATGAACAAAATTATCCTAGCCTCATCGTACTCTGTGTATTAAGGGAATGCTCCTGAATGATGTGAGCTTAAAGAAACTCTTTATTTAAAGTACAAAAACTCTTTTTTGTGAGTCTCTCACCACTAGTCCAGTGGAGGGGGTTGTGGTGAAAGAGATTTCTTTCTTTGTTAACAAAATGATTCATTATGCTCCTGTCACATATTGTCAAAATCTTTCTTTTTTCATGTGTTTTGCTTTAAAGTTGAGCAGGCGGTCTGATTTCTACCCTCAAAGCACATGTACAATTCAGAAGCATATGGCCGAAATGTTTTAATAAACACAAATTGAAACATAATTTTAATGTGGGTAAAGATTTATGTTTTGATTGCTCTCTGGGCTGTTGGTAGGTGCACTGTATCAGATTTTCATCAATAAGGAGCTCAAGGACTAATTATGATGCAAACATGGTCTTGAGTTTGTAATTTGTGCACAAAAATAAAAAAAATATCTGCTGTCACTGCTGCAAAGGGCGATACCTTTTGCCAGCCTCATGCTGCTGCCCATTGAAACAGTGTGCATCATTCGCTTGTCCTTAGTTAGTCCTTACTAGGGCTGAGTCAGGAATCTAGCAGATGCTGCGTGCGTATACAGGATCTCTCATTGCCGATACACACATTTTTATGGAATAAAACAAAACCTCACGCTGGGAACTAACTTTTGTTTTATATGTATAAAGCACTCATGGGCCATCACTGTGCATAAAAATAACCCAATATATTGCGCAAAGAGTCATATTGAAAACAAACGCTATGAAGTGATAATCAAACAGTGAGGCTGAGATACACTGTTACTTTGACAGAAATTAAATGTGACAATTAACATTTTTAGTGTTGGAACAATTGGTATCAAATTACACACCGAGGAGTGCTGAGCAGATCCTGCACACTCTCTGGAGCAAACAATTGATAAAGTTCTAAAGATGCAAACTCCAGTTAGGAGTTTCAGGATTCAGAGGAAGGCAAACTGTGCATCACTGATTTCAAAATTTATGTTTTTCTTGTCTTCCTTTAAAGGACACTGTGATCTAAATACTATTATAAAGAAGAAATTGAGAAAATGTCTATATATTTTTTTCCCCCTAATATTTAGTTTTTTTACCCCTAATTTTTTTAATTAATATTTCATCATACATAATACTATTTATGATGAAATATTAATAAAAAAAAAAAATTAATAAAAATGTTTTAGCAATATAAATTAATATAATTGAGTGGGTGAAATTAAATAATTTGTAGTATTTATCTCACAAAAAAGATACTTCAGCTAATCACAAAGTGATTTGCATAAAAATATCATTTACTTAGCAGCAAAAATAATCTTATAGTTAATAGTCATTTAGCTTTAGAGCTTAGAAGCAATCTGGATATGCACCTTTTTTTATTCCATTGGCTTGGCACATGTAGTTCCATTCCTGGACAGAATGGAGCAAAATGTCCACCATTCCTCTTCCAAAATGGAGAACCTTCTCTCTCTGTTCCAACATGGCGTGTCAGTCCATGTGTGATTACCCTTATGCCTTTTTTACTAACAGGTGGTGTGTCTCAAACTGCATTGGTTGCAAACAAAGGAAGGCAGTCAACTAATTTATATTACTAATAGGAATTGTTATTCCTGTAAACATTATTATGCATACTAATTGTATTTACTGTGTTACAAAATTCACATTTTTTACAATCTACTTTTTGAGTAGAAAATGGAATTGTTTCACATACATAGTGAATTTCACATGGTGTATGAGCAAAGACCCTATGTTTGCACTCTGCTTTATCCAAGTATAGCAATATCCATATACACATTTCCTAGGTTTTGGAGAAAGTATTGTGGTTACATTTATAGTAATGCCCACATTTTGACTTGCTTCTTTTCTTGCTAAGAGCATTTTATGGGGGGCTTTTTGGTATAGTGACAATATCTATGTCACCATACTGACCAGTGTCAAACTTTGATGCTACGTTAAACTCTCCCTCAACACTAATCTAATCTTATGTATTTTTTTTCTCTCAAATAATTGTATTTTTTTTGAATAAAGCTGATAGATGTGATTTTGGATTACGTTTTGGGGTTATAGTGTGATCAACCTGGCCAGTCAGAAAACAAAATAAATAAATAAAATAATATAAACAAGTCTAATAATAAACATGTGAAATTATGCATTTTAAAAATATTATGGTTGTTTCCAATTTAAATATATAATCTAGTTTGGGTTAGCATTATGATTAGGTGGATTTATTTGGTGAAATCCAGACATGAAGGATATTCTTTCCGGCAAAAGCTAGAACCATATGAATAAACCTAGCATTTTTAGGAATACTGTCAAAACAGAAAGCAAAATGGGCTCCTCTGGGGTAGTGGTACCTAGAAAAGCAATAGGAAGTCAATATATGTTTGGATTTCCTTTCAAAATCCCCTTGTCTTAGAACAGTCTTGAAAACAATGAAAGTAGTCAACCTTCCTCCCTTACATTTCAGTATTTAGAGTAGAGTCCACCAGGTTTAGTCGATGAGTGTTAGCAGCTAACGTAATCTGGATTTCGAGACAAATTTGTTATTTTATAAAGCAACTGGAGAAAGTACAGTGGAACCTTGGAAATCGAACTTAATCCATTCCCGAAGGCTGTTTGAGTCCCGAAGTACTGAATCAACATTTCCCATAAGAATTAATGTAAAAATTAATCTGTTCGAGATCCCCAAAATTAAAGCATTTTACATTTATAAAATGCAGAGATCACTCTAATAATAAGCACCTTACATTTATTTGAGTGGTTCCTGCATTTCAACTTGCTAAAATGTACTGTTGGCCATTAGAGACACTCCTCACTTACCGACCGGGTTCCGTTCCTACGACCCAGTCGTAGAACGAATTGGTTGGTAAGTGAGGAGTTAATTGGTCTTAAGTGCGACAGCTCGCACTTACGACTGTGGTAACTTAACGACCAGCTCTCTCGTGGGGGGGCAAGTACGAGCCATCGTGAGAATTAGAGGCATTCCCTGCTCTGCTGCGTTCTTCTATGTTCTGGGATATTTCCCTAAACATAGATTTAAGGAATTCCCCACTCTGATGTGTATGTCTGTGTTCAGCGACATTTCCCTGAACATAGACAAACGCAGAAGAGCAGGAAATCCCACTAATCTATGCTCGGGGAAATTCCGTGAGGGATTCCCTGCTCTGTTGCGTTAGTCTGTTGCGCACCTACCTATGTGCTAGAGGACAAGGTCTGGTTGTCCACACAGAATATAGGTTTGTCCTGCCCCTCACAGAAGTTGGTACTGCGTTACATAGGGCCTTTCACTATATCCAAGATCATATCTCCTGTGGCTGTTCGCCTAGACCTCCCTTCCAGCTACCGATTATACACGGTTTTCCATGTATCCTTACTAAAGCCATGGAGACCCAATAAATTCCCTTTCAGTATTGTTGCTCCACCCACTCCAGTGGTTGTAGATGGCTCTGAAGAATTTGAAGTCCAGGAGATCCTCGACTCCAGATGTCGTAGGGGTAACCTGGAGTATCTCATCCACTGGAAGGGGTATGGTACAGAGGAACAATCCTGGGAGCCAGCCAGGAATGTCCATGCACCTGCCAAGGAGAAACCCTGGATGGCCAACCCTATTTTGTGCCCTAAATTTGCATCTAGGGAGAGGGCTCTGTCACTGTCCTCGTGGTGAGCCGTAGCGCATGCCGCCCTCCAAGCCTCCTCTCCCAGGTCTATGGCAGTTCCCTTTCTCCCTCTTGCACGCCGTCACGGCAAGATGGCGGCCGCCATTCGGACAAGAGGTTCTGGGCAGGGAGGGCAAGAAGAGCTGCAGATCTGGTAGGGGAGGGCATGTCAGGTACTGTGATGTAAACTGAGATGGCGCTGAGTCCCTGACCTCCTTTTATAGACCCTGCTTGATACGCCTGCTGGAGGGAGGTGGCTGATCACATGACACTGTCTCCCTATTTAAACCCTGCACGCCTCTCAGTCAGTGGTTGGTTATTTTCCTTGCTCCTGTTTCCTGGCCTTTTGACCTGATTCCCTGTTTGCCTCCCTGCTTCCTGATCCTTGGACACCTGATTGATTACTCTTCCCTGTTTGCCTTCCTGGTTCCTGATCCTTGGACTCCTGATCAACTACTCTTGCCTGCTGCCTGACCTGACTCTGGATTGTCTGACTACGTCTTCTGATTTGCCCTTTCTTGGCTGCTTCCCAATAAAGACCTCCGTCCCACCACGGACCTTTCAGGAACCTGTACTCACTCCCAGGTGCTCCTGAAGGTCGTGATTGTAAGGGAGTGCTGTTCTGCTGCAATTTGGTTCCATCAATGCTGCAAAATCCCAGGTGGGTGTGACACTCTTTTTCAATGGAAAGGTACTAAAACATTTACACATCATCTTTCAAAAGTAGTAATGGAGGGAAAGAGTGCAAATTTAAAAAATCATGCTCTTTGTGATGAGACTTGAGAGTTATTTATTAAAGTCTGATATATAAAGCAAGATATCCTCTGCAAAAGCTGCGATGTCTATTCGACTTGCATCAATAGAAATTCCAGGAGAAGTTTTTTGGGTGTGTAAGTCTATGGACTGTAAGTGAAACAGAAAGAATAATTGAACAGTCCAGTAAAATAGTTCTTATGGATGGTGTGATATTAAAACTGTATACAGTTAAAGGGGAGTACTAAATAGGGAGCAAAGATGTATAAATGAGTGAGTTGTTTAGTGGTTTAGTGAATTGTTAAAACTTTAATAAATTAAGGGTATGTATCAGGTGGGAGTCCAAGTTTAAGGAGAAAAGTTTTCAAAGTGTCTGTTTCCAGCAGATGGATCATGAAGCCATTAAATGTTGTCATGAGGATCTTGGTGAACACAACCAATATTGTAGAGCCAAGTACTGCAGGCTGCTGGATCACCATTATTAGAAAGCACTTTCAAGAGGTTGCATTTCTTAACAGGTATGAGTAAATTGTGAGTTTCCTTCGAATGAGTAGGGTGTCTTCCGTTTCACAACATATAGGGAAGTTGCTTTATACAGGCCACTCTGGAACTTAATAATGAAGTCCCTGGGACTGTAGCCAGGGCAGCAGGTGTTTTGGGGATCTGGAATACATCAAAATGCCTCACCATGAGAGGAGGTTTGGGAACTATTTGACAAGCAGGTGGTTCATTCCCAAAGTTGAGAGGTTGATATTCAGGAGAAATAGAGAAATCATCCATTTCCAGCTCCACTTGTCACTTTCTAACAAAACAATTGTTGTTTCAGTCACTATTTGGCAAATAATCCCTCCAGAAATATTGCACTTCTCTCATATATGACTTTTCAAAAATTAGTTAACAACCTGCCGGCTACATTATTTGCATTAAATATGATAAACTAAAATATATTCAACTTTTAGCATTCACTATGCTTCTTTGCGACACATGATGTTCATATATCATTTTCATATTTGTATTGCCTGTACTATATCTGTATACAGCTTCTATTAAAACTCCTCCCCAGTTTTACTCCTGTCTACTGATGCTAAAAAATAATTCAACAAGGTAGACTAATGTAGCTCCAATACTCCAATACTCCGGTCAAGTATCTCCATTTAATTCCCCTTGTACCTGGAAGAAAGGCTGTTTAGTGAATATAGGTCTTTTCCCCAGTAACTTCATGACACATAGTTCCGGGAGTACAACTGATTTTTATTGTCACAGCTCAGTCATTTATACATTGACCCCCAGCATTGGGTCCCTATTCAACTCAGAGTAAGCCTGCCCTTGTGACTCTGTGTCCTTGAGATAATTGAGCCAACCCTTGCCTAAACTAATTATAATTTTGGATACAGAGGTCACAACACAAAATACCCCAAAAAACACATAAAAAGAAGCAGGAACCCCAACATATTACAGATAGCTCTGGTCCAAATACCCAAGATGTTAAAATAGCGCCTGGAGAATAGACAATTCACCATTGGGGTAAATATTTGACAGGCTGCCAAAAAGAGTTTCATAGTAAACGTCTCTACGACCCGATCAAATGTCGGGATCTCCTGCAGACAAACAAAGGGATGCTCCCTTTGCACTCAGGGAGCAGTTGTTACTTTCAGTTCATAGTACCTCCCCTTCAAATAGCGCTCTTCTGGCGGGTCAGGAAGAGGGGCAAAACTGCAGGCAAAGTTGGCTGGAAAATGTGAGTAGGCACAGCTGGAGTTCCATATGTTTACTACAAAGTCCCACTACAGTCCTTGCAGCTCTCTGGAGTCAAAGCTTAGCCTGGGAGAGGGGGGCTCTTGCCTTTTTAGCAATGAAGGTTGGAAGAAAGAGGGCCACAGGTAGTGAATTAGTCTTTCGGTGAAAAGATGGGGAAATAATACAGGGTTTGTCACAAGTGGGAGTATATGTGGCTCCTCTTAGAAGGCTTTGGCTTTGGTACAAGCTTTAGCATATGGGTTAGGGCTCTTTATCTGATGCCTACCCAGATTGTCTTAACCTTTGGCCGTTTCAGGGTTTATAATCATAGTTGAGTTAAATGGCATAGGTGGACATTAAAACTGTAGATGGAGTTGGATCTTTTCTATCCCTAAGAAGTTCAAGGAGACCATTATTGGAGGGCCTCCCACTAATCAGGGAAGACTCCAACATCATCTACAGTTTTTATTGAGCTTTTTTACATAACTCAATTTTACATCCTTTTTGGAGATTAAGGGAAATTATGAGTTTAGATTTTTAAGGGAAAGAGAAACATTTGTTTATTGACACACACTATTGAAAAAATTGAGAATTCACACCAAGTAAATTGTTTTTGTGGATTGGTTGGGAGACAGTAGATTAACAATTTGATTTAATAAGCAATAAGTAGAGAAAACCACTGTTATGCTTTAACTTCAAGAGATTTTAAGAGCAGGAAAAAAATCCTGTTGGTTTTGGGGAAAATTGTTATACTTAGTCTGATCAGAGAGACAGAAATTAAAACTTTAAAATAATGATCATCATGAACAAATAAGATTTTTTTTTGTCAAAAAAGTTCAAACTATCTGACAGATGTTAGTGACTTAGCAAAATGACACCTCTTTGGTTATTTGGGCTTAAAGCTACAAGCCAATATGTCCTGAAAAGGTGACAATATTCACGTTTAAAAACATAGACGTCTGTATATTTCCTTCTTCTTTAGATCTTTCCAGTTTCAGGGACTTCCAAGTCCTTTTTTGACAAGGAATGTGCTGGGGAAATGAATCCAATAATATCAGCTTAAGAAAAGTGTGTCTGCTGTAACAGATCAGCACCATCTGGAAAGTACACAATTTTAAAGGCCTTCTTAAAGGATTTTCAGACATAAAAAGATGTAAAATTTACGATTTAAAAAAAAAAAATTCATAATTTCGAGTGTTATGAATCTAATTTTCTGCAATTTCCATTAGCTCTGTGGTTGATTTGATGCAGTCTCACTCAATCAAAGCTGGCTTGTCTTAGGGGTGTATTCACATCTGGATCAGCAAGGTTCAGTCTAAGACTGATTTAACAAGTTAAGATAAACGATGAATGAAATTGGTCAACAATCCACAGCTAACAAGTCAATTGCAAAGTCAGCTCTAGCAAACAAGACAAACTGCTGTGCTCATTCATAACCAGATCGACCTGAAAAAATAATCAATGTGTCCTCCAAGAATTACACATTGGTTATTCAAAAAATACTAGTTTGTACTTAACTGTTGCTACCATTCTGTCCTGATTGTTTATAAATACATATTAAATAAACACTATAGAGTTAGGTAAACATATCTGTATTCCTAATGCTGCAATCCTAATGCACTTTAATT
The DNA here is from genome assembly GCA_933207985.1 of Pelobates cultripes. Classification (NCBI taxonomy): domain Eukaryota; kingdom Metazoa; phylum Chordata; class Amphibia; order Anura; family Pelobatidae; genus Pelobates; species Pelobates cultripes. Next base: position 52,126,558 of record OW240924.1, on the reverse strand, counting down.
TGATAAATAGGTCCCCCTGTAATGACTAAATACAATTTAACTAAAGTAAAAGAAAACGCTGCCACAACCTCCTCCTTCAATGATGTAAGCCTGGAGGCGTGCCTCCAGGACGACGTGCCAATCCACTTCTCCTCATAAAGGAGCATTGGGCACCTTAGGCATGTGTGTGGCGCTTGCTGTGATACGCCTAAGATTCTGCCATAGACAATCATTGAATACAATTATTCTCTATGGCTCACGGTGATGGCCCTGTGTGTGCGTGTGTGACATCACGCTGTGTTATGGTATGAGAACAGAGAAGTAAGAATCCTTGAGTCTCTCTCTCTGCATGTCCGAATCGGAATTCCCAAACACCAACTCGTCTCTACCAACCACCCTCTCTCTTCCCTTTGTCCTAACTTTTAAAGGGCCAGACTCTCTGTACGTCATTAGTTGATAAGCCAATAGGAAGCCGTAGGTGTGTTCAATCTATGGATCGCAATTTAGGTATTTGATCCATAGAGGGCAGTCTTGCCTAACTAATCCTTCTTATCCAGGAAAGAGTTAACTTTTCCTGATGATGATTTTGACGTCATTTGGCTTATCTAAAATGACCACCATAACTTAGATTTGCTGTCAGTTCAAAGCGTTTGTCTCAGTCTTTGTGGCAACTACTTTGATCGTAATTTCTAAAATTGACAGTTCTAAACTCAATTTCACCCCTTACTTACAATGGAACCTTGTAAAATTTAGAAAGTAAAATTAATTACTTAGTCTTCTCTGTCACTAGTGTCTGTGTTTATGTAACACATTCCTTAGCTCAAAAAGTGGCTAGTTACAGAAAGTAAGAAGAAACTATGTGTCTTTGAATTTCTGAAAATAGCAAAATGGAGTCTGCTCTGTTCTGAGTGACTCTGGCAATATACACTTTTAATTTCTTTCTTAGCACAAAATGTCTGCCGATATAAATATTCTGCCAATGGAGACACTATGCCTCCCAACTATCCCTATTTCTGTGGGACAGTCCAAGTCTTTGTATTTTGTCCCACCTGACTTTGTTCCCTGATTTCCCCCTTTTAGGGACACCATTGAAGTGTCCCCAAATGTGTAGTGTGAGCACATGATTAGAAACACTCAGGGCACTAGGATCCTGCAGAGAGCACTGAAAGCATGCCCTGATCAAGTCTTGCCTTCAGTGGCCTGTTTGCTTGGCAGGAAACCAGGAGTGGATTCACACAAGGCTGACCTGCCAGTAATTCTGGTGACGTTTCTGTGTGGATCCTCTGCCTTTGGGCAGAGCAAGTGTTGCAACCAGTGGTGTATTTAAATATGGTGCTGCCCTAGGCATGACAGATCTCGGGCACCCCCTAATTTAAATGTACCTGCCCCTTCCTGTTAACTTAAACACATTTTGACTGACAGAGACACACTCACGGACCAGCACACACTCTCACATACACTGACACACACACATGTACTCACTGATTTGACACAATCTGATACACATACAATCAGTTAGACACATCCTGACAGACGCATACTCACTGACAGACGTATACACTCACTGACAGACGCACACAATTTTTCAGATACACACATTCACTGAAACACACACACTCACTGACAGACACACACACTCACACACATTCACTGAAACACACACACTCACTGACAGACACACATACTCACACACATTCACTGAAACACACACACTTACAGAAACACACACACACTCACTCAAATTCACTGATACACACACTCACTCACATTTACTGACACACACATTCACTGACACTCACACTCACTCACATTTACTGACACACACACACTCACTCACTCACATTCACTGACACACACACTCTCATTTCCTGACACACACTTTTCCCCACACTCACAATTATTATTATTATTATTATTATTTTTACATTAAAATCCACCCAGCCTCCCTACGTTTGGTATAGCTGGGTAGATTTTTCACCTGGGGTCCAGTGGGGCTGCTGGGTCAGAAGGCGGCCTAATGTGCAGGCAGGTGGGCGCTCTACATTTTCAGCAACGTAGCACTTTCCCCTCAGCTCTCTGCTCAGCTCCCTCCCGGCATTACTGCGAGTCGCGCAAGGGAGCTGAGCAGAGAGCTCAGGGGAAAGTGCTCCTTCGCTGCCTGCCCAGGAAACAACTGGCTGTCTGTACCGGGGCAAACAAGGTATTTGCCTGGGCATTTTGGGGTGGCGTTTTTTGCTGCCCCCTGGAAATTGCTGCCCAAGGCAAATGCCTTTTTTGCCTCATGGTAGACACATCCCTGGTTGCAATAGCTTCACTGGTCTGCCCCCCTTTACCCTCTCCCACCAGTGTCCCACTTTTTGGAAGGCCAATGTTGGAGAATATGAGACACACACTGTTACAGATACAGTATATGCACACAACCTTTGTAAATGAGAAACAATACAGGTAACAACTCAACTTTGATTCATGAAAAAACATACAAATAGATGGATTGTTGGTGACAATGTCACGGTATAAACTCATAGTGTAACCATATCTGAATAAAAAGCCAGGTCAAGGATAACTGAGGTTAGAGACAGAATGTACATAAGGAACCACAACTGGGCACTGACTAAAGCACAAAACACTCAATTTATAGTGTCAGTGCTTTAGCATTGAAACGTAAGGTGGTGCATCATTAGTGTAATGACAAGAACATGCGTTGCATCATACGAGAGGCGAAACGTCTGGTGTTCGAATTGCCAAACGCCTGTAGAGAGGGGTGTATGGCAGTGAGTTCCCCACTTGGCCGCCTGGAAGAGAGGGAAGTAATTATGACTAGCAAGAAATCCCAGCTCTCATATAAAAAGATAAAATTAGTCACACAGATGGGAAATCTAACTGCAGATCACAAGATTTTAGATTCAAAATGCTGCCTTTAAATCTGCTGTTCTAACAATGTTTTTGATTTTCTTTCTTTTTATTTATTTACTTATTTCAAACTTTACACTATAAACTTGGAACAAATTAAATGTTTCAACAAATAGTCAGGGACTCTGTAGTCTTTGAAGTGTCCATTATTTAGCAGGCCCTAAATACATTTGCTCTTTATGTGGTGCCTAATACTAATTACCCCCCCCCCTCTCGACTCTCTATGCACCGGGAGAAGTTGAAATGTAATCACTTCCTCAATGCACAGCAGACACACAGGGGAACATTTCTGGTTGCAAGGTATACAGGGCTTGGTCCAGAGATTGGGACTGTCGTAACAAAAAAAACTAGACAAGTTGCAAATACGCCATTTTGAGTTAAATTGTATGACATTATGCCAAATCACTTTTCAGTGAAGAACACTTTTGGTTGAAAGTTTTGATTATGGTTCAGTTGTAGATTTTTTTTTCCAAATCTGTTACTTTCACCTATACTTTTAAATTCACTTTTAATTTTTTTACAATTCACTGTTAAGTGAACAAACCCCTTTGTGTGTTATTTTTTTTTTTAAAGTAATATTTTATGTTACTTTATGGGGCCTAATTTCAGTGATATAGCAATGTGTTACATCATGGTCATCTGATAACCTTGGCAAGAAGAGGAAGATTATTTAATTTAGTTAATGGAAACTTTGCAGACTTAATGAAAGCAGAGTATACATATTACTGACTAAAAGGTCACAGATAAGAAGCGATAAAAATTTTTCTCTTTCAGCAGGTCACATTTATCTGTGGTCGTCAATTCCAATTTGCAGTGAACGTTCTCTCCGAAGAAGTGATTTCCCACACCGCATCAAAGTCTTGTTAATAAACATTTTGGATTCAATTTAGCTTGGTACCTGCTGTAATGTAAAATTACCTTAATTCATTCTCAAATTAATGCTCCTTCTGTTCATTCTTACGATTACAATATTTTAAAGAGCAAATTCTTCTAGTTTCATCCCCCAAAATAATCATTGCAATCATTTATTTATAATGCCAAAATATGATATTGTGCTGTGCAGACCTGATTATAATTATTATTACATTTTAACTAATTCACTAATTCTGTGGGTTATGAGATTTTGCTATATTTATTGATGAGTGGCAAAGTAGTCTGCCTTGTAAGAATTACTGTTGAGGTATTTATATTTTGTTGAGGTTATGTCAAATCACCAAGTTGTAAAATAAATAACTACAGAGAAGGCTGCCAGAAGGGCGTGACAACCGGTACTCCTTTACAGTTCCTTGCTAGGCCCCAAGGCCTGCTAATGTTATGTCTGTCACGAGCTGCATTATCATTCACCATTGATCTCCTGTGCAGAAGAGCTGGGAGGAATTGATATCAGATAACTTCTCCTGGCATGAGACAGAAGCCACGTGGAAAAGAAAATTTGCCTTAGAATAGCCTGCAGTCCCAAATGGAGGGTGGCTAAAAGACAGCTTAACATCTGTGTTCGTGGGAGTCTTTACATGTGTATGGCAGTGTGTGTCACTATGTATGGCGGAATTAATATCTTTGTGTGGCAGTGAGTATATGTGGGCACATTTGTGCGTGCCACACACATACACAAACAGATAAACAGAGACAATGTTTGTCCATGATAGTGGCAGTGTATAGTTGTATTGCATGTATGTGCCAGTGTGTGTCTATGAGTGTTTGTGGCAATGCATATCTGTAATGTGCAAGTGTCTATCTGTCAGTGTGTCTGAGAATGCATACCATTCACTGTGTGTCTGTAAGTACATGTCTGTGTGTATTGTGGTGTGTCCACTTATCAGTCTGTATTGGGAAGCCCAGCATATGATTATGTAGAGGCCACAAGTGTTCTAGTGACAGGTCTGACTACAGGTAAACACAGTTGAAACATAATCAAGGTTATTTTCTAGACTTGGGAGTTAATTCAGCTTCGAAATGAAATTCATCAGAATTTGGGCCAATGATCATACAAATTCCTGAACTGAAATAAAGCCAAATCATGAACCAATGGACAAGATGTTTTGTTTGATTTGTAATTTCAGCCATTGAAAGGTGTTTTTTTAGTTATTTAAGTGATGGGGGTACTAAATAGTGTTTTTAACATGTTTGTGCTCCTAACCATATAGTATCCCTTTACGGGACAGAGCAAATGTAATTGGTCAAGAATGAAAACCCTCATATGGAGCCACGATAGGCCATTCCCCACTTCTAAATTTCACTCTACATCACGTTCATAGCTTTCAATCATGAACAAGATATTTGCCTTAATGCACAAACATCCATTGTAGAATTGTAAAAGTTAGAGTCATATCTAGGGTATTTATCACACAGAGCAAATTTGTCTTTTGGCACCCCCTGAAATTTTTTATTTAATGGGGCACACTGTATTGCCTTTTATATTTTTTAGTACCATTAACTTAACACAGTCACTTCTTTCTATGGTGTGTAGGTGTGTGAGAATGTAGATGGGTTGTGTGAATGAAGGAGTGTATTTACTGTATTGATTCAAGATTGTTGACTGTAACAGGTGCCCTGATCCTGGATTTACAGTTTATTTCATTTCTGGACCTTATTTGTATTCCATTCGTCTAAAGCGGTATATAAACCAAAACAAACAGACTTTAGCCTAGCTGGTTCGTATACCAAACTCTTGGACCACCCAAAGCAGTCCATATGGGTGTCACCTGTGCATGGGAACTTGCATAAAAGGCCAGTGTGGCTACCATTAAACCATTCCTGCTTAACCCTCAACACGTAGCCTGGTCTCGTGATTGTAGGGAACCTGCTATAAAAGATAACATTAGTCACACAGATGGGATATACCACAGATATACCACTAGCTCTTGTAAGACCTTCACAACTTTATTGGATCCTGAATCGACTGAAATACCTACTGGAGAACATTGCAGCCCTGCTCCTACTAAGGGAAGAGGACGTCTCTAGCGGAATAGACCCCTTTATTCTCAGGATGTCCGTCACATTGACCTTTAGTAGTCAGACAGACAGAAAATTGACTTACACAGACACCTTTATTGTATTATACAAAATATATACACTTTACACTACATGCTGTGCACATTTTGTGCCTTATTTTCATTTTAACACCAGCCCAGAGCTTGTTTTATACATAAAATTGTTATTTTTTATTTGTCAGTATTTGCTATTTCCTTTGCTATAAACTCATTTATGCTTACAAATGAAATGTTAGCCGGAAAACAGCAGGAAAACAGCAGGAAAACTATTGAACAAAGTCCAAACAGACACCGACAGAGTAAAATATGTTCATTCTCTTTTCACAGTCAAATGTGTCATTTGATATTTGTGTAGAAAGAAAAAATGTTTCATCAACAGCAGCACAAATGATTTAACATCATTTCTGACCACCAAGCATCTTATCGTCCTTTCCTATCTCACCATCTAGCAAGGAATCACCTTCTCTACACTTAAATAATATAGGCAATAATCAACAGTAGGCATGTTGCTTAAATTCATTCAGGTTGTCATTCGTAGTTCATGATACTTTCCAAGACAGGATGACAGGAGTGAGGTCAGTGGGGATGTATGTATGTATGTATGTATGGAGAGAGAGAGAGAGAGAGAGAGAGAGTGTGTGTGTTCTAAATAAGTCTAGATTTATTCTTCTTCAACTTGGAAGAAGGATCATGGGATCACCATTGTCAAATGTGTCAGAGAGGTCCAGGAAAATTCAAAGAAAGTAAGGACCATTGTATTTAGTGGTGAGTAACTCATTAGTCACATGTCACGTATTCATCCACTTATAAAAATGTGGTTAATGGCATTTACTGTCCACAAATGAAAAGTTGTGCCGAGCAGCAACCAAATCCACAGAAGGGTTAATGCTGAGCAGCAATTATGCAAATTTCTGGCATCCCTGACTTTTCCTTATCGTTGTGTCTCTTTCTGTATCCCTTGACCTCGGCTATTCCTGACTTTTCCATGGTACGTTAGTCCGGCCATTCTAAGGTCCGGTATACGTCACCTATCAGTCCTCTGTGTTACACAATTCTACGTGCTGGATCATTCTGTAAGCCTGACATCACATAAGTCTGATATATTTCAGTAGAGTGCTGAGAGTAGAAGCCAGGTTGAAGAGGGTTAATGGGGGAGTGGAATAGAGAATATCAAATGGGTATATAGAAACTATTCTAGAAGCTAAGGTATGAGGTATAATGTGAAGGGGGTTTAGAATATTACACAGTAATTATAAATGTTGGGTCAAGAGATTTTCTTTTTAGATTGGGAGTGATAGTTTTGCTTGTGAGAAATAGCAAAATCATGAGCAGACAGATATAGACTTTGTTCCCTTAATATTGTTGTATCCATAACTCATATGAGCTATGGATACAACAATATTAAGGGAAAACGGTCTGCTGATGTTATAGAGCAAAGGTAGGCAACCTTCGGCACTCCAGATGTTGTGGACTACATCCCCCATAATGCTTTTACATCCATAATGCAAACAAAGCATCATGGGAGGTGTAATCCAAAATATTTGGAGTGCCAAAGGTTGCCTATGCCTGTTATAGAGTCTGGGAACAAGAGGACAGAGAGTTGGGTGAGAGAATCAATGAAGAGCAGAGAAGAAATTTGGAGTAGAAAAAGAAATCGTAAAAGAGCTGTAGTTGAATAGTGTTGGAGCTGACAGAAATGTTGAATTTGATTCTTTTTTTATGAGTCTTGGCAGTAAAGTAACTTTCATTTACAAAATTTCTGGCTGTGTGATTAGTTACAGAGATTTGCAGCATAGGGGCTTACGGATTAGAAAGCACTAAAAAGATGTTAGGGTTGTTAGAGTAAGTGATAAAGTTGAACTGGCAAATGACAAGTCAATGCAAGACTTTTCTCAGCAATTCTCTGTTGTATGGGAATGTGATGGCTTAGTGTTGTGTGCTATGGCGATATAAAGAAATGTCAAAACATTAGTGCTACAGAAAGCACATAGTTGTAAAAGGAGGCTTAAGATGAAGTAGGTGATAAAGATGAAGGAGGTGATAAAGATAAAGTAGAATGAAGATGAACTAGGTGAAAGTGGATATTGAAGAAAAGAGATGGAGAAAGTCTTTCCAGTATGTCTAAAGTAAAGCTCCACCATGTGCTGACATCCTGTTGTAGAGAGAGTAATGAAAGCCCTCATTCTCTTGCTCCTGTGGCTAACTCTGACACAATGGTAAAAGTGTCCACCATCCTTCTACCATACTCAAGTGTGGTTTGCTTTTCTTAAGTAAGGTTTAATATCATCCACTAGCACCAACTTACCAAGCCACTGTGGGCTTCCAGTAGTGTGCTGTGTGGGAAAGAAAGGCATGCTGGCCAGAATAATCAATAAATCTGGGCAACAAGAAAGGTGATTTTGTTTGCTTGCTGTTTTGACATGGTCCAGAAATGAAATCCACCAAAGTGTTCAAGACTGGGCTGGTGGACATTTCCCTGAGATGACGAGGAGTCCAAGTGTCCCTGTACACTGTGCCTCTTTTTACTACTGGCATTATCCTTAACATTGGTTGTGTTAGTAGTAGTGGAAGTAGTAATGTTGATGGTTGGTGGTGACAACTGTATAGTACCAGTAGACCTACTGTCTGCTCTTGTACCTTTTTGTTCTTCCCTCAATGTTCTGCACTTGTGATATCTTTGCAGATGTTGCTTCGTGTCGACACAAGTAAGAACATCTTTAATCTTACCATACTCACTTCCTTGCCACTCAATATGCACTTGGCAAGTTGGCCAGTCAAAGTGATCCCAAAGTTTACTTTGTTGGTGCAATACAGTCAACCCTTTGCCTTTCATCAGCTGAAGGTGCAGGAAAATGTGCTTCAGTGGGATGGAATACTGTTGTGACATCATGTCTTGCCATGAGCCTACCAATTCCTATAAACTACTACTAGAGGTGTGTGTCTGTCACCCAAGAGAGGGAACATTGCTGAGACCAGGGTCAAGTAATCTGGGTCAGCTGTGTCTCAGTGTCCAGGCCCTTCTGCCAATGTCTGCTCCTTCCTTTTGAACCCTCTGCTGGTTCTCATTCATCCAAACAAATATTGACCTGTCTGCACTGCCTGCAGCTACATCCTTTACAAAGGAACTAATGACTCACAGGACTAGCTTTTGCCAATGTCTTGACATAGATATCTTTCACTCTCAGGCTGGCTCTTTACTTAAAGTTAGGGAACAGTGCAGGTAGAAAGCAGGTCCTAAAATACTGCTACATGAATCCCTGAAATAATTTGGCAGGACACACAGTTTGTAATAGAACTACCACATACATTACTCGCCTTTGGTCACATATCCATAAAGATGTGGTGAAAAACATTTATATGCAAACATACTTAATACCAGGGAAGGGGGAACTATCATAATTAACACATAAAAAATATAATATGAGTAACACTTTTAATCATAAGAAAAGCAAAATTATATACCTGTAACAGTTTTCTATATGCACTAATTTGCATACAAATGTTATGCAAATAGACACATTTCTATGTATTCTATTAGGGGTCAGCAATCATCACAACTTGTTAATTAATGCTAATGGCAATGTTGATGGTACTGGTTTTGGTGGTGTTGATGGTGATGATAGTAGCAATGTCAGTAGGTGAGCTACTTGTATTATTGATGGCAGGCATAGCCTATGTTACAACTGTCTCCAAGCGATGAGGCAATTCCAAAGCAGATACAGATGGACTTGGAGATGGTGGAGAAGATGTAAGAGGCGAATATACACTTACTGCCAAGGAAAATACTGGGCTTGCCTGTCCTCTTCCCACTCTCCTCTTTTAATAATATAGTCACAGTCCAGGGGTAAACATTTTTACCATCCACCCTCCCCATCTTCTTTTCCTCTCCCAATCATTTTTTTTTCTATCTGGTCTCTTTGCTTCGCTTTGTTACCTTTCTATTCTCTTTTTCTCTTCCTCCTCCAGCTTTTGCTTTTTATGGTGATTTTATGCTTTGTATTCCAGCTATTGTCACAATTATAGAATGTCAGGGGAAACATAATTCTCACCACCTAATTGATCACTACCACAACCAAGGCCAGACATTTTCTTCACTACAGAGTGGCTCTGATGACCCCCACAAAATAGACTTGGCTTCTCTCCCTTAGTTGCTTCTTGGTGGGCTTCATGGCCAAAGTATACATGTTCATACTGAGAATAGTGCAAGTAGTTGACAGAGACAAGTCGGACAGGAACAGCTTCACTCATCAACAATCAGTAAATCAAAAAAGAAAAAAAGAAAAGTAAAAAGTTCCTCTTGCCTAGCTGCTACTGCCAGTGCACTTACAGCCTCTTTGAATCACTGATTTAGAATTCTTTCTTTCTTTCTCTCTTCATCTCTCTTTCTCTTTCTTTCTCTTTCAATCTATATGATCTTTGAGTGTGGGAAAAATACAATGACCTACCATCAGCTTCTACCAGGTTCAAGGTTGCAGGTACTGAAAGACTCAGCCAGGCAGGATGAAGCAACTACAATGAAAGGCTTGTTGAAAAAATGGAAAAACAGTTGCAGCAGGAGCAATTTGATTTGATGAAAGGAGAAACTGAGTGGGCAGTTGATGACACGCTCACCCATTCCACCCTTTCATTTTTTTTTTATAATTCTGTTTGTTTTTTTTTACTTACTTATAGTGTTTTGTTTGTTTGCTTTTTAATCTGAAGAATTTCCACTGATGCTGGAAGCTAGGTGTGTGGAAAAGCTTGGTTCTTGTCAGGGGGGAAAAGGTGAGTAGGTAATCAATTGTCTAATGACGTTTGCCTTTTGTTTTTTGATAAATCTCCTTTGCTAACTTCAAATAACTTCTGCTACCCATTAATACAAGATAGCAATCAAAATAATTAAAATCAATTATTCTAAAACTAAGATGTCTCACTCCCTATTTTTTCAATCAAGATCTATAATAATCGTATTTTGTCAACTCAGACTCATCTCATGCATAGGCACATTTTTCCTGTTGTTTTTGCTGTCTGAATGGCTTTCCTGAATATTTTTGGTAATACAATTCAACCCAGTTAAACATCAGTATCAACTAAATTCTGCCATCCCCAATATTTTATTTTTGTTACTGCAGAGGTTTTTCCGAAGAACCAGATTTGTTCACCCTGTAGAAGTCTGGTTTATTGTTCAACAATTCACCCTATTTAACAAGGTATAACAGCAAGGTATTAGTAATCACTCTCCTCAATTCTTGTTAAGGGTGTACACTTATCAAATTGACTGTTTACAAAAATTGAAGTTCCATTTATTTCTTTTAGCATGTACTTGTTCCCCGTCGACAGATATACCAATGGTTCATCAAACAACTTTAATGGTTACTGCTGTGTGCATTGTATACCGTTCCTCATTATCTTTTTATTATGATTTCCTTTTCATACTACCTGAAGCATTTGCTACATTCACATGTTCTTGCATCCCTACAATAAATAATCGCTTGTGAATTCTATGCATAACAATAAAAAAATATAGTTTTAAAAAAGAGAGGTTTGATGCTTTCATAATTTTGGGAATTCAAAGTGAATTTAAATATACTTTGCAATCCCTGACAATTCTCACTTTTATGAATAACCCTCTATGTATATGCTGAAAGAAATTATCAAAGGTTCCATAACTGGGTATAAGTCTAGGAATTTTAATAAATGTAGTGATACCAAATAACAGCAGGTTGTCTCCAACGCAGATTGTGTCTGAAGCTCTCAATTTCCTTTTGAAATTCTGAAGGATCAGTCATTGAACGATTAAGAGAAGCAGAATTAGACTTTCTAAGTTTCACATGTAGCCCCCAGTGCACCAAAACATCTTGTTCTCCTTCATAATTGAATCTTCTCATTAGCACTTCTCTGGTTTTCAGAACACATAACAGATGCTGCACTGCCTGCGATGCATAGTATTTAAATTTCATATTTTAAATATTGCACTTCATCCTAAAAAATTATATGATCCTGTGAAAGTCTTTACAATAAGAAATCAATTCTTTATACTCTCTCTCTATCTATTTATAACTCTCTCTTTCTCTCTCTCTATATATATATATACGCACCAAGAAAGTTATGCTCCGCAAGTAATGCCAAGCCTCAATAGCAAGCGAGTAACCAACCTCATGCTGATGAGTTGCATTAACAACGAAACAGCTGTCCATGCATGGTTCACTGGCTTTGCTCCTCTTCCTGAGTTGTGTTTCAAAGCTGTTGAATACAGCAGTCACATACTCCAAGGAATCTATGTATAAAGTGGAATTATGAGGCAAAAATGATTCTTGGTTGAGCTCATTTGCATACGCTTAACCAGAATCCCTTGCAGTAGTGAGAGCACTGTTAAGGTGAGATTTCTGTGGGAAAAGCAAGTCTTATGGCTTGACTGGTGTATATATTTGTGTTTAGCAATTTGTTAACTATCCACTTACTTCAGGTGGAAGGGGTTTTCATCCACACTTTTTTCCCCACTACAAATCTTTATGTATATACTTCACAAGTAAATCCAAGCCTCAATAGCAAGCCCATAACCAACCTCATGCTGAGGAGTTAAATTAACAACGAAACAGCTGTCCATGAGTGGTTCACTGGCTTTGCATCTCTTCCTGAGTTAAGTATACAGCATACATAAACTCTAAGGAATCCATATTCAAAGTGGAATAATGAGGCAAAAAGATGATTCTTTGTTGAACTCATGTGCATATAGCCACCCAGAATCACCTGAAGTAGTAACAACACTGCAAATATGAGATTTCTGCAAGTCTTATGGCTTAACTGATGTATGCAGATCCGTGTTTAAAAAAATTATTGAACATATATATATATATATTATTTTCCCCAATTTAAAAAAACATCAGTTATTTACACTGTTAAACTCTATCAGATTGATCACTATTGTTTCAGACCTGAGGAAGAGAGGAAAGCTCTTGAAAGCTTGTCTTTTAAATATAATGTTAGTCTAATAATAAAAAGTGTATCATTACATACTGCAATACTCTGATATTTTGGTGTATATATATATATAGGTGGTCATTCAGATGGGCATTGATTCTTTGCAAGGCATTGAGGACCGCTTCTGTGCCAGATTTGTAGCCCCCAGATTATCTTCTGCTGCAACCATTTGGCCAATGAGAGCCACCATTTCCTCCCTCATTACTGTCATATCAGCTTGCAACATTGCCCTGATTTCTTGAGACAGGGCTTTGATGTCTGCTTTGGTGGTGGGTGCAGTGTCTCCTACTGCAAAGGGGCCTGGTATAGATACTGGTGTCTTTGAAAATGAAGACAGGGTTTCAGGGAGGCTTTCCTCATCCAAGGAAGCCAAGGTATAGTCCTCCAAAGGCACCATTTTGGCTTTCTCTGGTCTACCCTGCTGGTGCAGCAACGTCCTGATATCTCGGGATCCCGGGTCTTGATCTGCCCGGTGCTTCTTGGATTTTTTTACCCATCGCTATCAGAACGGTATCAAAACCGGTTATGTGGGTATGCTGTAAGGGGCAGGTAAGTGCTATTCATAGCATGTATAACCAGAGCTTTTACAGTGTGTATGTCCATCTTGGTCAGGCGCTGGCCCTCTCTTCTTTAGTTTTAAGTGTTTGTTGGTTAAAAAAATAAGTTGTTTATTATCTCGTTTTGTTAATACTAAATGTTCCTTAGCATTATATACTTTAAAATATTTTATACAAAGTATCCATATTGTCTACCCCTTTGTGAACATTATGAACAGACATTACATTAAGAAAAGATAATACAAATACCAATTCATTCAAACAGTCAGAGCAGGGAAAAATTATTCTGAATTTATACATTAATACAGGTTAATTATGTCAGTTTTGGCCGTTGACTACAGACCTTACAATTTTTTTAGCCAACTTTCTTATATAAATATTTTTCTAAATACATTTATGTGGCTGTTTAACAGATCTTTTTCCATGCACAGTTGTTGCTTAATTTGAGTAATAAGATGGATTTTTTGAACAGTAAAGAAGATCTCCAGTTCTGTCAACTCTTGCAAAAACTTGAATACCCAGGTCCATAAAGGTTTGACCATAGGACATGACCACCATATATGGAAGATGGAAGATCCTGCATAATTACCACATCTCCAGCTATTTGGATTATATTGCTGAAACATCTTAGATAGTCTCATAGGGGTTAAATACCATTCATACATTACTTTAAATTGGCATTTAATTACATTTAGACAATGAATATTCTTATAAATTTGTGTTAAAGATAAACACCATTCTGTGTAGGATATCTCCAGTTCCAAGACCTCTTCCCAGGATTTTATTATTTTTTCTGGGTTGTCATTTAAAGTATCTGTAAGTTGATTCGCTCTAGATGTTACTTTGTTAACTGTCTTGTAGCTAAAAATATGTTCTATATGTTCCATAATTTGAGAAGAAGATTTAATTACTTTTGTATCTACAAAGTTTTTAATTCTTAAGTATGTAAAAATTTCTCTATTTGGGATTTGGAAGTCTTTAACAATTGACTGGAATGGATTTAGTTTATCTTCTTGCACAATTTCTGTTAGTCTAATTATATTTTTAATTGGCCAATTTCTTAATGAAAGATCTTCCATATTATGCTCTAATTCACCTAATTTACATGTTTTTGGTATACATTGCGTTATTCCCAAGTTTTTTTTTATTTCTTCCCATGCTTGTATTAACTGGGATACAATTAGAGATTTTTGTAAAACAATATCAGTATATTTTTTTTATACTATTGCACCATAAGTAGTATTCTAATTTGCTGACATCTATAGCTTCTGATTCAATAATATACCAAGGTTCTAACAACATTTGATCTTCCTATAATTTGTAAACATGTCTAATTATATTTGCATAATATATATGCTCTATGTTTGGGAAACTTAATCTTCCCTTACGAGATTTCTTAGAGAGGGTTCTTAAGCTGATCCTCGTTTTTTTATTTTTCCATATATATGCTGTGAAACTTGCTTGTATCACATCCAACCAACTTTTAGACATTTTAAATGATAGCATCAAGAACAAATATGACCACTTCGGTAGTATGTATGAATTAATGGTATTAATTTTCCCAAACCATGATGTCTCTACATTTTTCCATATTTTTAGGATTTTATTTGTATATTTTAATAATTTCATAACATTAATTTCCATTGTTGTTGCTACATTAGCAGGTATTATCACACCTAAAAAACGTGTTTCTCTTTTTGTCCATATAAATGTATATTCTTTACTTAATTTCTCCACAACGGAATTATCAATGTTTTTATACATCGCCATAGATTTCATAATATTAATTTATAGTTTGAAACTTCACTGTATTTATTAATCTCTTGCATTAAACATGGAAGAGATTGTTCCGGGGAAGTGATGGTTAGAATCGTATCATCAGCATATAATGAAGTTTTAATTTACCTGTTCTATGTATAGAAACCCTTAATTTCTAGATTTTCTCTAATATTGATTGCAAGTGGTTCTACCGAAAGTATATATAACAGAGGAGACAGGGGGCAACCCTGTCTCATCCCATTCTTCAGATCAAACCAACCAGCACATATATTTGCTCAAACTGTTCTCATTGATCTAGCAGAATATAGTGCCATTATTGCTTTAGAAATCCAACCATTAAACCTAAAGTGTTCCAAAACTCTCTCCAGAAATTCCCAACTGACCCTGTCAAACGCTTTTTCTACGTCCAAAGACAGGGCCAGCAGGGGAATAGATTTTCTTTCCGACTGATCTAACATATCTAACATCCTTCTGGAGCTGTTACTTGAAGATCTACCTGGGATAAATCCAATCTGGTCTAAGTATAATATTTTAGTTATTATTATTGTCATTCTTTCCGCTAAAATAGAAGCGTATAATTTCCTATCCACATTTATCAGTGAGATAGGCCTATAATTATTTACATCAGTACTCTCTTTATTCGGTTTTAATATTGGCAAGAGGTTAGATTGTAGCAATTTTGTACTGTCTACTATCTCATTGAACAAACTAGTCAGAGGCTTAATCAATATAGGTTTCATTAGCTTGTAGTACAGGTGAAACCATCGGGACCTTTCTAATCTTTCTATCTGTCTTTCTACTTCAACAGGAGAAAAACTTTGATTTAATTGTTCTAAATCTTCAACTGATATCTTTGGGATCTTTATATTTGTTAAATAATTTTGAATATCTTTGTCTTTAGGCTTAGTTTGCAAATGATATAGACCACTATAGTATCACTATTTTTTTTTACAATTTGTTCTGGGGTGGTATATATATCTTGACCATCCACAAGTCTATCTACCCTATTTCTTTCTCTGTTTTTGCAATTTTTTTGTCAAATTTTTACTGGCTCTATTGCCTGAGAATAATTATTTAACTTCAGTTTATTTATAGTTATTTTAATTTTTTCCTCAGTTTTAATATTAATTTGATTTTGAAGTTCCATTAACAATGTCTTTCTTTCAGTAGTTGGTTGAATTTTATTTAAATTTGAAAGATTATAATAAGATATTTATAAATCTGAAAGGTTTTCCCACTGTTTTTTTTCTCTATGTGTCCCATTGTAATTAAATAACCCCTCATTACTGCTTTATGTATACACCCATTTATAGATTGTGATATCTCTGTGGAATTATTTTCCTCAAAGAAGAGTTTTAATAATTTTAATAATTCCTCTTTGTTTTTATCTTTTTTAATTAGATGATCATTTAACCTCCATGTATTTATACCATGGACTGGAGGTTTCCCTAATTCAATTAATACATAGCTATGATCTGACCATGGGTTTTCTTTTATTTGAATTTTTGTTGATAAATGATATAGATTTAGCTTTAACAAAATGTCACGTTCTGTTCCTCGCTGCTGATCATTCTGGCAATGGCTTCTGGTATCCCGTATTCTTTTTGCTGTCCTTGCTTGGTTTTTCTGGTTTTCTAGTCTATGTCTGGTTTTCTTTGTTGCTGGGTTTCTGAGTTCATTCCTATATTCTTTCCCTGGATTTCCCAGTCTCTTGGATTCACTTAAATGTTTGTTTTATGTTGCCACACCCACTTGTTTCCACTTTCCTTTTGTTTCAGCCTGGACCTGCAGCAGTATTTCATCTCTCTGCCCTTTCTTGCAGGTAAGTGCTATTGTGGTATAGTGTGGTTGTTTTAGTATACATTAGGCAGTGTAGGACCTGCCAGATATGGGGTACATTGGCGTTGTTGGCAGGCTTGTGCAATGTATGATCATATAATGTGACTAAATCCCCATACTTTTCATAATTCGTGCTTAGCTATGTTTCCTCTTGTTTTACCTTGTATCTCTTGTCTTGTAATCCCAGTCCATGTACAGTCCTGTTCAGTCATGCCCATGTTATGTTCTTGTTTTCCTCATGTCTTGTGTACATGTTCTAGGTTATGCTTTCTGTCCTGCTCTGGTTCTACTAGTTCTGTCTTGGTTTTTCTTGTATGGTACTTTGCTCTCCTAGTTTTGCCTTGCTTCAGTACTGGATACATCCCTGCTGCAGAACCTCCCTATTCAGCTCCTGGGAGGTCTGCTTAATTACCTGTTCCTGGGATCTGCATAATCAAGGTTCTGGCATGTGGCTGCACAAACGCTGGTGCTCATCACCAGGGGGTGTGTGGTTACCCTGCTAATCCACCTCCACACTGTGACTCCTACTCTGAAGATCCAGCATATTGGGTCCCAGTCCATGCACCGCCGCCCGGACAGTGTCTGGGTCCTGGGCACCAGACCGCCACCCCTGACACAAAACATGTCAATTCTAGAATAAGATCCATGGGCACTTGACAGGTGTGTATATTCTCTATCTATTGGGTGCATGGTTCTCCACACTGAGATATCTTCTCTATTTTACAATCTAATACAAAATTGAAATCACCTGCTATAACTAATATATACCTTTTTGATACCTTCTGAATGTTAACCATAATCTTAGAGAATATCAACATAGGGTCCACATTTGGTAAGTAAACAATTACAAAAGTATATGGCTTATTCTCTATATTAGACACCAATATTAGAAATCTAGCTTCTTCGTTGGCTTCTTGATATAAAATATCAACCTCAATATACCTAACAAATATAATTGCTACCCCTTTTTTTTTTTCTTTGTTTCCAAATAAGCTTGTCTAATTATTGGAAATTTCAAACTTCCCTATTTTTAAAGGAAAATTTTGTAGCCAATGAGTTTCTTGTATAAAACCTATTTGGATATTTTCCTCAGTTAAATAATTAATTATATATCATGTATCTTTTTTTTTTTTTTTTTTGGAGTATTTAAGCCCTGTGCATTTATAGACATTAGCCTAAACATTGGTTAAAAACTTTAATATTGAGTGAAAACCTGCTCTGATTGCATATTACACAACAATTACACCATACACCCTTAATTGGCAGACCTTTTACTTGGTCACCAATTACATTCAATACAAATCTTCCTAGGAACAGTATTCCATTAATTCCTTTGTAACTCATAAGAGTTTCATGGAAAACAATGTTCTATAACTACAAAAAGTGGGGCAGGCCCTTTGGAGTGGCGAGGATTAACTTCAGAATTAATTATGCCCAATTTCATGAATTGTTCCGCCTGACAGAGAGAAGAAAAAAAATCAAAAAATCAAAAGAAAAAATTGTCTTTTCACTCTTTTTTCCTCCCTTTATTCTTCTTCTCCAAAGTGTTTTATTCAATAATTCCTTTCACATTGTACCATTATTTTAATTTTACCTCTTTTATTTCTGTGAGATCTGATCTTTGTACTTTTATACTAATTCTTAGCATTGTTACACCATATTGTAACATAAGTGTTAATAATTTTAAGTTTTGGTGCATTATACCCTAAGTTAAATAAAGTGTCTTTTTATCCCCTTACGAAAATATATTTTACTTGTGATGATTTTCTACGTCCAAAGACAGGGCCAGCAGGGGAATGATGATTCCTGTATAAATCTTATACACTCTTAAATAACTTTCCTAACCCCTGCTTGACCATTTTAGTGAAGTAAACAAAATTTTTCCTCTTCCTTCTCTCCTTCAATAATAATTATAATTCCTTTCTCATAGTGTTATTATTTTCTCAATTTCCCCAGATTGTATTATATTATAGCTAGTTATGATTGTGCTGCGCGCTTTGCACTTATTTAATCAAAGTGACATTTTCATCATGACAAATTATTCAATTCTTTTTATTTTGTGTTAATTAATTACAATGTGAGTTTATTATCCTCTTAAGTGTATTTCTATCCCAACCTCAAAAAGCAAAAAAAATTAAAAATGTAATCCTCTCCTCCTATTTAATCAATTAGCCCTTTCCTACTCTCCAACAATCTACATTTAATTTTCACCTATCCACTTAGTGTATTTTTTTATTCTTAAGCCATTCCTTTAACTTATCATTTGTATCAAATGATTCAATTTGGCTTTCAAAGGTAATAATTATTTTCATTGTAAAGGACCATCTATATTTTATATCATGCTTCCTACGAACCTGGATGGCTGGGTTAAAGGTTTTTCTTTTCATATAAGTATTATATGACAAATCAGGGAGAACTATCACCTTTTGGAACCGGCCTGTTTTGATTGATTTTTCTCTAAAAGATTTTAACACTTTTCCCTTAAATTTGTAAGAATAAAATCATACTATAATGTCTCTAGGAAATTCAGCAGGGATATTTTGAGGCTTAATCAGTCTGACATCTTTCAATGTTATCGTCTTAGTCGTTTATTGATAAACCCAAATCGTTAAAGTATTCTTTCAGAATATATTTCAGATCTTCTTGATTACTTGATTCTTCTATATTCCTAAATGCAGGTTTTTTCTTCTTAGACGATCTTCCAAGTCATTGATCTTTAAATCTAGTGTATTCATTTTTGCCAATGTTTTCTAATTTTCTTCTTTTATTTTATTAACCTGGAAGTCTATTTCCACAAACTGATCTACAAATTTCTGGATTTTTATTGCTAGTTGATTCATTTCATGTTTAATTTCTTGCTTGATCTCAAGCGAATTAGTTAAAATTTCTTTCTTAATTTCCAGATTTCTTTTTTTTTTTTTTTTTTTGCTGACTTGCATTAAGCTGTTCTTCTGTAGCCATTCCTTTGTCTTTTTTTTCCTTCTGGTTCCAGTGTGTCTAAGCTTGCACTTCAATCTTCCATATTCTGTGTAAGAGTTCCAATTTGGTGTTCTTTGTTGATGGGGGGGGAACGGGGGGATATGTTGTTAAACTCTTATCTTGCAATTGTTCTTTTTTGTCCTTTTTAGAAAGGGCTTTAGAATCTTGTATCTTTTTGGTAGCCATTTTAGATTTATTGCACCTTTTCTGGCCTCTTCTCTTTCCATTTTTCCCCCCCTTTACTTCTTTCTTTTCTTTTTACTTTTCCCTTTCCTTTTTTTTTTTTCTTTCTTTACTTCCTCTTTCTGTCTTTTGATATACCACGAAAACATCTTTTTTATATTATTGAGGTTATCCTTTTCTTTTCTTTTCTTTCCCTTTCCCTTCTTCTTCCTTCCTTATTTCTCTCCTCATTCTTTTCCTTGTCTTCAATACACTTCTCTGCTGGATTTTCCTTTTATTTTTTACATCACTGTCACTTTTATACAAATTGGGCTCAGTTATAATTTGCTTCTTTTTTTTTTTTTTCTTCCCTCCTTCCCTTTTTTTTTTTTTTTTTTATGTAATTTTTTTTTCTTTTCTTTTTTAGAACGGCAGCTCTCCCACCTTCCTTCCCCACTTAATTGGTTTACTCACTCCTTTATAAAATATTAAATTTATATTCAGTTATATTAGATTATATTCACTTATCTTATGAAGTGTCTTTCAATATAGGTGCTTCATCCTATTTCAGCTGCTTTGACTCAAGGACTTTGACGTTGCCCCGATAAGCTTGCGTTGTAATTCCTGAGGGAACTTCACAACCTCGAATTAGGGTTGTTTTTCTACTCGCTCTCCACTCATCCGTCTTGAGCCTCGTGGGATTATTAACTTCCGTATTCATGACTGCCGTTAGCGTTGAGCTACCCGGTAAATTACTTGATTGTGTATAAGTAACCGAGCAACCGGAACACCATGCTAGCCAAAACGCTTGCATTTACAGAAACCTCCAGCCACCGGTTATCACTCGAGCGGGAAGTTCAGGTCCCATCAGCTCCACTCCATCAGCGGTTCCCCTCCTCACGGCGTGGACGTCACCATGTCATCACGCACCTCCTGTCTGATATAATTATGTTGCCAGAAGAAACCTATTTAATAGTATTTTTGATTGCATAGATATTTTTCTAAATTGTGCTTTGAGCACATATGCTTTGGCAGGGTAAGTTTTTGAACCAACAGCATAAAAGAATGGCTTTCAAGGTTGAACATGATGGGCTTTAGTCTTTTTTAACCTGGACTACTATGTAACCTAAGGTGTTCCATTTATAAATTGCCTTGGTGGTGGCAGCTTTTGACATTAGAGATACGTATGGTTGCTATTAAGAGTGATTTTTTTTTTTTTTAATCATAATTTTCAAGCTTGTGAAGATAAATCGTAACTTAGCTTTTAATACTTTTCCACCGAAGCAAGTCATGGGCATACTTTGCATTCACTACCAATTCCTAACAATTGGTACTTCAGTGAATAAGGCTTGGAGGCCTATGGTGCTCTGTTTGCTTTGATCAGCAGTCTATGCATTGAAATACATTATAATGCATGTCAGTCAATGCATAGACATTCACAGTTACGGATTTACTTGGAAACACACAGAGATTGATAAATAATAGACATTATTTATAAATGTTTGCCGTGTCGCATTTATTTACCAGTTTCACAGTAATTTGCATTTGATGATTATCTCCGATTGGAACAGAACTACCATTACACAATATCCTTTGATTTATTTGTATATTTTATTTTGGTATCTGTACCTCGCTCAATAGAACCTCGCTTGGATCACACTGTTAGTTGCACTACATTGTTTCGAATAACTGCTTCAAATATCACCCTGATGAAATTGATTTAGTTCCTAAATGTTTAAGTGCCTAATTATCTCGTGCTAAGTGGAGCTAAACGGCATATTTGAAAAACTTTTAAATGGTAAATGTAGTTCTTCTTTGTCTGCTTCAGACTGTGTCACGTGGCAAATACTAATTGCCCTCATTTCAGTGTTTAAAAACCCACATCCTGCTCCAAACTTGATTTCTTAATGTGACTTTTAAGGACCGACATGGTTCCATTGAATACTGCTCTTTCTATAACATTTTTTTTTTTTTATATAACTGCAGGTGTTGGATTAAAGTGTGATGTATCTGACACTTTACAGCAACGTTTTCAAATGTCTGCCTTATTGCAGGTTCAACATTACATGTTAATGTCAAGTGTTTGGATGACTAAAGCTTTTTAGACTTCATACAAACTATTTAATTTCAGAAGGTAGGCCTCTTGATAAAGAAAGCCACTAGTTCCAGGTGCCCCTAACATTCTAGGGTTTAACATAGTCCTTTTATAAAATCCTGTTATATAATGTTACTTACCTTAATGCACATGTTCTGTTTATTGAGGCTGTTCTTAATGCCGCTGTAAATTTGTAAGGATAAAATACATTCATATAATTTTTTTTTTTTTTTTAAATCATGTGATTTTAAAGGAAGTAATCACTTTTAACCAGACCAGACATAAATAGGCTTATGAAATGATATGCATTGCTAATAGAATACTTTTGCTGATGCAACATCTGCATGTAAAATGTATGCCCGCGTATTAAACTCTTCCTTTGAAAATACAGTACCTGAAGTCAGGGCTAGTTACTATAAACAATTCTCTTCCTCACACAGTCATGTTATAGTAAAAAAAATTAAAAAAATAAATAAAAAACATTCTGTTTCTGTTGGAAACAGGACAGGCTGATCATCAAAGGTGGAGAGAACCTAACTAGGTGGAGTTACAAAGGTGGCGCTACAATAGGGCAAGGCCAAACATATAATTGCGTTCGGCACAGCATCAAGTTGCATTATTTAAAAATCTTTTTCATTTAGTTCAGTGGGCAAAATGAAACCTCAGATTTTGCCAATATTGGCAATAAATGTCAATTTCCACTACGATTTTGTATTTGTAGTACAAATACAATAATTACATTACCAATACATTTTTGCACTAAAGTAAAATCTAATGTATGTGTTTGTGTATGTATGTGTATGTATGTATGTTATAAAGATGGGATGTGTAGTTTTAAAGTTACAGTGTATGGCTAAAAACTGTATTTTTACTGCCTGTGTGTGAGGAACTGACTCTGCTGGGTTTCGAACCCTGGTTTACATGGTGCTAAACCTCTTCCTTACCAGTACTCCAGCCTGCCTTTTGCAAATTTACCTGAGATCTGATACCATTGCTTGTAGAGTCAAGGTTATCAGTGACAACTCTCTTCAGCTGTGTCTGGTCAGGTGTCTGGTTCTTGGCCTATAAAAGCCACTTCCTGTCTCTGTACCTTTGCCAGATTATTGTGGTTCCTGTACTCTCTAATCAAGCGTGTTCCTGTTTCTCCTTCCTGTTGCTGAATTTGGACTGTTTTGACTTTGCTGCTTCTCCTTCCCACTGACCTCGGCTTGCCTCACTACGATTATCATCATTCTGTTCCAGTCTCCCATCTCTGCTTAAGACCAGAAGGCCACTCAAGGATCAGGGGCTCAACCACCTGGGTAACGAGTGGCTACCTCTGGCAGAAAACATTGCTGATCTGGCTACTGGACTCCAAAACTTTGTAACATCAATATCATTACAGAATAATCTGGCCCATTCATGGAGACCGTCGGATCAGATTCTGCATTGGCCCAGCAGGTTGCTTTTAATGCAAGAACTATGCAGACCCAGGCACAGACCATTCAAGTGCTGCAGGATCAGGTAGCTGAACTGCAAAATGAAGTTCGATCAATGCATAGTGAGCTTACCAGCTACAGGGCACATGATGTTGCGGCTGCTGCTACTACTACTGTTACACCTGCACAAGATGCCCGCTTGCCTCTACCAGAAAAATTTGGAGGAGACCGCAAAAAATTCAGGGGTTTCCTAAATCAATGCCGTTTGCATTTCATGATGTTACCTAACCGTTTTCCATCTGAAAGAGAGAAGGTGGGATTTATTTTTTCCCTCTTCAAAGATGAAGCCCTGGCCTGGGGCTCCCCTTTTCTGGAACAGGACAGTCCAGTCTTGGGAAATTTAAAAGACTTTCTTGAGGCCATGTGCCTAGTTTTTGATGATCCCAATCGCTGTGCTACAGCAGAAGCCACTCTCCTTCATTTACATCAAGGGAGGCGCTCTGTGGCTGAATATGCTGCTGAATTCAGACAGTGGGTTACTGATACTACTTGGAACCAATCAGCCCAGAGGTTCCACTTCAGAAGGGGTCTCTCAGAAGCTATAAAAGATGAGCTAGCTCGTGTTGATCTTCCTGTTGAGTTTGATGCATTTGTGCGGTTGGCTATCCGTATTGATCGGAGACTTTCAGAAAGAAGATTGGAAAGACAGGGCTCTTTTAAACCAAGTGCTACTCCTACTTTCTATTCAAGAATTTCTACTCCGACCCCACAAACACCTACAGACTCTGAACCTGAGGCTATGCAGGTAGATCTAATAAGAGGGCCATTATCCAATGAAGAAAAACAGTGGCGACGCACTCACAACTTATGCCTGTATTGTGGTAGTGCAGGGCATTATGCCATCAATTGCCCTAACAAGTCTAAAAGAACAATAGCTATGACTGCTGAGGGTGCACAGATTCAACACCAATCCCAGATTTCAGACCAACTGGATTCTGTCACACAACCTTTGTTTTCTCTGGCTCAGGGTGAAGAAGGTATGATGACTCAACATCCTCATTTGGTGGTGCCTATCACTTTGCAATATGGTGATAATAAAATTTCAACTACAGCTATCATAGATTCCGGAGCAGGCGGAAACTTTATGGACATTAAATTTGCAGCAGGAAATAAAATTCAGTCTATCCCTAAATCTTCACCTGTGTTAATGGAAACAGACGGTTCTCCACTTACGTCAGGCCCGGTTACACATGAGACTGTGCCCTTAAAATTGATTCTGGAAGTGAATCACCATGAGTCTATATCGTTCCACCTAATTTCCTCAACACAGTTTCCAGTGATTTTGGGTATACCCTGGCTTGCTCTGCATAACCCACAGATTGATTGGCAGACTAGAACGTTGTCCTTTCCTTCAGAACACTGCTTAATGAATTGTCAACCCTCTAAGGCGACACCTGTTACCACAACAATTAATGAAATGGTTGCTACAAACTTAACTAAGCTTCCGCTACAATATCGGGATTTTGCAGATGTCTGTGATAAGAAGAATGCTGATCAGCTTCCACCTCACAGGCCTTATGATTGCCCCATAGAGCTGCTACCTGGAGCTGCTATCCCATTTGGCCGTATATACTCCCTTTCTGAGCCTGAATTGAAAGCACTTCGTGAATACATACAAGAAAATCTTGCCAAAGGCTTTATTCGACCATCCACTTCTCCAGCAGGAGCTCCTATATTCTTTGTAGAAAAGAAAGATGGCAGTCTACGGCCATGTGTCGATTACAGGGACATTAATAAAATCACTGTTAAAAAACGTTATCCCTTGCCTCTCATTCCTGAACTTCTGGAGAGACTTCGTAAAATATTTACAAAGCTTGATCTACGGGGGGCATATAATCTGGTTCGCATAAAACCAAATGATGAATGGAAAACAGCTTTCAGAACCAGGTACGGACATTACGAATATCTAGTAATGCCATTTGGGCTTTGTAATGCCCCTGCAACTTTTCAGCATCTAATCAATGATGTACTACGGGATCTCCTGGATCAGTTTGTTGTGGCATATTTGGATGATATCCTGATATTTTCTGATAATCTTGAAAATCACAGAAAACAGGTCTGCATTGTTCTTGAGCGCCTTCGTACCCACCACCTATACATTAAACTGGAAAAATGTGAGTTTGAACAAACAGAAATTCAGTTCCTGGGGTATGTAATAACTCCTAAAGGTTTAAGTATGGACGCAAGTAAAATTAAAGCTGTGCTGGACTGGCCCATCCCCAAGAATGAAAAAGATATACAGAGATTTGTGGGGTTTGCCAATTTTTACAGGCGTTTCATTAAGAATTTCTCTGCCGTTATTACACCGATCACTGAACTTACACGTAAAGGGACTCCTTTTCAGTGGTCCAATAAGGCTGACACTGCATTTTCCAGATTAAAGACTCTGTTTACATCTGCCCCTATCTTGGTACATCCTCAGCCAGAATTGCCATTTACTGTAGAGGTAGATGCTTCTGATTCAGCTGTTGGGGCTATACTGTCTCAAAGGACTGGACCTAAGATGTTGTTACATCCATGTGCCTTCTATTCCCGCCAGATGTTACCAGCAGAAAGAAATTATGACATAGGGAATAAAGAACTTTTGGCTATAAAAGCTGCCTTCACCGAATGGAGACATCTCTTGGAGGGAGCCACCCATCCAATTACTGTCCTCACAGATCACAAAAATCTGGAATGTATCCAATCCGCTAAGAGACTGTCAGCCAGACAAGCACGCTGGTCCCTATTTTTCTCAAGGTTTAATTTTTTTATTTCATACCGCCCTGGTTCAAGAAATGGCAAGGCGGATGCCTTGTCTAGGATAGCTGACCCCCTCCATACTACAGTAACCAAGACCACCATCTTGCCGGAGAGCAGATTTTTAGGAGTTACCTTTCCTTCTGATCTAATGTCTCGCATTAAAAAGGGCTACTCTAAAGATCCAGTTTTTCGTGATCCTCCTCGTGATCTTCATATGACCATGCTTAATGGGTTTTGGATTTTTCAGCAACGTCTGTTTGTTCCAGAATCAGTGCGACTGGACGTTTTATGCCTCTACCATGACTCTAAACCAGCAGGTCATCCAGGAATCCGAAAGACACAAGAACTACTTACCCGATCCTTTTGGTGGCCTAAATATTATGAGGATGTTAAGAAGTATGTGTCCTCTTGTGATGTATGTGCCAGACATAAGACTCCTTGCTCATCCCCTGTTGGCTTGCTTCAGCCTCTTCCGATTCCTCATTGTCCCTGGGGATCTATATCCATGGACTTTATTGTGGAACTACCTCCCTCTAAGGAACACACTACCATTCTTGTTGTTGACCGGTTAACCAAGATGAGTCATTTCATACCAGCTCGTGGTCTCCGTTCAGCTAAACAGACTGCTGACCTAGTTATTCGGGAAATATTTCGCTTGCATGGAGTGCCTGATGAAGTAATTTCTGACAGGGGAGTGCAGTTTACATCTCATTTTTGGAAATATTTTTGTTCTATTCTAGGTATTAATGTAAATCTGTCTTCAGCTTTTCATCCACAAAGTAATGGACAGACTGAGCGAACCAACCAGACTTTAGAACAATATTTGCGGTGCTATATTAGTTACCTGCAGGATGACTGGCTGGATTTTCTACCCACGGCGGAGTTTGCCTATAACAATGCCCAACACTGCTCCACTTCTCTGAGCCCATTTTTTGCCAATTATGGTTACCATCCAACCTTTCTAGTGAGTCTCCCAATTACTACTCCCATTCCTGCAGTCACTGACCGGCTAACCGCCTTACGAGATTCCCAAGAACTGTTGAAGGAGACTCTTTCGGAGGCTCAGGAATGTTACAAAAGAGCTGCTGATAGGCACAGAAAGGAGGCCCCAGTTTATCATGTTGGTGACAAGGTTTGGCTGTCAACAAAGAATCTTAAGCTTAGGATTCCTTCTCATAAATTGGGTCAAAAGTTCATGGGACCTTTTAAGATAATCGCTCAGATCAATGCAGTCACCTTCCGTCTGCAACTTCCGGATTCCATGAAAATACATCCGGTGTTTCACGTGGCACTGCTTAAACCTTTTCATGAAAATACTTTCCCTGGTCGAGCCTTGCCTGCCCCACCACCAGTCCTCGTGGATGGTGAAGATGAATACGAGGTGGAAAAAATTCTTGACTCCAAGATCTTCCGCAACAAGCTTCAATATTTGGTTCATTGGAAAGGCTATGGTGAGGAGGATAGATCGTGGGAACCAGTGGACAATATTCATGCTCCTGATCTTCTTCAGTCTTTCCATGCACAGTACCCTGCTAAACCAGGAAATAGAGCATCCAGAGGCTGCGCCTGTAGAGGTGGAGGTAATGTGAGGAACTGACTCTGCTGGGTTTCGAACCCTGGTTTACATGGTGCTAAACCTCTTCCTTACCAGTACACCAGCCTGCCTTTTGCAAATTTACCTGAGATCTGATACCATTGCTTGTAGAGTCAAGGTTATCAGTGACAACTCTCTTCAGCTGTGTCTGGTTCTTGGCCTATAAAAGCCACTTCCTGTCTCTGTACCTTTGCCAGATTATTGTGGTTCCTGTACTCTCTAATCAAGTGTGTTCCTGTTTCTCCTTCCTGTTGCTGAATTTGGACTGTTTTGACTTTGCTGCTTCTCCTTCCCACTGACCTCGGCTTGCCTCACTACGATTATCATCATTCTGTTCCAGTCTCCCATCTCTGCTTAAGACCAGAAGGCCACTCAAGGCTCAGGGGCTCAACCACCTGGGTAACGAGTGGCTACCTCTGGCAGAAAACATTGCTGATCTGGCTACTGGACTCCAAAACTTTGTAACATCAATATCATTACACTGTGTTTAATTATGTTAATCTCTTCCAAACGTCATTTCGTTCAAAGTGGAGAGAATGTTAAAAAAATATATTTTTGTTCGGAGTGTGAGAAATTATTTTCAGCCGCTTCTAATCTTAAGCATCATTTGAGGAGCCATACAGGAGAGAAACCTTATTTGTGGTGTGTTTAGTATTGTTCTGATCAGTTTAATACCTTCCGCGTCTCCTATCAGTGGACGTGTATATGGCAGTGATTTCTGTAACAGGGAGATGGAAGAAGATGCTTGGTCGGTCCTCTTACTTCAAATTTAAAAGCGTCTTTAAAGCGTCCTGTCCTTGCCGGCGTGGTCGTGGGAGGAGGAGGATGACTTCCACCTCTCCCCCTGTTAGATTCCCGTTGTGCTGTGACATCACCCTTATACGCTGTGTAAAGCATACTTTTTAATTTATTTTGCAAATGCTGCATCCTTTCCGACTTGTTGTAATTCGGTAACATTTCCGCCACCAGATAGGAGTGGTATGTTTATTACTGTTCTGATCAGTTTAATACCTTCCGCGTCTCCTATCAGTGGACGTGTACATGGCAGTGATATCTGTAACAGGGAGATGGAAGAAGATGCTTGGTCGGTCCTCCTAACTGGAGACTGTGTTGCTGTACGGGTGTCAGGTGGAGCCATTTATAAAGTACCCACTGCTTTGCAGACCAGGTATCAGTGGTCAGATGGACCCTTGCCCCATGCCATGCCATTACTTCCTTTTGCACAGTCGAGTACAGGTTGGGGATTGCCTTTTGTGCAAAGAAATTTTGGCCGGGTACCTTCCACTGCGGTGTCCCAATAGCTACAAATTTTTTGAACGCCTCAGACTCCACCAGCTTGTATGGTAAAAGCTGGCGGGCTAATAGTTCGGACAAGCCAGCAGTCAGACGCTGGGCAAGGGGGTGACTTTCTGACATTGTCTTCTTACGCTCAAACATGTCCTTGACAGACACATGACTGTGGGCAGATGAGCGGGAACTGCTCAAGGCGGGAGACAGAGTGGCGGATGGTTGAGAGGGGGCAAGGAGGACAGCAGTGGTTGACGTGGCTGAAAATGCTGGACCAGGAGGAGGATGGCGGCTTAGAGTAGGCGTGCTGCTTGTACTCATGTGTTGATCCCATAGGCGTTTGTGATGTGAGATCATGTACCTATGCAAAGCAGTTGTACCTAGGTGGGTGTTGGACTTCCCACGACTCAGTTTCTTTTGGCACAGGTTGCAAATGGCATCGCTGTTGTCAGAGGCAGACACACAAAAAAAATTCCACACTGCTGAGCTCTGCAATGACGGCATTCTGGTGGTGGACACAGCATGCGTTGATTGGCGTGCTGTCGGGCTGACCCCGGGTGCCGATGCATGCTGTCTGACTGTGCCACTAGCTCCTTGCGACGACCTCCCCCTGCTTCCAACTCGTCTCCTCCTCCTCCCTGTCTCCCCATCTGAACTTTCGCCCTGTTCTTCTTCTTGACGAGCGGGCACCCACGTGACATCCATGGACGCATCGTCATCATCAACCGCTTCACTTGTATCTGACAACTCAGCAAAGGAAGCAGCAGCGGGTACATCATCATCATCATCACACCGTATGTCCATGTGTGTAATGCTGCCTGCCTGAGACATATCCCTGTTATCTACATCCTCTGGCAATAATGGTTGCGCATCACTCATTTCTTCAAACGGATGTGTGAATAACTCCTCTGACATACCAACCGAAGCGGCTGTGGTGCTAGTTTTGGTGGTGGCGGCAGGCGGGTGAGTGGTATCTTGAGGTGCCTGAAGCTAAGCTGGAGGAGGATGGTGCGTCAAGGTTCTGAGCGGAGGCTGTAGAATATTGGGTGTCCTGTGTTAGCCAGTCAACTATGTCCTCAGAACTTTTCAAGTTCAGGGTACGTGGCCTCTGAAAACTGGGCATTATTCTAGGGCCAAGGGGAATCACAGCACCACGACCACGATGGCCCCTGCGGGGTGGCCTGCCTCTGCCTGTCATTTTTGTTGGGATTAGTGGTACTATGCGTGCAAGCTACTGTGAGACCAGATATGGGTGGCAATGTGCACTGGCACAGTTGTGCAGAGCACAGGCTGTAGGCCTGACACAGCCGCTTGAAGGACACTGACTGGCTGCTATTAGCTTACACTGGAAACCTTTTTTTCTTTGTAAAAGCACGCTACAGAGACACCAGATATGAGTGGCAAAGTACACGGGCAGAGGTCTGCACAGCACACGCTGAAGGAGGCCTGACACCCGCTTTAAGGACACTGACTGCTATTCAATCTATAACAGTGAAAAGTTTTTTGGTTTTTATATGCAACTTATTGTGACACCAGATATGAGTGGTGGCACTGACTGGGCAAATGGGCACAGTATCCACTGTGAGCCTGACACAGAAGCAGTGGCAGACAACTAACTGCAATTACATTGCAGGAAAAAAAAGAAAAGCATACCCTAACCCTAACCTAGCTATGCATTTCCCTATCTAATCAACAGCAGCTACACTTTCCCTCCTCTCACTAAGCATGCAGCTTGAGAATGAATGTAAAATGGATGCCTTCCAGTAGGTGGGAGGGTCTGCTAGGGAGGGTGTGCTGCTAATTGGCTGGAATGTGTCTGCTGACTGTGAGGTACAGGGTCAAAGTTTACTCAATGATGATGAATAGGGGGCGGATCGAACCGTTCGGTGCATCACTACTAATCACATTTTTCAACTCTGCTTATCTCGTTTCAGTGTAAACTTCCCAGGATGAGATCAAGTTCAAGTTTTCAATTCGGTTGAAGTGGTCTATGAGAATCGTTATTTCTGTCAGAGATGGACTGTTATTGTTATGTTATATTTTCTGACTGTGTTTTGTTATCGCAGCTTGAAAGAGGAAATGGAATGTTGAGAAGGGAGTTATATGGTCTCCTTACTTTTTTTCTGATTGGTTGTTTACTCTCTGTGAATTTTGCTGCTGTGGAGTTCTAGTAAAGAAAGACTTAAGCAAATATTCGCCTCCTGTCATTAATACAATTAAGATTATAGGTACACTAAAGCTAGCATAATCTACTATTTCATTTTGTAACCTTCTGAGGTTTAGCACAAATATTTGATTCAAAATGTATTGTAATTTAGAAGAAGTTGCAAATTGAATATTTTTTTATACTAAACTTGTAATTTACTTGTCAGTTTATTCAGTTTTCAGTGCTTGTCAGCTCTGTTTGAAAGATCATTGAACTAAGAATAGAAATGGGGAGCCATGTGGGTAACTTGTAACTTAGTTATGGTCTCTCTATAAATTGTGCTCCATTATAAAGATCAACATTTGTATAAATATATAGAGGTTTTCAAACAAGCCTATTTGATAATTTAACAATAAAAGTAAAAAAACCCAAGGTATATATTGTAAATTTAAATGCTAAAAGGCTCACAAAATATAATATCTTCAGAGATTTGAAAACCACATCTACATAAAAATGTATTCATTGGGCAGCCAGTGAGTAAATTGTTAGATAATGTGACAAAATGCATAAATAAAATGAATGAAGGACCTTGAGACCTTCTGTTAACCAGGATGTTCCCAGTGAATTGGTACATCCTATTTGCTCATACTATGGGTGACAGGATGAGGTTTAATGATCAGAGAAGGAGGGGAACCATGGCTATTTATCTTCTTATTCTTCATCTCTAGGACTGTGGGATGGTGGATATATGATAAACCATTGCGGAATCCAAAAAGCAGCTAAGCCTGAAGAACCCCAGTTCAATCCACTCCTAGTCACTGTGCACTTTCCCTACATATATGTGATCTACCTACACTTCGCTACCATAATTTAATCAGTACTATCTAGATTGGGTTTTCCTAATTGTGGCCTCCAGTTTTGCTTGCTTTTTTACTACTGTTTCTATAGTAGTAGTGATTGAGTGATGAGCATCATCAGTAGTTATGGTGCAGCTTAGTGATCAAGAAGCCTCAGGTGGCGTAGAATAACCCTTCATTGTTGGTGCATAACCAGCTTGTGTCCATGCAGTCTGTAATTACTCCTTAGGTATTTGCAATGGGCATCAAGGGCTGTTATTAATGCATTAGAAAAGTGACATCACATCTCACATTAACACCTTCTTTCACACTGTGCATCTGTGAGAATGAAGGAGCAGTGGCAGGCAGCATGGGTGGACCTGTCTCTGCTCTAACAAACATAACACCAAAGATAGAATGAATGATCAATGCTCTGTCACAGAGCTGCTCCATGGCTACTGATTACTTAGCTAGCTCCACAGATTCAAAGAAGTAGGGGAAAATAAGTAGAGGAAAAGGGGACACATATAGGTGAAGACAAACCGTACACTGGATGATGTAGTTAACAGAGAAAATAATAATAAAGTAAAATAATTTAAAAGAGGAAATCCTAGTAGAAAATGTAATGCCGTCTTTGAGGAAGCTGAAGCTTGGGCATCATTGGACCTTCCAACAAGACAATGCCAAGCATACCTTAAATTCCACCAAGGCTTGGTTGCATAATAAGTCCTGGAAAATAGTACAGTGGCCATCAGAGTCACCTGACTTGAACCACATAGAAAATCTCTGGTGGGATTTGAAGAAGGTGGTTTCATCACACGAACCCAAGAATATTACTGAACTTTAGACCATTGCTCAGAACGCCTTAGGAATGCGGCCAGAAGCTGGTGTCTGGTTATGCATCTCATTTGCAGGTCATAACAGCAAAAGGGTGCTCTACAAAGTACTAAAGATGCCTGCCATAAAGGGGTTGGAGAAGTCACTACAAGCTACATTTTCAGTTTAATTTGGGGAAACCACTTGAACTATTCATTGTGTTGAAATATTTCAATTGCTTTTGAAAATAAACCTTAAAATAAAATTCAATGGGGTTTGAATAATTTTGATTGCAACTGTATGTGTTTATAAAAAGATGTCTAAGAACAATTATATATTCTGAGACCTCTTTATGCAGAGAAAGTTGAGGAGTGCCTTAGAATTCAGTGACTTCAGACACTTAGGATGGAAATTCAGCCTTGCTTGGCCTGTTTGTAAAGTTGTCCGGTAAAGCAAATCATTGAAATCATTCAATGGTTTTATAATGGGCAGGCTAGGTGGCCCAATTTGTGTGTATCATCCAGAAGAACCTGTGGTTCAATGTAGATAGAATACGTGTATGTTTAGGAAGAGCTAGCTTTTTTTAATAAACATTGATTTTTCTCTCCTTCAGACCCCTTAGAGATTCATATTGCATATAAATGTTTGCATTGACCCCTACTGATCCAATCGAGTTCAGTGTATCTCATATAGCAAGCTGAGGTTGTCACATTATCATAATCTATCCTCTCTTCTGATTGTGAGCCAATACCTGCTTTATTATAACAATATACATTTTTTACTGGTCATCGAGAAAGCTCATTTATCATCCTTCTTCCATGAAATACATACTTTGCATTTAATTTGGATGAAATGATGAAATAGAGAATTCAGAATTTACATTTATATTTGCATCAATTTAGTGCCATAGACTGTGCTAAAATAATGCACTTTACAGGGACACCAGAGGTTTCTTAAAATGTACATTTATTTACAATCCCCATAGGGGTATGTAGGGAATGTAAGTAGACAAAATCCCATGAATAATATTTTCTTCCCAGTGTTCAGTACAAACCCATTGGTTTCATTCCCAGTATTAGAATCATTTCTATAACTGCAAAGCAGTTTAAGAGTTTTGTAAATTGCTCTTCTGGAAGAAAGTTTGAGTGAAATTAAGGGTTCAGCAGCAGATTCCACCAAGCTAAAAGAGTGATGACGTCATATTTAATATTGAGCTTAAGGGAGATTGTGGCACTGTAGTAAAAATTGGAACAATTTCAGCTTCCATTGCTGATGCAGAGGTCTGCACTATGGTCAGAGATAGCACCATTTAGAATATATTTTGTAACAACCACACCCTTCAGTTTCCGTACCTCGAGGATATGATTCCTCCATTAAGAATGCTTTATCCAATTATGGTCCTCAACATAATTAAATAAATTAAAAAAAAGGTCTTGGAGAGAACAGTACAATTCGAAAAAGGCTGAAAAAGTATGGTTTGTTTGGAAGGGTTGCCAGGGAAAAGCATCCTCTCAAAAATAAAAACATGGCAGCACAGTTAGGTTTGCAAATAATCTGAACAAACGACAATATTTCTGGAACAATGTCCTTTGGACAGACGAGGCCAAAGTGAAAATGTTTGACCATAATGCATAGTGTCATGCTTTGTGAAAACCAAACACAGCATATCAGCACAAACAGCTCATACCAAGTGTCAAGCACAGTGGTGGAAGAGTTATGATTTGGGCTTGTTTTGCAGCCACTGGACCTAGGAATCTTGCAATCATTGAGTTGACCATGAACTATTTTGCATACCAAAGTATTCTAGAGTCACATGTGAGGTCATCTGCCCAACAGCTAAAGCTTGGCCGAAATTGGGTCATGTAATGATCCCATGCACACCAGCGAATCTACAACAGATTAGCTAAAAAAAAAAGTTTCAAGGCACAGTCAACCCTATTGAAATGCTGTGGCAGGATCTTAAGAGAGCTGTGCATAAACAAACACCATCAAACCACAATGAGTTGAAGCATTGAAAAAAAGAGTGGGCCAAAACTCCTCCACAACAATGTGAGATACTGATAAAGTCAGACAGAAAATGATTACTTCAAGCTTTTGCTGCTAAATGTGGTTCTACAAGCTACTGAATCACAAGGTGTACTTAGTTTTTTTACACATGCCAACTCTGTTTTGGTCTTATTTTTGTGAAATAAATCATGACACGGTGTCATGTGTTGTTTGTCTAAGGTTGTATTTACCTAATTTTAATACCTGCTAAGGAACAGATTGTTATGTTTTGATTTGTAAAACCACATAATTCAAACAAGGTGTACTTTATTTTTCTCATGACTGTTATATATATATATATATATATATATATGTGTATATGTAAAATTCACTTCTGATAATGGTCATAGTCCAAAGTCCTATTATGTGCAATACTATTGCACTGGCACCTAGTAGTAAACCTCACTACTGTCCAAAGTGATCCCTCAACAGAATCATGCACTTGGATGGTATTCCTCGGTAGGTGGGAGAAGAACTGCAGGAGAATAGAAGTTATTTCACAGCTGAACCACCATCAGCAGCTTGACATGGTAACACTTCAAACTTTTCAACACGCTCTGTCGACCACTCCAGTGAACATGCCTCACTTATGTCATAACCATGCAATCATCATAAACGTCTATGCTTTTCATCTCCTAGGAGACATTCTCAAGACGTAATGGATCTAAGGTAAACACAAAAAGTTTAAAAGAAGTATACAAATGCTACAATCACCTAGTGTAGTTCAACCAAACCACACAATAATAGTGAATAAAAATATAAAAAATGGTGAGATCACACTAATGGTGTATATATAACATACACAAACAATATTCACATCAATAAGTAGATACCTAAAAAGATACCTAAAAAGATTTTAAAAAAAAATGGTAGACTATTTTTTTATCTTTTTATATATCTACTCATTGATGGTAATATTGTAATGGATCTAAGGACCTGTAAGTAAGAGAATTCTAGGACGGGGCAAGATATGAGTGTTGTACATATGCTTTGCCAGTGAATATTAATCTCATATTTAATGTTTTTCTCTGTTTTCTAGATATTGAAATCTGTCTTGGTGGATCTGAGTGTCTCAGGTAAAGAAAAGTTATTTCTTCAATGAAGTGTCAAAGCTTAATTGGAAATCTAAAATGAAAGTAAAGTAAAAAGGTGAGAAAATGAAGGTCAGAGGATTGAAAGAGACAAAGACGGGATCAGAGCATTTAATCAGCTTCATGATGAAATACATGGTTCATTAAGGCTCTAAGTTCCAGATAAATAACCGTGTTCATCTAATCCCTTAACCTATGTTATGCCAGCTTTTGGAATACAGTATGGAAGATGTATAAAGTTGTTAGAAATTGAAAAAAAAAAAAATAAAATGCTAAAAGTGCAGTGTGGAAAAAATGCAATGAAAATAAATCAACAGGTTTCAAACTCTGACCTAAGTCTGATTTTCCCCTTCCCAAGACTTGTGTATTCTGTTTCAAACTAAATGTAATTTGTGTGACTTTTGTGCAATGTCTTGTCCGATTTTCCTAACTCTGGATTGAGAGGAATATTTTTAATATACACCCCTACATGCTTATTAACCCTTAATAAGGAACACATGTGATGGGTGGCAGCATTGTAACATAGCTGTGTGATATAAAAGTGAATACAAATACAAATAAACTCCCACTAATCTTGGATGAAAGCAAAAATATTTGTGATGAATTCAAAATACAAAGGTACACTCTGAGCAGGACTGGATAATTTTTCATTCTTCCCCTATTTGGGTAAAATATTTCAAGCCGCCACACAATTCACTGTTTAGTGAATAAGTGGACTTGATGATTTACTCAGCAAAATAGGAAATTGAATAAAAATACATTTAAAAAAAGCAATAGAGAGCCCAATGTTTAAACCTGCCATGTGAGCAATCAGTGCTAGAAACCAGCTGTCTGGCAGCATATGTTTAATTTATCCAACAGGTGGGCTTGTTACCCAGACCAGGGATGTGCATACGCCAAGGGGCTGCCATAGAAAAGATGGAGCTAGAAATGTCTTTTCTTTCATTACTCTGCATTACTTATGGACAGCCCAATGCATTTTTAAACATTCCTAATTTCAGTTTTGTTGATTGTATTGAAGATTCCTCGCTGGGGGATATTGTAGAATTATTTATCATTCTGAGATGCTCTGCATTACTGGCAGGTGGAATACTCCCTGGAGTACAAAAACCTCTGCAGATAAAATGGGTTAATGGAAATCTCTGTACCAGACGCCATGGTTCTCATATACAAAGTCTCGGGGGACTGAAACAGGATGCTATGTAATGATTAACTGGTTTTAAAGGATTTTTATTTATTTATTGGATTTTGTATATGCAAACATGAGTCATATAGGCACTTGGGACCCCTCCCCCCAGTTAATTAATATTTGTTAACTAATTATGCAAAATAATAAACTTGTGTGCTTGGCATTATAAATAAGCAGCATAAATTGCATTAAACTCACAAAACCACAGTGTATGCATTGTGTAACAACTTCTAGCAAACAATATTGTGTACCAACTTCTAGCAGGCACTATAGTGTACCAACCTAGAGAAAACTAGAGTGTGCCGACCTCTAGCAGACACTGCAATGTACCAATGGTGTATTTTAGTTTTGTGCTGCCCCAGGCATGAGGAAACTTGGGCACCCCAGTCACACACTTACAGACACACATACACTGAACAAAATTATAAATGCAACACCTTTTTTTCTGCTCTCATTTTTCATGAGCTGAACTCAAAGATCTAAGACTTTTGTACACCAAAGGCCTATTTCTCTCAAATATTATGTTCACAAATCTGTCTACATCTGTGTTAGTGAGCACTTCACCTTTGCCGAGATAATCCATCCACCTCAAAGGTGTGGCATATCAAGATGCTGATAAGACTGCATGATTATTGCACAAGTGTGCCTTAGGCTGGCCACTTGATGATCTCATCCAATCCAATGCTTTCCCATAGGAAAGCATTGGGAGGCTATAGTGCATGTGTGGCAGAAGGTTGCAAGGCTAATCAGCATCTCCATGCAGAGCGTTCAGCGCCTCCATGCAGACCCAATCTAATACATTGCCTCCGCCCCCATTCTAATACACTGTCCACAAATCCAATACATTTACCCAAATACAATCTAGTACACTTCCCCCTCCACCACATCTAAAACACTGCCCCTCCTCCCTCAACTCTAATTGAACACATTGCCCCCACTCCCACCACTCTAATTTAATACACTGCCCTCTCTCCCCAAATTTAATACACTACCCCTGCCTCTAATTTAACACACTGCCCTCCCCCCAATTTAACACACTGCACCCTCTTACCACTCTAATGCACTGCCCCCTCCCCCAATTTAACATACAGCCCCCACTCCCACCACTCTAATTTAATACACTGCCCTATCTCTCCCCCCAATTTAATATACTGTCCCCTCCATCCCCCTAATTTAATACACTGCCCCCCTCCCACCACTCTAATACACTGCTCCCCCTCCCCAATTTAATACACTGGCACCCTCCCTCCCTCAAATTAATACAGTGCCCCCTTCCTCACTACCTCAAATTAATACACTGCCCACTCCCTCCCCCAATGTAATGCACTGCCCTCTCCCTTCCTCAAATTA
The DNA here is from genome assembly GCA_933207985.1 of Pelobates cultripes. Taxonomy (NCBI): domain Eukaryota; kingdom Metazoa; phylum Chordata; class Amphibia; order Anura; family Pelobatidae; genus Pelobates; species Pelobates cultripes. The sequence continues at coordinate 52,087,733 of OW240924.1, read as the reverse complement.
ATACACTGCCCACTCCCTTCCCAAATTAATACAGTTTGCACTCCCTTCCCCAATTTAATACACTGGCCCCCACCCTATCCAAATGAATATACTGCCCCCTTCCTCCCTCAAATTAATACACTGCCTCCCCAGTTTAATACACTACACAGGAAGGTCCCCCAAGCTCCTCTTCTCCTACCTTAAGATGAGATGCCCATCCTCCAGTTCCAGCCCTGCTTTTCTCTGCAAGCAGGCCAGACGCTCCTCTGGCACTGCGACCAGAAGGGAAGGGGCATGCTCTGCAGACAGACAGACACTCTGCGCTCTTGTGGCCGTGGCAGAAAAGGCAGGAATCAGACAGGAAATATCTTTCTTGTCTTGCGGCTGTTCACAGCCATGGCACAAAGTGGCCCACAGGCAGGCGGGTCACAAATATATTCATTGTGGGCCGCACAGAGTACGTCCTACTTCCAGCAAATAGTATAATACACATTCTATGTTCAACACATCCATCCTACCAGCAGGAATCAATCCAGTGTATGTTCTACATGCAGCAGACAGTACAGTGTATGTGTCCTATGTGCAACAGAATGTAGGCTGCATATCCAACATGCGGCAGGCAGCAGTGGATGCTCATTCATTAAGGCAGATGTGACAGCACCCCACAGGTTTTTCTCCATTTACTGTTATTTCTTATTTTCCTTTCACATTAATTGTTTTATAATTGAACGATTTGTTTTAAGACTTTTTTTTCATATATTTAGTGTTTTTAATTTTCCAAGTACATGCCTCTATAGCTTTATGGTGTTGAATTGATTTTGGGGTTTAGCAAAAAATTTTTACAGAGTTCAATGGGCAGTGGAATCTAGCGCCCCACCATTTTAAACTTTACCAGCCTCCACTGACAGACAGTTCACTGTACATCCTGCAGTATATCCAGAAAAAAAGTGTAGTAGTCCTTGCTTTTTACTCTCTTTTGTTCATTGTGTTTAGATTAAAGGGATTCTCTAGTGTCAGGAAAACAAACCCATTTTTCTGGCACCACGGAATCCTGGAGTGTCCCCCTCCCTCCCACCCCTGATCCAATGTTACTGAAGGGGTTCAGACACTTACCTAAATCCAGCGTTGATGTAATTCGGTGCTGTGCCACTAGAGGAGGACTTAACCCTGCAAGGTAATTATTACATTAATTATTACACTTGCAGGTTTAACCCCTTAAGGACACATGACATGTGAGACATGTCATGATTCCCTTTTATTCCAGAAGTTTGGTCCTTAAGGGGTTAAGGGTGATAGGAGTTTGCACCCAGACCACTTCAAAAAAGCTGAAGTGGTCTGGGTGCCTACAGTGTCCCTTTATATATTCACCAACTATTTATGTTCAGCACCTGCTTATTGTACTAGACTTCATGATATGCTGGTGATAGATTAATTAGAAATAATAATGATTGATGTAAATTGCATTACTATTTAATTGCATTGCCATATAATTTATGTTCCCATGTGTTTAGGTCTTGATATAATTGACTTCCCATGTAATTGCCTTTCCTAGTAATACCCATCCCACGTAATTTCCATTCCATGTATTTGCAGAATTGTGATCCTATGTAATGTCCTCCTCATGTAAATAGGTTCCATGTTATAGCCTTCTTTTGAAATTGCCTTCTCATGCAAATACATGGGATATCCATGTTTTTACGTCTTCCTTGTATTATGATTTGCTTTCTATGTATATGGTTTCTAATTTATTTGTCATTCCATTTAATTGCTTTCTTATTTAATTTCTTTTCCATGTAGCCACATCCCCATGTAATTGTCTTCCTATGTAAATGTATTCCCAAGTAATTGTCATCCTTTTTTAATAATTTGCAGTTAATTGCTTCCCTGTGTAATTACGGTCCTATGTAACTATTTTCCCATGTAATTACCTTCCCATGTAACTACTTTTCCATGTAATTACCTTTCCAGGTAACTCCTTTCACATGTAGCTAATTCCCCATGTAATTACCTTCCCATGTAATTATATCACCATTAATCCAAAAACTAAATTAGACCATTCAGGCAGGCAACCAAGCCAGAAAATGTTCTAATCAAAAGGGGGGCTCCAACCTGCCTAACATAAACTATGGAATTAAACACCAAGATTTCCAGGATCCCCAGAAAGGGCAAGGATTATAAAACATCAACTTACCCTGCATGGAGATCCCACTTCTACCACCAAGTTTGTTAGGGCTTCGATTCTCGACCTGAGGAGACTTTTCTTATGCTGCAGTTATTTTCCTTATTCAGGCTTGATTGAACGACACCGTCAAGCTTTGGACGCAATAAGTCAGAAAGACACCAAGGTACGCTTAATTACTGCTTCAATTTATTTCGGGTAAGCATACAGTTTATATATGCTTGCAACAAAATATTAAAGCAGGCTTCTTAGCATTATAAGGGAAGATACACAACTATAAAGAAGTTAAAGTATAATGCGTAGTTACAATAGCAATATTTCAATACAATTTCAGTTTAATTTTACTTGAACAGATAGCATAGCTATAGTATTTTTACCCTCCTTAACTCTCTTATGTAATAACCTCCCCATGTAATTACTTTCCCATGTAACTACTTGCCAATGTAACTGCTTTCTCATGTAATCACCTCCCACATAACTCCTTTCCAAAATAATTGTCATCCTATGTACCTTCTTTCCCATGTAACTGTTGCCCATGCTATTTTTTGTTGTTGTAATTTATATTTTGACTGAGATGATAGCAGGTTACTGTAACGAGCCACCTGGCACCCCGACCGGGTACCTCTGTGTATTGCTGCTTCCTAGTACTGCACTGGAATACCATAACCACCGTAGACCCCACCAACTGCCGCAGATTGGTTGGGGTCTCGCCATCCTCTACCCACCCTGGACCCAAGACCAGGATCCAGCTTCCAGTGGGTAGACCTCTCCTAGTCCACAGAGCGTAGCAGAAACAGGGGACAAACTGCAACACTTCTGCCCACAGTTGTCATGGCTTGACTGGTGCCCTGGAACAGCTCCTTCCTGGAGCCTAATGGGGAATTAGCTCTAGTCCATACATGGATTTTCCCCGTTGAATCCCCTGCAAGCTGGAACAGGAGTAAATCTTCTTTCCTTCCAATAACAGGACGACACACAGTTGTAGCGTGTAAGCTGGAATAGGATTTTAATGGAGGCACACTGGCCTTTTATGTAAGTTTCCCAGCAAGGGTGACACCCAGGAGGACCTTGTTGGACACAGGGACACAAACTTCCAAACCAATAACAACACATTTACAATGTAAGGCACTCCCACACAAGGCAAACAATCCCTCCCCTCTGCTTGGTTGATAATTAAGTTAATTACTGTATCAACCCTGATCTGGCTGAACAACATATCCAAAAATCACCCAGATCAGAGCAGGGGTTCAGGAATTTCCTGGAAGTCATAGTTTTGATTGACCATGCACATAGTCCTATGCCCAAAACAGTTCCAGGGAAATCATTGCTAACACTTGGTGAAGTTTGGTATTCTTTTACAGGTTTCCCTGCAGGGCCCATAGTCTGTGGGCAGGAGGCTGGCAAGCAGGCTCCTCCAGGAGCTCATGGCAAACTCACTTGGAGAGTGGAGTTTGTCACAGTAACATTTAAGTAATAATACCAGCAACAGTTACATATCAAGAATAATTGTACATAGCAGTAGAAATAATTAGTCGAACTGGCACATAACAAAATTGTTTTGTGGATGAAGAAAAAGGAAATAAGGAAACAGCAGCAGCATTGATACTTTTCTTAAGTGAACAACTGAGCTAAGTATAAAGTTGCCACACCTATTAGATAGCTAAATCTGGTGCTGTATTGGGGGGGGTGTAACTTTGGTAGGAGAGATGTGGAAGAGTAGGCTTCTGTGAAGCTTATTTTACGCAAAACAGTAAAGCAATAAAATAAACCAATAATAGTAACAAATATGCAACCAAAATAACTAAGTCTCTAGTGACCTCTGCAGTGGACTGGTTTTTGCCATCATCCTGTGATCCTGCATGGCAAATTGGACATATATTGTCCATATCCCAGTATCCAGTAGAGTGCGATGTCTGCTATATTAGGGAGATTCACAAGGTTGAGGTTAATGCTGATGCCCCTAAAATCCTTGTAAGATGAAAAGTATGGTGAGGGGAGGAACTCACCACCACTATAATGGCTGCCCTGTCTGCCTCCAAGCCAAACCACATCAAAAGCACAGTATGGAGCTCACTACTCATCCACTGCGTCTCTGAGAGACCGTGCTATATGCTGCCTTCAATATTTATTGCTTTAGTATGCAGCAGCATGGAGGCCCGCAGCCTTCTTAGGAGATGAGGGATTTTTTGCGCAGGCATCGCACACAGGATACCCCGAATTCTTAGGTTTCGGCACCAGTGCAGATCTTCCAGAGATGCAATTTTCTGCTCAAAACATTGTTGCCCCTGTTTCAGCTGTTCCACCTCTGCACTTAAATCCTGATCGTGCCCTTTGGACGACTCTGTTTCTTCCTTCTTAGAGGGTCAACAATGTGACCCTCTAAAACAGAGATCTCTTCTCGTTCAGTGGACAGGTCCTCCGTGAATATTGCCTTGAGTTTAATATATGCTTTGCTTGCTAGCTTGTGATCCTTATCAATGGATGTTTTGACATCAGTATCAGGTGAAGATTGGATGCTCTCTGAGTGCAGGCCTCTGAGATGGCTGGGGAGTGCACCCTCATTAATGTCACTTTAGTAGGTCTCTCATGCGGTATCCACTGGCTGATCCCACTCTCCTGAAGGTTAAGGCTAGATGACTTTCTACCAGTAAGTCTTATCAGTTATCTTGTAGGAAGATCATCTAGCTCTTCCATTTATTCTGAGAGCTCAGAGGAAGGTACTCGGTGTCGTCATCTTAGCCTCATGCAGCCTGGGTGTTAGGCAAAGCAGATCAGGTATTTGGTGTGTTTTTTTTTTTTTGCCAAAGTATTGTCTATTACTGTTTTTCTTTTGCACCCCCTAGTGTTAAGTGCTCAGAGAAACAGGAGGGAACCCTACACACTTGGCAATAAGGATTAAATTGCGTAATTAGGTAGCAACGCTAAGGAGCTCAATAAAAACACATTCTCTCCAGTCAGTTGCTATCTCTGCCCCCAGTGTTACCCATGTTATTTTCTGTTATGTAATGTACAATATGGAAAACAAGGAGTTAACTGTTAGTGCTATAATACACAGAGTACCGAAGGTTTTTAAAGTGTTCCCTTATAGACACTCAAAATACAATAGTAAAAAGAAAATAAAAAAAACAAAGGCAGAAAACAATGTGAATCACCAAAGAGATAATAATAAAAATTAATACAAACTGAATTACGTTGATATATTCACTCTTAGAAATATATCTATAAAAAGAAATACAAATATACAGTATAGTGTGATATCATCAAAAACATACAGAGGGTGAGGATGGTAGAGAACTCACAAAATTAAGATGAATTCAGGCATATCTCCCTCAATATTAGGGAATTAGAGAATTGTAGAGGACCTCCAGCCATGATTCTGGATATAAAGTAACAGGTCTTTTGATTCACTCCAAATAAAAGGGAGAAAGAATTGATAGTGCAGATTGTATAAAAAGTAACAATTTATTATATGTATTGCACTTACAATGTTTCAAAACAAAAGCAGCATATCTCCACACCAGGTGGTATCCACGTGTTGCAGCTAATCCAATCACAGTAAAGGATTATAAGCAGTACCAGCAGCAATAAAATAAAATAAAAAATAAAAAATTAAAGTTCATATTAACAGTAGAACAGTAGACTTGAATGTTTAATCTTTAATATTGTGATACTCACTCCTATAGTGCAGAATACTGTATTGTTATGAGGCTTATTCATCTTATAATTCTGTATTGGGAAGAATCCTATCTGTTATTGCCGTCAATGATTAGTGAACACTGTTTTTCCATTCGGTCCGTGATACCGGAAGTGGTGTCATGCGGAAACAGAATGCGTTCCAGGGTGGAACGCACGCCAACACCGGCAAACGATTTGCTTATTTCGTGGTGGATATAAAAGGAAACTCAACCGAATCAGAGCCACACATCCCTGAGGAAGTCCAGAAGAGGACGAAACGCATTGGAACTGTTCTACTGTTCATATGAACTTTTATTTTTTATTTTATTTCTAAGACAGAATATATCAACGTAATTCAGTTTGTATTAATTTTTATTATCACTTTGGTGATTCACATTGTTTTCTGCCTTTGGTTTTTTCTTTTCTTTTTACTATGTAATGTACAATACCTCATCTGCAATTAAATTATTTTGTTATTTAAAACAAAACTTAGAAAAAAAAGTTTTTACTTAGTTACTGTTTGGTACAGCAAAGAGTTAACCTCATGTAGTGTTCATGTGTTGGCAAGCTGATTCCTAAGTGTATTTAGCTCACAGTACAGAGCTTACTATCAGGCTCAGCTAATTGACTGATAAATTGCTTTCAACACTTCAGATGAACGTAGATGTGTGAAGTTGCTGCTATCTGCCCTTCAGCTGAATTCTGTCAATGCTTTCATCCTCTAGATCCTTCTCTCCCTCAGTGGGCAAATTGCTCCACATATACTCTCAGTAGACATTACCTACAATGCAAAACCAAGATACTTTTACGTGAAATATAAACTTCTGCAGCAAAATTTAATGTGTGTCAAAAAAACTGGCTTTTTGCCTTAGACCATATTTATTTTCTTTAGACTGCTATTTAGTGTTGTGATTATGCCCAATGGTTAATTAGTGGGCCCATCAGTGTATGATACAAGTTGATGTATGCTCATGAGAATGTTCCATATTGAGTGTTATATAGTGAGCTATTTAGTGAGAAATAAACATCAAATGCAAATAACTGGTGACTGCTGGAAGCGGATATCCACCCTCACAAATAAGAATCTCACTATTGCAAGGAAACATTGTGATACAGGGCATTGATAATATATTCTGATATTTTTGTTTTTTCAAATTTTTTGTTGTAGGCTTATGCTACAATTGTAATGACTAACCAAAGAACATATTTTTTTTAAAAACTTTGCAAATGTCTTAAAAAGGAAAATACAATAAGTATTTGTGACAAAAGCACCTTCATCACTGGGATTTGGAGAGGCCTGCTTGCCAGCCTCTTGCCTCAAGACTATGGACCCTGCAAAAAGACAGGCATAAAAATGACTTCCATGGGAAAATGTCCTATTGTTCTCCAGCAGGGCATTGTCCCAGGGACACTGCCAGACCAGTTGAAACTGGCTGCTTTGTCCCTCCTCAATCTCTCAACAGCCCTTGCTATTGTTTAACCCCATGGCGATTTGACTGTGTTCGTGGGATCTAAGTGCTGTTCGGCTATATTGAGCACTTAGATCCAAGCTATCTGGGGATAGATGTGTAGAGGGGGTTCAGTTCTGTAGAATATTAATTATGTATTTTAATGTGTTTTGTTGCAGTTGTAACTTAGTGATATTTTCTGTACCTGGAGATAATTGAGTTTACTACAGTTACTTAAGCCAATTATCTACAGTATAGGGAAGGATTTTACTGTGTATGGGGGAGTGTCAGACATTGTTGTATTGTTTTGATTGGTTTGTGTCCTTTGTATGCCTGTGTACCATCAGGTCCAGGCCTGGGGAAATTGTATAAATTGTGCTTGCTTCCATTAAACAGACCTGCTTTACCCCTTCATGAAGTCTTGGCTCATGTTTGGGGGATGTGATAACTACACTCTCGGGGATTGCTATATCACAATACTCCCCTGAGTATAAGCTCTTGTAAGAGCTTGTTCCTGGTTCCTGATCTCTGGATTCTAGGAGAGGCCTACCTACTGGAAGCTGGACCCTGGTTGTGGTTCCAGAGTGGGTGGAGGATGGCGAGACCCCAACCAAGCTGCGGTGGTTCGTGGGGTCTGAAGTGGTTATGGTGTCGAGTGGAGTACTTGGAGCACTAGGAGCATCCGTTAGTGGAAGGTGCCTAGTCGGCTGCCAGGCGTTCTGTTACAGTATCACATTGACATACGTATTTATTCCCTTTGCTATGACATTTTAATTGTATCTGAGATGCATCCCATTCTCTGGATCATCTTTGAGATGTTTCTCAACTTTGACTGGAGTCAACATGTGTCGAATTCAATTGATTGGGCATAATTTGAAAAAGCAGACACTTGTCTTAATGGTCTCAAAGCAGTAAATGCATATCAGAACATGAGGTCATAGCAACTGCCTGCATAGTTTTGAGAAAAGATTCTGCTGAGGCACAGATCTGGGGAGGGCTTAAAAAAGTGGCTGTATCGAATGTTCTCAAGAGCACAGTGGCCTGCTTGGAATGACTTATCCTAGAGCTGGCTGCCTGGCCAAACTGAGGAATCAGGAAGGGCCTTGGTTTCAGAAGTGACAAATAACCCAAAAGTCACTCTGGAAATTTGTGGAAGGACAACCAACACTGAAGACTCCACTGATCTAGTTATTATATGGTCTGTTGAAAAAAGATTGAACTGTTTAGTCTAAATTTAAAGTGTCTGGTCTTGAGAAAACCAGGACAAGCTATGTTCCTTACAGTGAAGCACGATGGCGGTAGCTTTAGGTGTGTTATTTAGCATTAAGGACTGAGAGACTGGTCAGGGTTGAGGTAAAGTTGAATTCAGCAAAATACAAAAATAACCTTAATGAAAACCTGGTCCAGCCATAAAATTTAAAATATTTAAACAAATTTGTCAGATACCACCATTTCAAAATGGAGGGAATGTATTATCTCAAAGACCTATTGATACTCAACGACTGGTTGATCAAAATAGATTTGGAGGATGCGTACCTCACAGTACCTATTCACCGTTCATGTCAGAATTACTTACAATTCATATGGGAAGGGAAAAAATGACAATTCATACCATTGCCATTTGGGTTATCCTCTGCACCTTGGTGTTTCGCCAAATTGCTCAAACTAGTAGTATCCCTGCTTCGAAGCAGGGGAGTGAGAATGATAATCTATTTAGATGACATATTGATAATGTCACAGAGTGTGCAAACTCTTCAACTACATTCTCAATGGACATTGAATCTGTTAACAAACCTTGGCTAAGGTTAACAAACATTTTTATTTTTTTACAAAGATCTCCAACACAGGCTAGGTTTTTTTGAGCAGTAAATTGTAACACACATACAATGGCAGCTCGGTAAGATATTTTTTTTTCTCATCGGATGCTGAGGTGTCCAAACGTTTTCTGTATTAGACTGTCTCTGTTGATTACCAGCACATCCAATCTATCCCCTCTGCTCTGTCTAACAGTAGTGGTAGTAAAAGTGGAGGAGATAGTATTTGGTTTCACAGAATTAGATACAGTACTAGTGTACTAGTTATAGTACATTCTCTTTCTACTTCTTCCTTTAGTAATAAAGACTTGTTGTGTGTTTGCACAAGTTGAGTCTTACTGGCATTGGAGATGATCCTTTACTCTCACCCTACTCACTACTCCTCGACACACAATTTGTATTCCTCGACACACAAAGTTGCCAGACTTTGCATTGCTGCAATGTATTAGTTTCAAACCATTTTCACGTGGCTGCAGCTGCTGAAGATACAGTGGATTTCCACAGGGGGCAGTGGAAGGCATCACTGCACCAGCTTATACACTAGCATTGGTTAATTAATGCTAACAAAAATGTTGATGATGGTGATAACAGTGACATTGGTTGTATTGGTGATCATATTGGTGATGGTGGTGTGGTGGTGATAATACTGACAGTAGATGAGCTACTTGTGACAGTGGTCGCAGGTATAGCTGATGCCAACACTGTCTCTGTTAGATGAGACAATATGCAGAAAGAAATGGACATTGACAAGATGGAGACGATAAAGAAGGGCATCCTATCTGTTGGAGAAAACAGTAGGCTGCTGCCCTACATCTCCGCACTCTCCTCTTCTAGTCCCTTTAACATTGCAATTTGAACCAACAGCGAAGCAGTTTCTGTTAAGCTATCTCACAAAGTTACTTGTGTTTGTTATAATGTGTAAACAATTTGTCACATTCTAAATATAGATTTGCGTTATTCTTTTGTACTTGGGTCAATTTCAATTTTCTACTGATATTCTGATTTTGTTTATATTACTTTAGAAGGTGCAGTAAATGTTTATTTTTCATAGACTCGGTCTAGAAAATAGAGAAACATCTGCATAGGACACAATCTAAAAATCTAATGATGTCAATATGGTCTCTGGTTGTGCTTTGTTCCTTTGGATGAAAATCCATTCAAATTTCACTAAGGCTATTCTCAAGATTTAAAAAAAAAATGGTTTATTAACTTTAGATGTAGCATGACATTACTAGTGGACAGTGTAGTTCTCCTTAAATACCAGATGTATAATCATAAAAATGTAGTGGACGAAATGAAAGTTCAGATCATGTCTACTGATGAGTTCCATAATTTTCAATTTAACTTATTTTCAGTTTTTCTTGAATAAAGTGTGTATAATGCTTAAGACACACAATCTCAGCATGTGTCTATCACTGGAGAGATCATATTCTACATTACAGACAGTGAGACTACAAGGCTTTGATTAAATCTGGATGTGTAAAAGCTAATGAATGCTGTATGTATTTCAAGGTAGACATACGTCTACTTTGCTCCTGGGACAGGCACACTCATTTTAACATGCTCTAACTAGCCCATGAAGTAAGAAAAAAGTTCCTATTCATATGGGGAGTTGTCTGCCACAGAGAAAGACAGATACCAGGAAAGAGAATTTAAAATCAAAAGGGAATGTTAAAAAAATCACCTTCAAATATAACAGTTGCATTTGAAGAATATTCCAAAACTAATGTATTTCTATCTGTTCCCACCACTATTCTGTAGATATACCAGGATGATATGCAATGATAAGTATGATGCATGGTATTATTACACAGGACCAAATGCAAGTAACATTCTATCAGTGAATTTACTATGGTAAGCAGTTATTTGAAGTCTGGCTTTCACCTAAAGTAGGTAGTACGAGTGATGAGAGCTAAATTCCACCTGCCAGAATGGCTGAGTAAACTAGTTGACTTAAGTGGTGCCTTCAAGGTGTTGACATGACATCACAGATCTCAAAACCAAGAATGAACCAGAGCCAAAGCATCAGACCAGGTAAAGTGCTATATGTTGGCTGTTTGCCATCTGTACACTGGAGACTATTTTTGACAGAAAACTGGAGGAGCTTAGATGTCATGTAGTATTTCCAGCTGTGTGCAACTGCATATTATAAGATAACCCCATGCTTTTGATATAGGGAATGGAAAAACTGTGCATTGTGGTTTATGAAAATATCTTATGCAATTAAATGACAAAATTCCATTATCAAGTCAAAAAACTGTAATGATCTCACAAATAAAATAAATGTGACTGGCAGTGCATAGGTTAAAAAAAAATGTAAATATGAGCTCAGTTATCACTGAACTAACACAGGTCTTAAAATTGTAGGTACCAAAAATAATAGAAAACAAAATTGGCACTGCTCATCTAGTCATTCTTCTGCATATATATAGGCCTGTCCAAATTGTCTTTCAGAAGATGTTACCCTACCTAATTCTATTTTTAAAGAATCCAAAGCACCATAACCACTACAGGCCCTGCACTCTAGTTCTTATCTCAGAGTAAACTTATCAGCAGCTTTTAGCGCTCCATTGAAAGTAGGGGAGGTAGGGAGCTGCACCAGATGGACCTCAGGGAAGAAAGTAAACCATTCTAAAAAGGTTTGACTTACAATGGGGGTTGCATTTCTATAGTGGTCTGTAGTGGTTATGGTACGTGGAGAGTTCCTTTAACTATAATTTTTACTGTGAGGTTATTCCATGCACCTATTATCCTTTCAGTACAATAGTATTTGTTTTATATAGTTATCTCTCATTATTTAACTCTATAATTTACAATCATTCTATCTTGTTGCTCTAACCCTGTTTAAAAATCGATTTGCACATATAAACCACTTTCTCATTTATAAATAATAATCAGTATAAAGCAAAAAGTTAATAAATGGTTACATAGTTATTTTTTGTGTTTCCCTCAATATTGGAACTTTTGCTATATTGGCCACAATGTATTTTGGGTCCAGTAACGAGATTAATCTAAGGAAACAATTTGGCAAACATTCGAACATGGAATACACTTTGTAAAATCCTTTAAAAACCAGAACATTAATATTCATTTAAACTCTTTTATTAACACCAGGTATGACACTGTTAATATCCCAGCTTGTTTTACTTGGAATTCATCATTTATTTTTTTTTGGCTGGGTCAGCTCGTGCCAGGGAAAATGTCTGGCCGTATGCAAGTTGCAATTACTTTTTTGTGTTCTGCACACTGTAAAGAACAGGCATTATACAAGCACTGGAATATGTTAGTTTTCCCTTCAATGGACAACTTGCCTTCATCAACTGTCTGAACAAAGACTAAAATATTAGCATTAAAATTCATAGAAATCACTTTCAAGACAAAAATAAACATAGGAGTTGATATGTTATTATGGGCATTACCATAAAGTAAATTTTAATTTGTGAGAAATCAGTTCAAATTCCATTTACATGGAAAGCAGTGACATGGACACATTGGGCCCTCATGACGTCTGTCTAGCAAAGTAGTAATTGAATGAGTGGCAGAAACAGTAACTGGGCAAGACCAAGTCTGCTATTAAACACTAAGAAAGATAGAATCCTCAATGCTGCAGACCATAATTCACAGACAATAAGTAATTCTTAAAGGGACACTTCAGCTGTCCCTTAATGCACTTCAAGTTCCTGAAGTGATGTATGAGTGAAGAGTGTGTCCTATATTTTCCATTATCCATAGAAATTGTCACTTTTTGAAAAGAACCTTGTTACATCGTCCTGTCTGTCAATTAGGCAACAAGTCCTGTTACTTCCTGGTTGTTTAGGTCAGTGGAGCTAAGCTGAAGAGGCAGACAACTGCCCAGAACACCTGCCTTGTAAATACTTCTCATTGTCCTGCATTGTGAAGCCTGTGGTTGGACATAACCTTGTGAGTTGATTAAAGTATTATGGCTCCATGCAGAAAGTGATACAGGTCAACATTAAAGAAACAGTCTCATATCTGATGAAAACGTTCTAGAAAATGACCTGATAGAATGAGAAAAAGGTACTGTAAGACCAGCTTATGTGACAGGCTGTCCTTTCTGGAACCCTAAAAGATATGCTAGATAGAAGGGGTGGAGGAAGCCACTTGTCGCAAGGCACTATGATGATGTTCTAGAACTTCATAACTGAAAATGGATGAGTATTGAAGTGGGCTGAGCACCTTAATGCAAAGAGTCATCTGCTATGTTTGCAGCTATTTCAGTGTCGAAGCCATTGATCAAGCCATTTTATTATGAAAATAGCAGGGGTTTACATTCATCATTAAACAATGTGGTGGAAGAACACTTATCTTAATACATAGTGGTAGTATCCTTCTCCAGGAATATCCCAGACTATATTCCTTTCTATATGGTACAAGAAACAGCAAATATAGTGCAGAGTGTGGCTGTAGATCTACAAATAAAAAAACATATATAATGTGATACTGTATAGAAAAAAATAAATAGCGCATATACAGATTGCACTCACAAGATGTTGGTAGAATAAATAGCGGAAAGGTGCCTCCCCGGATAATTGTGTGAGGCTAATACAAGACGCATCTTCCTGAAGCGATATCGCTGCGAATGTGGAGAGCCAGACTCAGGTGTCATATGAAAAAAATTGCTATTTATTTATATAAAATGTATATAAAAACACTGAAATGAAAATAAAGCTAAAAAGCAAAAAAAGGCAAGGAAAGTTGCTAGGAGTTATCCTACATGTTTCGCCCCAAAGGACTTCCTCAGGGATTCTCCAAATGATTTTAGCAACAGAAGCAAACAAATGTAAATATGAATAAAATAGCAAGCAGAGTGACAGGTTCAAATAAAACAATCACAATGCAAACAAAGCAGTACTGGGGATCATAGTGCGTTTGTTTCTCTTTTCCTGAGGCACAATGCCTGAGGTCTGTAACATAGTTCCTAGTGTGAGATATGGTGATGTGAAAAATTGGCTGTAGGTCGATGCTGTCATACCAGGGGTGAAGTGGGAGTTTTGAGTCAGTGGGTAGAGTGGGGATGGGTGTGAAGCTAGAGATTTTAAGTGTCTGATCCCTTGCCAGCATTTCAGCATTGGTATAATAGTCGGATGTTTACAATGTTGTGGTTGCACGAATATCTTCCCAGATCTGTGCACGGGATCATGTATAGAGGCACCTGAAACATAGTCGCCTTGATATGTACCCATTGTTTCATCGTGTTTGGGTTGGACCATTCATGAATTCTCGTTAGGAAAACTGCTTTTTTGGTAGACTTCAATATTCAGCAGGCCTAAGCCTCCCAGAGCCTTGGGTCTTGGCACATACTTTTCTGTGCTTCTTTCGCTCACCCAGGTGACTACTTTGGGCCTCTAATGGTAAGGGTATGGGCTTACAGTTATAGCCTGTCTCGGTGCAGGCCATTGTCCCCTCTCTCCCCCCGCACATCATCCCACGATGGTCATCAAACCCAAGCCCCACTTGTTAAAACCGCTAAATGAATCTTTATCATCCTATTAGTGGGGTTTTTTCTGGGGGCTGAATTTGGGATTAGGTAAGACATAATGGGGGTTGAGACATTGGTATGGTGGGAAATTAGGATGTCTAGGATGGGTGATATTGTAAATTTAGGAAAGGATGGTCAGCTACCAGGTTAAAGCGGTTCTCCCATGAACGGTATTAAACACTCACACTTCAAGTCCACCGGGGCTTTGCCACCTGATGGTTTAAAGATAGTTGTAGATGCGTGGAGCGTAAAGGAGTGGTGCATATGGAAATTTCTTTCTACCAACTGTTCCTACCAGTGTCCGCAGCAAGTGGGATAGTGTTGGCTTCTACAGGTGTGGATGATGGCACATGTCTTGGTCCCATTCCTTTGCAGTAGTAGATTAATCGTAGATGGTGACTGTATAGCGACTTGAATGTGCAGCATAGTTCATCCATATGTGAATATTGGGTGTTATTATTATTATTTTTTTGCTTTTGTGATCCGCCCTGCCAAAGTTATAGTTATGGTGTCGGTTAAGTGAGACACTTAGGAGAAGTCAATTGCCCAAGTCAAATAGATATTAGGGTGTCCCTCTGGCATATGTGATCAGATGTCTGGATGTGGATTGTGGTGCTTGTCTGTCCAACATTTCAATATAGCGCCTCTTGGGCCCCATCTGCCAATGTTGGCGTTGTGAATGGTTGGAGGCTGTATTAGGTTAGACAGGTGCATACCAATCTTCAACCTGAACATAAGGTAAGTCCAGAGCTCTGAGGAAGGGTGGTACATCATGTATAGTGGAAATCGGAAATATATTGCCCTCGTCTTGCTACTGTAAGTGTCAGGGGAAATCCCCATCGGTACCTGATGTTCCGGGCTCTGAGCAGGTCGGTGATCGGCCTCAGGAGCCTCCGTGCCTGTAGAGTCAGCCATGATAGATCTGGATTGGACTTCATGGAATAGTAGCAGTTGGGATGTATTCCTCAGGGTACGGAGCAGATACTTGCAGGAATAATAGTGCAGGGTGCACATAACATCCCCCAGTGTATCCGTCTTAGTCCCTCTGAGTCGGAGGGAATGATGTGCTTAGTCTATGATCACTGAGTTACTCGCTGGCTTGGCAAGGATGAGGTTGAAAAGCTCTTGGAGCAGCCAATGGAGCTCTTTCTGATCTTGTTCAAGTAGGCCTTTGATCCGCAAATTGTTGCAGCGCCCCCGATTGTCGAGACCATCTAGTGATCTTTGGTAGGCAGCCTTAGCTGAGGTATTGGCTTTGACTGTTGATTGCAGGTGTTGAATTTGTGAGAAAAGCAGGCGTATGTAAGTTCCCAGGGCCACTAGTTTCTTCTGAAAAGATCTTTCAAGTTTGTGTAGCATACTCTCCATGTCGGAGGAGGTTTCGTCAGGAGGTTTGCCAATATTTCCCGGAGGCATGGATCAAGTTGTGAGTGATAGGTGTCTGATCCCGCCCGGCTTGATGGTGGAGGGCTGTCGCCCTGTGAAGTGAGTGCCATCTTGGGATCATCCTGGTCAACAGTCCTAGCCACCATGTCTCTGAAAAACCTTGTTTGGGAGCCGGATTTTGTGGTCAGCGTTTTCCCTGAGCCTTGGTGGGAGGATTGTTTTTTTTTGTGGTTACACATGATAGTGGATGTGCCCGGATTGTGTTGGATTCAGCCATAGGAGTTGAGGAGCTTAGCAAGGTACGTCCATTCAGATCAGCAGTTAGCCACACCCCCCCCCCCCCTTTTGCATGCTTTTTATGACAAGTCATGGAGTGATGCTTTTTTAGCAATTTCTTAAGAATGCCATGAAAAGTGCACAGAATAAATCACTGTCTACAGTTTGATGGATATTCTGTGTCATGGAAAAACTGGAGAGAGGGCAGTTTATTGGATTTGTGGGCAATGGGGGGTGGAACAGTGTATTAAATTGGGTCTGCAGGGAGGAGCTGAACGCTCCTCATGGAGCTGCAGATTGGCTGTGCAGCTTTTTGCCACTCATGCACAATAGCCTCACAATGCTTTCCTATGGGAAAGCATTGGATTGGCTGAGATCATCAAGTTTGATGATCTCCGCCAAAGTGAAGAAAACACTCATAGGACATCTAAGTATATCCGCTGTAGTTCTCCCAAATCCCCAATGAAGCAGTAATTATAGCTCCCAATTCCCCAAACATCAGCCTAGACTTAATGAAGGGTAGAAACGAATGTGTTTAATCTGGCCAACTTTTATACAAAACAAGGATGCAGTAAAATGCGCCCAGAACACTCCCACAAAATGTCCACAAATTATTGTGTCAGAGTGACACAGCATAAAATATCAAAATACATAAAATATACATACAAAACATATAGAAACCCCCACAAATTATCTATAGTTAAATAGCCCTGATCTGAGTGCCCAAGTTCTCCAAATAGCACTCGGATCCATGCAGTGTAGGGGAAATGCCACTGTGTGGAAGTTCTGACCAGCCTCACACATGGTCCTATGCCCAAAACAGTTCCAGGGCATTTGGTGCTTTGGCCGGTCAACTTTTGGGAGCTCCTGTGGCCGCAATACGGGTTGTTCCGCCTGGGTGTCAGTTAGCGTTTGTTCTCCTTAGTCTCAGACACCTTCCTTCCAAAAAGTATTCTCCTGGCGAATTTCAAAATTGTTCAAAACCCCAGACAAAGTTGTCCAGGAGCTGCACGGTCACCTCATGCTGAAAACAGTTCCATAACATTCAAGGCCCGCTGAGGACAATTTGTGGGTTTCTTTATGTGAACGACAGCCAGGGAGCTGTCATTTTCCTTCATTTCAATGAAGGGAAAGTGCTGAAGCAGGGGTACCCAGGGAAAGCTGCTAAAGGAGGCTGTGACGGACCGCTGGCATTCCGACTGAGTACCTCCACCAATCGATGCGCCTAGCGCTTGCCAAGGACTCCGAACATGCCAACCGACACCATCAGCACTGCGGACCCCACTTCCAGTGATGCAGCTGCGCCGGGGTCTCGCCGTCTCTCACCCACCTTGGATCCACGACCAGGATCCAGCTCCCAGTGGGTGAACCTCTCTTAAATACAGAGAGCGTAGCAGGAACAAATCAAGCTCTTACAAGAGCTTACTCTGGGGAGTAAGTGATTATAGCAATCCCCAGAGTGTAGGTATCCCTTCCCCCAAGCATGAGCCAAAGCTTCAAGAAAAGTGCAAGTAAGTCTGGTTTATTGAGGGCTACCTGCCCGGTATTTAAGCAAGTGGACACTCCCCTAGTAATCAAATTATCTCCCAGGACAGAGGCAAGACTCCATTAACCACATGATTACAAAAAGACATAAAATTACACAATGTTACAATTACTACATAAAACATATACATGCAACATATCCCCAGATAGCTTAGATCTGAGCGCACATTATTACCGAATGGTGCTCAGATCACCTACATACAGTTCAATCACCATGGAGCCAAAGTCTTTTCCATAGTCTTTTGTTACATGAATAGGCTCCATGGCATAGCTATCTGGGGTAGCACTACTCACATACTGAAAGTCCCGAACGCCCCGGCAGAAATACACAAATAAACCTCTCTGCAGGAGAAAATACAGCACAGGGGCCATAGTCGAAAGGCAGGAGGCTAGCCAGTAGTCCCCTCCAGGCACAAATGGTGAAGGGCGCTTCGTCACAGAGGCTGGGGACATTTAACTCCTGAACAGTATCTTTGTATGCAGCCCAAAGTCCTTTGGCAGGAGGCTAGCTAGCAGGCTCCTCCAGGAGTTTGTGACAAACGTCCAGGGTAAGGAGGGCTTGTCACAACCTCAAAATCAACAAGATGACGTCATTTTTTTTTTACAGCTGTGCAAAAGCATACATTCACCATTTCTGTCCCATTACCAAACTTTTCTTAATATGTCAAGGTAGTTGGACTGAAACATTGGTTGTATGCAAATACATGTCTCCTTAACCCCTTAAGGACACATGCCATGTGTGACATGTCATGGTTCCCTTTTATTCCAGAAGTTTGGTCCTTAAGGGATTAAAATACATTTGCTCATTTGTTTACGTTGAAGCCCTACGAGTGTGAGGACATCCAGTGTCAGTTAGGCAACTTTTTTTATACTGTGCTTTTCTAAATAAACCTACGTTTCTTTGAAAACTGAAGTTTTTGTTTTTTTCCGGACCACATAAACTTAAACCTTGTTTATGTGACCCGTGTTAGCCTTTAAGTTTGACATGCTTGACTTAAAGTTTTTAAACAAAATTAAAATGTTTGTTTAAACAACTTCATGTAAGCATTTAAATTATTCCAATAACTTCGTAACAGCAGTAAAATTTGACTCAACTCTAATTATGCCCACAGTCACTGAATACAAACAGCTTGGAGATGTCAAGTAGCTGTGAACTTCTTGGTTTTCTTTACTTATCTAAAAGAATGGAGTTAAAAACTTATATCTATGTGTGTGTGTAAAGGAGCTCATTATCTCAGTACAGCAGATTCTTCGAGAAACTAAGTCACTGAGTCGAGGCACAGTTTGCTGAAGTATTAAAATGGAAGATGTCCCAAACCTGTGAGATGAGACATGCACTAAAAGAACTGATAATCCTGACCCTCAATGTGTTGTAAAAAAAAGGTTACAGGTGTCAAAAACCTTTTTTTTCCCCTTTTCTTTTTTTATACTTCTTAGCATACTGTAATGAAAATTGAAAACAATCTCATCTGCATTTAATTACAGTCAAACAAATTAAGACTGGAATGTGAAGTTTTGACAACCGAGTATGAAAGTCAACAAGTTCTTATTGCTCACATTATTGTACATTTGTCAGAAACAGAAAATTAAAAGCAATTGTCTTTCCTTTTTCTCTGTCTAGACTTCAGAATTCATGCTGAGAATTCTTTTATTTTCTGTTCATGGGGAGAATTGATGACCACAATAAAGCTGTATTGAGGGCACTGACTAGGTAATAACACGTTTGAGGTTGGAAAATGAATCTGTAACTAGAGAAATATGAGTAATACCTTTAGCAGCAAAGTTTATCAGAACCCAGGGTTGGAGGCCGTGGAGAATTTGTCACTTGAGAGAGGCTGTGATTTTTTTTTTTGCAAGGAAGCAATACATTCTCCTGCTTGCAAAACTACAACAAAAAATCATTACAAAAAGAAACAAAATGATTTGTTTGTTTGTTTTTTGTACATTTGTTTTATTCTTATTTCAGACACTTTGGCTGTGAAATGAGTTTTTGACATTGTAAATGATGGTTACTGTTGCAGAGATGTACTATCTGGCCTGCTGTTGTCAGGCATAAGCCATTCAGGCTGATAAAATTTCAAAAACTTCACAATACAGAAACTGACTGCCCTACCATGCATTGTTCCTCTAAGATGCAGGAGAATTTATTTTCCTTGCTACTTCTTGTGGTACCACTCAGAGAATCTATGAGACTTATTTTATTTATTCGATATTTATTTCTACATACTATTTATAGTACTCTACCATGTTCTACAGATGTTCCTGACATGAGAATGTAACAGGACCAAGTGACTGGAACTAGTTTCTCATACCTTGTACAGTTAAACGATACTTTTATAATATTCAACAGACAAAAGGTGTCTGTAATCTCATCTAGCCACAGATCCTTGCAACTAATCGAACAATGGTGATTTATTAGCTCTAAATACAATGCATATTTAATAAACTTGTGGATTGCTTTTTGGCCATATTACAGTTCATCAGAACGTAGGCCAGTGGATTGGTCAACTGAATTCCAAATTTCTAGAATTCCATATGAATGAACAAACAACTCGAGCAATGAACAACCATGTTTATTTGCTTTGTAGTTGTAGTTTTCTTCCTATTCTTCCTATCATCAAAAAAGGGTGATGGAACGAAGAAGAAGCTTGTTTTTTGTTTTTTTGTTTTTAAAGGGGGGCAAATAAGCAGCTTAGTTGCCATAATTAAGAAGACATCTGCCCAGTGATGTTGGCTGTGGCAAAAAAGATGAATGGTTAGAGGACAGAAGGATGAATGGAGAAGGCACTCAAAGTTTGTGTTAGTGCCACTGTGGCAGTAGCTAGACAGAGGAACTATTTTTTTTTTTTTGCTTCTTACTGAACAAAACACTTCCACACAGGCACAGGAAGGGTAAAACACACAATATCACTGCCAGCCTTTATCCCTCAACAGCTTCAGTCAAAGTATCTCGACTATTCTTGCCTAGAAGTATCGATTGTTTTACTGCTTCTCCTTTTCTTTATATCAGGTCAGTTGTCACTTGATCTGTGAATGAAATCAACATTTACTTACTACCCCATAATCACCAATCATATTTTGCTACAACATCTTGATTGAATACAGCCTGCATGGTTGGGAAGACCTCTTGACCATCATGTCAAACTAAGATGTAGATTTACCCCCATCTAGAAAAATAAAAAAACAGCCTCTTCTCCATTCCATTCTCCTTTGTGTTTCTGGTGCCAGGGATGGCACTCCAAGTCATTAAGAAAAAGTGCATGATCAAGACCTTTGTTACGGAGTTCTATAATGTGGCGTTTTGTAAATAAGAAATTTAGCTAAATGCCCTGAATTCAAACAAATTGCAGTTCAGAATAAAACAATTCTCCATGTCTAACAATAACTTTGGCTGCTGCTTCCACTGGCATTGCAGGACCTTCTAGCACAGCTAGTTCAAGTGTTAAAGCTTCTGTGATGCATGGTAATTAAATCAAAGGATGGTTTACTTCAGTGGACTTGTGGCTAATGTTACCTCATAATTTTTGTAGCTCTACCCTCCCCCCGTGAAGCAACTAAGGGAGAGCCTAGAAGAGACTTTGTCAATGCTATCAAATACAACTTTAACTGAAGAGGTAGAGCAAAGTACACAAGTAGTGTCTCTTGGTGGTTTAGGTAATTGTGGTTATAACTAGTGATGTCGCGAACATGAAATTTTCGGTTCGCAAACCGCAAACGCGAACTTCCGCAAATGTTCGCGAACCGGGCGAACCGCCATAGACTTCAATAGGCAGGCGAATTTTAAAACCCACAGGGACTCTTTCTGGTTGAGGGGGGGGGGGGAGACCTACTCTCCTCCCCCCCAGGCCCCCACTCCTGGGCGGCGGGTGGGGGCCATAAAGATATATACCCTGAGCGGTGGGTGGGGGGCCTAATAACAATAAGGGGGGGACCTATTGTCTCCCCCCGGCCCACACCCCTGAGCGGTGGGTGGGGGCCCTAATAACAATAAGGGGGGGACCTATTGTCCCCCACGGCCCCCACCCCTGAGCAGTGGGTGAGGGCCCTAAAATGAACAATAAGGGGGGACCTCTTGTCCCCCCCGGCCCCCACCCCTGAGCGGTGGGTGGGGGCCCTAAAATGAAGAATAAGGGGGGGACCTATTGTCCCCCCCACCCCCACCCCTGCGCGGCGGGTGGGGGCCATATTGATAATGAGGGGGGGTACCTACTGCCCCCCCTGCCCCCACCCCTGCGCGGTGGGTGGGGGCCATATTGGTAATGAGGGGGGACCTACTGCCCCCCCGGCCCCACCCCTGCACGGCGGGTGGGGGCCATATTGATAATGAGGGGGGGTACCTACTGCCCCCCTGGCTCCCACCCCTGCGCGGCAGGTGGGGGCCATATAGGTAATGAGGGGGGACCTACTGCCCCCACGGCCCCCACCCCTGCGCAGCGGGTGGGGGCCATATTGATAATATTGATAATGAGGGGGGGACCTACTGGGCTCCGGGTGGGGGCCCTAAGTAAATTTCCCCCCCCCCAAGGTGACTAGGGGTCCCCAAGCCCCTAGTCACCCACCCCCCCCAAATAAAAAGTCCCTACCTACCCCCCTCACCCTAAAAAATAGTGAGGGGGGAATAAAATAACTAACCTGTAAAATAAAAGTAAACTTACCATTCGACGTCTTCTTTTTTCTCAAATCTTCATTTCTCAGCCCCAAAAAAGGCCAAATAAAAAACCATCATAACCGTCGAACTAAAAAAAAAAAATCCCCCACCAAAAAAACCAGACGAAAAAAAAAAAACCTGAGCGCAAAAAATCCATCTTCACTTGTGGATGGCTCCGCGCAGACTGAGCTCCGCAAGGCGGGGGAAGGCTTAAAAAGCCTTCCCCCGCCCTGCAATTAGGCTAAGAACACTCTGATTGGTGGGTTTAAGCCAATCAAAGCCGGGAGTGGCAGTAGGTCCCCCCCCTCATTATCAATATGGCCCCCACCCGCTGCGCAGGGTGGGGGCCATATGGGGGCGACAATAGGTCCCCCCCTTATTGTTCATTTTAGGGCCCCCACCCACCACTCAGGGGTGGGGGCCGGGGGGACGACAA
This sequence comes from Pelobates cultripes, assembly GCA_933207985.1. Classification (NCBI taxonomy): domain Eukaryota; kingdom Metazoa; phylum Chordata; class Amphibia; order Anura; family Pelobatidae; genus Pelobates; species Pelobates cultripes. Next base: position 52,064,847 of record OW240924.1, on the reverse strand, counting down.
TAGGTCCCCCCCTTATTGTTCATTTTAGGGTCCCCACCCACTGCTCAGGGGTGGGGGCTGGGGGGGGACAATAGGTCCCCCCCTATTAGTATTTAGGGCCCCCACCGGGGGTCACAGGCTGCTCACTGTTTAATAGACATGCCCCTACTCGCGGTATTGCGAGTAGGGGCACAATTTACTAATACTAAGTAATTTTTACTTAGTATTAGTAAATTAATAGGGGGCACCCGAACATCGCATATGTTCGCCATCCGTGGCGAACGCGAACACGCTATGTTCGCCAGGAACTATTCGCCAGCGAACCGTTCGGGACATCACTAGTGATAACATTGCTCTTTCCCCCACAGCTGCAGACCTTTGTAAAAATCTGTCCCAGGATGATTTTGACTATGAGCCACACAAATTACAAGAAGAGTCTGTGGAAGAAAAGCAGTAGTCAACTATTTTCTCTATTTAGTATGCACTCGCCTCCTGCATCTTTGCTGTCTTGTGTTCATCTGTTTGCCATTGTATCACTTCATTCAATGGAAACAGTTGACACATCATCTGCTACCAGTGCCTCAAATTAACATGATTACCCTGCTTCCTATTAGCATTAGTCTACCAAGAACTAGTATAGAGGCCACTATTGCAACAGCTTTCACTGTCACCAATGATAAACCTGCATCTTCATCAGCCTCAAGGCGAATAATGAAGCTAGTGTACTCCCACCAAAGCATTGTACAAATTGGTGGGCAAAGAAGTGAGTAGGGAGTGAGTGATGAGTCATCTCATAAGTTCTGGTATACACCAGCATGTGCATAGACACTGCAATCTGTATTAGTGAGTTAAGTAGAAGAATGAGAAAGCTTTAGGACAGGCAGGAAGTCCACTGGCAATATAAAAGATTATGTGCAACCTACCACCACCACTGATATTTCCTCCATTCACTACCAAGCAGTAGACACCCAGTCCTTATCCTCTTAGGGATTCTTCTACTAGCCCATCTTTTAACATTTTGTTAAATTTAATTCCCATGCATGTCATCACAAAATCACACACCTGATTGCTGTATTATTAACTTATTTTTATATGATGGAATGGGAGCCCTTTAAGCAGCTGATACAGGCCCTTGTTCCACATTATGTTCTTCTGTCATGTTTCACTTTTAGCAGGAGCATAGACCCATCACTCTACCATTCCTGTGGGCTACTATAGCACTTACCAGCAGGTAAGTGCTATAGTAGGTGCACATCACCATAGATTTAGGGAGTGCATCAAGTGGCCATCATGCCTACCTCTCCTTAATAGCACACAAGTGGAACATCCCAATGCCTTGGCAAGGTCATGGCAATGGAGGAGTTCAAACCTTGCCGGGATGTCATACAGTGGATCTGTAGTGCAGTGGGGCTATTGATCCCTCCTGATACATGCTTAGGTGATGGATGAAAACCACATGCGGGCAAACATATTGCAGGCAATGAATGTAGAAATTGATTGGGAGAGCAGGCAGGCAACAATTTTCACATTGGGTTTGTGGTCACCAATGGAGCTGATATTATGATCAAAGCTCTGCAAAAGGATTAATTAGTAGATGTGCACTGTTCTGCACATTTTATAGAATGTGGATGAGGCTTAGACAATAATAGGCCAGATAGTGGCAGTTCTTACTCCATTTTTGGTCATGACAGACAATTTGAGCAAAAATAATGCCAGTTTGGTGATCCCCTTGTTTACTCCTCTCATAAACACGATGGGTGCCTGTGACGAGACCAATTTCGCCACATTGCATTGGAGAAGCCTGGTTGCTCGTCTGTTGCCTTTGGATTAACACAGAGCTTTGTCTCGTTCTTGGGGGGATTTATTGTATGCTGTTCCAGTTCGACTGCTAGGAGTGTAAACCTATTCATATGGTTTTTCCTATTCTGCTGTTTACATCATTCATATGGTTTCCTGTTCGGTGGATTGGTGTTCTGCAGTAGCTGTGCCTGTGTCTCTGGAAGGGGAAGATCTTCTAAACGGCTGTTAACCCCTTTTATGCCTGGGGGTGCCGTTACAGTGCCTTCCTGGAAAACAAGCAAGTTGTTCTTAGTGACACAGTCCACATCAATGTAGCAGCAGAGTTGTCAATTTTGACAACTCAGAATTGGCATTGCAAAAATACCTAATAATGCAAAGCTAGGACTAGGCAATCTTCGCCAATCTCCCATGATGCTTTGCCAGTATTATGACTGTAAGAGCATTGTAGTCCACAACACCTTGATTGCTGAAGGTGGACTACGCTTGGTCTAGGCTATATTGTAGCCATTTTCATTGCAGCTCACTAATGGACACCTTTTTTTAAATTTTTTGGGCTTGCCTGAATATTTTTCTGAATATTGTTCATGGATAATATTCAGACAAGCTGAGTCACCACATTGACGATATTCAACCGAACCAATCTACATTTTTTTTTAAAGCATAGTTACATAGCTGAAAAGAGACTTGCGTCCATCAAGTTCAGCCTTTCTCACATATGTTTTTGCTGTTGATCCGAAGGAGAAGGCAAAAAATCCAGTCTGAAGCGCTTCCATTTTTGCAACAAATTATAAAAAAATTATTTCTTGACCTCAAAATGGCAGTCAGATATCTCCTTGGATCAAGCAGCTATTCCCCCACTAATTAGAAATGATATCCCTGTATGTTATTGTGGCAAAAGCCACTTGGCCACTGGAGTTTGGATGGGACTACTTGCCAGTCTTTTACCATGTGACTATGGCCCCTTTAATTTATTATGGTTAAAAAACCCTATTTTTACTTATTATGACTTTGGACAATAATTATTCGAACTTTCGAAGCATTTTTAAGTGCCATTCGACCACGTGGTGGTGACAATCTTGTTCGCATGGACCAAAACCGCGAATAGACTTCAGGTGGACTTAGCCGTGAATGCCCTGGAACTATTTTCGGCATGAAAACCTCGTGGTTCCCGGTCGGTTCTCCAGCGGCACTTAGCTGCGATTCTGTGGAACTGTTTTGGGCATGGTCAAAACTATGACTTCCTTAAAATTTCCAAAACCCTGATCTGGTCTGGGTGATTTTTGGATATGTTGTTTACCCAGATCAGGGATGTAAAATTATGGGGACATGTTGTGTTTTGGGGTACTTCTGGTACTTTATAATAAATGTGTGTTTTTCTGCCTGGAGATAATTGAGTTACATGCAGGACTTCATTCAATTATCTCACAGGCAGAGAGGAGGGATTGTGTGTTATGGGAGTGCCGTACAGTTAATTACTGTTCTTATTGGTTTATTCCCTTTATGTCCCTGTGCCCAACAAGGTCCACCTGGGTGTCACCCTTGTTGGGAAACTTGCAACACTTGTTGGGAAACATGCTTCAGGCAGTCACTGGGGTTATTAGGGGAGAAAAAATATAATATTACCCACTTACATTTGACAGGGGCCAGGACCTTCTACTGCTGTGCTCTTCCTGTGTTACTTCCAAGATGGCTTCTTGCTTTTCTCTCCTGTGGGCACTATAACCACACCACTGGTGCTATGAGCGAATGCTGGCCCCTGAATGGAGAGGCCAATAGTATACATCCACTCATGGGCAGCTGGCTCTGCTGTACAAATGGCAGCTCTATGGAAACTCCTAAATTCCTTCTTAAAGGAAACAAGGTATGTGCAAAACCTGCTGAAACAGGGCACCAGCCCCACATTTTTACATGCTCTCAAGTAAGCCTCTCCAAACAGCGACCAATTAGGGAGGAGAGGCCCTGCAGAACTAAATCTATTACAGTATTAAAAATAAAAAAACATTTCCCCTCATATATTTTGGCTTACCACCCTACCCCCTGAATGGAGAACTTAGTGTTTCTAACCTACTGCAGATTACATTTATCCCCACATAGAAACTGTTGGGATGCTGCCCCAAATGCCTCTATGGATGAGCCACCATTGCTGTAGTCTAGAAACCCTTGTGTCTATAAAGTAACATTTATGGCATAAGCCCAGCAATACTACAGAATCTTCAGTGAGCATCATCATTTGCAGAGTCACTTGCTTCTTTTGTGAGAGCTCACTGCAGAGGCTCTGAGTTTTACGGCAAACGGTAAAAGTTTATGTTTTACATCTTTGTAATAATTGAATGTATTGTCTGTTCCTGTATTATGTATAAATGCATTTTCTCTATTATAAATCCAATACACTGGATTTCTATACTCTCACCTGCAACATGCACCTAATGTGTTGAATAATCAAACCAAAAAAGTAAAGAGAGGTAAAATATTGTCAAGACAGAAATAAGAATATTATGAGATGGAAGATGGATAATTCAAGATGGAAGGAGAGTGTTGCAAAATTAAAGAAAGCTTTGCAGAATGCATAGCCAATCTGGAGAGATGGAAGGTCAATCTTTTCTGTAATGTGCTGCACTGTATGGTGCATGATATGCACTATTTTAATCCCTATGGGCAGTGGCGTACAGACCCCCCCACGCGCTTACTCTGCGCGGGCCGGGGCCGCAACACATGGTGGCGGGCACCTGGTCGCAGGTATGTACGCCAGTGCATACAGATACACATACACTTAAAGGACCACTATAGGCACTCAGATCACTTCAGCTCAATGAAGGGGTCTGGGTGCCAGGTCCCTCCCAGAGAAACTGCTATTTTTCACTGAGGGTTAATCCAGCCTCACTGACAGCCACTAGAGGCACTTCCGCGATTCTCACTTTGAAAATCATAGTGAGAAGACACTGAATGTCGATAGGAAAGCGTTGAGTAATGCTTTCCTATGGGCAGTTTGAATGCACGTGCAGCTCTTGCCGCACATGCGCATTCAGAGCTGAGAGGCGGATCAGGGCGGAGAGATCCCCAGCACCAAGGGAGCACGGTGCTGGAGAAAGTTAAGTGCTGAAGGGGTTTTAACCACACTCACACTCTCATGAACAGACGCATACACACTAGCTAACAGACACACACATTTACTGACAGACACACATTCAGTGACAGACATACATACACACTCACTTACAAAACATACACTCTCATTGACAAACACACACACTCACTAACAGACACCAAACAGACTCACTAACAGACATAAACTAACAGACACACACAAACTAACACACTCAGTAACAGACACACACAGTAACACACTCACTGACACACAAACTAACACACACACTGACACTCACTAGCAGACACACACTCAATAACAGACACACACAAACTAACACACAACTAACACACTCAGTAACAGGCGCACACACACAGTAACACACACTCACTGACACACACACTACCACACAACTGACACACTCAATAACAGATACACACTCACATTTTTTTTTATTATTTAATTCCCCAGCCTCTCTACATGTTGGAGTGCTGAGGGGATTCCAGCTTTCCCTGGGGTCCAGTGGGGCTGCTGGGTGGCCGGTCCTGCAGGCAGTGAGGGAGCACTGATTCTCCTGTTCAGCTTCCTCACGTGACGCTTCCTGATACCGGAGCCGGAGTGACGTCATATTCCAGCTCCGGCATTACTGCGGTGCGCGCGAGGGAGCTAAGCAGAGAGAGCTCGGGGGAGAATGCTCCCTCGCGTGCCCGCCCACCAAGTGACACCACTGCCAACCGTGGGGGGGCCCTGAGGTGTCCAGCTCCTGAGCCCCCCAGGAGAAGAGACTTGCAAAATGTGGCCGCACTGGCGTCCATAGCCTGGTTACAGGGCAGCCAGGCCCCCTGGTGAGCCGGGCCGGTCGCAGCTGCGACCCCAGCGACCGCGGTATGTACGCCAGTGCCCACTGGTATTCCTTTCAGTTCTTGGCATCCTTGCTACTGTGCAATTTTTAAGGCTTTATTATTTAACAGTGAGATGAGTTGAGTTGAACCCAACAAAATGGAGGCTAAAATAAGAGAACAGGAAAAGTATCACCCATAAGACAGAGCTGAACATTTTCTAACTTTGCTACTTGCTACATTAGCCTCCATTTTGTAAGGTAATTTGTAAGGAAAATCAATATTTTTTATAATCTTTAATATAAAATCTAGCTGTACAGTGAGTCATCCAATTGGTCTTGAGACAGCATAAATTATTTCAATCTGATTTTACTTTGAATTGCATATTATGAATATCTGATATTTTCTGATGGCAAATAATTTGCTCAAATTTGTTTAATTTAATGTTTCTGAGCATATTCACCCCAAAGGAAAACTAAAATAAAGCTTTAAAATATGTTTCCTGAATATAACATCTTTTGAAAGACAGTAAGATTTGCAAACATCATTGGCAAAGTCAGATGTAAATCCACGATAAAGAATTTTACAAGTAATCATAATAAAACAACAGACACTTAAAGTTATTTTTCATAAATTAAGCAAACATCAGTGACTGGACTCATTATGAGAACAAACTGACGGCAGTGACGAGGTGCTAGAACGTTACGAGATCAGCTAAATGTGCTATACACATGGCACAGACGGGAGAGGATCCTGCACGCAATGATCTAATAAAACCACCTGTGTGATGTCATTAAATGGTTCTGACACATACATTTCTTGACTCAGAATAATCTAGAATCAGAAAAACACATCTTGGCTTGTTATTGGACAACTCCCATACTGCAAATTACATTAACTGTCTGATTACTTTTGCTTTGGATTGTACTGATATAAGCAATACTTCAGTATATGTTTTTTTCATGTTATACAGCAATCACATTTATTGTATGTTACATTGTATTTGTAATCCCATAGATTAACTCTCACTTTATTCTCTGAACACCTTACAAAAAAAAAAAACCTTCATATAGCCCCTTACCCTACATAATTATCATCTATACAAACCAACCTGGAATAACCTTCCATTTATCCCCCCAATGTCATACAGCAGTCATGCAAAGATACCTAAAATCTCAATAATTCCATGTCCTGCCTTAATGATCACATTATATCTTCTCTAGAAGTAGACTAAATAGATTTTACACAAAATAGTACACAAGAAGTGGAGCATACCTCAAGTACTCGGGGGTGCAAAGACTACTTAATACAAGAGGCAGAACTTGGCCTTTTGGTAAGTGGTAATCGGTGACATATTTATGGATTTAGGACTTGGAACCCCAGGTCCATATCTTGACAAATCACACTAAAGTTAAATACATTTAAATATGTTATACACGGAAAATACAAAATATTCATGGTGAAATTTTTTATTTTCAAAATATCATGCATGAATATGCTATTTTAATACAATGGTAATCTGTGAATGTAAATGGGTCTGGATTAGTGAGAAAGTGACTGGGCGCATGGGGGTGCTATTAATATATGATGAGGAGATGAAATTTCTACAAGAAGAAAGAATGAAAGAGGGATAGAAGGAATGGTGGGTTTAGACGCAGACATTTTTTTTTCTTTTTTAGAGGAAATAGAGGGAAGCCGTAGGGATAAATTAAGAGAGTACAGTCACTCGGGCGTAATACTCTCATGGAAATGGGATAAAGGACAATACAATAAACAAAAAGGAATGTATCGCACGTTTGAGAAAGCCCAGAGAGGAGGGGCGAAACGCGTCACAGACAAGAAACTGGGAAGACATTGGCGGCACCAGCCGCATTCAGGAGCAACAGTTACAGTTGTTACAGTTTGTACAACCTCACATGTGTTTTTACTTATTTCCATAATAAAATTTACTTCCCTGAAATCCTGGTCGCAAGTGCATCCATTGGATCCCACGCACTCTAGGGGCTGATCCTCCCTGGGTGATATAGTTATGAGTGGTACTCTAACCACTCTCATCTTGTGAGTTGGATACCTTCAGGTTATTTTATTTATTCATTTGTAACATTATTACACTAGGATTTTTTCCTGTTTTTATCTCCTTCCCAAATACTCTTTGTGAATTTAGAAGTTTGCAAGTATATTCACACGTCATACATGTTGGTTGTGTGTAGCACTACACCATTTGTGTGTACCACTACACCATTGATTGCCATTTTTAATACACGTAGACTGCACCTAGGTGTGGGAGGTGAGGTATTGTTATTTAAGAGAATCACCACAGTATGTTTTTAATTAATTTCTGTACATGTTTTTATATGCCCACAAAAGGGTATTTTTTAATACTGTGCAGCATCACTTTTATGTTTTATTTTTTCTAAATATTACCAAAATTTTATGTTGGTTGCTGCAATTGTTATAAATTAATTTATATATTTGATATCAGATTGTATATATATTTGCGGCATCTTATTTATATAATTGTATAACCAAATGAGGGAACATTTACTCTGCAGTGCAAAAATTAACAAATGGCCCTTTTTTTTCCTACACAAAACACACATGCGTGTTCATACTCAAGTGAAGCATGAAATACTTGAGCTTGACTGGTGGAGTTATAAAATCCCTTCATGGACCATCTGTATTACCTAGGCATCATGACAGAGCATTCAGAGATATCTATTTAGACACATTCTCTGTAGCCCATGACTCCATTGCCAATAGGTGTGTTTCATGATATGACTGTCTCATTAACCCTGCAGTCATCTCCAGGGACATCATACATACTCATCCTAATATGGCAACTTGGTCAACTACAAATGCGGAAGAAAGCACGATTTCTGTCTGCTGCCTCATTCCTGGAGCACTGTGCTAATGGGTATCTCACCTCACTTTATAGTTACATAGACTGACAATGTGCTATTTTAATCTACAGAATAATGTTATGAAGCTACAGCCTACAGCCAGGGATTTGGAAGTGTACAAATGCCCCCTGCCTCCTTCCATGATTTCAAGGACCCATAAGTCCATCATTTTACAAAGAAGACAGGTTAAGGGTGACTTAAAATCACTCCATGCAATTAATGTATTAATGAATGTGTGCAATCCATTCTATTCATCCTAATGTGTACTTTAATGGCATTTCCCATTGCTTCTGGGCACATTAGGATAGCATCTTAAATAGCAGGTATATAAAGAGCAAAACTTTAGTGACAGTCACACAGACGACACCTAAAGTATGCAAGGAGGCACTGAACATCCCCCATTGAGATGCATCTCTCGGAGGACAATAGCCTCGGAGGACACATGCACAATAGCCTCCAATGCTTTCCTGTGGCAAGTTTGATGATCAGAGCCACAAAGGCGGAGCCAAGCTGGACACAGTGTGGGAAAAAAGGTGAGTAAAATACCCTTTTCAGAGCAATCTAAGAGGGGCTGAAGACCTAAATATCCACACAGATGCAATAGTGTTAGGATTTTTTTAATAATAGAAATTAGAGATATAAGCCAACTGAATAAATATTTGTTGCAATTCTAAAGTGCAAATGGAACATGTGTCTGGCAAGGTCCTGATGTAGTTCATATCACAACATATGTAGTGCAGTTTTGTACTAAATGTTGAAGACCACTTAGAGGACCAGATCATTGGTTGTTACATTTCTCAAAAAACATGAATGAGGCTAGTCACGCTAGTTAATTGAAACAACCAACCTGCATCTATCAGCTTGCATGATTTGCTTAATAAATGGCTTTAATGACTGAAACTAATTTTACTATAAAAAAGCTAACCGTACCACATATTAATGCTATGCAGTCAATTATTGGATATGCATACCATTCTCAATGTAAACAATAGCCAGGACTTTACAAAGTGTATCAGTCACTTCCTGACAGATGTATCTGTAGATAGAAACATGTTTTTTTTGTTGTTATATTATTGTTTAAATTAAACTACATTGAAAAAAACAAAACAATGATCTGTCTCAAATCTGGAAACTCGACCAAACATTAAAATTCTAGCATAACCAAAGAATACATCGTGACCAACTGATATTTTTTGCAAAACTCCAAAAGGTTTTTACCATATGACACTCCTGAATACTTAGCAATTACACGATCCTATAATCTGATGACCTCTAAAACAGACACGAAGCTAATTGTGATTAAACAGAAAATAACTTTTTTATATTTATTGAAATAGCTTTCCAATACACTTTACAGTGACAGTAAAAATACAAAACAATAGAAATAAAAGTAATGCTAAAAACAAGCAAAAAGTAGATGCTGCTAGTCTCAGTGCATACAAAGCTCTGAGACCAGCTGCATCTCCTGGATATATGTATAGCTGTGTAGTTATTGCTGTATACTAGCTTAAAAAATGTATAATCTTATATTATTGAGACCAAAACATAATAAATGAACCAAAGTATATACAAGTGATACATATGCTAATATGCAAGCCAGAAATAGACACTAGGTAGGGATATAATCCAAATCCGTATAAGGTTATGGTCCCAATCCTGAATTCCAGCTTTATTGAAAAGTATATAGGCTAAATAGGAAGGGATCAATCCCAAGTCAATTCCCTAACACTGGGCTATCTCAAGGTTAACTCTTAATACTACTTAGCCATATCTTATAAATTAAGGTACTGTGCTTGTAATAAAAAAAACCTTCTGTCAACAACAGAGTGCAGTATGGTTCTAGGCACAGTCCCAAACACTCAATCTTAAATCAGCATAGAGAGAGTTAAATTGCAGACAGGGCTAAGGAGAAAGAGTATTGTCCCTAGTATAGTATAGGGAGATAATGCTGTATAGTTAGAAAGTATAACTATAAAAACTGACAAGGTAAATTAAAAGCCTTTCTCCCTGGTAATCTAACTAGACAGGCATAGAAGCAAAGAATAAAGAAGTGAAAATCAAAAAAGTTCAGTAAATCAAATAGAAATCATAGTGCTGAATCCACAAGTGCCCAGTGCTCATGGCTAAAAATAAGGAAAAAACGCCCGATGCGCGTTTCGGTGCCTTGTAAGATACACCTTCGTCAGGGCCAACAAAAGAATAGTAAGGTCTCTCTTAAATAGTTTAAACACCAGAAAACATGAGTACCTGTATCCAATGGAATCTAGGAGGAGTGTCCCACATGTGTAAATGGTATCGGTAAATAGATCCGATCAGTGTGTAAGGTCCCGGACCACGTGGTGTTTATGGGGAGGGACCAAAACATGCAGAGCCGAGCCACAAGTGTATCCTCTATTAGGAGGTGGGTGGGTATCTCTAACTGCTCCTTGCGAGTAAACTCAGAGTAGGCGGAGCCAGTTATAGTTAGAGTGACAGCTGGAAGCAATGGGCAAGATAGACATGTTGCTCAGCCAATAGATGTATTGTGGGCGGGTCCAAAAACGGACCGGACTGGTAATCCAATGGATTCTAAATCTCATCACCTACAGGCAGCCAAACCATATATAATGTAATGTAATGGTGCCCTGTGCTTCACATACCTAACTACAAGTATGCCCCAAGGGAAGAATATCCAAAACTAAAGATACTAGATAAGGCTCCTGAGTCTAATCAAATTATTAATCTTTCTTCCTATACCCCCACTAAAACAGAATTACAGCTCTTGCAACGGGGTATGTCCTTTGTTCCAGTTTCTAACTTTGATAAGTTCAGCTGGACAAAGGACATACACCTATTCGCAAGAAAATCGGCACTGCACAAATTTCACCACATTCGTGATGAAAAAAGAGCAAAGAGTTTGGGCCTACAAGCCTCAGATATTGGTATTTAGACACATTAGTGGATCTACTTGCCTGCAGTGATATTTCTACAAATCTGCAACCACCTTTTACACATTTGAAGAAAAAGAGTTTATTCACCCAACATTTGGTTGAATTTAAATATATAGATTTATTTGTGGAAACAACATGTAGTGAAATCGACAAAATTAACCATAAAGATCTCATGGTTCAGCCTAGCAGCAATATCTCCCCACAGGAAAAATAAACTCCCTTAAACCCTTAAGTACCAAACTTCTGTAATAAAAGGGAATCATGACATGTCACACATGTCATGTGTCCTTAAGGGATTAAACATCTTAAAGAGCTAGATGAGGTGATATTTAAACCATCTGATAAAGGTGGTAACACAGTCATCCTCAATAAAACAGATTATGTTCGATGGTACATAAATTAATCGAGGATAGTGGCACATACGAAGTACTCAGTGGGGACCCCACCAAGAAATATTTAGCGGAACTAGAAAATATCCTTGAGGAATATAATTTTATATTTGTCAAAAACCCTGTAACTGCCACATTCTATGCTCTTCCAAAAGTACACAAACAACAACCAGTACTAAGTGGCAGGCCTATTGTCTCTGGCAGAGGCAATATAACTCAAAATGCTAGTCTATACGTAGACCAGATCTTGATGAAGCTGGTGTTTTGAACTTCCTTCATGCCTAAAGGTTACTTAGCATACTTTGAACATTTTAGAAGAAATTAAAATCACTGGTGATGCCATCTTATGCAGTCTCGACATTGAGAATCTATATAACTCCATACCACATAAAGTGGGTTTGCAACATCTCAGAGCATCTTTTGGACATGCACCTGGTAGTCTCGATAAGACACAACCAATTTGTCCAGGATCTAATTACATTTATTTTGACACACAACCATTTTATCTTCCATGGCAAATACTACCACCAGGTGAGAGGGACAGCTATGGGGATGGCTTGTGCCCCCTCATATGCTAACCTCCACCTGGGTTGGTGGGAAAGAACTATGGTGTTTCATGCCAATATGGAGAAGTATACAAGACACATCAAGTTATGGAAAAGATATATTGATGATGTCTTGATTATATGGACAGACACCTCTGATCTCTTTCTCGAATTTGTCAAGATTCTCAATATTAATGACATTAATTTGAGACTGACTTGCGAAATTGGGAGAAAGACAATCAATTTCCTGGACATTACTATTACATTGACAGATGAGGGGTATCTTAGATCTACATTGTTTCGCAAACCAACAGCGACCAATAATTTGCTGAATTGGACAAGCTGCCACCCCCCTCACTTAAAAAGGGGATACCGATTGGCCAGTATTTGCGTCTTTGACGCAATTGCTCTACTTTAGATTTCAAACTAAAGGCCAAGACCTTACAACATCAATTTAAACAAAAGGGGTACCCCAACAGATGCATCAAAAATGCATATAAACGCGCATTACTTGCAGACCGTAAAGATCTTCTAGCTGAAGACCTTAATTTAAAATCACCACAAGAAATCATAAGGTGCATAGTGAATTTTGATGCCGGTTGGCATCAAATTATGAAGATTTTGGAAAGATTCTGGCCCCTATTGTACCAGGATCCACACTTACATAGGGTGATTACACCTCATGCATCCATGACAGCAAGAAGGGGGCGCAATATTAAGGATATCCTGGGCCCCGCCATCTCAAGAATACTCCTCAGAAACCAACATGGCTGAAATCTCCAGTCATAGGCACATATCAGTGTGGCAGGTGTAAAGCCTGTAAATTTATACATCGACCATCTAAAACTTTTCCAGATTCAACATATACCCAGGAATTTAATGTTAAAAACTTTTTCAATTGCCAATCCAAAGGCCTGGTATATTTACTCACATGTTCTTGTAACAAACTATACGTGGGCAAAACATCCCGCAAATTTAAGTTAAGAATAAGGGAACATGTCAACTCAGTGAACCCCAAAAGACTGTATGACACCCCAGTCTCTAAACATTTAAAATTACATCATGGTGGTTCATCAGACAGGATTGGATTTTGTGGCATTGAGAAGGTTATGCTGGGACCAAGGGGAGTTGATTTAGACAAAAAACTCTTACAAAGAGAGAGTTTTGGGATATATTAGCTTAAAACTCTCTCACCCCTTGGTCTCAACGAGGGTTTCTCATATACGTCCTTTATATCAGACTAATGTATAATAGTTTTACACTACTGGGTGGTAATGAAAGTCTACTATATACACCATGTGTGTATATATATATATATATATATATATATATATATATATATATATATATATATAATTACACTCTATATATGTAGATTTGTATATATACCTGATACACTTGTAAATTAAGATAGTATTTGTAGTTATTTTTGCTCTATTACTTATTATTTACTATTTATTATTTATTTTGTATTCTTTATTTTGACATGAATACCTAAATTTGAGGTTTATTGATGTATCCAGACAGGTACACAAGCATTATATATCATTCATATGCATGATAATAGATATGTGACAGAGCTTCCCCTGGTCTTTTCTACCCCTTTGTGGAGATACCACAAGAGGTAGATAGACCACCCAATGAGACATATATAGATAAGTCACTTATAGTAACCTCCCATTACATTCATTGGAATTGGGTACTGGACGGCTAATGAGTACACTCAGTTATTTAGTTTTGGATATTCTTCCCTTGGGGCATACTTGTAGTTAGGTATGTGAAGCACAGGGCACCATTACTTTACATTATATTTGGTTTGGCTGCCTGTAGGTGATGAGATTTAGAATCCATTGGATTACCAGTCCGGTCCGTTTTTGGACCCGCCCACAATACATCTATTGGCTGAGCAGCATGTCTATCTTGCCCATTGCCTCTAGCTGTCACTCTAACTATAACTGGCTCTGCCTACTCTGAGTTTACTCACACGGTCCAGTTAGAGATACCCACCCACCTCCTACTAGAGGATACATGTGTGGCTCGGCTCTGCGTCTTTTGGCCCCTCCCCATATACATCACGTGGTCCGGGACCTTACACACTGATCGGATTTATTTACAGATATCATTTACACATGTGGGACACTCCTCCTAGATTCCATTGGATACAGGTACTCATGTTTTCTGGTGTTTAAACTATTTAAGAGAGACCTTACTATTCTTTTGTTGGCCCCTGACGAAGGCGCATCTTACAAGGCACCGAAACGCGCGTCGGGCGTTTTTTCCTTATTTTTAGCCATGAACACTGGGCACTTGTGGATTCAGCGCTATGATTTCTATTTGATTTACTGAACTTTTTTGATTTTCACTTTTTTATTCTTTGCTTCTATGCCTGTCTAGTTAGATTACCAGGGAGATAGGCTTTTAATTTACCTTGTCAGTTTTTTAGATACTGACTTTCTAACTATATACTGCATTCTCTCCCTATACTATACTATGGACAATACTCTTTCTCCTTAGCTCTGTCTGCAATTTAACTCTCTCTATGCTGATTTAAGATTGAGTGTTTGGGACTGTGCTAGACCCATACTGCACTCTGTTGTTGACAGAAGGTTTTTTTATTACAAGCACAGTACCTTAATTTATAAGATATGGCTAAGTAGTATTAAGAGTTAACTTTGAGATAGCCCAGTGTTAGGGAATTGACTTGGGATTGATCCCTTCCTATTTAGCCTATATACTTTTTAATAAAGCTGGAATTCAGGATTGGGGACCATAACCTTATACGGATTTGGATTGTATCCCTACCTGGTGTCTATTTCTGGCTCGCATATTAGCATATGTATCACTTGTATATATTTATTATGTTTTGGTCTCAATAATATAAGGTTATACATTTTTTAAGCCAGTATACAGCAATAACTACACAGCTATACATATATCCACTACTTTTTGCTTGTTTTTTGTACTTTGTATACATTGGGGTTAAGCCCCTTGAGACCCCTGGAGCCTCTCCGCGGTACTTAAGATATTGGGTTAGACCTGACACTGTCCCCTTTAGGGGTTGAGTTTCTGTTTTCTCTTTAAAAGTAATACTATGATTAAATTAAAAGTCATTCCCAACCGCCAAGGTCTGTATTGTTAGACAAAGGGAAACAGACAAACTGCAAGATCTTTCTCCCCCCTCACAGTTTTTTATTAAAAATGCACCAATTTTCCTGCTAAGAATCAGATATGGCTCCAATGTCCTTGATAAGGTTGTCATTCTACCATGTAAATAAGCCCTTCTGTTCCACGGATGACAGAGCATTGTGTCTGCGTACGTGTTGGGGAACCGTGATTGTATGTTCAGCTGAGAACAGGCTTACAAATGAGGCATCAGTCTGCGAGGGAGAGATAAAACACAAACAAGGATTCACACAAAATCTTTGGCAAGAAAAGACCTTCTGCTTTTTTTATCTTTCATATCCACAAGGATCTATGTTAGCTGGCTAGGCTGTAAAATTTCATATGTCTTTTGACAAGACACTGTGGGAATATGAAGGAAATAGCAGCCAAGCTCAAAAGTCATAATGCACAGATGCAAAATATATATATATATATATATATATATATATATATATATATATATATATATATATATTTTATTAAGTTACTTGACTTAGAGTGAAAGTCTTGCCTGTGAAAACTTTCTTAAAGTAGACAGATTTAAAGTGACACTATATTTACCAGAACCACTGCAACTTAATGTAGTTGTCCTGATGTGTATAGCATGTCCTTGCGGGCTCTTTCATGTAAACACTGCCTTTTTACTGCCTAGGAACAGCTCTAGTAGCAGTCAGACGGCCACAATAAGTGCTGCCTGGGTAAATGCTGCACAATCTGCAGCACTGACATTCAACATCGCCACATGCTGCATGGAGGCAATAAAAGCTCCCCGTAGAGGTGTATTGATGCAATGCATTTCTATGGGTTGATGCTGATTGGCAAAGTGAGGCATCTTACCGCTCATGCGCATTTGCCTTCATATGCTTACCTATGGCAAAGCATTGGATTGGCTGAGATCATCAAATTTGATGACGTCACAATCCTCCAATGAGCTTAATGTTAATTAATAGCAACAATAGTAATCATTATTTATTAAAATGTATTTTATTAATATAAGCTCCCTGCTGCTGCTTGCTTAACATTTTTTCAGTTGGCATACATACTCTGCCCCACCATAATGTCATCACTACCTGACATCATCCACACAACGCATGTATCGGACACAGAGGGACATATTGAAGGAACATGAAAAAATTACTGTACACTAACCTAGAATGACACACTGGTCCACTGGCCATACATTTCAAGCCTCTGATATATTTGTTATGTATGTTATATAGGGTATGTATATTGTACAGTTCCACAAAAGCTCAAATTAAATTCACATTTCAATGTTAAAAAAAAAAAAATATATATATATATATATATAAGTGATTTTACTACAAAATAAAATTAACCAGAAGAATTGTAACATTTTCTTCATGGTACAACAATTAAGATCATCATTCAAGTATGCATTAATTAAAGGGACAGTCTAAGCACTATACTTCACTGTAGTGGTTATAGTGTAAATAGACTATGGGCATCCCATTGTTTTTATTAAACTTTTGGAGAGGAATGGCAAGAACTAAGGGTGTTTTTGGCAGCCAGACACCATTTGCTCTTCAGTAATTTGAATAATTTTGACAGCTTTGGGACAGGTTGGTCCAGGACTTAGATCCTATGACTGCTATACAGGTTGGATGCAATTTTTATTGATCATGAGGAAGTATAAATCACATGGTTATTGGTGAAATGGTCTTGTGGCACAGTCTTTATAACTGACTCACCTGTCCTTTCCATGATGTTGGATGAGACTTGCCTCTACATACATGTATGCCCCAAGTTTGCACAAACAAATGGATAAAATAGGTTAAGCGTAACAAGCAGTGTGACGGAACGCTGGCACTCCGACTGAGTACCTCCGCCAATCGATGCTCCTAGTGCTCGCTGAGGACTCCAAGCACTCCAACTGACACCATCAGCACTGCAGACCCCACTTCCAGCGATGCAACTGCGCCGGGGTCTCTGCTGTCTCCACCCACCCTGGACCCAAGGCCAGGATCCAGCTTCCAGTGGGTGAACCTCTCTTTCCCCAGAGAGCAGGAACAGGAACAAGCTCTTAGCAGAACTTAGTGATTTTACCCTGGGGAGTATAGTGATTATAGCAATCCCCAGAGTGTAGGTATCCCTTCCCCCAAACATGAGCCAAGGCTTAATGCTGGAACAAGACTTATTTACTGGCACACAGAACTCACAATTTATGCAACACAATACTCCTCCTCTGGGCCAGGCTAGATAATTGAGTTTCTACAATACACAAAGCTCAATTATCTGCTGGCCAGAAATTATACAGTTTCATAAAACACACAGGGACCCCAAAACATGCAATAACCTCATAAAAAGTATATCCTTGGAACCGGGGGATCTGGGTGAACCACATATCCAAAATTCACCCAGATCCGTTCAGTACTTTGGAAAATACAGTTTAATGCAGCTTCTGCAGAACATATACAGGCTAAATGAAAAACAATCAGTGTATAATGTGTCCCCTGCTGTATAGTCCAAAACCACTGCACGATGTCTCTGTGCACCAAATACTGGCGAGATGGCACCGTGTTGAAAAGTCCACACAGTGTCTGTGAGTTAAAATGGCCGCCATCCATTGTTCTCACCATGTGCTTCTGATACAGGAAATGGTGGCCACCCAGTAACTCCACAGTATGTCCCCAGATGGTTCTTAAAGGGCCAGCAGCAGCACAACACAAATCCATTATGCCCAAATCATGTCTTTAAAGGGCAATACATCCCAGGGGCCATAGTCACAGGGCAAGAGGCGGGCAAGCAGTCCTCTCCAGGCACAAGTGGCTAAGGGCACTTCGTCAAAGTAGCATTTAAAGGAACACTATAGTCACCTAAATTACTTTAGCTAAATAAAGCAGTTTTAGTGTATAGATCATTCCCCTGCAATTTCACTGCTCAATTCACTGTCATTTAGGAATTAAATCACTTTGTTTCTGTTTATGCAGCCCTAGCCACACCTCCCCTGGCTATGACTGACAGAGCCTGCATGAAAAAAAAAACTGGTTTCACTTTCAAACAGATGTAATTTACCGTAAATAATTGTATCTCAATCTCTAAAGTGAACTTTAATCACATACAGGAAGCTCTTGCAGGGTCTAGCAAGCTATTAACATAGCAGGGGATAAGAAAATCTTAATTAAACAGAACTTGCAATAAAGAAAGCCTAAATAGGGCTCTCTTTACAGGAAGTGTTTATGGAAGGCTGTGCAAGTCACATGCAGGGAGGTGTGACTAGGGTTCATAAACAAAGGGATTTAACTCCTAGATGGCAGAGGATTAAGCAGTGAGGCTGCAGGGGCATGTTCTATACACCAAAACTGCTTCATTAAGCTAAAGTTGTTCAGGTGACTGTAGAGTCCCTTTAATAAAGTACATTCTTTGGTGCAAGGTAAGACTTAAAATCACCATGGAAACAAAAAGTAATAATTGGAGAAAATGTTCTCCGTTATATGAATGTGACACAAACCTTTCAACAGACCTGATATTACACACATTTCTTTCACTGGGGATTTAGACCCCACCTTCTTTTTTTTTAAATCATCAATGTTATGCAGATTATTTAGTTGTTTTTTGTTTTTGTTTTTTTGTATCAGATGTTTCTGTTTAGGTCAAACATTAAATCAATCTTTAAATTTAACAGTTAGCATGGCACATAGATGGGAAACCCATAATTTCAATAGGCAAACAAAATGGAACATATTTGCAATTTAGAATCACAGACATCCAGTAAGTAGAAGTATAGATCAGGGTGTTGCAGTGGATTTGATCTACTTTGATTTTGCCAAGGCATTTGATACGGTTCCTCACAATAGGTTAGTCTTCAAAAGAAATTTGTCTAGATTATTATTCTTGTTCTTGAGTAGAACATTGGCTTAAGGATCGTACAACGAGTTGTCATTAATGGTAAATTTTCAATCTGGACAAAAGTAGTAAATGGTGTCCCTCAGGGTTCCGGGACCATTCTATTTAACATATTTATAAATTATCTTGGAATAGGCATTGAAAGCCATGTATCAGTGTTTGCATATGACACAAAACTTTGTAAAGTCCCCAATCTATCTAAATCCCTCTGCTGCAGAGGGATTTAGATAGATTGGGGGACTGGGCACTAAAATGGCAGATGAAATTTAATGTAGAGAAATGCAAAGTTATGCACGTTGGGGTCAAGAATGCACAAGCAACTTACACCCTAAATGGTAGTGAATTAGGGATAACCACACACGAGAAGGATTTGGGAATTGTTGTAGACAACAAATTAGGCAACAATATTCAATGTCAATCTGCAGTTGCTGAGGCCAGTAAGGTTTTGACATATATATAGGGGCATAAATTCTCGGGATGAATATATAATTTTGCCTCTTTATAAATTGCTGTAAGACCACACCTTGAATATGCTGTGCAATTTTGGGCACCTGTTCTAAAGAAGGATAGCATAGCACTAGAAAAAGTGTAGAGATGAGTTTCAAAATTGATAAAAGGAACGGAGCATTTTAGTTATGAAGAAAGGTTAAAAAAATTTAAATCTCTAGTTTGGAAGAACTGCACCTCAGAGGGTATATAATATAGATCCAAATATTCTATCACAATGATAACATTATACAAATATATTCGGGGCCAGTACAAACCTTTATCTGGAAATCAATTCATAAGCAGAGCTATACATAGGACATGAGGTCACGCACTTAGAATGGAAGAAAGGAGATTTCAGCTAAGACAAAGGAAAGGTTTTTTTACCGTAAGAGCTATAAGGATATGGAATTCTCTGCCTGAAGAGTTGATTTTATAAGAGTCCATAAATATATTTATACAGGAATTGGATAAATACTTCCAAAAACATAACATACAGGGATATAATTTCTAATTAGTGGGGTAGTAGCTGCTTGATCCAAGATATCTGACTGCCATTTTGAGGTCAGGAATGAATTTTTCCTAGTTTGTTGCAAAATTGGAAGTGCTTCAGACTGGGTTTTTTGCCTTCTTTTGGATCAACAGCAAAAACATATGTGAGGAAGGCTGAACTTTGACACAAGTCTCTTTTCAGCTATGTAACTATGTAACGCAGGCATATGGGAAATAAAGACAGGACAGGAAGTTTAATTTACTAGTTTATTTTCATGCTAGTAGTATAATATAACATTTACATTTTTATTAGCTTACTTAATGGCAAAACAAATCTCCAAAAATCATTGTGGTACATATTGATCCATGATTCATCTACATCTCACCTCCGAGCTTGAAAATTCAGCTGATAACCCTTTCGACCCAAACTCAGATAATTTGTAGTTCAGCCTGAAGTGTATCTCCAGTCTCGTGAACCTTACATCACCCATATTAGACAAGACCCTGGTTACCTTCAATGTGTCTCTAAACAGGTCTGTAAATAGTGGGGTTAAACAGAAGGCGCTTACCCACAATTCCATATTTATTCACACTTTGAAAATCCATACTTAAAATATATTATGAATTTCTTCTATAAATAATTTGACCATGTTTATTTTCTACGCAGTAATTATTTGAAATCATGGCAAATAAAGGCATCCCAGAATTCTTTAGGGTACTAACAAAAAAAAACAAAAACAAACAAAAAAACATACCAGTATCACAGCAACTAACCTGTTTCAATAGAATCTAAGAAAAGAAATGCTTATATTTTCATGCTTCTGACTGAGCAATCAGCCTTGAAGTAAATTAGAAATGATTCAATTTTCACACTTACAAGTATTTCCTTCATTTGACTAAATCAGTATTGTGTCAAGTTGGCAGAGTGGTAAACAGTGTACAAATGTAATATTTTAATGTCTTTGAATACAATCTAGTATCCACTGCAGGGAGGATGAATGTGGACAATTTATCTCCCATGCAGTGCTGTCTGCTATCTAAATCTTACCTCCTGTGTCTCTGCGGGAGCAGCAACTAAAGGATGTTTCTATTTCCAACACTTTATGGATATTAATGTTACTTAGAAAGCTTTGTTTTTAGAGTGTGTGATGGAGTGTGATTTCTTCTCTGTCTTGTTTCAAGGTAATATGTTCACAGATAATATAGAAAAACCAGTACAAATATCCTGTACCCAGAATTTGCCGAGCCTCACTATACTAATTTGGAATGATGTATTTTCACACAATTGTTCAATCTCTAGTGGAACTGCATATTATCTTACCTTCTGTTATATTAAAATCTGAACTAGTTATCTATTGCAGAACTCTAAGAGTCCTTTAATTCCTTATTCAAAGTTCCTTTAGTGCTATGTAAGTGCTATTATGCATCAGTGTGTGTATGTGAATAAACTCGTAGAAAAAAACAAAAAACTTCCATGCATCAATTAAACATGGAACAGCTGTTTTTTTTTTTTTTTTTTATTAGAAATACACTGTAAATGAGACAGCTATTTCTATTAAACCTCATAATGCTGTGTGATATTTAACCTACAATTAATATTATGGTTTCTCTTTGCAGTATCCTGCTGTTTAGCCACAGTTGTAAAAACAATGCATGGGTTTAAACAATGCAAGCTGGTGAAGTTTTAAGATTGTGGGGTGCCAGACATCCATTGTCCCTTGCAACAATGTTGGTGGAAACGGAAAATGCATTGTTGGCATAATCACAATATGCAAATTGGGGGATATTGTAAAAAACTGACAAGTTGTATATGTGTGTGTGTGTGTATATATATATATATATAAAATCTGTTTTTCCATAATTTGGAAAGTTGTAAGTATAATTATATACTTGGGGCAAATATTAAGTTGCTTGCTCTTCACATTATGTGTGTTTAAATTTTTATTGTTTTCACCACATGCTTAAGGATTAGTTGGCAAAGGCTAGTCCTAGTTTAAAAACAAAGCTGTGTATGATAGTTCCTTTTGGCACTGTGTCCTATGTCTAATTTGTTCAGGATCCTGGTAACAGTTTTTGGACCTGTTGGTTGGCTGCATGCTCCCTGTAGCTTGGGACTAAATCAATAGAGCTAGGCCCGAGAGCCACAAGAGCAATTCACCATTCAGGCAATGGTTTGGATAACTGCCTGGGAAGGAAAGCTGCAGAGGGGATGCTACCTGCCTGGAAGGAGAGACCTGCAACATAGTCAGGTGGAAGAGCTAGGGAGAGAGCCCAAGTCAAGCTTCAGCGACTGGGTCTGAAGCTGTCCAGGGTCCGTGAAGGTGGCTAGGAAGCGAACTGGGCAGAGGTACTCGGTCAGAGTATGGGAGCTCCGTCACAGTAATGTAATGTGTCACTGCACACTTTGCATATCTACATTCCAGAGTGCCGATTTGCTGAGGAATGATAATGTATATATTTATGATCTTCTTATACACTGTGTAGGCACAAGTATAGTCGTTTACCATGTACGGGTATAGTACGGTTTACCGTGAATTTGTAAATTATGCTTTGTACATTGTTCCTATTAATTGTTATCATGCTATATGTCATGGTCAAATTAACTTGAAACAGGAAAGCGGTAAAAAACAACATTAACATCTTGGATAAGTAAGGATTTTAAGAACCGTGCAATGGAAATAGGATAATATGTATTATAATAATAGTCTTTTATTAATTGCACAATAATATATATCAATATTTTGATCATGCATCTATATTAATATCAAAGCCATGGCTGTGTCCTTTAACGTCTCTTTATTGTTTAATCCATGTCTGTGCATATGGGTTGATAATCCCTCTGATTAGAGTCTTTGTATATTGCACATCAATCTTAATGACTGAAAAATAACCTTTAACTTATTGTGTTGATACGCATCGAATGTGAAAGAGAATAAAAATCTCTGTAAGCTGTAACATATCAAGTGCTTGAAAAGTAGGGACCGCCAGCTTACTACAATTAAAGAAGGGCACAAAACAATAGGAAATTATGTTTTAACATTTGAATTTATATAAAATTGTTACAGTATTTTAAAACTGTTGAGTACAGGGCAATATCAAATTAACAGGAAATCAGGAATTGTGATTGAGCAGACATACCAAATCACTGCTATACTCCCATAGGCACGAAAGAGTAATTCAGTGGGGATCTAGAGAAGATCCTTTAACTGCAGACACCATTAGAGCAGATGATCATGGATCTTAGTTGTGGGACCAAGGCAATCAGGAGCACAACAGCCCAACCCACAGAGACACATGTGGCAGGTTGAGCAGTGGCACATTTGGGGGTTTGAATGGAGGCACAAGTAGGCAAGATGAGATACAAAAGTGGGGTGACATGGAGAGATGCAAGATGGATGAAGGGGAGAAAAACAAAGGTGACTGAAAAGCAAAACAGGGAATATGGAGAGACATAGGCGTGGAGAGGAGAGACGTGTGGGTCATGGATGGTGGGTACTCCAACATGTATTAAAACACAAATCTTCACATTATATACAATCAAAGGAATACAGGTCATTATATTATTAGTTAGTAGCATTTATATAGCACCAACATATTCTGCATTGATTTACAGTTATATTTGACAAGTAACTGAGCAGATCTCCTTCGACTCTTGTCTATATTAATTTTCGTCTGTCAATCAAGCTTACTATTCATGAGGACTAGAGTTGAGCGGACACCTGGATGTTCTGCCGAACTTCGAAAAAAAGTCTGGGTTCGGGATCGAACTTGACCCCGAAATTGACCCTGAACCTGTACCCCATTGAAGTCAATGGGGACCCGAACTTTTGGCCACAAAAATGGCTCTAAAAAAGTCCTGGAAAGGGCCAGAGGGCTGCAAAAGGAAGTGTCATGCGGTAACACTTCCGGGTTCGGCACTTCCATGATGCGGAGCTGACCCTGCCCCCCTCTGACGCAGGCTCTGACTGTACTTAAGCAGTCCGTGCCAGAGAGAGGGCGCTTGGTGATTGTGTGACCTACTTCCGCCATACTCGCCGGCTTCCGAGGCTCTGACAATGTGGGACCGACTTCCTGGTATACACGCCGGCTCCATAGACTCTGACAAGCCGTCCTAGCCTTTGAGCTAATGCATGGATGATACTGCATGCCCTGGAGGATTACTGGAGAACTGATACTTGTTAATTAGCAAGTGGACTATAACTTTGAACTCTTGGAGAATAACTCACCTTAACCTTAAGTATACCTTTCAGCTATTCTCTGCTATCTCATTTATTGATGAACTATTTACTGCTGGCTTAAATCTTCACTGCTTCAAACTACTAATTATATGGAAGACAACTCCCATCAAGCTCCACTAGGAACTGTTTCTTGCTTTGTTAATACTTTGCTACCTGCTAAATATCATTATTGAAGATTATTCTTAGCAACCTAATGAATCTTATTTAATATATCTCTGAGGAAATACTTATTGATGAACTTTGTATTGTTTAATGACTTTCACTTATTCTTATTGGATTATTGCCTAAATGCAATTCATTAAGTTTAAAAATTATTAAAACGTCAAAAAAAAAAACGATTCTCAAAGTGCCAGCAATCCTCTCCTTTCTTAAAGCTACAGTATTGATACTGTAAAGATTCTCTGCTTCTTCACTATAGTAATTAAGGAGTTCTACAAGCTGCAGTGGTGTATCCTGGTTTTGTGCTGCCCTAGGCAGGAGAAAACTCAGGCGTACCCCCGCCAGCCCCACCTAACCCTTCCCCCCGCCCCGCCTTCTAAATACACACACACACATTCACTGACAGATACGCATACACTAGCTAAAAGATACACACACTCGCTAACAGAAACACACACACACACTAACAGACACACTCACTAACAGACAAACACACACTCACTAACAGACACACACTAGCAGACACACACTCACTGACACACACACTCACAGGCAAGCACACTCATACTCACTAACAGACAAACACACACCCACTAACAGACACACACTAGCAGACACACACTCACTGACACACACACTCACAGGAAAACACACTCACACTAACAGACACACACACAGTCAGACACACACACTAACAGACACACACTAACAGACACACACTCACTCACTAGCAGACGCACACACACTAAATAACAGACACACACACTCAATAACAGACACACACTCACTAGCAGACACACACACACTCACTGACACACACTCACAGGCACACACACACACACACTAACAGACACACACACACAGTCAGACACACACAGTCAGACACACACACTCACTAGCAGACACCAACACTCACAGGCAAACACACTCACACTAACAGATATACACACACACACACAGTCAGACACACACACACTAACAGACACACACACACTAACAGACACACACACTAACAAACACACACTAACAGACATATACACACACTCACTCACATTAACACATTTTTTTTTTATTTAACCCCCCAGCCTCCTTACCTTTGGGAATGCTGGGGGGGGGGGTTCTCTTTCTCCCTGGGGGTCCAGTGGCTGCTGCTGGGCGTGCGGGCTGCTGGGCGGCTGGCGAGGGAGCTATTCCTCTGAGCTGTCTGCTCAGCTCCCTCGCTCGCTGCAGAGTGAGGCTGGGAGCCGGAATATGATGTCATATTCCGGCTCCCAGCCTCACTCTGCGGTGCATGAGGGAGCTGAGCAGACAGCTTAAAGGAAGAGCTCCCTCGCCAGCCGCCCGCCAGCGCTGCCCGCCCAGCCCAGCATGTCAGTTAGCCGCAAGGCTAACAAGACATTTGCCCTGGACATTTGGGGGCCGCCCCCTGGAAAATGCCGCCCAAGGCAAATGCCTTGTTTGCCTCGCGGCTAAAACGTCCCTGACAAGCTGCAGTTGAGTTCCAATCCAAATAACCCAAGTAGCATAACAGGAAGTAAAATGGGGGTAAGAGTGGGACAAGTGCCCTGCAAACAAATGTGGATAGGTAAATCACTTAAAATAAATTAAATACATAAAATAAGCAGCCGCTTAGTAGATAACGCCCTAATTCCCACGGTATTAGGTAGTTATCTACCAAAAGGCTGAAAGACCTAAATTGGTCTTTCAGTCAAATTTACTAATACTAAGTAAAGATTAATTAGTATTAGTAAATTCAGCCCCTACCAGTAGGTGGCGTGTCTAGTAAAAAGTGGCTGCTCACTGTAAAAAAAACAAAAAATAAACCTATTGCCCCCACCCTTTGCGGTGGGGGTCCTAAATAAGAATGTGGAGGGGGGGACCTACTGTCCTCCCCCCGGCCCCCACCCCTGAGTGGCAGGTGAGGGCCCTAAATAACAATAAGTGGGGACCTACTGTCCTCCCCCCGGCCCTCACCCCTGAGCGGTGGGTGGGGGCCATATATAAGAATGTGGGGGGACCTACTGTCCTCCCCCCGGCCCCATCCCTGCACGGTGGGTGGGAGCCTAAATAACAATAAGGGGGGACCTACTGTCCTCCCCCGGCCCCCACCCCTGAGCGGTGGGTGGGGGCCATAAATAAGAATTTGAGGTGGACCAATAGTCACCTGGGGGGGGAGAAAATTGTATTTAGGGGGGAGGACAGTAGGTGCCCCCCTAATTGTTATTTAAGGGTCCCAACCCGCCGCGCAGTGGCCCAATTTTTATTTATGGCCCCCACCCTCCGCTCAGGGGTGAGGGCTGGGGGGAGGACATTAGGTCCCCCCCAATTTCTATTTATGGCCCCCACCCACCACTCAGGGGTGGGGGCAGCGGGGGAGGACAGAAGGTCAATAGAGACCCCCTCATTGGTATTTAGGGTCCCCACCTGCCACTCAGGGGTGGGGGCCGGGGGGCTATAGGTCCCCCCTTTAGTTTAAAAATGGTCCCCATTGGGGCCATAAATAAGAATTTGAGGTGGACCAATAGTCACCTGGGGGGTTAAATTTGTATTTAGGGCCCCCACCCACCACTCTGGGGTGGGGGCTGGGGGGGAGGACAGTAGATGCCCCCCTTATTGTTATTTAAGGGTCCCAACCCACCGAGCTGGGGTGGGGGCTGGGGGGGGAGGACATTAGGTCCCCCCCCAATTTTTATTTATGGCCCCCACCCACAGCTCAGGGGTGGGGACCTGGGGGAGCACATTAGGTCCCCCCAATTTTTATTTATGGCCCCCACCCTCCGCTCAGGGGTGAGGGCTGGGGGGGAGGACATTAGGTCCCCCCCAATTTTTATTTATGGCCCCCACGCACCGCTCAGGGGTGGGGGCTGGGGGGAGGACATTAGATCGCCCCCTCATTTTTATTTATGGCCCCCACCCACCGCTCAGGGGTGGGGGCAAGGGGGAGGACAGTAGGCACCCCCAATTTTTATTTATGGCCCCCACCCACCGCTCAGGGGTTGGGGCAGCGGGGGAGGACAGAAGGTCCCCCCTCCACATTCTTATTTATGGCCCCCACCCACTGCGCAGGGTTGGGGGCCGGGGGGAGGACAGTAGGTCACCCCCCTTATTGTCATTTAGGGCCCCCACCCGCCGCGCAGGGGGTGGGGGCCAGGGGGAAGGACAATAGGTCCCCCCCTTATTGTTATTTAGGGCCTCCACCTGCCGCACAGGGGTGGGAGCCATGGGAGGACAATAGGTCCCCCCTTATTGATATTTAGGGCTCCACCCACCACTCAGGGGTGGGGGCCAGGGGGGGAGGAAAACAGGTCCCCCCCTTATTGATATTTAGGGCCCCCACCAACCACTCAGGGGTGGGGGCCAGGGGGACAATAGGTCCCCCCCTCATTGGTATTTAGGGTCCCCATCTGCCGCTCAGGGGTGGGGGCCGGGGGGCTATAGGTCCCCCTCTAGTTTAAAAACCCTCACTCGTGAGTCGCGGGTGGGGGCTCAGGAGGGGGGAATGTTTTTTTGTTTTTTTTTTAACAGTGGCTGGGTCACATGCTGCACTGGCCAATCACAGCCATGCCATTAGTAGGCATGGCTGTGATGGCTTCTAAGGGCACACAAGTCAAACGCGTCTTTAAATCACCGAACACCGAACTCCAACTCGAACATACAGTGATACGGGTCCGGGGTCCAAAAAACGTAATGTTCGGTACAAACCCGGGTTCGGGTTCGCTCAACTCTAATGAGGACCTATATTTAACATTTATTTAATGTATATAGTTTAGCCTTCAAAAGTCCCGGGACCTAATTTTGCCCAGGGTCCCAAAAAGTTGTTTGTCCATCCTTGATTGTGGATTGTCCAGAGTTTTTAAACCCAAAACTTCATACACCCACTGTTCTCTCTGTATCTATATATTACATGATCTGTCCATTCTTTTAAGAGGCAGTTCATCCTTTAGAATTCTGTAATGTTAAATGGTGACGTCATCCATGCAATTATTCCCAGCAATGAAAAATTAATTCTACACTAAAGGACCACTATAGTGCCAGGAAAACATATTTGTTTTCCTGGCACTATAGTGCCCTGAGGGTGCCCCCACCCTCAGGGACCCCCTCCCGCCCGGCTCTGGAAGGGGGAAAGGGGTAAAAACTTACCTTTTTCCAGCGCTGGGCGGGGAGCTCTCCTCCTCCGATCCTCCTCCTCTCCTCCCCGTCGGCTGAATGCGCACGCGTGGCAAGAGCTGCGCGCTCATTCAGCCGGTCGCATAAGAAAGCATTTACAATGCTTTCCTATGGACGCTGGCGTGCTCTCACTGTGAAAATCACAGTGAGAAGCACGCAAGCGCCTCTAGTGGCTGTCAATGAGACAGCCACTAGAGGAAATAGGGGAAGGCTTAACCCATTCATAAACATAGCAGTTTCTCTGAAACTGCTATGTTTATGAAAGAATGGGTTAACCCTAGCTGGACCTGGCACCCAGACCACTTCATTAAGCTGAAGTGGTCTGGGTGCCTAGAGTGGTCCTTTAATCACCTAGTCTGGGATATAATTATGTATGTTCCAGTCTGTCTGGAATTAGTGGTTGAAATAGCTGCACACAAGACTAACTCAACTAATTTCAGGCAGTACTAGGATATGTACTTCCCAGTGTTGCCTTTACAACAAAGTCCTCCAATAACACTACACTACACATTAACCCCTAATTTATCTGAAAGCAACACTATACTATATATGAGTTCCTACATTGCCCACAAACACAACACTATAAATACACATTAACCCCTCCTTACACCAACACTAAAAATTAAGCCCTACACTTAGGGCCAAAGCAAGGATTTTTAACTACACAGCTGAAGATGCATTTTAACCCCCCAAAAAAGTAAATACTAACCTGTGTGTCACTCATCCTCACTTTTGATTTTCTAAGCCCATTTTATTTTTTTTGTCCTCTCTTTTGAATGTATTACCCTTTTAGTATATAGTATTCTCTGTATTCTCCAGTCCTTTTGTGTGTCTCTTTCTCCCCCCAGTCCTCAGTGTGTATCTATTTCTCCCCCTAGTCCTTTTGTGTGTCTCTTGCTGTCATGGCTTACCTTGAATGGAGTCTGTAGCACAGATATGTTCTCTCACCCTTGCAGATAAACACAGTCCAAGGTGATCAGGTAAGGCCAGAAGATGGCTGTCTGACCGCCCAGCAACAGCCTCCAGTGACAGGGCTGCTTTGGATTCCCAGTTTAGCTCTGCCAGCAAGTGCGCTTTACCGCTGAATCATCTGTGTGAGCTACCTCACACTTTAGCCCTGTTACATGCGTCTGGGAGCTGCTGTTGACAGAGAGGACGGGGAGAGTGATCAGCGAGAAGTGAGCCGCACACCACTCTCAGCCAGCAGCCTGCAGTACTCCAAGCAAGTCACCCTCCTGCAGGAAAAAGGTATCCAACAGATACCTTATGAACATTAATTCTATATACACGAGGTTACAAAGCCGATTGGATCACTACTATAGAACTCATGAATAAAAGATGATCTCCAGTGGGAGGAGATACTGCTCATTTGAGAAAGCCCCAGGAGGAGGGGCGAAACACATCACGGGATCACGGGACTAGGAAACAGTGAAGTGATTACAACTTGCACCAGCAAGAACAACTACAACCAGAGGGAGAAAGACAGCGGTTACTGCTTCACTGCACTTCACTCAGGGGCGGGCTGGGAAGGGGGGCAGGGGGGCAATTGCCCCCCAGGCCGCCCTAAACCCAGGGCTGCCCGCATCCAGCAAAAAAATGAAAAATCTGAATCCCCTGCCTCTGGCTGCTGACTCAGATTTTTCAACTCAACTCTTTCCCTGCAGCCAGTCAGCCGGCCTCTCCTAATGATGTCAGGAGGAAGGGCATGACTTTCTCACAGGACCGCTGGGGAGTCAAGGGGAAAGAGCAAAAGGAAGTCACGCCCCCTCTTCCTGACATCATCAGGAGAGGGCGACTTCCCTGACTGCTGGCTGCTGCTCCTGGCTCCTGCCCACCACTCCCTGGCCCAAGGTAAGACTCAGGGTAAGACTACACTTTAGTTTTTTTTTATTATTCCCCTCCTCAGCCCTGTCCCCTTAGTCAGCCCCTGTCCCCTCCCCAGCCCTGTCCCCTCCCCAGCCCTGTCCCCTACCTCAGCCCCTGTCACAATTCCTCAGCCCTGTCCCCTTAGTCAGCCCCTGTCCCCCCTCCTCAGCCCTGTCCTTTAGTCAGCCCCTGTCTCCTTAGTCAGCCCCTGTCCCCTCCTCAGCCCTAGCCCCTGTCCCCTCCTGAGCCCTGTCCCCTCCTCAGCCCTGTCCCCTACCTCAGCCCCTGTCCCCTACCTCAGCCCCTGTCACCCCTCCTCAGCCCCTTTCCCAAATTGTAGCCATTGTAGCGCCTACCCCCCACATTCCTTAAACCCCCAATATATACCCTCCACTACAGCCCCTGTCCCCCCACTACAGCCCTGTCCCCTTACCCCTGTCTACTGGTTTTAAAAGTGTAAAGTTTGGGTGTATGTGTGGGTGTATGAGTATGTCTCTGTGTGTGTGTCTGTGTGTGTGTCAGTATGTCTGTCTGTGTGTGTGCACCAGTATGTCTGTCTGTGTGTGTGCCAGTATATCTGTCTGTGTGTCCAAGTATGTCTCTGTGTGTGCGCCAGTTTGTCTGTGTGTGTGTGTCAGTATGTCTGTGTGTGTGTGTCAGTATGCCTGTGTGTGTTTGTCAGTATGTATGTCTGTGTGTGTGTCAGTATGTCTGTCTATGTGTGTGCAAGTATGTCTCTGTGTGTGTACCAGTTTGTCTGTGTGTGTGTTTGTGTCAGCCAGTATGCCTGTCTGTGTGTGTGTCAGTATGTCTGTCTGTCTGAGTCAGTATGCCTGTAACAGTATCTTTCTGTGTGTGTGCGTGTGCCTGTCAGTGAGTGTGTGTTTTTTAGTGTGTGCCAAATCAGCAAGTATGTGTGTGCCTGCCATTGAGTGTCTGTTTAGGTGACTGCCCCACCCCCTCCCTTTCATTCACATGGGAAAGGTGTTTACTCTCCTCTTGGTGCAATGGGCCACTTGACTGGAATTGCCCCCCAGGCCTAATTGCCCCTGACTTCACTCCCCATGGTTTGGTGAGCAAAAGGCGGACCAGGCATTTACTTTACTGTTAAAGCTTTTTTTAATCATACCAGCAGAGCCGCCACCAGAAATTTTGGGGCCCCTGACAAAGCACAAGGTCTGGGACCCCCTCTTCCCCACCCCCGCCCGGCCCGCCCACCGCCTGGCCCGCCCATGATTCCGCCCACAGGACTCCTACCTAGTCCACTGGAAATGATGAAGGACTGAATGTGGTGTGTATAGTGGAAGTGAATTAGAATGTGAGTAATGGATGTAGTGTTTTTGTGTATTAGATACTGTTTATGCAGTGAATGCAGAGTGTGTGTTAGTGTAGTGAATGCAGAGTGTGTGTTAATGTAGTGTATGCAGAGTGTGTGTGTTAGTGTAGTGAATGCAGAGTGTGTGTTAGTGTAGTGAATGCAGAGTGTGTGTGTTAGTGTAGTGTATGCAGAGTGTGTGTGTTAATGTAGTGTATGCAGAGTGTGTGTGTTAGAGTAGTGAATGCAGAGTGTGTGTTAATGTAGTGTATGCAGAGTGTGTGTGTTAGTGTAGTGAATGCAGAGTGTGTGTTAGTGTAGTGAATGCAGAGCGTGTGTGTGTTAGTGTAGTGTATGCAGAGTGTGTGTGTGTTAGTGTAGTGTATGCAGAGTGTGTGTGTATGTGTGTGTGTTAGTGTAGTGAATGCAGAGTGTGTGTGTGTTAGTGTAGTGAATGCAGAGTGTGTGTTAGTGTAGTGTATGCAGAGTGTGTGTGTGTGTGTGTTAGTGTAGTGTATGCAGAGTGTGTGTTAGTGTAGTCAATGCAGAGTGTGTATGTGTTAGTGTAGTGTATGCAGAGTGTGTGTTAGTGTAGTGAATGCAGAGTGTGTGTTAGTGTAGTTTATGCAGAGTGTGTGTGTGTCATTGTAGTGTATGCACAGTGTGTGTTAGTGTAGTGAATGCAGAGTGTGTGTGTGCTAGTGTAGTGAATGCAGAGTGTGTGTTAGTGTAGTGTAGTGTGGGTATGTGTGTGATAGTGTAGTGAATGCAGAATGTGTGTTAGTGTCGTGAATGCAGAGTGTGTGTGTGTGTGTGTGTTAGTGTAGTGAATGCAGAGTGTGTGTTAGTGTAGTTTATGCAGAGTGTGTGTTAGTGTAGTATATGCAGAATGTGTGTGTGTGTGTGTGTTAGTGTAGTGAATGCAGAGTGTGTGTTAATGTAGTGTATGCAGAGTGTGTGTGTGTGTTAGTGTAGTGAATGCAGAGTGTGTGTTAGTGTAGTGTATGCAGAGTGTGTGTGTGTGTGTGTTAGTTTAGTGAATGCAGAGTGTGTGTTAGTGTAGTGAATGAAGAGTGTGTGTGTTAGTGCAGTGACTGCAGAGTGTGTGTTAGTGTAGTGTATGCAGAGTGTGTGTGTTAGTGTAGTGAATGCAGAGTGTGTGTTAGTGTAGTGACTGCAGTGTGTGTGTGTTAGTGTAATGAATGCAGAGTGTGTGTCAGTGTAGTGAATGCAGAGTGTGTGTTAGTGAAGTGAATGCAGTTTGTGTGTCAGTGTAGTGAATGCAGAGTGTGTGACAGTGTAGTGAATGCAGTTTGTGTGTTAGTGTAGTGAATGCAGAGTGTGTGTGTATGAGTATGTCTCTGTGTGTGTGTCTGTGTGTGTGTCAGTATGTCTGTCTGTGTGTGTGCGCCAGTATGTCTGTCTGTGTGTGTGCCAGTATATCTGTCTGTGTGTCCAAGTATGTCTCTGTGTGTGCGCCAGTTTGTCTGTGTGTGTGTGTCAGTATGTCTGTGTGTGTGTGTCAGTATGCCTGTGTGTGTTTGTCAGTATGTATGTCTGTGTGTGTGTCAGTATGTCTGTCTATGTGTGTGCAAGTATGTCTCTGTGTGTGTACCAGTTTGTCTGTGTGTGTGTGTGTGTGTCAGCCAGTATGCCTGTCTGTGTGTGTGTCAGTATGTCTGTCTGTCTGAGTCAGTATGCCTGTAACAGTATCTTTCTGTGTGTGTGCGTGTGCCTGTCAGTGAGTGTGTGTTTTTTAGTGTGTGCCAAATCGCCCACCGCCTGGCCCGCCCATGATTCCGCCCACAGGACTCCTACCTAGTCCACTGGAAATGATGAAGGACTGAATGTGGTGTGTATAGTGGAAGTGAATTAGAATGTGAGTAATGGATGTAGTGTTTGTGTGTATTAGATACTGTTTGTGCAGTGAATGCAGAGCAGTCCGGGCCCCCCAGGACCACCGGGCCCGTGACAACTGTTATGGTTGTCACCCCCTGATGGCAGCCCTGCATACCAGTAAAAGTGTTTTACCTGATACCCAGGTTACTAGAGCATCTATTGGGTCCTATGTACTCTAGGGACTGATCCTCCCTGGGCGATATAGCTTTGAGTGGGGCTTACACCACTCCTAATTTGTGAGTTTTATTCTTACACCACTCCTAATTTGTGAGTTTTATTTCTAATAACCTTATTGCACTAGGAGTGCTTTTTTTGTTCCCCTTTTGTCTCCCTCTTATAGAAATCATCAGTGCATTTTGGCAGGTTATAAGTATATACACATGTGTGTTTTGTATATATGTTTCTAATGTGGGGTAACACCAGTTCCACTTTATATACAGTCTAAAGGCACTTTATAATATATATGAACACTTGAGGTGACTTAAATTTTTGCTCACCAACACTTTCTTTTTTTTACTACTTTGTACCTTATAAACAGGGTGTATAGTGGGTGCTGCATACCAGAATTTAACTTGTTTGAATTTATACATCTTTGAACCAATTTATCTATATTGTAAATTGTTGACCAGGTAAGATGCCACCTGGACTGTAAATCTGTGCATGGGGGCAGTGCAGGAAAGGTGCTCCAATACGCAGTACAGACAAGGTCACAAGCAGAAGGATAGTCAGGGGTAAGCCGAAGTCAGGATAAACGGAGAGTGGTGCCAATGTCAGAAGCCGGGGTCAATCTGGAGAACACGTTAAAGAGACAAAAAAACAGGAACTACACACAATCACCAGAGTTCCCAGGGCCAGGCAGTGATTAAATACCCGGTTGATGAGCAATCTGTCTCAGGTGAAGCACAGGTAATAGTCACAGAAGAAGTCCAGCCTCCGGTGATGCAGACATAGCCAGGTATAACAAGGATACTCAAAATAACAGAATCTGCTGTGGCTTAAAGGCAGTATAGCAGGCCCAAGACATGAAGGACCCAGGTTCACATCTCCTACCTGGCACCTGTGGGCCTTGGCCATCTGGATTTCACGGTGATAACTGTGATGCATACTACTCCCAGCTTGTTTGTGTGCCTTTCTCCTCTTCCACTCAGCTCCTTTGTATGTCTTGTTCCTGCTTCTATAGCCTCTTTTTTTTTACCTCTCCCAGGCCCTCTGTATGACTTTTTTCCATTCCTCTGTCTGTCACTTTTTCAACTTTCCCAGCCCCTCTGTGTGTCTCTTCCCCCAGCCTCCTTTTGTGTGTCACTTTCTCCACCCACAATCACTCTCCCATCTCCCTTCCTGGTGTGTCTGCCCCAGCTCTAACTTACGTTTGTAGGGTGGCCGCATGGATCACAGTAAAGGTCTTCTGTATCCTCTATCCAACGCTCTAAGCGAGCAGCTTCCTATCAGACTGGGTAAAGGATATGTACATGTACTTGCAAGCTACAAGTAGTGACTGGAAGATGTCGGACCGCTATGAATTCCCCTCCTGCCTGTCACTCAGACATTGCGCCCCCCTAACCAGTGCATCCTAAGATGATCACCTGTGCTACCTTATGGTTGCAACGGCCCTGCATACACTATACTAACGTTAAACAATAACACCTACAGTGACCTAGAACTAAACATAAACCCTATAATGCCTTACCATTTCGCTAACTATAACTCTAATGTAAAAATATCACATAATATAAAAGATACATATAGCAAATGCAATTAGTATGAGAAAATAATACCATCTTCGATTCTGAAGACATGTATAAACCACTCCACCTTCAGTCATTTGGTCAACTATGATATCTCCAGTATTTGGTTTGCATAAAACATAGTTCACCAAAATATAAATATGTATATATTATACCTTGGATATGGTAGTCTGTGCTCCATTGTATTATTCTACAAATACAAAGTGACTAGCATACACTCTGCAGACATTAGACAGACATTAAGCAAGACAAAGACACTACAAGATGTACACACAAGCAAACATGTTATTTGCTCTTTTGTTGGAATGTAAATGCACATTTGTCCTTGGTTTTCTTTATATAAACCCATAACTGCAGAGACTAAAATAAATCACAGGAATAAATAAATAATTTGTTTTATTCCAGTTTATTTCTGTTTGTTGTTCTGCTGTTTAGAAATACGATAATCAGTGTGTTGGATACATCGTATTAAAAACAAAACAAAACAGTTTATCTCTAGGGCAAATTATGAATTCCAGACAAGTTGGGCAGTGTATTTAACCCCTTTGCAGTCAAATATTAACTGTTTTTTTACAAGCAGGAAGCTGTGGCATAGTATTTAACCAAAGATAATACACAAAATGTTTCTGAGGCCCACGTCTGGGCAGGTGTTTGTGATAATATGAACAAATGTTAGGTTACCATGATGTGATAGCAAAGATATTTTAATGTTTCTTTAGAATAGTGAAAGAGAAAAAAACTATGAAAGTGTCCTTTAAATTCAGCTGAAAATTCGCATGGTATAACCTTACTGCCCTCTAGTGGTGCTGGATTTTCATTATATGATCATGACCTTGTTTATGGAAGCCAAAGGGAACTTATTTACAGAAAAGCGAACAATAAATTGGTACAGATCTACCCCAGAACTCCACATGTTGTTTTTAACGTGCAGATGTCTGTAAATCAGCCCCACGAGATGCAAATGATACTTAGAAATTCAATAACCAGAAGCTATTCCGACATCTTACAGAATGATTTTGACACTCAGCTCCTCAAAATCCTTAAAATTGTAACACAGAAAACATTTGTTTTAACCAGCTGGTATGATGGATTCTAAAATAAAACTACTGAATAAGGCATCATTAAGAGGTTGTCAAAACTTCTTTAATCAAGAAATCAACATTTTACCACGTTTAGGCACTCAGTTTCATAAAGCGGTAGTACTTCTAAGCATTTTTAATATTAGATGTGCAAGGAGTCTTTTGGTAGCACTCCCCATTTTCTGTCAAACCATTTCAGGCTAATTTTTTTTAAATGTATATGCCCCAGCACTTAAAGCCCTGCAACTTGCTGCAGTTTAGATAACGCAGAAGTTTCACAAAAAAAGAGTAATTTGAAACATAGAATGTGATGGCAGATAAGAGCCATTCGGCCCATCTAGTCTGCCAAAGTTTCTCAATACTTGAATTAGTCTCTTTATATCTAGGATAGCCTTAAGTCTATCTCATGCATGCTTAAACTCCCTCCCTGTGTTAACTTCTACCACTTCATCTGTACGGCTATTCAATGCATCCACTACCTTCTCCGAAAAGTAATACTTCCTGATATTATTTTCAAATCTTTACCTCTCTAATTTAAGAGTATGACCTCTTGTTGTGGTAGTTTTCCTTCTTTTAGATATACTCCCTCCTTTACTGTGTTGATTCCATTTATATATGTAAATGTTTAATTCATATCCCCCCGTCTCGTCTTTCCTCCAAGCTATACATGTTAAGATCCTTTAACCTTTCCTTGTACGTTTTACCCTGCAGTCGATGAACCAGTTTTGAAGCCCTTCTCTTAACTCTCTCCAAAGTATCAATATCCTTCTGAAGATACGGTCTCCAGTACTGCGTACAATACTCCAAGTGAGGTTTCAGCAGTGTTCTGTACAATGGCATGGGCATTTCCCTCTTTCTACTGCTAACTGAAGCTAAATTAGACAAGGAATTGGCATATTGGCAAATCTTTA
This sequence comes from Pelobates cultripes, assembly GCA_933207985.1. Classification (NCBI taxonomy): domain Eukaryota; kingdom Metazoa; phylum Chordata; class Amphibia; order Anura; family Pelobatidae; genus Pelobates; species Pelobates cultripes. The sequence goes on along the minus strand of OW240924.1, from coordinate 52,026,997 downwards.
TGGAAATGTGGAAAAAGAAAAAACCGGCAGGTGCTAATAATTCAAGAAGCAAGTGGTTTATACTTTGAAGTGGGAACACTACACCCTAATCATGACCTTTGTCTATTTGTCTGCCTATAGATATGATTTTGAGTCAGATGTGTCATTTGGTTGCAGATCCATTAAGGTGACACTGTAGGCACTGTAACTGCTTCCTCTCATTAAAGTGGATTTGGTGTCTGAAGTCTCTTGGCGCTGTCTTTTCTTTCAATGTTTAACTGTTTTTAAAGGACAACTCTAAAATTTAAAAGCACTTTAAATTGCTAAAGTGCTATATGGATGAGGCATATCCTATTTTAACCCCAGTTTATAAAGTAGCCAATTTCTAATTGGCACTTTTATAAATAAATTATGGAATACCCCTTGCTGTCAATCAAACAGCTAGGGAGGATTGCTGTATCATTCTGTTTACTCTCCTGAGCTAATGGAAGGCCCTCTACTAGAGCTTGCTTGCCTCCTCACACACAACACTCAGATTAGCTCATCCAGCTCCTCCAGACCTCAGATCAGACCTGCGAGGAAGCCGGCACATGGACACGAATCGAGAAGCCTCAATGATATGCCTCTGATTGTTTGTTTTTTTCCATGAAGAGACTGAAAGTCTCTTCAAGGAAAAAAAGGGGACTGCTTAATAAGGCTGAACTACATAAGATCTGCAGGTCTGTTAAAATATACCCCAGTGAATACGTGCATTAAAAATGCTGCATTTATTCAATGAGGGTATATCTACTAAACAGGAATTTCTTCTTTTTTTGCCCAATTGTGCAGTGTAACTTTAATGTTTTAATGCTAAATGAGAGTCCATGGAAAGCCATACTGTCTGAGTAGTTTGGGCCAATGAGTCAGGAATACATGTTTGGTGTACAGGAACAGAAGGTCTCGAGGGTCCTGCTAAAACAGTGATGGGTTGCAGAAAGAACAGAGCACAAGAAAAGCAGACACAAAGAGTACTATGATAGAACCAAGAAAGACCAGTATCGCATGAAGCTGGTTGTGAAGGTTGAGAAGGAGAAGTCCATAGTCAACAGTGTCTAAAGTAGCAGAAAGGTCAAGTAAAATAATAAAAGGATTAGTGATTCTTTGATTTTACAGAAATCAAATCATTGGCTACTTTGGTTAAAACTCTTTGGACAGAATAATGAGTGCAGAAAACAGACTAAATGAATTTAAAATGTAAGGCCAAAGTAGCAGAACTTAAAGGGACAGTCAAGATCCCTTCAGGACTTCAGCTTGCTGTAGTTCTTTATGTGTGAGGAGAGTGTCCTGCTTTTTTAATTTACGTAAAGTGTAGATTTCAATAGAAATTATAAATTAACCTTGTTACACCCTTGTGACTGTCAATTAGACAAACAATCCTGTTATTCAGTGGAGCTAAACTCTAGAGGTAGCAATTGCTCAGAACACCTGCCTTGCAAAGACATCTCATTGAGCTGCAAGATGGAGGCATGCCACCACAATCTCTACCCCTCCATACATTAATGTGCCACAGACAGCCTCAGTATTCCAAAGAGTGACTTGAAATGATGATACTCATGAATATTACTAGTAAAATGTCAATTAGTTGTAGTATGGAGTTAATGTTATGTTTATTAAATTCAGCATCTCCATGAAGAGTGTGGGGGCGTTGAATGCCAAAGCTGCTTTTTCGGCAGCACTGACCCAGGAAATATCCCCAGTAGTCATTTAAGGAGTGGCCACTTGGAGGTGTCCCTAGAGGCAATGTAAACACTGCATTTTCTCTGAGAAAAAAGCCTGAAGGGAACTATTATACTCACCAGAACAACTACATTAAGCTGTAGTTGTTCTGGTGACTATGGTGTCTCATTGAGAGATAGAAACAAAATGCAGTAAAACAAATAATAAAAAGTCTATCCCTAACCGTTAATATCAAGCATTGTCTACCTGTTTTTAGTTCTCAACCAACCCTTCATCCATTTGCCTAGCTGAGACCTCTGTACGTGCAAAGGTTAATATTAAACAAATTATTTTTATTTTTCAGAATGCAAAACTTTAGAATATGCACAGCTCTCCTATTGAATGCAGAAAAGCAGCAGTTCATAAGTTAATTGAATTCAAAACATGTTTGCACAAAAAAAATACATCTTACATCATACCAAAATAATAGGATGACATTTTGCATGACACTTTGGTAAAATCTTGTACCCAAGGTGTAAGGAGTGTCTGTTTAAATTGATTTAATTTAATAGTGCTGGATAAGCTTGCCAAATGATTTAATACTTCTGAATAAACTTTTGAAATGTTTTAATATTTCAATGTTGTAATATTTTATATTTTTGATTTATTGATATGTTTTTATTATATAAAGTATTTTTTAGATTTTTTTTTAAATATTTTAATATTTTGACAAAATTGGTTTAAAAATATATCCAAAAAATATTAAATAAAGTGAAAAGTTAAACTGATACCTCACTCAAAATGATGCCAAAAAGGGAACATTGTATTTAATTAGAGCTTAGATGTGCCTAGTCTTTAACTCAGGTATGTAGGAAGTACGTTAGCAAAGTGCGTTATGGGGATATGGTATAACTACCTCACTACAATAATCAATGTGAACAACAAAAATATAATCAAAAGTGTAGGCACCAATATTCTCACGTGCTGTGAACAATAAACCTAATCCAGAACCTCCTATACAGAATAATATTTATTTGCTACAATATATAGTGAGACAATCGTATGTAGAATTTGATATAATCACAGTCTGAAGCCAAGAGTCTTTAATCTGAAGCAGGTGGATCCACTCAAGAAATCCTAGTGTAGACAAGAATGTATTCCTCTTATAGTCAGTATTCAGGGAATTATAGCCCTCAAAGGAAAAAGTAGACAAAAAAGGGAAAAAAAAGAAAACATGTATATACATGAAAAAAGATATATCTATGCACGAAAAATGTGTTATAAGACAATGTATAAAAAATAAAAAATTGTAGGAATAATGTTTTGAATCCTTATATTGTTAAGGTCTCACCCCCTCTGTAGGAATTTAAATGTAGGGCCAAACCCTTCCTTGGTAGGCCTGGAAGTTTTCTGTATAGCATCCACTATGTGTCATTCCGGCCCTTGTATCAGTTTAGCAGTTTGGAAATATGATTCTTGGAAGGTCCTGTGACTTGTCCGGATCGGAGTTTACTAGGGTTGCACGCTCAGGACCTATCCTTCGTAGATGGAAACCAAAATCAGGGTGGCAAAAAGTAAGAACTTTAAGATTGGCCAAGCATTATGGGAAGTATGGTCTTCAATAACCATCAGTCTACTTTTTATCCTTGCTTTTAAGTTTCATAAATCCTTTCCTACTACTATTGGTAGACTTATTGATTCTGTTTGTTTATTTATTGATTATTGATTTACTATATTGGCTGCTAAGTGATTACTGTAAATTAATACATCAATTAAGTTAACACATTAACCAATTAAGGTAATTGCTACAGCATTATAGAAAATTATCACCAGCATCAACTATCAACATTCACAAAATTATCCCAAGATGTTACCGATTTAAAAGAATTATTTTAAAAAGGTTAATTATATCATTGGAACATTTGTTTGTTACTTACTCTCACATGACTACTTAATTTAATATCTTTACACTTTAACTCAAAAAATGTAACCCTTTAGGCTGCATACACTTCCAATAGATTAAATAATAATCATCTCTAAGTATTTAAGTACATGGTGCATCTTTTTCCCTGGATGCCCCTTAGCAGACCATTTCTGACCTTTCTTTTTTACGGTGTCTCTGTACTCCTTCCTGAAAAGGTCATTTCAATGATGTCTGATAACTACACCAATTACAGACCATACAGATAACTTGCTAGATATGCTGGTACCCATCTGTGCTACAATGCAAACATAAAAGAGACACAAACTGAAAGTAGAACCTTGTGTGTAGAGACTATCATTTCACCAAAAGCTAACGGAACATTTACAAACTATGAACACAAATACATATTTAAGATTTATAGATGTAGGATCTAATTAATACATATATTTAAAGTGAACCTGTAGTAAAAAAAATATATATTTACCTTAAATGCTCCTGTATACATTGAGTACTTCTTTGTGATGTACGATGTATTCACAGTAAAATATATTTATTTATTCACCTTTCCTCTATTCCAGTGCTGCTTTATGGTTGTTACTCTTTGTGTAACACCCACCTCTGGGCCATCCTCTGGTCCACTTCTGAGTCACTTACTCTCTTCTATGATTTGCCCTGCTTTGGAGATATAGAATTAGGTTGACCCGCCTAAATTTGGATATATTGCATTTCACCCAAAACCCAAGACTAATATTTATCATGTCATTAGGACCAATATACCCACCCCCTTTCCATTGATAGATAGATAGATAGACAAAGATTAAATGACTATATATATTTGATATTTTTCTCCCCTACGGATGGCTTTTTGTGTAGTTCTCATTCTCTGGTCCTCTACCAGCGGCCTGCATGTCTGAGGGTTCGTCACAGTATCTTAGCTGTGTTATAACTGCACTCTTCTGAACATAGATCTTAGATGCCCCAACTGTAATCTGATTAAATGACTCTCCCAAATTGGGGGTTACTGCATCAAGTGCTCCTATTGCCACTCAGACTACTACTGCCTTCATTTAAAAAATCTATTCTAGCTCCTTTTTCAGTCCTCAATATTTGTCCACCTTCTCAAGTTTTTTTTCTTTTTACTATTATGGTCACTGGGTGTTGCCACATCCACCACAACTGCAGTCTTCCATTCATTGTCTACCACTATGACGCAGGTTTGGTTGACCAGTACTTGCGTGTCTGGATCGAGAAGTCCCATAGGATATCAGCCATGTCCTGCAGTTTCAGCCCCTATTCAGTGCAAATGTTTTGGTATACAATCTCAGAAACTTGGTTCTGGCTTTGAGTGTATGCTGTCTCTGCTAACATCTTGCACCCAACCACCTACTATGTGCTAGATTGTCTCTTTGCACAGTCCACAAAATCCAAAGTCTTTTTGGACATTTGTAGTAAAACATAGGAGGATTTAAAAAAATCTAGATAGCGTATATTTAGACTGTAATAAGCTCCAAATGTTGATATTTATTCGGTAAAATAGTTTGGTTACATTACAAATACACTTTATAAGTCCTGAGAGTGCGCCGCTTTTTTACTGTATCTCTGTAATCTGTATATCTATCTATCTAGTTATCAGCATCACAAAATATTTAACTGCTTAGAAATTAACACAAAACACATTTGTGCTTATTTTAAGTATGACTAACCTGCTGGACTTTAAATCTCAGCACACGTATCCAACTTTGATCCAAGGGTAATCGTAGATATTCTAACTTTGTTTAAATTAATTCTGTAGTGACTTTGAAATGCATCATATATTAGTACCAGCCTTTAATTTTTTGTTCAATTTACCCAATGGCTTTATGCCAAAAATATAGGTGTTTCATTAGAAATACCTCCCAACTTAAACATTTAACTGCCATATAATTTTTATCTGGGTCGCTGTTGCAATTTTATTCTCTACACCTATAAAAAAAACTTGCAGTTTAAAGCTAATTTGTAACCATCCATTTACTTTTTAAGACAATGTGCTGATGCACTGGTCTTTTCAGCAGTTAATCATTATAAGATGTTCGTATAATGGCTTGTAAGAGTGATTATCTAGGAACCAAAGCAATGATGATTTTAATTAGGAAACAGGGACATAGGAGGTAGAGATAGGAACATCCCCAGCAGGTTTATGGTGTGTTAACATTTGTAAAATTGAAACTTTCCAAATTTATCCACTGAGTGTCTTCAATCTTCGGACAAGATTCCTGTTTTAGCATTTTAATTGTCCAGTCCTAGGTGAGGATTGTAGACAATCACATAAACTCTTCATCAGTTTCTGCAAAGCCAAAATAAGATCTGATGCGTGAACATATATTAATAGCTTGTGTGATAAAGGAGCTTAGGTTAAAAAATGTGTTTATTTTATATTTTAATCCACATTTTATTCATCTGATGCAAGGGAACATAACGACCTCTATTCTCTTTCTATCAGATTTGCTGTAGAAATATCTGCAAAAAAGTAATGATGGTCCAGGCTCTCAAATTCAATCCAGTGGACAGATTTATTGGAGCAAAATCGAAACAACATTTCAGCCCACAACAGGGCCTATTTCAAGCTTGACAATGGCCCAGTTGTGGGCTAAAACATTGTTTCGATTATGCTCCAATAATTCTGCCCACTGGAACGAACTTGAGTGCCATGACCATCATTGCTTTTTTGCAAATCACATTGTGAGGATTGGCCAACCTCAGGCCCGGTTGCACCCTGGAATCCAGGAGAGTGCGGAATCCATATTGGTAATTATATTGTAGAAATATCTGCAGGCAGGTGGGAATGGCCCTAATGGCAATGAAGGTTAATGGACAATGAGAGGAAATATGTATAACCCTTCATGCTATATCACCAAAGGTGTAACCAGAGATATGGTCTGATATGGTAAAAAAAGTAAAATAAATGAGAAATTATTTGAAAAGGGACTGGAAATACATAAAGACTTTATGGGGGTGTAGGGCTAGATTTAAGATTTATAGAATGATGCAATGGGCTTATAAAAGAGCAATATGCAAACTAACCCTAAACCCAACATTGAGTGGTTGGTCATGAATATAAACCATATGGAAGACTGACTGAAATGGCAAACACTATAACATTGCCACCAAGACTCAAATTTATAGGGATTATTCCTATACAAATAGAGATTAACATCTCATTAAATCTTAGAATACAATCAATGAAGTAGGGGTTGGTGGGATGGTTAATATGCATTATTCCTGCAGGTGAACAATTATGGGACAGAAATATGTCCCTATGTATCATATTGACAGATGAGTTATGTAATAACGTGTGAATAACTTCAGTGAATTTCAAAAAAAAAAAAAAATGCATCTTGGTGAGTGCCATTGACTAATGACGTATCTGATTCTTTGACATCATGAAAATGATTGGGCATAGTGTCTATCTGGATACACAAATCATTCCTGATCACATAGGATCAAAATAAACTCATACAATCAAGTTCCAAGGTAAAGATAATACCTGGTGGTGGACAACTAAACAGCAAGGTAAAATAATTGTTGGGCTCTCGTCATTCCAAAATTGCGTTGACAGAAAGAGAGGCTCACCACGTTATCGTTCTTCCCAATTGATTAGTCACAGTTTAATTCTAGGTGTCTTATGGTCCTCAGAATAATCCATGAACTTGCTGGCACAGTACTGAAAATTACAACTGAATGTTGGATGTGTGAATGTAAATTCTTTCAGTGACTTTTGAAGATGTGAAAAGAAATAACTCAACTGGATCTGGCTGGTTTAGAGAAGATAGGGAGCAATGCTCTGAACGAAAGATGTATCATCTTGAACAGTTCCCAAGAAAGAACTGTGTGTATCATTTTCAGTGAAAACAAACATTATGCAACTCAGTTGTGCTCCTCCAATTGTACTTCCACTTGGTTAACATAAATTTATTGAGGTAAATCATTGAGACATGGTAATCAATAAATCCTCACTTATTATACAGATTACAATATATGGTGCCATAAACAGACTGAAGTTTTCATTTACTGGCACAATAATGGCACAATAACTGGCACAATAATTTATTGGATCTAAATGAAGTTGTTATGGTGTCAGGAGTTCCCTGGAGGCACTTTTACCCTGATGGCGTTACACCGTTTTTGAGCAGTTTGACCCCAAAGATGCTTCCAGCACTGGCAGCATCTGACTTCTGAATTTTTACTTACAAGAAGCATGTAGTGCCGTTGGGCAGGGATGATGCTGATTGAATGAGAGTGGTCAGCTGATGAAACGTACCTTTTGCAAGCCAGTTTAGTGAATGGGAGTCACTGATTGGCTGAGAGCATCAGCTGACTACTCTCAGCCAATCAGCAGCACCCCTCCCCCAGGGCACTCTGCCCTTCCTGTAAGTGAAAGTTCAGAAGTCAGATGCTGCCTCGGGAGGAGCTGGTGGCATCTTTGGGGTTAAACAGCTCAAAATGTTTTAACTCCTTGAGGTAAGTGTTCCTCTGGAGGCCTCCTTGCACCAAAACAACTTATTTAGATTAAGTTGTTTTGGTGCTTACAGTATCACTTTAAACCCTTAAGAACACAACATAAATTCATGCTGGTCTTTTACTTCTGAAGCTGTGTCCTTAAGGGGTTAATGTTTTTTGCAATGGTATGTTGACAAACCTACTAGTGTGTTCTTCATTTAAGGGCATACATTATTTATTATTCAACTTACATGGGTAGTACCTGTCAACAGAAACATTTATAAGTAGCTGTTTGCATATAGCTAGAAACCAAGACTACAGACCTTTCTTCATCAATCAAGTAGTCATTATGACTGAAGGAGTTCTACTTTCTATTGTGCTGCTATGTTTTCTCATCCTTCTGGTAAGATGAACATCTCTCCAAGCTAAGTATCAATCTTTATTTATTTGAATCAATTTATGCTACTGCTGTACATTGTTATCAACTGTCAGGCTCCTACCCTGACAAACTAGACTTTGGTTCAGTTTATTCTGTTTCTTTAAAACCAAGTTCCTGCACTGATTATGTTCCTCACCTGCATGGACTAATTGAGCACCCTACAAAAGGCAACACCAAACTCACCACATGGCCTTTACAATTAAATTGATGCTCATCCTGAAACACTTTAGATCCTGGCTCCTGTAAATTTACCTTCTTTGTTTCAATCCTGCTTACTTCCAAATCTGCACTACACCAGTCTGAACTACTCCTCAATCCTGCTTACTTCCAACCATGCTCAATAGCAGCCTGAACTACTCCTCAATCCTGCTTACTTCCAACCATGCTCAATACCAGCCTGAACTACTCCTCAATCCTGCTTACTTCCAACCCTGCTCAATACCAGCCTGAACTACTCCTCAATCCTGCTTAATCCCAACCTGAAGTTCTCCTCAATCATGCTTACTTCCAACCCTGCTCAATACCAGCCTGAACTACACTTTATCTTACCCACCTGATTTGTATCAGCCTGATCCATACAACTTGTCTGTGCCATACCTACCTGCATAACACCAATCTGGACTCTGTCTCAAAGTAATATTATATGGTGTTATTTTCCTGCTTGATCAATACTCCTTCTAATTGTGGGCTGATTAACTAAATTTCTAATTTTCCTGTAATCCTGTAACCTGTTCTGTTCTATTTGTCCATACTTTTATCTATAGGTTTTCTTATTTACTTCTGTTCCTGTTTATAATCTCTTTAGGGCATATTGTCTAAGTGTGTGTGTCTCTCTCCTCCCCACCACCCCCCCCTCCCTCCCCCTCATCATCCTATCATAGGATATCCTCTTCATTCTATGTCTAAGAGCACAAATAAAGTACCTGAAGTCAACCCTGGCATAAGTCTCCCCTCTGACCTGCTCAAGATCATTACATCAACTGTATGTAATTATGTACAGTTTTATATTTAACCTATTAGAATTGCAGAAAATGGTAAGGCCAGCTCCCCTACTGGACAAAGTAAATACATAAAAAAAAAATAAAAAAAATTGAACCAGTTGCACACTACTAGTAAAACATATTTAGCTATTTAATGAATATGCTATATACATCGGGAAGTCCATAGTACAATTTATTTTACTCTTTCTGTATGATTTAATAAATATATACTTGTTTATGTGATAGTAGAATATATTAACAGTGTATCTGCCTCTGTCTGTTTCTCTCTCAATTTCCCATCACTTCTGCTCTCTATTATTTTGTTTCTAGAGTCTATATAAGTCAATTGGATATCAAAATCTTGACATTTAAAGATAATATAACTATTACTTTTTAAAGAATAATTTAAGAGATGGTAAATGCTTTCAATACAATTATGAATCATGGAATATAAAATAAATGTGTTATAACAATGCAATCAAACTTGCAGAGAAAGATGTTTTAAAGAGACTAATTATGATTTTCACATTTCAAATTCATGCTATAGCTTATTTTATCAGACACAATGATACAGTATCCTTTTTTCTTTCAAGATCTTAATAGTAGAATAACTAGCGACTTAAAAGTCAAACAATCATGTATGTGATGAGAGAACTATTTCACAAGCTCGAAATTAGTAAATTAAAGATTTCCAGTAAGCCTTAGAGAAAAGATAGTTGCGTGGCTAAGGACTCAAACTTGGGAACCTAACAGCATTTGCCTGGATTTGGCCAACAAAGGACAATAAGATGTAGTTGAGATACAGCTGACTGGTGCTGCTTTAAAATTCCAGAAGCAGAAGTGCATGATCAGCGATGCAGGACGATAGGCTTGGAGGCCAATGAAGAAAATGCCAGTGGCCATGATGGCAGAAAACATGGTGTTCTTCCAGAAGCTTTTAGAGCAGTGTGAAGAGTAAGAAGTTTTAGGTATATAAATAGATGCTCCATGTCCTGCTGTTATTCCTTGTACATAATAGTGTATTTCTAAAGTATCTCGACTGTCTGTTTCACTGCTTTTCCACTGGCAAGTTTCTAATATCTCTGATCTAGTTTTGTTTACTTATTTGTCTAATATTTGGAATCCATTGACCTTTGCTAGTTTGCCCTGCCATTCTGTCCTATGTGAAGCCACTTCTAAGGACTGGTAACATGATCCTGACCGGTCCACTACAGAAAGCTGACTCCCTTCCTTCAGCTGGTCAAGAACCATTTAGAATATCAAGAGAATCATTTCTCTCCCTCCCCGCTCCCCCCCGTAACTGGACGATACAGTTGTATTGGCCACACACAGCTTTTAGGGTCTAAGGATCTACCACAACACAATCACACAGGGTCACTTCCCAAATTCCTCCCCCTCCCTGGGGTTCCAGCATGGAAAGGGACTCCATTCCCTTTGTCCCCAAAGTCCACCACTAAATCCATAGGTTTCTGTGGCTATTACCTGTGCTTCACCTGAGGCTGATCGCTCATCAACCGGGTATTTATGCACTGCCTCGCCCTGGGAACTTTGTCAGTTCTTTGACTTTGGTGATCGTGTGTAGTTCCTGTTTTCTTGTCTCTTGAACTTGTTCTCCAGATTGACCTTGGCACCACTCTCCATTTTTCCTGACCTCTGGCTTTCTCTGACTCCGGCTTACCCCTGACTATCCTTCTGCTTGTGACCTTGTCTGTACTGCATATTGGAGAACCTTTCCTGCACAGCCCCCGTGCACAGATTCAGTCCAGGTGGCTTCTTAGCTGGTCACCTTGGACCGTGTTTATCTGTAAGGGTGAGCGAACATATCTGTGCTACAGACTCCAACCAAGCTAAGCTGTGACACGAGTCGGGAAACAATCCATGAATGCTTCCCCCTGGTGGCGTTCGTCTGTACGAATTGCAGCCACCCAGGGAAGCACTCATTTCCTTTGCGGTTTTGACACTTATGTTGCGTGGTGTGAACATTCTTAATGAGGTATAGTGGTGGTATCCATTCAGGAGGTGAATAAATTCCCTTCGGGGAAGCACTCACGAATAGAGAGTTGGAACAATGAATGAAATAACAGGGGAAACACATGTAAAAGAGAAGGAAAACCCACGAACAGGCGGCAGTTCTGCCACAATATCTATCTACCTATTCTGGGTTTCATACTCTGAATGTTGTGGTTATTTAATGTGACCATAATGACATGAATAATGCTCGTTAAAACTTGTTTTAGATCATTGGTCTTCATGGTGCTGAAACTCTTATGTTTTTTTTCAAAATTATTGTATTTATTGTGAGCTCACATGACACTTAAAGTGCAAACAGATGGAATTCATTCATATGGCAATTGTTTGTAAATAGCTTATTTAGGAGTTTCACTCAACAGGATGGAATTCCTATGTTAACTGTTTGTTAAATGTCTGTTTTTGTTCATTTATTTTTACTCACTTTTGTTGAAGTTGTTGTGATTATTTCTCAAATTATGCCTAGTGATTGGATTGTATGTAAGAATGTAAACTTAAATCACAACATAAAATGTTATTGCATTAGCAATTAAGTCAGAATGTTGGCAATATTGGGGAACTGGATCCTGGATGGGTGTATAATAGATGTGAGAGGTATGAGAGACTAAGAATTGGTTACCCACAAACCTGGCATTATGGTAGCACTGTTAATGCCGGATAAAAGATAAGTCTTAATTTAAAAGCTCTTGAAATAATAATAATAATAATAATATTAATATTAATTTTAAAAAGTATATATTTATATATATATATTTATATATATATATATATATATATATATATATATATATATATATATATATATATATATGATAAATGTAGTCATTGTTTAAACTGTCATAAAGAAAACAAGGGCATTAATCCATTCAGTAGTTCAGGACATTCAAGTCTCAAGATGAATTCTCAGAATAAGCTCAAACCATGGCTTTCTTGATCAATGGAAGAGATTATACAACATTTGGTGAAAAAGGTCAGGCAGACTATCTACAGTTTGTGCACTTAGCTACAGCTTTGTAGAAACGGCTCACTTTTTCAGAAGAATGGAAGCACTATTCTAAAACTCATTGACATACTGCTCACCACAAGTGGCACAACATGGGGAATTTGGGTATCATCATGTTGACAAACCTCACCAGCAAGGAAAATTTAATTAAACAGAAAATTTTATAAGAACATGTCTATCTGCATAGGAGACAAAACCGGTGATTTAAGGATGAAGAGCAGGAAAGACAGGAAACTTCCCCTGAGGTTCTCCTGCCGTATATGTATATGTATGTCAAGCATTGTGGGATACAATATATCTCATTTAGGGGCATGTGACTTGACTATCTGGTAAAAGGCATATATGATCAAGATGAGACTAGCATATCTTTTGGTTTATACATATTTTTGTGATTTTATCAGCACAAATTATAGGTTGAGTGTATACCTTATCTGCATTTATAGTATCCACATATGTGAATGAAACAACCATTTTAAACTAGTTGAACAGTGACAAGTTCCCCGATATGCCTAGATTTACTTGTTGGATAAGTATATTAAAAGATTTATTGAATAAGCATTTTGTATTAGTTGAATGCATGTACATAAATTGACAAAAACAGTAATCTTAGAGTCTCTTAGTGAACATTTTGATTCTTTGATTAAACAAGCAGTTTTTTTCAACAGCCAATTATCAAGTAAAGTTGCCACCTTTAAATAAAGAAAAATAAAATCTCATTGCCTTGTCAAAACATTATTATTTTAGGGCCAGCTCTAAGGACATGAGTGTAATGTCTTCAATTTTCAAATCATCTTATGAAGAAACTTATTAATTAAATTGACATTTTTAACCAGCTTTGGAAAGGAACAGAATTGTCTCAGACAATTAATTGGGAGAGTTTTATAAAAGTTTTGTGATCCTAAAAGTGGTATAAAATTGTGAAGAAAATCTGCACACACAATCCTGATAAGATTCCTAAATGTCTCATTCCTTCAATTCCAGGTTCTGTGTTCTTGTTCTTATCTTCCTCTTTCTTTACCAAAAATGCAACAATCTTGTCCTGTGTTCTATATATGTATTTATATAATACAGTGCCATACCTTCTAAGTACCCTTACTTAGGAGGGACAGTCCCTATTTTAGACCCAATTCCCTCTGACTCTCTTTTCTATCCTAATGTCCCTCTTTTTATAGGAGCGCCATATTGTTGATATGAGTGTATAACAAATCTCCATGGCAATAATACTCACCATAATGTGTCTTTAAGCTGCAGTCTTTGTAAATAAGATGAATTATTTTTGTTCTAAATTTAATTTTAGTTGTATAAACTGCATGCCTCCCAATTGTACCAATTTTGTCAGGACAGTTCAGATTTTTTTTGGTCTTGTCCTGCTGTCCCACCTTAGTTACCTGGTGTCCCGCTTATGGGGACTCCATGGAACGGTCCCAACATACACAGTATATACACGTCATGAGACATGCTTGCACTATGTTTAGGGTACTAGAACCGGCAGTGAGCACTGAGTCAGGTTTCAGTGGGCCAGCCTTGATGATGGACAGGCAGCCTGGTACACAGTCACACCAGGATGATCTGACATTAACCTGCCTTTCTGGATGGAGCATTACCTGCCTTTCTGGGTGGGCCTGCCCCTTTGGGGGCAAAGCTAGTGACACAATCTCATTCTCAGGGCGCCAGAATTGGCAGCTAATATTTACCTGAACATCTCTACCCCTGGCCACACCGACCAACTCAGTCTTAAAATTAAAGCGTCCATCTTTGTTGATTTGAAATCTTGGTATGTATTACAAAAAATGACACTGCATCCACCCAAGGTACTGTGACTTGGAAATGTGTCTTTCCCCACTGCCATGTGAGAAAAAGAATCCTGTCTGACTATGAATGAGAACACTAGTAGTGGCAAAAAAGGAATGTAGCCCATGGAGCTTCATAGCAAGTGGAATGGGCCCTGACAGAGCTAGGAGGCAGGCATAGGAAGCCATTAATAAATTGGCTATTGGGTTAATAGTAGTGGGTATATATAGCGGCCATCTTAGGTAGAGGGCATTTTAATTAGCCTACGCTTACCTGTAGGTGTTTGCAGGTTAGGGTTGGTGCCTCTTTTGTTTTCCAGATGGATCCTGTGGAGGCCTTCTTGACGAGGTTCTGATCAGTGGTGGAGCAGCACGGCGTGGGATGGAAGCAGGAGCGACTCGGTATACGGGGAACATCAGCAGGGCCTTCATCTGCAGCAGTGTGTCCCGGCCCACAAGGAGGACCAGGTCGCCCGAGCACCTTAGCCCCAATGCTGTGCCTGCAAGGAGGAGGAGCCCGGAAGATGTGGTTGGCAATCGCTGCCCAGAGGCAGAACGGTCTGAGGTGCTGTGGAGCAATGCCCAGTGCTGCAATGAGCTTGTGAGCTGGGTCGCAATGCGCCCCACCGGAAGATAGTTGGCAGGTGTCGAGGCAATGTGCAGTAAGCAGCTGCAGGATACCACAGGATGGGGAGTGCTGCCAAGAAGTCGGCTACAGCGCTGGAGGCACTTCCGGTAAATCAGATCTATTATCCCAGGGATAGGGGGGAGCGGGCCAGGGCAGGAATAGCTGGAGGTGGCAAAAGGCTGTTAGGGATCAGGCCCTCTGTGGATGCTTGCCCAGGCGCAGAAGTACGGGTTGGTGGGGGAAAGGGGATCCCCAGCACAGCTCAGGCTTCCATCAGGCCAGGTATTAGTGGTGGGGCTTTGGCTATTTCTTTTTTGACCCAGCCAGGGGCCAGGGATGTAATGCAGCACAAGGCTGGCCAGGAGGCGGATCACAGGACAATAGTGTCTTGCACTCAGGAGGGTTGCTCTCAGGCAAAAGGTTCCTCTTTACCTGTGTCCAAGCGGGGTTGGCCGACTGGACCACGCATCAGAAGATAGCCTGTCAGAGGGTGAGCAGGGGCAGGCAGTCCCCTATAGGACAGCGCAGCAGGTGCAGATGTAGCGGCGAGAGACCTTCAGTCTCTTCGGCCAGGTGTAGGCGGTGCCGCCAAAGTGCCTCCAGGTCAGCCAGTGGGAGCCCCAGTGATGGGAGACATACTTCTTGCGGCCGTTCAGGTCAGGACAGCAGGTGCAAAGCATAAATGAGTGTTGAAGTGGAGCGACCTAGGCCTAGATGGGTAGGGGTCTCTGTGGACAGTCTACCCAGGTATACTTCTTCTTTCACGGCTCCTGATCCATCGCCTGCAGTGCTTGGAAGGTTCCAAGATGGGGGACAAGTGATGCTGCTGGATGATCCGGACTCTTTTGGAGTTGACTGCTCCCCTGCGGTCTTTTAAACATGAGTGCTCCGGCTGTTGGGGAGCTCACAGATATCACAAGTGTTTCAAACAACGTAAGGCTGCAGCTAGTGGTGGCAGGGGTACTACCTTGGCCCTGTCCGCTTCCGTAGGGTCAACGCCGGTGAGGGTCGATGCAATGTTATCTTGGCTAAGCCGGTACACTAGCCAAGATGATGCACTCTTGTTGCAGGTGGGGTTCTCAGAAGGCTTTTTTATTCCATTCAAGGAAAGGGTTGTCGTTCGTTGTTTTCACAACTTGAAGTCAGTTTTTTAGTACCCAGGATTATTGCGGGACAAATTGCTTAAAGTAGTTCAGCTGGGGAGGATTGCAGGGCCATTTGGGGAACCCCCCTTTCAGGACCTGTGGATTTTGCCCCTGGGGGTTGTCCCTAAGAAGGAAGAGGATAAGTTTAGGCTGATCCACCACTTGTCGTACCCTAAGGGGTCATCTGTAAACTATGACATTGGCGCAGAACTATATCCTATGCATCATTCGACCATGCGGTTGAGTTGGAAAGGAAAGCCGGCTCTGGCACCCTCATGGCAAAAGCTGATGTGAAGTCGGCTTTTAGGTTGCAGCCGGTCCACCCGGACTGTCATCATCTCCTGGGCTGTTTTTTGATGGTGCTTACTTTGTGGATCTTTGCTTGCCCATGGGGTGATCCATATAATGCACATACTTTGAAAAAATTTGCACCTTCCAGGAAAGTGTGGTTTTAGAGGAAGCAGGCAGTGGCTAGTGGTTCACTATTTGGATGATTATTTTTGTTTTTTTGTGCATCAGGCCCGCCGGTTCTGGGACGTGCAGTTACGTGTTACAATCGCTGAAGTGGGTGGCTCACTTGTTCGGGGTTCCTTTTGGCAGCTGAAAAAACTAAGGGCCCGTGACTTGTCTCAGTTCCTTATGCCTGGAAATTGATTCAGTGGCTGGTGAGTGTCGTTTGCCACCTGACAAGCTGGTTGCGCTTCGGACAAAGTTCGGGTGGTTCAGAGCACGTGGAAAGTGACACTGCAGGTCACTGCTGGAAAGCCTTAACTTTGCTTGTCGCGTGATTCCAATTGGGAGGGTTTTCAACCGTTTTCTGGCAAGGGCCACGTGTGGGATTTGCTCCTCTCACCATTATGTCCATGTCTCTCATTCCATGAAGGAGGTTTTGGGGAGTTTTGGGATGTGCTTCTGCAGGATTTTAATGGATGGATTTTCTTTCGGGGATCGACGACTTCCTCTGCGGATCTCTAGTTGTACACTGTAGCGGACTAGCCCCTGTACAAGAGTCTGCCCCGGTTTTCTGGAGGGGGCTGCTTGCCCGTCTGCCCAGTGATTATGGTCCTGGGAAGATGGGACCCTTTAAACACCATGGCTGGGCTTAATGGGATTTTTGTATGGCACTACTGGCCCTTTAAGAACCAGCCAAGGGCATATAATATAATATTGCAGAGACTTCGGACTATATAAATTATGCAGCACAGGACATTGAGCTGTCTACCAAAATTTGTGTATTTTAAAATACTTTCGTGTATTGCTATTCCATGTATTCACCTTGTATGCAGCGTTTGTCTGTTTGTTCGGTAAAATCACTCCGTTTACTATTCAAGTGAAACTACCGCATAATCAGACCACCCCAGGGATAAGTGTGCCTCTCATTACCGTTTGCAACAATGTTGCAAACCCCTAATTGACAATCGGTACTTTGTCCTATGGGTGGCCGCCATTCAGGAGTTTTACACATGGCGGCGGCCATCTTAATCTCCTGAACAGCAGTGTTTTGCTGTCGAGTGTCTGGAACTAAAATCAGACACTCGACTAGGCAAACACCGCTGAGACCTCCAGACTTCCATAAATTCGTGCTGAAACTACCAAACGAGCCGCTGTTCGGTAGAAAGACTCATCCGAACATGGGGATTCACATGAAGGCAAGCAACAGCCATTTCATTTGGTATTTTCATCTGTTTATACTCACGAACTAAGACCGAGGCCAAAACTTATGGAACTATTTTAGGCTACTGTTACCAGTGCGGTCGGTCAAAACTTTACTCTTCCATAACTCCCGAACCCCTGGTCTGATCTGTGTAATTTTTGATTATGTTACTCACCCAGATCAGGTCTATCAGGGGATACCCTATTTAGGAGTGTACCCCATGTATTTGGGGTACATCCAGGAACTGGGGAAATACTGTACACAGATTAAGTGGATTATGTGTCATGCTGAGGGGAGGAGATGTGTGGGAGGTAACATGTATTTTATTGGTTACTGTATTAATTACTGTGGGTGTCTCCCTTGCATGGGAGAATTGCTTAAAAGCAGGCATGTGAAATTAAACCTCAGTTCAGTTCTGCTCCTAATACTGTGTGTCGTCCAGTTATTGGGAAAGATGATGGGATATTATTGGATTATACTGCTGATTGTGCTTGCTACGCTGTTGGATTATTCTGCTACTGTGGATGTTTCTCCTGGGATTATTGCTTGTTCCTGAGCCACACCTAGATTACCAGCGGAAATAGTCTGTGAGAGACCAGCATTCCGCTACATACACGGATGCATCTGGCAGCGTGGGCTTTGGCGCGTACTTCGGTGTGCAGCGTGGTGGCCGGTGGAATGATTGGGGAGTCCGGTGATGGGTAATCTGGCCTTTCTCGAGTTGTTTCCGTTGGTGGTCGCCTTGTCGTTATGGTGGGAGGAGATGAGGAACAAACGGGCGGTATTTTTCACTGATATTATGGCTGTAGTTCATGCTGTTAATTGTCTGTTTGCATGCTCTGTTCCAGTAGTGCATTTGCTCCAGGATTATGTGTTGTGTAGGTATTTGAATATCGTATTCTGGGCACGCCGCGTGCCTGGCTTTCTGAACATGGCGGCTGATGCATTGTCTCGTTCACAGTGGGAGCATTTTTGGATGGCAGCTCCAGGTGCACTGGAGGAGGGTTAGGAATGTCCAGAGGAGATGTGACAGCTCAGGACGTTCTGCTTGGAGGGTCTTTTGCGTCTGGAACGTGGGCACCTTATGTCAAAGTATGGATGGCATTGAAGGGAGTTATGGGGTGTTCTGGGGGACAATCTTTCCGGGACGGGCATTTGGATAAATTTTTGTGGTTTCTGTGTTGCTTGTTTGCTGGGCAGGCATTGCAATCTGTGGTTGACAGGAACCTGACAGCGCTGGTGTTTCTTTTCAAATTGAATAACTGGGAAGACCTGACACAGTATTTCGCTATCCGGCAGGCACTCAAGGGTTTTTCGGAAAGGCAAGTCTTCTGGGGATAGTAGGCGTCCGATATCTTTTGAGGTCTTTCAGCGGTTGGTGGGTGTGTTACCTACAGTGTGTTTTTACGGTTTTGAGGTGGTGCTTTTCACTGTGGCTTTTGTATGGCTATTTTTGGTGCATTTCGGGTTGGTGAGTAATAGACTGGCGGGTGCTGGGGGTTCAACTGGCAGATGTCGAGCTGTCTCAGAATTGGGTACAGATACATTACCTGTAGTTGTCCCTCCCTCACAGATTTTCCTAACTGGTGAAAAATCACATTCACTATCCTAGTTATTCATGGTGATGATATTGCTGCTTCCAGTACCTCTTGAATATTGTTAACCTTTTTTTTTGTCAGTGTGGAAAAATTTGAAGAAATATGGTCATCTTGTCTGCCATTTCCAAGAGTCATAGAAACATAGTGACTTCTTGACAAAGACTGCATTAGGATTACTTTCCTTGTGCATAGGCATTGCAATGGTCAAAAAATACTATAAGCTTGAGTCCAAAACAAAATGTGGTTATCCATTCCCTAGCTACACCCTTTGACTCTCCCAGACCCCACCCTCTTTTACAGCATGCATAGATTCATACATAAAGATATAGATACATTGACACAGTCAAACATAGGTGAGCACACATAGGTACATACATGCGAATATACATATGTACAAATACGTAAACATACAAAGGTCTGTGCGCAGAGACAAAAACAGTCACACACAGGTAAATACACACAGACACACACACGTAAATATACAGACATGCAAGCACTTGCATACAGATAGCGGATACACACACACACAAACAAGCACATATACACAGGAAAATACATAAAGGCGCACACACACAGACTATAAAATACTCCTTACCTGCGTTCTGTGCCGGGAAGGACATGTGGTTTTATTGTTACTGCCAAGCTGCTTTCTCTGTCTCCTCTCAATGTTGAGTTTCAGTAAAGAGTGAATGCATCAGGGTAATTGTGTTTGTAATTTCTGGTTTAATTATAGATACCTCTGTTAGAAATATATATATATTGTTTGATTGCACTCCTGCTACTAATTTAACTTCTGAGGTTAGGCCATTCTAGCTTTACAGGTACTGTAGTATAAGTAAAATAATTAGCAACAATATTATTGCATTTTGAATTTTTGAAACCATATACAATCTTTATGCATTTTGCTTCTCTGTGTGTGATTATTATGTGTTAGATACCCACCTGCTCATTAGGACTGGTTCCCCAGATACAGAAGTTGTACTGAAGGACAGCGCTTCATAACAGAATATATCAATTTCCAAACCATAACAGATGTTGGGGATCCCTGTCTGCACTGAGCAAGATAATGCTCATTCTAGGCTAGTTATGAGAGATGGTCAGACAGTTATATTTATTTAGGTATTGGAATGGTAGATGATCATGGTAGTTTGTATCATCAATAGCTAGAGAACTGTGAGTAGCTCTGAGATAGAAATCAGGTTTAGTTGAGTTAAACAGAGCTTGTTAATGTTGATATTTGTAGAATTAAATGACATTGTGGATCAAACTACTCAACTTGTTTTTTATCGTTTGCCAATTTTTAAGATCTTAATACTGGTGATAAGATGGTAAAAGTAGTTTAAAAGATTGGGCCCTGAGTTCTTGAACACAACATTAGAAATTCAGGTCAGAGTTCTTTCTGTACAGATCTGATGATAATGTCAAGGTCACAAGCATTATTATCCTTTCCAAAGAGCAGTTCTTGTTTAGGCACAGTAAATAAGGAATTAATTTCTTTGTAATGACAGACTGGACACACTAGAGGCTCTGGAGAAGAGACACCACATATGTATTTTCCCATTATCTGGATTAATTATCAAATAGCTGACCGATATCATTAGGAAGATTACAAAATGAGAAGTATTAGCTGAAATTTAAAAGCCAGAAATACTGGAAAAGGAGCATCTGATGAGCACTCTAGAGGACAACTCATAGTATCTCAGAAAAACAATTGGCTATAAAATGCAGCCATATGATATCCCAGGTCATGTTTTAATGGATAGACAGAGAATAAATTTAACCTCATTAAATTCCATGTTCTCGAAAGAAGTTTTAGTTTAAACTGCAATAGAGTATTGCTCATCAGAAATCTAAAGCTCATATTTAGAGACCATTTAGCCGCTCCAATAAAACTTTTTTTCTTTTTTTTTTCTGCCTTAAGTCCATGTTATGAGAATATTGGGTTATAGCCATGAATAATATAGTTTTACTTGCTATTAGAGAACTTTCATAATTACAAAGTTTACTGAGCATACAGAACCACGGCAACAGAAGGACCAATACACTGAAATGCCATCTACTAAATTAAGAAATAAAACAAAAACGATTTGGTTTGTTATAAAGAACTGTCTGTGGAAATGATAGTACGTTCTAATAGCTAACACCAAGTTAGATATTCATTGTGTTGAGTTTATTTTGTCTTTTTAGAAATTTCAAAAACAAACATGGTAAAACATTGGCATGGCATTTCAAGTAACTTTGCAATTTTATGAAAATAATATCAGGAGAGTCAAGTAACCTATTTAAATCACGCTAGGCAAACATGTCTAAAATCAATAATAAAAGGCTGCGCCAATAAGAGAGTAAAAATAGAGTGACTAAGAAAAAATGTCCAACGTAATAGATAAAAATAAAAAATAAAAGTTCAACTTAAGTGTCCTTGCGGATAGTCTTTATAGTAAGTGTTGCAGCAGTGAAGTCTTCATAAGCTGTATAGGTTCCACTCATATAAAAGACAAAAGGGGAGAGAGAAGGACGACCAGTAGTGCAGTATTGTATAATTCCAAAAGTGACGTATGGAAAGATAATATTAAACAACTCACATTTAATAGAGCTTATGTCCAGCTCTAGGATAGAAGCGCATACAGCGGTATAATCCCCGCTTGTGGGATATGCTGTGGGTTTCTCTCCGTCAGTGGTGTCCAATTCTCAAACAAGGAAAAAGAGAGACAACCGATAGTGCTCACTATTTAAGTAGTCTTAATATAAGTAGATGAAAACGTACTTACAAATGAGGAGCAGACCAACTGCTCTTGTGTATCAGCATAGGTGGATTGATCCCCACCTTTAGGATTTCTTGGAGTGCAGGAGACTTCCGAAGTCAGTGTTGGTATATAGTAGTAAAATGCTAAAAATATACTAAAATATACTAAAAAGCCAGGTATAAAAAGAGTAATGTGTATATAAAACTATAAAAAAGAATAGTTGGCACAAATAAATTACCAAAAATTGCTTTAATATTACAATACACAGTATAAAATATCCATAACGCGTTTCGTCAACAGACTTTATCAACAGACTTTATTTGATAAAGTCTGTTGACGAAACGCGTTATGGATATTTTATACTGTGTATTGTAATATTAAAGCAATTTTTGGTAATTTATTTGTGGCCGATTTTGGTTCCAGGCACTCGACGACCAAACACCACTGAACTCTAACAAAGCAAAGATGGCCGCCGCCAACATTCATTAACAGATGGATACAATGTTTCAGTTTTACTAACGAGCGACACACGACCTTCTGGGGTGGTCTCCCATTCGGTCTTTTGTTCGTTTCAAGAAAAGGGTTGGAATCCACTGTTCGTGAAACTTTAAACAGCGTGATATGGGCATTCGTGCACTGTAACACACGAATGCATAGGAACATTAGGTGCAATCTTTACATACAGATACATTTAACAGGGGTTACGTTTTTCACGGATAGAGACACAATGGAAGCAACAATCAGGCATATATATATAATACTCAGTAAGTGGCTAGGTTTGTCACAAACAGTCTCATTGCATTGCATGAACACGTACAGGTGACAAAGAAGGGAACTTCTTCATAATGATATCCCCAGCTCAGGATGAGTAAAACAGACTGTTATACAATGTTGGCTATGGCTGTGTCTGGTCCGAAAAGGATTGTGATGTCAATTGTTATATCATTAATATATATTTAAATAAGTATAACACACATTATAGATGATTTTCATTGTTTTATTCTATAGTGTAGTTTCAAGGAAAAGGGGAACGTTACCGATTTGGCCAGGTATTGAAGTCACTTAAACTCCAATGCATTCCTGACACATTAAACATGTAAAAAACGAGCAGTGAAAAGCCCATGCATCCATTAATAATAGCAGTGCCTTGTACAGCTAATATTTATTGACCCTTTTATAACCGCAGTGATGTCTCTGTATGATATCACTAAATAGTTATGTATTTCAAGGACATTTTCTTGTTAGAATATCTTCTGGTATCTAGGAGTGATATAAAAATGTAATTACTGCGAGCGCCTTTATGTAAACAGTTTATTTTCCAGATGGATGTGCTATCTGGGCTCGTTTTGTCTGAGCTGTCACTATTATTAAATGCACCGTCCCTTCTCAGACATATTCTTCATTTGTTCTTTGTGAGTTTCTGGTCTTCCTAATAGGGTGTCTGCCCAATCTAATTAAATATCCTCACGTGTTTATAATGACAATTTAAATATTATATTTTGCATACTGTAGCTAAGCTGTACATATTATCTAGATATATAGAAAGACAGATCCACCTAAACTGTATGTTTATAAAATTATATTTGAGTTACAAAAAAAAAAATACGTTGCATGGCACATGAACAATATTTTAGGTGTTTTATGAATGTTCTCAACTCAGAACAATCGACCCCCAGACCCCAATGCCCCTGCAATTATTTTGGTGACGAAGACCACAGAAAATATCCTTGTGCAGTATACAATTAAATGTTATATTGCACAATGTATTGACAAACTCCGCTTCGGAGAAATCTGTAATGTACTTTTTGCATGACAAGTACATTTTAGTGTTTATATTATACATTGGGGGGTGTTATATTTTTACATTTTAACACTCAATTCATTAATTATAATTTGTCCTGCACCTTAATACGGCTCTGGTGCTAATTAAACATACTGAGCAAAGAGAGCCTGGAAAGTTCTCATTAATAATCTCTGGTTGTAATTAATGAATGAACCTTCATTACAGGGAACCAGAATCTCTCTCTCCCTCTCCAAGTTTGGAAGTTAAGAGCATTAAAAATGCTGGAGCAGAACTCAGCTGAATTTATTGATAGCATATATTCCAAATATCCTATAAAAATGACTCAAATCTGTTGAGTCTGTTATGGTGGAACGGTAATTGCTAAAAATGCGTTTATTTATGTGGCATTTGTAAATTTAAAACGCTGAAGCAAATTACATGGCGTCTTGGCAGGATGGTCGGATTTTAAAGTGGTAATTTGTATCTCCTTCACTGTGTGAGTTGGAGCCATTTCATCTCACCGTGCAGGCCTCTTCTATTGGATTCTGACGGGTAAGTTGTTCTTTAAGCTGCTTCTAAATTAGTATAATTCATGTTCCTAGTTCAGTGAATTAAAGAAAAGGATTAACTATCAGAACAGAAATCGAGGCTGACAGGATGCTTTTTGTCGACGAGCAAGAGACTAGTACCGTTTTTATTCTATTCATTAGAGTTTATTTATTGTAATAATTTTATGAATAATTAAAAGGTATAAATAAAGTAAATGGAAAATGGAGTTTCCCTCCATTGCTCCCTCCCACTTCCTTCCTAATTTATACCTACCATGTAGGACCAACAAAATTATAAGGCCTATTAACCCCCTTCAGTCTGTGTGCCTATTGCATTGGAGCAGAGCATTAAGGTTGTATAGCGTGTGTGCAAAAAGATCTGAGTAAAAGGCTGCCTGAAGTGGAAATCTGAGTTTTAACGCAATCTTATTTCATGATGGTTTACGTTAATAGGGTCAAACTAAACCAGGAGCTCAGTGTGTCTCACTCATAGGATGGCCAGCTGTCTGTTAGTTGTAAATGTGTCTTTTCTTGAAACAAACATGTATTCATGACCCTATAGTGCTAAAAACACCATTTACCCCCTTAAAATCTTACCTTTTATTTGGTCTGCAGGTGCAGGCTCTGATCTGCCTCCTTGGCTGACATCATCAGACGTGTTTGAGCAAAGCCAATCACAATGCTTTTCTATAGGAAAGCATTGGATTGAATAAGATTGGCAAAGAGGCAGAGCCAGCACAAGCCAAACACAGCACTGGCCAATCAACATCTCCTCACAGAGATGCATTGCATCAATGAATCTCTATGAAGAATGTTCAGTGTCTCCATGTAGAGGGTGGGGGACACTGAATGCCAGTGCTGCACACTGTGCAGCACTGCCCCAGGAAGCACCTCTCTGCAGAATAGCCAGTGGAGGTATCCCTAGGCTCTAATGTAAACATGTAATGTAACAATTTTCTCTGAAAAGACTGTGTTTACTGCACAAAAACCTGAAGGGACTGATTATACTCACCAGAACCAATACAATAAGCTGTAGTTGTTCCAATGACTATAGTGTCCCTTTAAATGAAATGAGCCTTTAATGTAAATAAATCCAGGGCACAAAATGTTTTGTAACTTGCCTGTATCTGGAACTAAAAGTGTTAATTCAATTATCTGTGTTGTTTGCACAAATGTGGTACTTGTGCCACAATGTATTGGGTGCATAAGCCTGGCACTAAATGTCTTAACTAGACATATGGCAGTTGTAGCACATACCTGACATTCTAGTGATTTACCTAAAGTAATTTATGGAGTTCACCTTATGGCGATGGATGGGTTACATACAAAGAATAGAATTGACAGTGAGAGACACTGATCTGTGTTCTGATGCTTTGCACAGATATCGGAGTTCTCATTCATTTAAATTTGAAAGTTGTGTCCTGGTTCCTTTTAAGCCTCCTGGGACTTTTTATGCATGCCATTATGAAGGACCTTATTGATCAGGTAATTAATAGATTGTGACATCCCTGTAAAGACACAGCGCTGAACAGCTGGTTCGAGAAGACAAAGAGTAATGATGCCCCACTGGTTTCTGGGGCTAAAGCTGGAAAGGATTTTGTTGCTGCCTAAATACTATCACTATTCAATTAGCCTGAAATTCTCATGGCCCATATTATCACAAATAAATCAATGTATTTTTGAGGTTAAATGGACACTGCTGGGTGGATTTAATGTCTATTTGTGAGTGCACTGTACAGAAAATTAATTCAAATGTCCATTTAATGTACTTAATTAAAAAACAAAAACAAAAAAAACCAACTAAATATTCCCATTTTATCATATGACCTTGGATGTGATTAGCCGTCAGTCTGAGTCATGCAAACCAAGGAATGTTTGAGACTTTATAGTCAATTCCTGCGAAAAAAAACAAAGAGAATCTGTGACTGGGAATATACCAGTGCACACACTCAAGGTGTATGTAACTATGTATATTTACCCTTCCACAGAATCACCACACCATTGAGACACCCCAGGGGTTTAACCCCAATCCTATAAACAAAATTAAAAAAAGGGCAAAATAATCTCACAACCTGTATAGCTTGGCGTCAAGTCCTGGGCTCATTTTGCTTTAAGTGGCAGGATATGTGAGCATGCACTTTAGATGAAACTGCATGCACACACGTTCACTACTCTTCCCTTAGATCACATTAGAGGCACAAATTCAGTACAAATGTAACTATATTGAAAATAATAAATGGAAATTACTTGCACACATACAGTTTCAGGGTATTCTATTATCATTTATGAGCAGTTTTAATTACGTGATTTTTATTTTTCATTAGTGGATGGAATATAGGTGTTTCAAGATTGTTCAGGACTTGCAAAATATCAATGCGATTCAAATCGTGATTCAATACAGATAATATAAAAGTGAAACCACAGCACTACTTCAGTGCTGGGAGAGCCCTGTCATTTACCAACCAGTCAAACAGTTAAAAAAACCTAAATATTCCATTTACCACTTTAATAAACTGTAGTAGTTATGACGCTTAGAGGTTCAATATTTGAAAGTGCATGACCTGATTGGCTGCAATGTGTCCCATGGACAATGCTATAAAAGTGCTTTGCAGTGCCAGATGATGTCATGGGTTAGGTTATTATTATTACTGGCATTTATAAAGCGCCAACAAATTCCACAGCGCTGTACAATTGGGAAAAAGACAACAGGTAGAGGGCCCTGCCTGTGAGCTTACAATCTAAAGGTAAACGTTTAAACCATCAAGCACGGCCATTTTGTGAGCTTAACCTTGGCAGGGTTAATGAGGTTTGCAACATGAACAAAATAAATGTGCTCAACAGGTCAGTCTGTTTAATGAGTATTACTAGAGACAGGCTTAAAAACGTATCAGCCACAGACTGAAGGTTCAATTACATGAAATAAAAGATGTAATGCTTTTTAGCTGTCCTATGTTAACAACACTTGGAAAAAAAAATATTCAGTTATTTAAATTGACAAAACTATTAGAGCACTTCCTAAATATGATGCCATAGTGAAATGTACAAAACTGTTTAGATATGAGCCAATCTCCCTTCACCACAGCAGTTAATTAATAGTGACTTTGTTACTTGTGACTTGAAAAAACTAATTGGTATATAATATTCTTGAAGGGTTATTCACTAAAGTGAGACTTCATAGTGAATTAAAAATGTAAGGCTAGAGTAGCTGAACTGAAAGCATAGCTGACAGAAAATTCTCAAGAGTTTGACTAGTTATACCTTAAATTTGAAATTCACCTTGAATTCTCCCTTTAGCGAATAATGTGTTACTGATGAGAATTGTTCTAGAAGGACTTTAACAAGGCTACTCACGAAAGTATGACATTTCTGGAAATGAGAGAATTCTAACAGAATTTAAAATCCTAGGTCAAAATCGACACAATGAAAAGATACCTGAATTAAATATAAAGTGGACACACCAGAATGCCTCTGGTAAGCACACTGTTTCGAGGTATAAACTATCAGTAAAACCCATAAAATTAAGCTGTTTGACTTTTTTTAATACTTGACAATTAGTTAATAACCTTGTAAAACTTGATTGAGTTAACCAATATTTTATTACCTAGCTTGGTTGAATTTATTATATAGAAAATGCATTAAAAAACAAAAGATAAAAAATGTAATTAAAAATCCTTGAAGTTTTAGCAGAATTTACAGCTTCTTGCCAAAGCCAGGAAATGACTGAAACCTCTCAGCCACCCTTAGCCACCCGATACGAAATTCAGGGAACAGACCATATTTTTGCACCATACCTAGTGCAAGGAGCACAGGTTGTTAAAGTTCTTGGGTTGCCTGTTGAAAGCAATATTTAGAAGCATATTCACCAGATAGTAGTGAACTAAAAAGTGAATTGCACAAATTACATTCAAATAGTTGCCTTTATAGTTATCTTGGAGAATTATTCCACATGATTTTTTGACTAAAGTTTGGTTTTCAATTCACTATGATTTTTCAATTCACTATGATTTTTAGTGAATAAATACTGTAGAGCAGTGCTCCTCAACTCTCTCCTTAACAGTCCATTATTTAGGAGTTACCCAGGTGTGTCTAAACCGAGGAGCACTGCATTAGAGATAATTACCAGAAATGGCTTTTGTTTTTACTGGTTTGATGCAATGTCTTTTAAAACCAGCATAAAGAATAACCTATTTGCCATGCTTTGCTTATTAAGATTTGAGGCATAAACTCACCCGTGTTCATGCAAAGAAGTGCTAAATCCCACCAATCGATGAAGAACCTTAGAAAGCATTGTCCAGTCAAAGTCATGGAGACTAGTTGTGTTTAATGTATCAAAACAATGCATAATATTAAATTGTTTCCTCTATGATATTAATTTTATTTTGCAAATAACACTGTACTTATGTAATCATTTGTGAAAGTTTGTATTGTAACAGGAAAGAAATGAATCTCATGCGTATGTAAAACGAGAGAAAATGCGATATTTCCTCCTGGTGAAATTCTTCATAAAAATAAATGTATGGTGTTCTGTTAATAAACACTGAATTTACTGTTATTTCCGATGAGATATTTTACTATCACAGCTATCACTGCTCAGTAAATAACCACAGTATATGACATTCTGGTTGTTCAACTCTAAAGCTTAATAAAAGGTGTGTACAATACTGTCTGATGCAAATTCAAGTGAGCGACAAATGCTAAAAGTCGTACCAGGTCTTAAAAACATGGAAGAATACATTGACACACATTGTAATAATCAGATGCCCATTTTGGCGTCATAAATATTAGACTTGTTCAGGGTAAAAAATGGTTCTTTCAAAAACCTTCATGGAGAAAAAAAAATTCTAAAATTTCAAAAAAATTTAGTTCATGTCACTGTTCATTCCGGTCACACCTCGGTAACAAAAAAATATTATTTAAAACGATTCAGACAGCGAGAACTGCAGGGAGAAAAGAAGCTATGACTATGTTTGCATGCAAATGTTTCTATAATATTGCCTGGTCTAATAGCTATGCAATATCAGCCACTTTTGCAATGATGATTCTGACAGGGCAGGAGACATTTCAAGCTGACTTAAAATGTTCCCTGTAACAGAGAACACTCACTCACTTTGGACAGTGGACATGATTATAGCTGAATGGCAACCTGACCCACAGCAGGCCACACACTCTTCTTCTCATCTTTGTAGCTCAGAAGCTCCTCAGCAAGAGGTAAAATATTTCGAGACAAGTAAGCTCTGATCATTTCAGAGCCACCACTCTCCTTTCTGCTCCTTGCTGATTCACTTGTTCTTAAACTATGAAAAGCATTAAGCCAGAATTTAGTTGTCCAACTTTGCTATCATGGGGTTAATCAGATGACATTGCTGCTGGGAGTAGTTAAAATTGGCAACATGGTAGTTTCCAAGCACACATCTTCCATAATCATCATGCCTCTCTTTCTTTGAAAAACAAAGACCAGTGTTAATAGGTTTGTCCCTCCAATATGTCAGCCTGTTGCATCAGAGTGCTTCTTTTATCTTAATACTAAAACCACACAGGGAATATATCATCAGTTCAGAACAATTAGCAACTCATTCAATCAGACAATTATTGAGTAGATCTTTGATACATCAGCGTGGAGTGTGTCGTCACAAACTGACGACACCCTGTTTTCCAAAAAGGTGTCCATCGTGGTTATAAGGTGGGTGAATGAGAGGATGACCTGTCCCAAGCTATGATTACTCTGGCTCAAATTGTCTGTCATGTCCCTAAATAGAGTAAGAACTGCCACTAGTTGCCATATTATTGTCCAATCTTACACCCAGTGTGGTGTCAATGCTAATGGAGTGGTGGAAAAAACATTGTGGATTTCTCTCTGCTTTTCCCAAATTCTTTCCAACATGTCTAAAGTAGAGTTCCAACACAAACTGACATCCTGTTGTAGATGAGGTGTGGGAAGCTTTCCTGCCTCTAGAGTTAACTAAACCTTGCATTTTGGTAGATATTTCCAGTAATCTTACAAAGCTCAAATACAGTCTGCCCCTTGTTGGCTTCCTTAATGACACCCTTCACTACAAGATGTGGGATGTGTGCAGAACAGAGCATACCTACATAGGAACCCTGTTACAGAGTATTTACCATGACCACATTTCCCACTATTTGTCTGATTGCCTGCAATATGTTTGCTGAAGTGTGCTTTTCATCCGCGTAGCAGGATTTATAGCCCTGCTGCCCTACAGATCCATTCACAACCAGACAGTCTGTTAAGGCTGGACCTACTCCACTGCTACCACTCTGTGAAAGCACAAGTGACATAGAGGAAGGCATGCTGGCCACAAGATGCACTCCATAAATCTGTGAAGAAGTGCATCCTACTGACCTACAGGCTTAGTCAGCTGCTTCTGCCCTCTTATCTCACATGAACAGTACAGTAATGAGGCAGTTTTCTTGCTGAAAGTGAATCTAGAGAGAAACTTAAAGGGCTCTCTTTCCATAATGAAAGTTTGCTCTACATTGATCAGCTGGGCAATTTTATAGGTAATTATGTTACCCTGTTATTTTGACATGTGTGTGCCATGGAATGTAACAAAATGTTCAAGAGGGGACTGGTAGACAGATCCCTAGGATAATGTGGAATAGGAGTCTGCCTGTCTCTGTCACCTAGTGGCACTAGTTTCAACGCCCCCCTGCCCTACCTAGGGCTGTTAGCAGTGGAAGAGGTACCAATGATGATTGTTGTGCAGAATCACATACATACATGCCCTAATACTGGCATAGGCAACCTTCGGCACTCCAGATGTTTTGGATTACACCTCCCATGATGCATTGTCAGCATTATGGGTGTAAGAGCATTATCGGGGATGTAGTCCACAACATCTGGAGTGCCGAAGGTTGCCTATCCCTGCCCTAATACCTTCTCTTTTTGCTTCTTCCTTCAGTAATCTTGTGGTGACAATGTTGGTTCAGACTGCAACTAGTAAGACAACCATTCACTCTCCTCTTGTTCTGGTAGGCTGCCAAAGTAATTTCAAATGTTGCTGTGTGATTTGTCAGTCTCAAGCCTTGACTTGGGCAGACTAGATGGGCTGAGTGTTTCTTATCTGCCGTCACATTCTATGTTTCTATGGCTGATGAAGATGCGGGTGGATTTGCATTTTTAGATTTTTTTCACACTTTCACACTTTTTTTCTAGTCTGGTCCCAGGAATGGTACTCTGAATTAAAGGTGAAAGCAAGCAGGTTTGGGTTTCCACAAAATTCTGGCATTTGGTCTCTTAGATATCGGAAATTCTTTGATAATTTGATCAGTCCAAATTTGGCCAAAATGCAGTTTGATCCAAAATGAATCTCCAAGTCTATTAAATATCAAAATAAAATAGTTTTGTAATTAGTTACTATGAGTTTTGGTACTCTGGGTTATATGGCTCTGGAAGCCAGTTTAGCAACCTTTTCATATTGACTGCATTATTTATTGCTATCAAAGACTTGCCTGGAGAGATCTTATAAATGTATGTCAAACAGTTTTGAACAAAAATACAAAACCATTACAGCATTTAATTTTTCAAAACATATTATAACAGAAATTTAAACATTTAAAAAGAAAGGGGCTTACTTAGTGGGTGGTGATATTGACTGATATTGTGTCTAATTTACTGCTCTCTAGCTGGTAAAGTTTGTACAAAATATAAGCATGCAGAAAACAAAATGCTAAACTGAAACAGTAAGTTGCATTACATTATCAATTAAAGAGATACTATAGACAGCAAAATAACTTTCGCTTAATACAGCCCTTTTACGGTATAGATC
This sequence comes from Pelobates cultripes, assembly GCA_933207985.1. Taxonomy (NCBI): domain Eukaryota; kingdom Metazoa; phylum Chordata; class Amphibia; order Anura; family Pelobatidae; genus Pelobates; species Pelobates cultripes. Next base: position 51,994,799 of record OW240924.1, on the reverse strand, counting down.
ATGCCCCTGCAGCCTCACTTCTTAATTATCTGCTATTTAGGAGTTAAATCACTTTGTTTATGCAGCCTTAGCCACGCCTCTCTGCATGTGATTTGCACAGCCTTCCTAAACATCTCCTGAAATGGAACCTAAATAGTTTAGGTTTCTTTATTGCACAGTCTGCCTAATCTAGAATGTCTTATCTCTCCTGCTCTGTTCAATTTACAGAGCAGGAGATTAAAACATCTAAAGTAAGTTAGAATCTGATTGAAAATAAAAAAATGTCATGTAGGCTGTGTGAGTTACAGCAAGGGGAAGTGTGGCTAGGGCTGCATAAACAGACACAAAAGTGATATAACTACTAAATGGCAGTGAATTGAGCAGTGAGAGTGCAGAGGCATGATATATATAGATATATACATATATACATACTAAAACTACTTCATTTAGCTAGAGTTGTCTTGATGCCTATAATATCCCTTTAATGCATGGAAACCCAGTTGCAGGAAAGAAATGCCACTTCTTCACCCATTACTTAGATTGCCCACGGGATTGACCAGCAAGAAAACTGACAGTAATGATTGATTAGTATAAAGATTTGGAATGAAGTCCTTTTGGTGATTCCTTGTGAACAGCATAATCATTCATGCCCAAACAGAGACCATCATTGAGATGGTTAAAATGAAAGGTATATACACATTAGGACCTTATCTTATATAAATGCAAAGCATTATTCCACTATGAAAATCACTTCCCAATCCTGGATTTTTTTTTTTTTCAGTCGGAACAGGAATAAAAACCTCCAGATTTACATTTTCATTTCTGTTTCAATTCAGTCTGCAAGACAATTTGACATTTTTAAAGGTAATAAAACACTAACGTCCTGTTTCCCTGTGAGATTGATTTCTTCTCTCTTCTATGAGAAAAAAATAAATATTTCTGTATGCAAATAAAAGGTTATTTTGATGGAGGAAAAAGTGTGATTAAAATATCTAGTGGTGGTGACAGTAGGGCAAGGATCTCAGGAATATCTCCTACTGTGAACCATATCACAGGCATATCGTTATAGTACTTTAAAACATAGACACATACCACCTACTCGTATCCTGGGAATTGGGGTCTCGATCCCATTTCAGTGAATTCTACTATCTGATATTTTACACCCATCGATCATTTTGGCAGTTATTACTCTAGTCTGCATGATTTTTATACACAGTTGCTACTCTACATTTGGCCAGCTAATTGTGATCTGCCTCTACCCCACACTTAGCCAGTTACTTCCACTCACAAGATTATACACTTTCGCAAACTAAATCCAAATTTCAAAACTAAGGCAAGTATAGCAAGGTTGTGACGACAGCTGAGTTGGATCATTTTTTACAAATCAGCTAAGGTGTTACAAAGTGAACACTGCTCAAACTAAAAAATATAGCATTTTGCCTTGCCAGAAGATGCATTACACATAAAAAAAAATAAAAAATCAGAACATTTATTTGTGTTAGTGAAGTGTAAAAGATTTGTGATGATGTTTTGATCTGCGTCAATAGAAGTGCTTTATGTTTGACTTTCATCTGACAATTCAAAGTATGCTAAACTTGGATAGACCATAAAAACAGTGAATTTGCAGCTGGACTCTGCAAGAGCTCTGTGTTTTAACAAAAGCTAAATATCAGGTTAAAGAAGATTAAGAAAAATGTCTTTGAAGAGCAAGTTTTATAAAACATTACTGAAGCAGATGAGAGGGGTAGGTCTTGGTTTAATGTGCTCCCAAGGTCTACACATGCAGGGTTTTTCAATAAACACTGAATGGCCCCATACCAAATGGAGTACAACCACCCAGTGGTGTACAGGGCCATTTGAAATGCAAAATTTGATCACGGTTCACGTGATTTGATAATATGCAGATTTGTCAAGAGAACTCTAAATGAACCTGAATTTGGATTTCAAGTGGACTGAACACTGCCACATGGATGGAATCCGGACCTAGATTACTACATCTCAGGCATGGATGTTTCAAATCGGAGCCCAGATTATAAAAAACCTGCACTTTTAGTCTGCTGGTAGTCCTAGCAGCATGCAGACAAAAAGTTTAATAGAAACCTTGGCCGGGCATGGGTTAACTATGTAGTAGTTAGACAGCATTAACTGGTCAGTCACCACATTAAATCATTAGACAAAAATAATTAAAAATAAGTCTGTGGGGGTCGTTATGACACCCATATTACTATCATGGAGTTTACAGAACTACCTTATGCCCCACCTGCCATACAACAAATGGGGGCATATCAACTAAAACATGAACAACTAGTGACTTTATAAAGGCTTTCAAATGCTTTGTACCATCGGTAGAGAGAAGAGCAAAAAGCTAGCTAATAAATGATAATTTGTGAATGTTTCAATATATAACAAATGTCCAATTTGTCCTTGCACTCAGACCAACAAAATATGTGTCATCACCAGGTGCACTATGCCTGGGCCAAGTATTAACGTATATCAAGGTAAAGGCTTGAACTCATGGTCTTTTCAGGTTAAAATTTCAAATCTTTATTGTAGAATTTTCATAAAATCGGATCAACGTTTCAGCCCTCGTTCAGGGCTTTCATCAGGATCAATGATTAATATCAATGATATTTATATTCATTTATTTTTTTTAAATTGGTGTAAATATTCTGAATATACTTTGTGTAATGTTTGGGTGTGTAAAGCACAAATTATAATATTGATAACGAATGCATCCTGCCGATTGGTGCAGATTCATAGGGGTTGACCAAATTCTGACTGTAGGTAGCTTTAGTTAATATCAGAATTACCATTCTGGTTGGAATTTGTCCATTTTCATCACATTTTGTTCATTGTGAATAACCCTGAGGGATCTTAGAGATCCATGGTAAAGGAATAGTGACAGATGTATTTACTAAACTAAATTGTGAGTGGCCAGGAATGAAAAGTGAATTTCAAATTTCAGGACAAATTTGGAGGCATTGTAAAATAAAAATAAGTCTCTAAGTGAGCTGTTTTTAATCTAGCTATTTTGGCTTCAAATTTAAAGGAACACTATAGTGTCAGGAATATAAATATGTATTCTTAAAACTATAGTGCTGAAGTGGCTGTTTAATTGGCTGGCCCCCTCTCTTTGCAAAATAAATTTAATTTTACTCACCATTTTAGCCTCACCATACTAGTGTAACCCCTGGCTCCGCCTCCATGGCTGAGATCATAATTTTTGATCTCAGATAATCCAATGCTTTCCCAAAGTAAACCATTGGGATACTATTGTGCATGAGTGGCAAAACGCTGGCCTGGCCAATCAGAATCTCTTCATAGAGATGCACTGAATCAATGCATCTCTATGAGGAATGTCCAACGTCTCCATGCTGAACACTGTGAAGCACTGATCTAGGAATGACCTCTAGTGGCCATCTGAGTACTGCAAATAGAGATCTTATTATCTTATTAGCAATGTAAACATAGCTTTTTCTCTTAACGGGCAGCGTTTACAGTGGTAACACTGCAGGGACATGCTATAGACAACAGAAACACTACATTGAGCTATAGTGTTTCTGATGGCAATAGTGTCCCTTTAAAATGAATGTTGAGTACATTTTAAATTTAAAGCCAAAATAACTACATTTTAAAGGAAATTCCTAGCAATTCACACTTAGTAAATTATTCTCTCAGTGATTTTGACTCTGTCAGGCTTATTTACTAAAGTGATAATCAGTGGGAATTAAAAGTGAATTTAAAATTTTAGGTCATAGTTGAAATGGAATAAATCCTCCATGACGGCTCCAAGTCATAGACAACTTCAGTAACTTTAGCCTTCAATTTGAAATTCACTTTGAATGTTCTGACAGTTTAAAAACATTAGTAAATAACATAGACTTTGTTTCCCTTACTCTCATGATCTTCCATTGTTAAATGCCCACACATATATGTTCTTTAACCTAAGGCAGGCATAGGCAACCTTCGGAACTCCAGATGTTTTGGACTACACCTCCCATGATGCTTTGCCAGCATTATGGGTGTAAGAGTATTATGGGGGATGTAGTCCACAACATCTGGGGTGCTGAAGGTTGCCTATCCCTGACCTAAGGAATCCCAGAGTCCAGAGTACATATGTGTACATACAGTTTACCCCAAGAAGGAAGATACAGTTTTAAGCAAAATAAAAATAGAAAAATGTCTCATGATTAAATCTTCCCTGCTACCTCTGAGAATTGAATGTTGATTCTGGAGAATATATACAAAATAGCTTCAACTCCATGGACATTCTATGAGATTATATGATCATAACATTCAAACAATTGCATTTCTGCACAACTAGCCCACAGTGGCTAAAAATTGTAGTTGCATCTATTGCTGCTGGCCCACCACCAAAAATAACTTGGATATTAATCTTCTCTTGTCTTTTTCAGGGATTATACAATTAATTTTCTAAATTATTTTTGTAAAGTTATAATTAATTATTAAAACAATCTGGTATGTTGTAGGGGAAAAAATGTATCCAAATTATTACAAAGTAATTAACTACTTCCATTGTGTCAAATCTCTTCCAGTTTATCCCATTAAGGGCACAATGGACATTTTCCATCATGCTGGTTTTTTACTTCTGTGTCCTTGAAGGGTTAAATGTAAATGTAGGTTTTCAGGTCAATACAAAATGTTTTTTTACAACCCTGTTGTGGACTCTGTGTGCTCCCTTTATGCTGATTAGGTTATTGATCATAGAGGGAGTACAGCATGCAAGGTCTAAGTAAACAGACACATGTAATGCTGTCTAGTCAGATCTTGTATATCACATGATGAGTTTCCCAAAGACCGAATACATGACTAGATACAGTAGACACTGACAGCAGCATGTCAGCTGCTGACATACTGAAAAGTAAAAAGAAAAAAACCACAATGCCTTTAATTAGCAGGCACAGACATATAAAATACAAAGAGGAACAAAGGCAAATTGGATTTAAATCAATCAGTCTTGTTTTGTGGATCCAGGACATACTTGAAAACGAGAGAAATCTCAATGTCTCTTTCCTGGTAAAATATTTTTGTTTATATATTTATGTTTTATAAAACATTGGAGATTTAGACATACATAATTGGCCAAGATGTATGCAGCCCACCACTGCGCCAAAGTACTCCAATTACGGTGGGTCCTAACTGCCCACATATGCATGACTAAATAAACAATAATAAAACACACACAGCACTTACCTGCAAAGGAACAAGCAGAGGTAATGAGACCACTGCTTGGAGGACCAGACTGAAACAAAAAGGATTAATGGCGAAGGAACGGGTTTGGCAAAAAAAACTAAACATTTAAAGGAATCCAAGAGACTGGTGTTACGGCACCCCCAGGCATAAAAGGGGTTAAACCACCATTTAGAAGATCTTCCCCTTCCAGAGACACAGGCACAGCTACCGCAGAACCTCAAACTCCCGAACAGGATACAAAGTAGCACTCCAAACTCCCAAACTGGAACCTCACGAATAGCTGCTAGCAGCTGAACAGGAAAAGCACCCAAGCAGCTTACACACCTGGCAATCAGTCTCTAATAGCATACAGTAAATCCCCCCAAGAACGGGACAAGGCTCCGTGTTGAGGGTCAAGCAGTGAACTCATTTATTCAGGGCTACCTGCCCTGTATTTATGCAGGTCTCCCACCTGGTGGACACTCCCCTAGGGGACCAGATGGAAGACTGTGACCAAAAGGATACAGTAGCCAATCACATACATACAAAGTCAAACACTCCCACAATGACATCACAATCCCTCCTCTCTATCCTGGAGATAATTGGGAAGTAATCTAATTATCTCCAAGGACAGAGGCAAAACTCCATTAAGCACATGGCAGTAAAAAGACAGTAAAATACAATAAAATACACAAGGTTACATTTATTACATAAAATACAGACATGCAATATATCCCCAGATAGCTTAGGTCTGAGCGCACATTAGTACTGAATGGAGCTCAGTCCACACATATTCACTTCAATTGCCATGGAGCCAAAGTCTTTTATTACACGAATAGGCTCTATGGTATAGCTATCTGGGTTAAATGAGTTCATTCAGTAAATCCGTGAATGAACCGGCCGCATGTGAACTGCAGACTGCTGCCATCCAGTGTTCAGTATGCGTAGCCGCGGCCACTCGGTATAGTCAATTAAGCTGCGGTTAACTGCAGCTACTGGGTGGTCAATTGGCGCTCGCCGGCTTCTGGGCGGCCAATTAACAGCACCTGCCAGCTAACCGCGGCTCCTGGGAGGCCAATACATGGCAGTTTGTTCGGTAGATAGAATCTACCGAACGCCCGGGCAGAAATACATAAAAAGACCTTTCTGCATAGGAAAATAAATTATTTATATGCCAGTCCATAGTCAAAAGGCAGCAAGCAGGCAACCAGGCTCCTCCAAGGCACAGTGGTGAGATTGATCTCGTCACATCTGCGAATTCCAGGAACGGAATAAAGGAATGAAGCAAGAAAACCCAACATAAAGAAAACCAGACATGGAATAGAGAATCAGAAAAAACAAGAAAAACGAAACAAGAATTGTAAAAAGAGTACTGAATACCAGAAGCCATTGCCAGACATAATCCACAGCCAGGAACAGGATGTGACAATCCTGTGCTAAAGATTACATTTTTTTCCAGAAAAGGAACCATTCCTGTTCCCCATGGTGATTCTCCATTCACCATGATTTTTTTCCAACTTCCAGAAGACAGCTTTTCTAACTTCTAGAGACATCATGAATGTACCCTAACAAAGAAATGAAACACCATGAATGTCCAAAATTCACAAAAGATAGATTCTCCGTACCTCCTTATCTTTGAAAATAAGAATGAGAACATTCCCATACTCCATGGTAAAGATATTTTCTCTGCTAGAAAAGGAGATAACATATTTTTGGGCTGCATCCCAATTTATTTTCTGGAATTAGAGGGAGTACATTGATGTACTCAATATTATATTCTAGAAGAAACCACTTAACTGAGCACTAGACTGAAGAAAGTTTTTCTAGATTTGTTTTCCAGAAAATCAGCAAGAAAATAATTTACATCCATACTGAAAAGTATGTCACAAGATAGACAGTATTTAATTTCCCTCTCCTGATGACTTCTGTTCTAAGCAATGAGAGAAAATAATCCTGTGCCCCCTTACTTGTAAAATATTATACCGATTGATAGTCACCTAGAAATTCAAAATTCATTTATAACCCATGATAGGTTACATTAAAATGGGATTTATATTGATTGTCATGCAACCTATATTTAGGGTGACCTATCTATAATTTAAATGTATCAATTTAACTTACACTTTAAAAGAATTAATTTTTTATTCTAATAATGAGAGAAAGTAATGTAAAAAGTGGATGGGTGATTAAAGAGGTTAAAAAATAAAAAATTTTGCTAATTCTTAGCAGTGGTAGTGGTTTATTAAAATAGTGTAATTTCCAAGCAGAAAAGTACTGGTTATTTATATTAAATATTGAATTCCATAAAATTAGTACCATGTATGCTAAAAGGGGTTCAGATGGGTAACTTCACATGGGTAACCTCTTCTAAATTCATACGTGTTATTTACTGATGTTACAAACGGGTGTTTACTTGGTTTATTTGTTGAGATATCTCACATTTTGATCCATCATTGAATAGTTGGAGAGATCACAAATGTCCCGAAATAATTAAGAGTTTATAAATCTTCACATATACAGAGGCCTAATGTTACTGAAACATTAGTTAATTTAAATGTATTTGTTGGGTATGACCAAATATGCCACAATTTGGAAGTTTTAATTTTATGTATTTTGGAATTTGTGAAACTATTTTTATTTGTGTATTTATGTGGCCCTTGTTTGTACCCGCTGATGATTGTAAAATGCTGCTCTGTTAACAGGCTGTTGGGTCCCTCAAACTATACGGTCACAATATAACTATAGAACAAGCAAAAACTCAAAATTGCTGTTTCCATGGTTACAGCTAATCAGGCTTTGTGTTTAATTACAAAGCTTTTGTAGTTTTTCGCTACAGACTTCACGTAGTATGTAACATAGATAAAGGTGGAATTATACCTCTAGCTCCGAGAAATTTCTTTCAAAAATTTAATTACAGAGTTCACAAAAATAACCATCACTTACTGCAAACCACTTCTTACTTTACTCTCTCCTAGAAAAGGTCAAGCAAAAAAAGAAGCGTTGAAAAGAAGAAAAAATAGTGATAATAATAATACTCAAGTAAAGTCAGATTATTATGACCTCTAAATGATTTAGAAGAGTTCAATAAAAGAAACAAACTGTATAATAAAGTCCAACAAAAATTATTTGCTAAATAAGAGAAGGAAAAAAACAAGTAAAACATAACCTTTAATCATCGACTATGTCAAAACATTTTCAAGTACAATAAAAAATAAAATACTTTGTGTATCTTTATTTTCTATATGAAATGTTTTATAATAACATCATTCAAAGATAATCTAAAAAAAATGTAACTAGGAAACTGATAATAATTAAACTGTACGCACAAATTATTAAATACAATTCAATGCATATTAGACAATCAGTCTATATCAAAGAATAAGTATATTGTAAATATATATGGAATCATTGAGTACTGCCACAATTAAAGGAATAGTATAAGTGCCAGGAATACAAAGCTGTATTCCTGTCACTATAGCTCATTCTGCCTCCCCCATTCCTTACATCCCCTTTGTGAAGCGTTAAAACAATCAATGAAGAGTTAAAAACCCTTTATTTACTTACTTGATCCCAGCTGATGTCACTCTGCACTGTGTTGTGGCTCCGCCTCCTCCTCTGTCCTGCGACGAGTGGGCACTGATGCGTATTTCGTGGAAAATGCTGTGTGCGCATTCGACCCCCCCATAGGAAATCATTATTGGGAAACATCTTATGGCGGATATCCTTACCAACGAGGTTTAGCTACAAACCATGGGTACTAAGATGGCACCCCGATATGCTAATCTGTTTATGGCAGAACTAGAACATAGATTCCTAGAAATACAGTACAACAAACCATACAAATATTATCGCTATAGTGAGGATATCTTCATTATTTGGACTGAAAGCTAAGAAAAACTTACAATTCCATGACTCTTTTAACACATTCCATCCATCAATCAAACTAAAAATTTAATATTCTGCTAGATCTGTGAATTTTCTGGACACAACTGTGACATGTAACAATGGCACAATCCACACCTCGGTTTGCAGAAAACCCACAGACAGATGCAGTTACCTTCACAGCTCCAGCTTCCACCCCTCCCATACTAAACAGGGCATCATCTACAGCCAAGAAACTAGGTACCATCACATATGCTCTGACCCTAATGACAATAATTCCCATCTAAATGTACTCTCCCAATCTATGAGACAGAAAGGCTACAAACCAAAGACCATTACCAAACAAATCAACTCTGCAGTAAAAACTCCACGCATGCGCCTGCTACAGTACAGTGAGAAAAAAAATATCTACACGTGTGCCACTTGTGGTCACCTACAACCAAGCTCTTGAGAAAATATGGAAAATCATTAAATATTTACAACCAATATTAACAGAAGATGAGACTCTGAATTTTTTTTTCTCTGAAACACTGATTTTGGCCTTCAGACAACTACCAAACCTCCAACAAAAATTAATCAACAGGAAGCTGCTCACTGATGGGAAGAATAAAGAAAATGAGACAAGTCAATGAAAAAACCCTGCTGCAAACTATTCATGGTCTCTTCTTGATTTCTTACAGGTGAACATATCTTTAAAAAGACACGTAAAGCATGACTGGCTTACACTATTGCTTTTGGTGGGACGTTAAAACTGCTGGAACAATTGGATCAGCACATATGCAAAGACAACACAGCCAAACAGAACAATCAAACCTACAGCATGAAAGAATCATACTCCTGCACATCCAGCAATGTTGTATACATGATTCAATGCACCAAATGCCACCAAGTATGCTACATTGGTGAAACCACCCAGCAGTTAAATGGCAGAATGAATATGCACAAACACTCCATTAAATACCACAAAGTAGAATCCTACTGCACTCCTGTGGGACACCACTTTATCCAGCCTGGCCACTCAATCAAGGACCTAAAAATCAAAGTACTGTTTTAAAAACACCCAAGAAAGACAACATTTGAATCCAAAATGATCCAATTGTTTAACAGCAAGAATAGAAGACTAAATATTGATTTGGGTTTCCTGTCCCACTACCAACACTTTACATGAACACTTCCCCACATTATCTTACTGTTCTGTCATATGTATCAACACTTTAAAAAGCATTCCAATGATATGTTTATTCTATCAATATACAAAGTTTTATGTATGGACCTATGCTTCCCCATTCTCTGATGCATGTGTGCTTATATATATATATATATATATATATATATATAAAACTGTGCATATATATTTGTGTATATCAGTTAATGTGCATGTATGTATATGTGTTTGTGTGTATGTATGTGTATGTATATGTGTTCATGTATGTATGTGTATGTGTATAAATATATGTATATTTGTGTGTGTGCGTGTATAAAGTGTGTACATATATGCATACATGTGTGCGTATGTGAATAGGTGTATGTGTATATATTTGTGCTCAGAATTTAATACGTAATGGATAGTATCTGAAAGGACAAAGTTGGTTGTGGTGTGCCAAAACCAACGTACGAGTGGGCCTGTAAATAAAGGAGGGCAAAAGAGAAGTTCGAGAAAATACACACTTTATTGCCTTTTTACATAACCAAGTTCCTGAAAGCTTGACGAAGCTCTTTTTCTGGTCGCGGTATATATGTATGATATATGGAGGATTTCCAACGACCCAGTCTCTTGATGATGTGGACCGGGGTGTTTGTGCTAGAGGCTGATGAAGCAGCTCCTATGCGGAATGAGTGCCCGGAAAATGAAGCCGGATTGTAACCCAGTTTGGATAGTGTTCTGACGTGTGCCGTGAATTTAGCCGTGGTGAGCGGGTGCCCTTGTAGTGATAAGAGCAGAGAGTCTGGTAAGTGCGCGTGATGGGATGACCGTAGGTGATCTAGCGCCTTGACCGGACACCAGGCATTATTGGTAGGGAAGAGAGGAATTATGGTGGGGTGTTGTGAGTGGTTAGTTTTAGTTGATGGGATCGTAAGTAGGTAGTGATCCTCCACCTTAGTGAGGTACAACGGTGAACTCTCTGGGTCTGAGAAAACTGTAGAAAGCAAGATAAATAGCGGATTTGATGACCAGGTTTGTGTTGGGATCGAACAGGGATTCGTCAAGGAGATTGCTAAGTGATCTAAAGATAGGTCTATCTATAGGTAGTCTTGTAGTGGTGAGTGGAACCGAAACCTTTAATATACCTTTCAGGACCTTTTTAATGGGATATGATGACAAGAAGGGGGTGTTGTTAGGAAAATTGGTGAGGCTATGGTGCTGAACCCTGGTGAGGTAAAGTTTAATCGTGTTGTGAGAAAGTTTAAGATGTAAATGGCAGAAAGAGGCAAAAGCCATCATGGTTTGTGTAGAGAAGTCGCCTTGTAAACCGAATTCTGCAGTGAATTTGTTAAAAATGGTAAGTGCCCTATTGTATGAGATAGCTGTGTTGGGTGATAGTGCTTGGTGAGTGAGAGTCCAAGCGTAGTGCATAAGTGTGCTTAATCCAGGATTAGCTCGTGAAATCGTGGTGTCCTGGATGCCTGGTGGTGAGCCGTAGGGAGTGCCTGGAAGAATACCTGGAATTGAGAGCGAGAAAGAGCATCAGCGGCCATGTTGTGGGTGCCCGGGATGTGAAAACAAACTATATGAAACTACGAATCAGCCGCATGATGGGTAATTTCTTGCCTGATGGCAGTATGACCGTATTCCTGGGTAAGAAAAATGTAGAGAATTTAACACACCAAGGACGTAGGACCTTGAGTTAGTCATAATGAATCGAGACCGCGTTAGGTCTTATATAAAAAAAGGTCCTGTAATGAGTAGAGAAATATACCTTGATTTGTTATACGGTTACTAGGATGAGCGTAACTGGTGTTCCTGCGTCGAATCCGGTGGAGGCCTAGAATAATTCTGGAGCTATGGATTAAACCCATTAAATATTTGATAATTAGCGAATGCTGTGACAGTATGTTATAAATAACCAATTTTTACTGTGATAAGTTTAGAGTGCATGCAGTATTGAGGCATGGACATGGTTGACACCATGGTGAGTAAACACTACACCTGGGTTTGTAAATACAAGACCTTGAATTTGCTAACTTTAAGCAGAAATAATAGAACCGAGGCAATCTGTGGAGCCAAAGAAATGTGACAGGTGCAGGATTAATGACTGCGTAACTTTAAGGAGAAAACATAGTAGATAAAAAAAATAAAGTTTTAGGGGTTTTACCAGTATTACCCTAGGAGATCGTGTTAATAATAATATATGTATGTTGTGTTTGAACAGGGTTGTTGTGGACTTTATAGAATTCTGCCCTTTTGTTTGGTGTCAGGAGGAATTTGTTTTAATTGATAAATGAATGTAAAACATGAATTACTAACCACGTGGGTGTAGGAAAAAGAACTGATTACTAAGATACAGTGGCTATATTTTTTTTTATATTTAGACATAGTTAACCAGAAAACACAGTTTAGGTGATAAATGGTTGTAGTTTTTAAATGTATTTAATAACTCCTACTGACAGGTAGTACAAACAGTTAAATAACCGAACAGAAAGTATATGTAATAAAATGAATTCGTGTGCACGAAATGTTTGTATTATACTGATCGGGGATCGGTAGTTTTAGCCGAACGTGGGACCTGCTTAGGTTAAGTATAATGTGTGTTTGTTTACTCCCGCACGAATAGCATGAATTAGGTAAGTTAGCGAGGGGCGAAAAGGTTTTACACAATTCGTTTAAAGTGCCCGAACGGGTAAGTAATAAGAACATGGTTCGTGCGTATGACTGAACGGAAAAACAGGATTAAAACGATTAGCCTTAGAGTTATGCTCGTACGTAGATACATATTTTATCTATTTTATACATTGTTACACATACGAAAGACATGTACAATACAAGTATAAATCCAATTATAAATTGTTAATGAGTTCAGTTGCCCTTTGGTAGAAGGTACATAGTGGCAGATGTTTTCAAGGACATCAGACTGTGGCAGATTTTATATTTTTTGGCAGGTTATTCCACATTTGTGCTGGTCTATAGGATAAAGGACTCAAGATGAGAGTTAATCAATTTTGTTGTTTCAATGTGTTACAATGATGGGTATTATAGATACACTGGAGAATACAGAAACATGACTGGTGGTCAGTCATCACATGGCAACACATTCAGTGGCAGAACTAATTAAGAGATGGAACTTTTGTTGAGCCCCCCGAAATGTATTTCCTCAGCTGTAATATTATTCCACATTATGTTTTGCTAGCTGGAGATTGGCCATTTTCCAACTCAGCATTGTTGTATTTATGTACAGTATCTATGTGGTCAATGCAGATTTGTTTTTGTGTGATTTATGTATGTCAATGCACACATGAGTGTGTTTTTTTGTAGAGTTGGTGTTAAATGCACGTTTATATTTGCATGTAGTATTGGTGTTTCAATGCATGTGTATATTCATATATACCCATACACTGCCACACACAGATGCACACTGTCACACATACAGGTGCACATATTTACACACAGAGAGACACATAAGACAAAGAGAAACACTGACACACACATAAATACAGTGACATCCACTGTTAAATCTGATCTAATTTAGGGAGATATATCTTGTTCCTTGCTAAAGAATATAGTGTTAAAAAGAATGTGTACTTGACTGGGACATTGATCAGAGAATAGGCTCTAATGTCCAATGGTACCCATTAACGTAAGTGAATCAGCTTTGCTTTCATATAATAAGGTATCTTACTCATCTGAGTCTATAATGCCTATCACCTCTTTTGTGAAGAGTTTGTTTTACGGGAGATTAATTGGAAAGATTCCAAGCTTAAAATTTGTTTTACCTGTGTCTCATATCTCCAGAGTTCCATCACCTCACTCAGCATTGAATCATCAGAAGGTCTAGCATTTCAGCAACTGATGATTGTGTTTACTTGGCTAACACTTGTAAATAAGGTTTCCACCCAAGTAGTAATGCTATTATCAATTGTATGAATATTAACAGTGATGTATCTACTGTAAATCCAATTATGCTCCTCTTCCAGTCTCCATAGAAATACCACCTGCAATTCACATGACACTCTAACCCTTTCTTCATTAAATTGGATTTATTGCCCTGCTGAACATCTATTTATAACAATTGAGTGTATTATAATATGTCAAATACACTGTGTTCTTGTTTCAAAGATTTACACTGAAAGCCATTTATCACAGAGCTAGGGAAATGTATCAAGACCTTCCTTCCCTCGCATCAAATGGTTGAATTATCATTCCTGATTCAGAATGTGAATTTCTGAAACGTCTCACAATTGTATGCATGAGGTTAACCTTCGCATTTCACAATTGTAAAATCCCATTGACCGGCGTGATCAGTGCTAAGTATTTGGTGAACAGTTACATCAGTAACATGCATTGTGTTTAAATAGAGACTCCACTGCCTAAACAGAAAAAAAACGAAAAAAAAAACTATTTAGCAGATTTGCCCCTAATGAAAAACGCATGCATCTAATAATTAATTTTTCCTTGAGGTTATATCTAAAAACAGCTTACAAAAGCTGCAGATCTCGTGTCTACAGAGCTGGGAGCCCTCCCCTTCTTCTCCAGCCCAGACTTTCAGTAGCTGTTCAATCACAGATATCCCAATGCAGCTCAATGAGAAGTCTTTGCCTCTTGAGTTTAGTTTCAATGAGCTAAAATACCATGAAGTAATGGGACTGGTTGTCTAAATGACAGCCAGGTGAGTGGAACAAGGTTAGTTTATAAAAGTGCCAAATTTTATTGAAATCTGCACCTTATAGCACACATATAGCACTTCTGCAAATTAGAGTGCTTTAGGTGTGTGGTGTATTCCTTTATGTCTATGCAGAATGATCAGAAGACATAGTAGTTTTTTTCCCTCAAATTAAAACCATTCCCAAACACAGTTTTAAATGAGAACAGTTAAAGCTAACACAGAATAATTCAGCTTGCAGCCAACAAGCTTCTGAATGAACAGTTCCTGGAAAGAATACCATGTTATGTATCTCTAATCAAGGCAATAACGAAGAAAAAAATAAATGTTTCTTGCAGAAATGCATAGTAACTTGCTTTCTGTAGAGGAATTGAGCTATGTCATTTTCACCCAGTTCAAGTTCCTTGTTAATGTTGACCAGTTCTAATGGACAAGTTTGCGGACAGAGGTAGCATAATGTGACATACTAGAACCGTCACTCAAATTAATAGAACCCAAACACATTTGGAATCTAAAAATACATACAAAAAATAGTTATTGGAAAAATCTACCCTTATCTCTATATTCCAAAAGCTCTTGGCTCTAAACTCATTAATTATCAATTGCAATTATTTATATAAAGCCAATTTATTCAGTGTGAGGGACAAATATACAAAAGGAGGCAAGGAAATCATTTGATTTGAATGTACTCAAAGATGGGACAGGTGTTTGGAGGAAACAGCACAGTAGGTGGGAGATGGCAGAGAAAGGTTGTAGGGAATGCGGAGCTAAATTGAAACTAATAGGCTTCTCTAAAGACATGTATTTTATGATTTTTTTAAGTTAGGTTGAATCAGTTGTCCTGCAGGAAGGCATTTCATAGGGAGAAGCAACCCTGGATAAACCCTGCAGGTGGGAGTCTGGGGAGCAGGTACAAGAACGGAACAGAAACAGGTCATCAGCTGAGCAATGTTGCTGAGCTGGAGCATATGTGCTAATAAGGGAGGAGATGAAAGCAGGATCATGGTAATGGAGAGCTTTATAAGTAAACACAAGAACTTTAACCCTAACACTAAATGAAACAGGAAGCCAGTGTAAAGACTAACAGAGGGGTGAGGGGTGAGAATTCCTGAACATAAGGTGGGCATGTCTGGTGGTGGTGTTCATTACAGACAGTAGAGGAGCAATCTGGGTGCTTTTCAGACTGACAAGCAATGGGTTACAATAATCAAAGCAGGAAACAAAAAGAGCATGGACAATCATTTTAGCTGTTTTTCGAGTGAAAAGGGGCAAAAGTAAATTATGTTTTTAAGGTCAAAGCGACAGGATTTGATGATCGATTTTATGCAAGAGTTTAAGGAAAGGTTGGAGTCAAAGACCACAACCAGGTAATGTGATCGCTCCATTGACCTTAAGAGAAACAGGCATAAACATAGCTTTAGAGGATGGAAAGACAAGGAGCTCATACTTGGATAGGTTGAGTTTTAGGAATTGTAAAGTTATCCAGTCAGAAATAGAGGCAACCTGTGACACAATCCAGCAGATGGGGAGATCAGGCAAGGAGAGGTAGCTTTGGTTACCATTATTGTCCAGGTAACATTAAAAAGCAGTGAGATGATATGAGGTCACCAACAGAAGTAGTGTAAATTGAGAAAAGAAGAGAACCTAGTAGAGAACCTTGAGGAACTTCAACAAAAAGAGGGACAGCAAAGATCTCCTCCAGTAAGGTTTCTCCACCCACGAGCACCTTTGGAGGTATCAGTTGGGTTTGGTATGCCAGGGTTGGCATTAGTTTGATAGGCAGGGCGGGCAGTAATTGGACATAGCTTATTTAGGGTACTTGAAGGGGTAGAGTTAGAGAAGGTTGATACCATAGAAGGACATTTGGAGAGGTTGGAATTCACACAAAAGTTTCTGCATCTTAAGTGATTTCAGCAGGGTCTGCTTGTAAGAAAGATTGAGTTGAGGTAGGCAAGGTAAGATTGCAGCTTAGGAGGTGGTGATCAGAGAGTAGGAGAGGTGTGTTAGTGAGTTTAGCTTTAGAACAGAGGTTGGAAGGAGACCCACCTTAACATTCTGATGTTTGTTATGTGTGACATTCTCAGGTGTGGGAGTGTGTGAGAGTTTGTAAGACAAGAAAGCGTGGGAAATACAGTTAGGGAGGGTAGAGACAGATTTCATCGATGACCAGGAGATGGGGGGAGAGTTGGAGATAAAAAGTCATGAATGAAAGCTGATTCAGCAATGCTACAGACAGTGAGCGTTCCAGAGGGAACATCAAAAAGGGAGAGCTGAGGTGGAGCCAATGGGAGTATGCATAATGTTTAAAAGGTTCCTAGGGGGGCAAGAATGCAATGGAGCAGGGACAGTTGTGTGGTAGATATAACCAGCTACCAGGAGCAAGAGAAGAAAAAGTGAGAGCAGATGGGAGTGAGATTTTAAGATGAAGGAGGGGGATTGAAGTCTAGAATAGATGGTAGAAGAAGGGGAAAGAAGAAAATAGAAAGCTTTAATGGATAAATGGGATCAGTATAAAAGACCGGGATAAAGATGTAGATTAGAGTATGGTGTGCATGAGGTGAATGTTATGATAAAATAGTTTTATTAAACAGGCAGGCAACAGAGAAGAAAGGAATAGTGGAGAACATCTTGGAACAAGAGGGGAGGAGTAGTAGTTGCAAGAAATGTGTGAAGAGACTTTAGTGTTTAGTTAGAGGCAGAGAGACATGACAGAAATAATTTGTAAGTGAGAAGTGAGTAAATAAGTAAAGGTGTGCTGTACAGGTTAATATGAGTCTGTAAGTCTATCAGGGAATATGAAGAAGGACATTTCATAGAGATTGAAGGCTAAGTCTATTTCCAGCTGCTCAGCACTTGATCAGGGGAAAGATCACCTGTTGGAAGAGGTGTCCATATATTTAAAGATGACCATAGGAAAAGTGGGTGTGGGGAGGCAGAGTAGCAGTCTGGATCAAAATATAAATATCTGCTGTGTGAAGGAAGATTAAACACATATCCATGAAATTGATCAGGATTGATGATTATTGACATGGATCAGGCCTGGAATTAGTTATCTGTTGAATTAACAAAGGTAAGCAAAGCAGAAGAAAACTGTACACACTTAAAATTATTATGAAAAATTAAAAATGCAAGATTTTAAATATATGGGTCAGCTGAAAGAGAGACAGTCACTTAAAGACTTTCAGTCACCTTGCTGTCTGGATGTGAGAACTGTTTTGTATGTGTACAATAGCAGGCAGAATCAGGTCCAGCAATAAAAGCAAGTAAAAGTCTTGAATGCTGATTGTACTGTGTTTCCCAGTAAATAAGACATATATAAATTTTCTCCCTGAAAAGTGCACTAGGGCTTACTTTTGGGATGTCTTATTTTGGGGGAAAATGGTAGCAGGCATATGCTAGAATGACCAGTTAACTAAGGCATGGAATCCTGCAAATTTATGTTCAGGGAAACTTCCCCGAACAGAGATTAGCTTACTAGGGAATGGAATCCCGTGAATCTATGTTCAGGGAAACTTGCCTGAACAGGGATTAGCTTACTCGCGAATGGAATACCGCAAATCTATGTTCGGGGAAACTTGCCTGAACAGGAATTAGCTTACTCGCAAATGGAATCCCACAAATCTATGTTCAGGGGAAAATTCCCAAACATAGATTAGTGCACTAGCTACTAGGGCTTATTTTCAGGGTAGGGCTTATGTTAAAGTATCCCCTGAAAAAAAGCTAGGGCTTATTTTCGGGGGATGTCTTATTTTCGTGAAAACAGGGTAGTTTAGTCAATTTTAAACTATTTTAATGTTGTTGCTGGCTACCAAGTCCTGGCCAGCTATAACATGGTTAACCCTCATGCAGCTGAGTTTTTTTTTTTTTTTAACTATTTGCCCACTGGCTGCTAGCACTGATTTTTTAAATCTGGGCCTGGATTTAAGCATCGGGGACATCATTTTAACAACCATTTTCTGTCTGGCTACAAAATTTTTAAAACGCACAAACAATGCTTGAATTTTGCATTCTTAATAGCCCTGTATACAGTCGGATGGTTTTCTCCTGTAGGTATAGGGTCATTTGGAATTGAGTGAATTAACTTGTGAGGGCAATCACCTACAATTCTGGCACTGCATTGCACAGCTTAGATCAAGTGAGCTAATGGAAACTCATAGCAAAGGGGCCTTGGGCTCCCCTGGAGGCTCCCTGGCAGACCACAGGTAAGAAGTTATACTCTTCTATCAATTACAACTTACATTGGTGAGCGCACCAGAGCATTCCAATCACCATAATCATTGTAGTGTGCTGAAGTGGTTATGGTGCTTGGAGTGTTTCTTTACATGCAAGATCACTTGAGAATTATAAGAAGATAAATAAAATGTTGACAATAATATAGTCTTATGCACATAAGAGGCTAATGGACACACTGCCCCTTCAAATCATTAAGTAAACTCACTGCAGCCTTTTTTTTTTTTCATGTCTTCACTTAGTCACAGCCTTAGCAGATGTTAGGATGCTGACAGGGTTATTAACTAAAGTGAGAATTCAATGTAAATTCAAACTGAATTTCAAATTTAAGGTGAAAAATATGTATCTACGTTCGCTTCCCATTCAGTTACTCTGGCCTTTAATTTTACACTTTAGTAAATAACTCTGCTAGTGACTAGGGCTGCCGAAATAAACAGCCTTAGTCACTAGAACAAGTCGGACAGACATTGTTTATGCTAATTAATAATGTCCAAATTTAGCAATTAAGGAACCTAAGGTGTTTGAATTTCTTCCATATTTCATCTGGACCAAACACAATTAGATGGCTGAATTTAAAAAAAAAATATCTGAACTATTTCCTCACTGACAGGGCTAGCCACTTGGCTGTCAGAATGCTCTGATTTCTTGCCTTACAAGACAACCAATCAGTGTGCTCTTACTGATAGAAAGATTTTACAAAGTTTTTATTGAGGACCCTCAAAAGAGTCTAGGGGAGAACATTATTTGGGGCAGTGAACATTATTAGGAGCCCCCACCAGCCACAAGTGTTGACCACCTGACTGATAATTAACCTTCCCATTGCTCATCCTGCTGGGTACATTTGGTCATTAATTTTGTTAAAAACAGTGATTTGTGAATCCTCTGAATCTCCTATACTTTGTATAGGATTTGGATGTGAAAACACAGCTTTTAATCTGAACACCAAATGCATCCAGATGATTGCTGCAGTTTCGGTCAGGGAGACCGAATTTGCTTTAGTAAATATCAGAATTATCATTGAACAAAATCTAGTTGTTAATGACCCCGAAAGTCATTTAACTTATAAGCTGCAGAGAAATGACTAGTAAGACTCCTGGGACATGATCTTTTTGTAATTTGGATATTTCAAGTGTTGATGTTCTTTAACAAAAAAAAATAATTGTTCTCAAAGTGGCAAAAGTCAAGCGCATTTTCTATTGTGTGTGTGCATTTTATAAAGATGTATATTTTTTAGTCCTGGGGAAAAAAGTGTGGGAACTCACCCGAGATCCACCCCACTCCCCTTCCTATATACACTCGTATACAAATATAAACTCGTGCACACACACACATACACTCACAGACACACACACACACACACACACATACACTCAGAGACACACACACACACACAAACACATATTAAGACACACACATACACTCAATAATAAATTATTATTTTTTAAAATTTAAAAATGTCCACCCAGCCTCCCTACCTGGAGAGCTGGCGTGGACCTATCCCTGGGGTCCATTGGGGCTTCAGTGTGGCGGGCGCCTGTCTCCCTGTCAGATGTGGCGAGGGAGATGTGTTCTCTCTGCTCTGCTCCCTCGCCGTGTGGGCCCTAGCTTTCCTGATGCTGGGAGCCAGTATATGACGTCATATTCTGTCTCTCAGCATCAGCAAATGGCACGGCGAGGGAGCATAGAGAACACAGCTCCCTCGCCATGTCTGACAGGGAGACAGGCGCCCGCCGGGGGGTCCATCAGATGGCCATCAGGCCACCTCTTGGGCCGCCCCATGACAGGGGGAACACGGGGGCATGAGTGCCTGCAGGAGCAATGGGAAAGGTGTTCCTGCTGTAAAAAAAGTGCAGGAACGCCGTTCCCAAGCATTCCTTCAGAACTCGAGCCCTGGTCTATGTCCTCCAACCAGTTTATTAAAGGATCACTATAGTTTCAGGAAAACAAACCCATTTTCCTGACACTATAGTGCCCTATGGGTGCCACCACCCTCAGGGTCCCCCTCCCTTGGTGCTGAAGTTAAACCCCTTCAGCAGCTTACTTTAATCCAGCCCCAGGTTCCCTTGGTGCTGGTGACCTCATTCAAACAGTCCATAGGAAAGCATTTCAATTTTTAATGCTTTCCTATGGACGTTCTGCATGCTGGATGCGCATTTTGCATCCAGCGTCGCAGATGCGCCTCTAGCGACTGTCAGGAAGGCAGCCACTAGAGGTTGGCTTAACCCCAAATGTAAACATAGCAGTTTCTCTGAAACTGCTATGTTTACATCTGAAGGGTTAAAACCTGAGGGACCTAGCCTGAAAAATGTTGTGTAATCTTCTATGACCTGCGTACAGAGATAATGCATCAAAAAAGACAGGGACAATGGTGTACTGTGTTCTATTGTCTATGCAAGACGCATGGATTGTTTAGGTGCTTGGAATGCCCCTTTAACAGGAAACATATTTTAGATTTTTTGCTTCATAAGAAATAATATACAGAGAAATTGTGGATCACTTTTATTAGAAAAAATATTCACTGAACAAGCTATTAGGTAACTTAAAGGACCACTCTAGGTATCCAGACCACTTTAGCTTAATGAAGTGGTCTGGGTGCCAGGTCCCTCTAGGATTAACCCATTTTTTTATAAACATAGCAGTTTCAGAGAAACTGGGTTAATCCATCCTCCAAATCCTCTAGTGGCTGTCTTATTGACAGCCGCTAGAGGCGCTTGCGTGATTCTCACTGTGAAAATCACAGTGAGAACACGCAAGCATCCATTATTATGAATGCTTTCCTATGAGACTGGCTGAATGCGCGTGCAGCTCTTGCCGTGCGTGCGCATTCAGCCGAATGGGAGGATCAGAGGCGGAGAGGAGGAGGAGAGCTCCCCGCTCGGCGCTGGAAAAAAGGTAAGTTTTACCCCTTTCCTCTCCCCATAGCCAGGCGGGAGGGGGACCCTGAGGGTGGGGGCACCCTCAGGGCACTATAGTGCCAGGAAAACAAGTATGTTTTCCTGGCACTATAGTGGTCCTTTAATATATATAGACATCAGTGTGCTCTTATTTTCATAGAACCATTTGGTAAAAAGTACCACAAAGTGCAAGAAATTCTAAAATTTTCAGAATTTAAAAAAATATTTTCTATAAAAATGAAAAATAAAGTCTAAAAGTAGTTGCACATATGGACTGCATTGTGTTCACTATTCATCAATGTAACGTTCTTTAGAAAACAGTTTCACATTAAATTAAAATATGATTATATGATGTTCTGTTTATACATTCCACTTCAATGATAATGGCAGATCAGTTACTCTGGCCACTTTTAACACAATGGATAGAAAATAAATGCATGTTTTAGTTTCTATGTAAGACATTTACCTTCCATTGGACTGCAAAAACAAACAGCACAAGAGAGGACCTGGTATTTATTATGTTTAAAAAAAGAAGGGGTTACTATATAATTTAATGTAAACATGCGTGGCTTATTACTTTACTTTATTAGGAGTTCGACTTGATTTGATTTTTTTTTCTTTTCATTTTCAGGTAGTTCCTCTGCTTCCAGTATATTTTACTTGACTTAAAAAAAAACATTCTTGTTTTTTTTAAATGAAAATTAGATAATTTCAGCCCTGACCTAAAACACTTCAGCATTGGAAAAATTGTATTTGCTCAGCTGTCTAAAGGGTTCTTTTATTGTCATTACATTCAGTCTTTTTTGGTGAATCATTATATATTCTCAAATGAAAGATCACTGCGTTCCAGAAAAGCAGAGAGACTTGACAATTTATTATACTGCAGTTTAACTCTTTTACTGCCTCTATGAAGTGGAAATCAAAAAAATATATAAAACCCCTACCCCAGAGACATTAACCCTAGCCATTTAGTTTTAACGTTTATATCACAGCTTTTTTGTCCCAACTTACCAAACCTCACTGTTTAGCAAACATGTCCCAAAATATTATTGCCTGATTCTGCATTCTGTTTTGCAGTAAAATTTGAAAAACTCAACACACCTGCAGAATTTAAAAGGTTAAAATATTTTAGTTTATCAAAGCACAGAAAACTCACAGGTTTCATAATTATTATATAAAGACGTAATATTTTTATAACCAGAGTCTGCAGAATTTGACTTTAAAAATGAATCTAAACTAAACTAGCAAGGTAATCTGTAATAATTACTTACATTTATGGCCTGGAGCAATTGCTCTAACTCTGGCAGCCTTGTTAGTTGTACAAGTCTTGGGGCAATGTTACCTGTCACTATAAGGTTTGGCTTTGCTCTGTTAACCCCTTAAGGACACATGACATGTGTGACATGTCATGATTCCCTTTTATTCCAGAAGTTTGGTCCTTAAGGGGTTAAAGGACCACTATAAGCACCCAGATGACTTAAGCATCCCCTAGTTTTAAAAACCAAAGAAAAAAAAAGTTACCTGCGCTCTCTCCTTAATCCCTATGTATATTTAGACAAATGGTCATTTAGTTAATCCAATGGCCATTGGAGGGAATGCCCGCCTGCCAACATCAAGGCAGGCCTCCCTAATCGGGTCCTACACTGACCCTTCACCTTGCTTCCTTGAGCTTCTGGCAAAGATATCTCTAATGAGACAGAGAGGGGTATTTTTTATATACACTCCTATATACTTGTTAACCCTTAATGGGTAACACATGGGATGGGCGGCAGCATTGTAACAAAGCTGTGTGATACAAAAAGTGAATACAAATACAAAAAGATAAGTCTTGCGCTCACTCCCATCACTCCTGGGCATCAGCAACGACCACAGTACACATCAGCCCCAATATATAGTAAAAACCAAAGAAAAAAAGTTACCTGTGCTCTCTCCTTAATCCCTATGTATATTTAGACAAATGGAGGTCATTTAGTTACTCCAATGGCCATTGGAGGGAATGCCCGAGCCTCCCTAGCTTTGGGAGTGCTGAGGGGATTCCCTGGGGTCCAGTGGGGCTGTTGGCTGGCCAGCCGGTCCTGCAGGCAGCAAGGGAACACTGAGCGCTCTCTGCCCAGCTCCCTTGCGTGCCGCTTACTGATGCCGGAGCCGGAATGATGTCATATTCCAGCTCCGGCATCACTGCGGTGCGCACGAGGGAGCTGGGCAGAGAATGCGCATGTAACGCCACTGCCAGCCTCTGAGGGCCCTGTGGTGGCCAGCCCCTGGGCCCCCCAGGAGAAGAGGCTGGCAAACTGGTTGCTAGAATAGTTTTCAAAGAAGGCTTAGTTTTTCTCTTGTCTTGTTTTTGTTGTTTTTTTGGATGACAGTTTCAGGAGAGGAATATACTTGTGTATTAGGGAGGATAGGTCGGAGCAGCATTATGTAGAGATAAAATATATATGTTTCTGTTATATTTGTGTTTAAATATGTTATAAAATTTTGTTTCTGTTATATTTGTGTTTAAATATGTGATCTCACTTATATAGCTATTTAAACTGTGAATTGTCCTAAACTGACCATGAATGTCATATTTCATGTCAAAAAAGCAGAATTGGAGAAACAATCACCAACTCAGCTATGAGTCCAGCATAACCTACAAATTAAAATTTACTGGTCACTTTATAACAACACAGTTTAGGGAATTGTAAGCATATAATGTATTTTCACATCAAAGGATTTTTTTTCAATAAAGACCAAATTGTGAATTATATTGTAAAATTTAAACCAAAATAGCTGATTTAGAATAATTGTTCTTTGAAGAATATTTAGCCATTTGGTCTTCAATTTGCTTGAATCCAGTGCTTCATGAATTAACCCAGAAGATACCATGTAGATCAAAGAGTAATTATCTTTCTTTCTTATTAGTTTAATTTTATTTTCGTGGCTTTTATCAATGATAGCATATACATTTGGGTTGCATCATTCATTCATAGCTGATGGGGCAGGATCATTTAAAAGATCCCTAGTCATTTGAATAGCAGTACGTGTTCTAAAGCTCTAAGGCATCGCTAGTCTGCTTTGAAAATAGTCAAGAAAATACAATTATTGTAAGTATGAATATTGTTACTTAATTATGTCTAATAATGGATATATATACAATATAGAAAACATTAGAAAGAATGATCAAATTAAGTACTATATGGTCAACCATGACATCATATGCTCTAGCCAAGTGTGTCCTCAAATGAGACTAGAACTGACTGTTTCTGATAAGCTTGACCATTACAAAACTTAGTAGTGAATACTGACTTTCTTTGACAGGTTAAACTGAATAGCAAGTAGTGATGTCGCGAACACGAAATTTTCGGTTCGCGAATGGCGAACGCGAACTTCCGCAAATGTTCGCGAACCGGCGAACCGGGCGAACCTCCATAGACTTCAATGGGCAGGCGAATTTTAAAACACACAGGGACTCTTTCTGGCAACAATAGGGATGGAAAAGTTGTTTCAAGGGCACTAACACTTGGACTGTGGCATGCCGGAGGGGGATCCATGGCAAAACTCCCATGGAAAATTACACAGTTGATGCAGAGTCTGGTTTTAATCCATAAATGGCAGAAATCAACTAACATTCCTAAATCACAATGAATATGGATTGACACCTGACATATGATATATTGACACCTTGACATATGGATTGACACCTGTCCTCAGAGCCCCTGATGCACACGGACACAGAGCAGAATAGGGACTGGTCCCCCTACATAGGGTCACTTGGCAGATATGGATTGACACCTATCCTAAGGATCTCTGATACACACTGACAAAGAGCAGAATAGAGACTGTTCCCCCTACATAGGGTCACTTGGCAGATATGGATTGACACCTGTCCTCAGAGACCATGATACACACTGACACAGAGCAGAATAGAGACTGTTCCCCCTACATAGGGTCACTTGGCAGATATGGATTGACACCTGTCCTCAGAGACCATGATACACACTGACACAGAGCAGAATAGAGACTGTTCCTCCTACATAGGGTCACTTGGCAGATATGGATTGACACCTGTCCTCAGAGCCCCTGATACACACTGACACAGAGCAGAATAGAGACTGTTCCCCCTACATAGGGTCACTTGGCAGATATGGATTGACACCTGTCCTCAGAGACCATGATACACACTGACACAGAGCAGAATAGAGACTGTTCCCCCTACATAGGGTCACTTGGCAGATATGGATTGACACCTGTCCTCAGAGACCATGATACACACTGACACAGAGCAGAATAGAGACTGTTCCCCCTACATAGGGTCACTTGGCAGATATGGATTGACACCTGTCCTCAGAGACCCTGATACACACTGACACAGAGCAGAATAGAGACTGTTCCCCCTACATAGGGTCACTTGGCAGATATGGATTGACACCTGTGCTCAGAGACTATGATACACACTGACACAGAGCAGAATAGGGACTGTTCCCCACATAGGGTCACTTGGCAGATATGGATTGACACCTGTCCTCAGGATCCCTGATACACACTGACACAGAGCAGAATAGGGACTGTTCCCCCTACATAGAGTCACTTGGCAGATATGGATTGACACCTGTCCTCAGAGATCATGATACACACTGACACAGAGCAGAATAGAGACTGTTCCCCTACATAGGGTCACTTGGCAGATATGGATTGACACCTGTCCTCAGACACAGAGCAGAATAGAGACCCTCCTACATGATACACACTGACACAGAGCAGAATAGAGACTGTTCCCCCTACATAGGGTCACTTGGCAGATATGGATTGACACCTGTCCTAAGGATCCCTGATACACACTGACACAGAGCAGAATAGGGAGTTCCTCCTACATAGGGTCACTGTTGGACACCTGTCCTAGAGCATAGACAGAGCAGAATAGGGACACCCCTACATAGGGTCACTTGGCAGATATGGCGTGGTCGTGGGAGGAGGAGGATGACTTTCACCTCTTCCCTGTTAGATTCCCGTTGTGCTGTGACATCACCCTTATACGCTGTGTAAAGCATACTTTTTAATTTATTTTGCAAATGCTGCATCCTTTCCGACTTGTAATTCGGTAACATTTCCGCCACTGTCTGCTTATACCGGGGGTCTAGTAGCGTGGACACCCAGCACAGGTCGTTCTCCTTCAGCCTTTTTATACGAGGGTCCCTCAACAGGCACGACAGCATGAAAGACCCCATTTGCACAAGGTTGGATGCCGAGCTACTCATTTCCCATTCCTCCTCCTCACACAGAGCAGAATAGGGACTGTTCCCCCTACACTTGGCAGATATGGATTGACACCTGTCCTAAGGGTCCCTGATACACACTGACACAGAGCAGAATAGGGACTGTTCCTCCTACATAGGGTCACTTGGCAGATATGGATTGACACCTGTCCTAAGGATCCCTGATACACACTGACACAGAGCAGCATAGGGACTGTTACCCCTACATCGGGTCACTTGGCAGATATGGATTGACACCTGTCCTTAGGATCCCTGATACACACTGACACAGAGCAGAATAGGGACTGTTCCTCCTACATAGGGTCACTTGGCAGATATGGATTGACACCTGTCCTAAGGATCCCTGATACACATTGACACAGAGCAGAATAGGGACTGTTCCCCCTACATCGGGTCACTTGGCAGATATGGATTGACACCTGTCCTAGGGATCCCTGATATACACTGACACAGAGCAGAATAATGACTGTTCCTCCTACATAGGGTCACTTGGCAGATATGGATTGACACTGTCCACAAGGACAAGCTGCAGGCTTCCTGGCAGGGCCCATACAAGGTGGTAGAGCAGGTTTGTGATATCACCTTTGTGATCGGTGCGGTCACAGGCACGGGAGGCAAGCGCATGCTCCATGTGAACATGCTCAAGCCATACCACGAGCGCACGGAAGAGGTAACCGCGATCTGTGCACCTGCCACTGAAGATTATGATAATTTGCCACTCCCAGATCTCCTAGACCTAGAGGGCCAGAGCGGAGACCTGGGAGAAGTACAGTTAGGAGAACGGTTAGACCCCCAGGAGCGAACCCAGGTCCAAAGACTAATCCAGGACAAGGGGGCCACATTTTCCAACCTACCTGGGTACAGTCCATTAACCACTCACAAAGTTGAAACCCTAGACCAGACCCCCCTTCGCCAAACCGCCTATCGCATACCCGAAGCAGTTAAAGAAAATATTCAGAAAGAAATTGAGGAAATGATGCAGTTAGGGGTGATAGAACACTCTGACAGCCCCTGGGCCTCCCCGGTAGTACTAGTACCGAAACGGGACGGCACGACCCGTTTCTGTGTAGACTACCGGAGGCTAAACGATAAAACAACCTCAGACGCCTACCCTATGCCCCGGATAGACGAGCTCCTAGACAAAATGGCCAGAGGCCAGTACCTCACCACAATAGATCTGTGCAAGGGGTACTGGCAAATTCCATTAGCCAAGGACGCCATCCACAAGTCGGCATTTGTCACCTCGTTTGGCCTGTATCAGTTTAAGGCCATGCCATTCCGGATGAAGAATGCCCCGGCTAACTTTCAGAGGATGGTAGATCGGCTACTGGATGGGTTTCAGGAGTATGGCTGTGCCTACTTGGATGATTAGAGACCATGATACACACTGACACAGAGCAGAATAGAGACTGTTCTCCTACATAGGGTCACTTGGCAGATATGGATTGACACCTGTCCTAAGGATCCCTGATACACACTGACACAGAGCAGAATAGGGACTGTTCCTCCTACATAGGGTCACTTGGCAGATATGGATTGACACTTGTCCTAAGGATCCCTGATACACAATGACACAGAGCAGAATAGGGACTGTTCCTCCTACATAGGGTCATTTTTAGCTGCTCCTGGCCCGAACACCTGACCCACATAGGAGCCGTAATAGACCGGATTAGGGAGTCCGGACTGACCCTAAAGCCCAGTAAGTGCCATATAGGAACATGTAAAAACCTCCCCAAGATAGTAGTATGGGCCCCAGAGTGTGAAAAGGCCTTCCAGCAGCTCAAGACGGCGCTCATTAAATCATCTGTACTTTCTGCTCCTGATCCAACTAAACGCTTTCTCGTCCATACAGACGCTTCTATGTTTGGATTGGGAGCAGTACTGAGCCAAGTCGGAGCAGATGGCGGCGAGCAACCCGGGCTTATCTAAGCCGGAAACTTTTGCCCAGGGAAGTAGATACACTGCCATTGAAAAGGAGTGCCTGGCGGTGGTGTGGGCCCTCAAAAAGCTGCAACCTTACTTGTATGGACAACCGTTTACTTTACTCACAGATCACAACAAATTTGGGGCACTGCGCGTGCAATCTAATGTGCCACCAGATAGGAGTGGTGTGTTAAGTAGTACTATTCTTATCAGTTTAATCCCTGTTACGTCCCCTATCCGCTGATGTGGAGCAAGACGCAGCAGCAGAAGAGGACTCAGCCGAGGAGGTTATGGAAGAGGATGGAGTAGGAGGACTAGAGGAGGTGGCAGCAGGCCTGCCTGCAAGTCGTGGCGGTGTCACCAACTCCTCTGCAGAGTTACCATCGCATTGGAGCAAGACATGCTTATGGCAGCAGGCGCCAAGCAGGTTTGCAGAGACACGCATTCCATGCTTGGCAGCCATCAGCAGGTTTGCCCAATGCGCAGTGTAGGTGATATACCTGCCCTGACCATGCTTTGCAGACCAGGTATCAGTGGTCAGATGGACCCTTGCCCCAACACGGTGTGCCAGACATGCCATTATTTCCTTTTGCACAATCGAGTACAGGTTGGGGATTGCCTTTTGTGAAAAGAAATTTCGTCCAGGTACCAGTGAGTGAGTGGTGGCACTGGGCACAGTATCCACTGTGAGCCTGACACACCCGCTGGCAGACAACTAACTGCTATTCAATCTATAACAGTGAAAAAAGTTTTTTGTTTTTAAATGCAAGCTATTGTGACACCAGTGAGTGAGTGGTGGCACTGGGTACAGTATCCACTGCGAGCCTGACACACCCTCTTTAAGGACACTGACTGCTATTCAATCTATAACAGTGAAAAAGTTTTTTGTTTTTAAATGCAAGCTATTGTGACACCAGTGAGTGAGTGGTGGCACTGGGCACAGTATCCACCGTGAGCCTGACACACCCGCTTTAAGGACACTGACTGCTATTCAATCTATAACAGTGAAAAAAGTTTTTTGTTTTTAAATGCAAGCTATTGTGACACCAGTGAGTGAGTGATGGCACTGGGCACAGTATCCACTGTGAGCCTGACACACCCGCTTTAAGGACACTGACTGCTATTCAATCTATAACAGTGAAAAAAGTGTTTTGCTTTTAAATGCAAGCTATTGTGACACCAGATATGAGTGGTGGCACTGACTGGGCAAATGGGCACAGTATCCACTGTGAGCCTGACACAGAAGCTGGCAGCAGTGGCAGACAACTAACTGCAATTACATTACACAAAAAAAAAAAAAAAAAAGAAAAGCAGACTGATGTTCTAGCCCTAAAAAGGGCTTTTTGGGGTGCTGTCCTTACAGCAGAGATCAGATGAGTCCTTCAGGACTGTAGTGGACACTGTATACCCTAACCTAGCTATGCATTTCCCTATCTAATCATCAGCAGCTACACTTTCCCTCCTCTCACTAAGCATGCAGCTTGAGAATGAATCTAAAATGGATGCTGTCCAGTAGGTGGGAGGGTCTGCTAGGGAGGGTGTGCTGCTAATTGGCTGGAATGCGTCTGCTGACTGTGAGGTACAGGGTCAAAGTTTACTCAATGATGACGAATAGGGGGCGGATCGAACCGCGCATGTGTTCGCCGTCCGCGGCGGACGCGAACACGCTATGTTCGCCAAGAACTGTTCGCCAGCGAACCGTTCGGTGCATCACTAATAGCAAGCAGTGTTCCGAGATTAAAAAATTGCCAGGAACTGTCAATATACTTTAAATGGACAAGGCAGAGGCCATATCTGATTTATGCCAAAGATAAAAGGCTGCAGTTCATATGACCAGGTTTCATTAAGGTTTGGCAATTGTTTCTATTCTGTTACCCGTGATAGAGAAGATAAATGTAATTACACATTATGACATGGCTTGCCAGGATACGTATTTTAAAACATTTTATGTTTGTAACCCAATACATTTTGCCTATCTTATTTGAACTTTAGCCTTTGCCCATTTACCTGTAAAAAATGGATATGAGAACCAACTGAGAACTCCATAACCACTTCATAGTTGTAACATTTTCAAAATTAGTAATGCTTTCTTTAATGTTCCATCGTACAAGCAATATTTTTCTTTGCACATTTGAAAACCTACATTTTCAGTGGATTATCTTTCTGGTTAGTTTAAGTTATGGTTATGTTTTCTTATTATTTTTTTTTAACGCTTATTTTCATTAATGTTTTATTTTCATTAGCATTTTTTTTCCAAAAGCAATAAAAATCTATGCAAAATTTAATTCTCCATTGAAATAACCATCGTATAAACTCCAAAAAGACTTTACAATAGCCATCGTTAGAAACAAATTAACTACTTAAAAAAACAACTAAAAATAAGGAGAGTAAAAAA
This sequence comes from Pelobates cultripes, assembly GCA_933207985.1. Taxonomy (NCBI): domain Eukaryota; kingdom Metazoa; phylum Chordata; class Amphibia; order Anura; family Pelobatidae; genus Pelobates; species Pelobates cultripes. The sequence goes on along the minus strand of OW240924.1, from coordinate 51,963,232 downwards.
CATACAATGTGTCTCCTCTTCACCTACTCTGTTGTTTATCCTTATTAACGTTGTAGGGAAAAATAAAAGAAGAAATGGTTCTACTTTTCTGGGAGTTTGTACCATTTTTTTTTATCAGTGGGTTGTAGATTGAATGGACTGTCTACTCCATACTTCTGTGTTGTAGTAAAACTTCCTTGAAGCGATAAAAGCTAGACATCTCTAGATTTCAATGTCTACTAATCTCTTTAATCTTTTCTTTTTTGTTATATTTATTTTTATTCTTGTTTCAACTATATTTTGTTTGGGTCAAATAAACACAAATTAAATCAAAACATTATATGTCAATAACTTAATCACATAGAGTGGAAAATATTGCAATACAAAAAGTAAGTAAATTAATATATTAACATGGGATGATATTACTGGACAACATAAGATCAGTAGGAAAAAGGTAGTTCTCCCTCTCTGATTTCCACCAAGATAAATATGGATTGAATTGTAAAATAGAAAATAAAAAAATAAACAGAACAAATTAATAATATATAAACATCTAAGAACCACAAATAAGTTAAGCAATTACAAAATAAATGAAAATACATTTAAAAAATGCAATGAAGAAGGTGGGTAAAGACTAGACATAGGTGATGGTAATTGTGATGTAGGTTAAAGAAGAGGGTGGATATTTTCAAAAACATTAAAAAAACTAATAATTATATGTATTTATTTGTTAAAGAGACACTCCAGGCACCCAGACCACTTCAGCTAATTGAAGTGGTCTGGGTGCTGTGCCCCTATTGCACTTAGTGCTGCAATGTAAAATATTGCAGTTCCAGAGCTCTAAGTCTGCCCTCTGTGGCTGTCTATCAGACGGCCACAAGAGGGCTTCCGGAATCCAAACCAACCTTTGGTCAGTTATCTGATTCTGGACGTCTTCACAGACCTCTAGCGCCAGATTTTCCCCATAGGAAAGCATTTAATAATGCTTTCCTATGGGGAGATCTAATGCGCGAGGTGAGACTGACCCAACACCGAGGGACATTGGCGCTGGATTCCGGTAAGTGTCTGAAGGGCTTTTAACCCCTTCAGCAACATGGGATGGGGGGCAGGAGGGAGGGGGCACTCCAGGATTCTCTAGTGCCAGGAAAACACGTTTGTTTTCCCGGCACTGGAGAGTCCCTTTAACAACTGTAATCTCAGAGTTTTTATCAATAAGGCATAATACATCCATCTTTTTCAACATGTTTTTCTTTGTTCTACTTACATATGTGAAATTTATAAAGTGATCAGTAAAGAGTAGTATACCTTTCTAAACGTTAACTCCTTAAGGACACAACTTCTGGAATAAAAGGGAATCATGACGGAATATTTCCGTCATGTGTTCTTAAGGGGTCAAACACTGAGCTATTCACTAAAGTGAGAATTAAAAGTGAATTCAAAATTAAATGAATTGTATCGGCAGCCAGAACACTTCATCTCAATGAACTTTTAGTCCTGTAACTGATAACATTCTGCAGGACTGGCAATGTTTACATTGTAGAGTTGAAATGCCTGTAGTGGCCCTCACACTGACAGCCACTTTAAGTAATTCTGCCAAAATAGTAAAGTTAAACTTGGCTATTTCAATCAGATGGTCTCATTGTAAGCCTGTAATTGGTGCAGCACAGTTTTTGCTGCACATGCACACTATGGGAAAGCAGTGAATTGGCTGAGACCTTGAGCCAATGAGGCAAGGCCAGTCATCACGAGAGCTTGACAGTAAGGGAGAAAAGGTAATCTAAGCAACTTTTTTACTGCTTTTGGGGTGGAGGCACCTGCATAAACAGCAGGCAGTTCACTATTGTGTTAGGAATACATGTTTGTTCCTTTAAGATCAAAGTAGACAAAGTGGAAAAAAATATTTCAGTCAGTTATGCTTTTAGTTCAGTTAATCTGGTCTTAATTAAAAAAAAAAAAAATACACCAAAAAATAACTTTGAAAATTCACTTTAGCAAATAACCCTGTTAGAAAAAAGTCTAAAAAATAACGCCTTGGTGCATTCTTACCTAATAATATAATGAAGACGAGTATATAAAAATATACAAGTGAAGGCGCCACTGTCACAAATTGTGGATATATAGTTACCACTTGATCAGCAGAGATAGCATGTTGAAAAAACTAAATAAGAATACATAGTGAAATATTTAATGATTTAAAAAAAACAACGATAAAAAACAATGAAATAACACTCACAAGAGAAGTGGCACAAAAAAGAAGTATTTCTATTTGTGCAAGATAGCTTTAAAGCCACTTAGGGGTGCTGTGGTTGCTGCCAAGGAAGGAAGCCGATACTTGTGAGCCAGACAGCAACTTGTTTGTCACTACTTAACTCTGGACTGAACATAAGAGGTACCAAACGGTGAGTTCCACAGACTGGGGAGAAAGCCTCCCTAAGAGGCTTCAAAGCTCTCTTGCACAAATAGAAATACTTATTTTTTGTGCCACTTCTCTTGTGAGTGTTATTTCATTGTTTTTTGTCGTTGTTTTTTAAATCATTAAATACCGTATTTATCGGCGTATAACACGCACCGGCGTATAACATGCACCTCATTTTAAGAAGGACATTTCAGGAAAAAAAACTTAAATTTCAAATAAAGAACTTCTTACCCCCTTCTTACTCCCCCCTCCCCCTCTTCTTACCCCCTTTCTTACTCCCCCCTCCCTCTCTTACTTCCCCTACCCCCTTCTACTCCCCTCCCCTCTCTCTACCCTCCTTTCTTACCCTCCCTCTTCTTATTCCACCCTCCCCTTTCTTCTTCCTCCCTCCCTCCCTCTTCTACTCCCTCCCCTATTTACCCCCTTCTCTTACCCTCTTTCTACTCTCCCCCTCTTTCTACTTCTCACCCTATTTACCCCTCTTTCTACTCTCCCTCTTCTTACTTCCCTCCCTCCTTTCTACCTCCCCCTCTATTTACCTCCTTTCTACCCTCTTCTTACTCCCCACTCTCTTTTTACCCCCTCCCCTGTAGTGTGGCCGAGCTGCTCTGCTGTCCGTGGTGCCCGGCCGGAGTGATAGGAAGGTGCACGCTCAGTGTGCACTTTCCTGTAAGTCCGACCGGGTACAGGAAACTCCTGTTCCACGCGGAACAGGAGTTTCTGTTTCCTGTACCCGGTCGGACTGACAGGAAGGTGCACACTGAGCGTGCACCTTCCTATCACTCCGGCCGGGCACCGCGGACAGCAGAGCAGCTCAGCCACGCTACAGGGGAGGGGAGGTGAGAACCAACTGCAGCCACCTGACCGCTCTTGACAGAGCGCTCAGGCGGCTGCAGCATTTAAAGGGCCGGCGTATAACACGCACCCGTAATTTGCCCCCTATTTTCAGGGAGAAAAAGTGTGTGTTATACGCCGATAAATACGGTACTTCACTATGTATTCTTATTTTGTTTTTTCAACATGCTATCTCTACTGATTGAGTGGTAACTATATATTCACAATCTGTGATAGTGGTGCCTTCACTTGTGTATTTTTATATACTCCTTGTCTTCATTATATTTGTGGGATTGGGGAGTGATCCCTTTATAGAGTGGCTTGCCTGCACTGTTTGTTGCACTTTACCCCACCTACTGTTCCCTTATTACTTTATTATACGTATGTTCACAGAGTTTCATGTTGCTCTGGGTATATCATTTTTAAATAGCGCACTAGAAGAATTTTCACATGTGGGTTTATTCATTAAAGATGAAATTATAGTGAATAAAAAAAAACGAATTGCAAAATGTAGGCTAAAATAGCCAAGCTACAAATATAGCCTAGTTTGAGAATTTTCTAAATGAGATATTTTAGCCTAACAATGTTCTTTTCAATTCTCTACATTTCATTGTTTAGTTAATAAACCCCGAAATGATTCTTATATACACATTTTCATACCGTGTTTTTGCATTAATATATTTTTACACAGAGCATTATAAGCACATCACGTTAATTTTTTTTATAGATTATATAATGTATTTTAACATTGAGCTTTTCCATAGAATAGTCTATGCATTTTAAGATCATGTTTTTCCATTATCCATTCATCCCTTCTCTCTGCCAAGTGACACAAGACCGGCTGTAGCTGTGCATGGTCTCACTCTCTCGGGATTAAAGCTGTATTTTGACTGTTTGGTATTTAAAATGTCCTGCGCCCATAAAACTGAATTAATGTTATTTTCACTTAGAAATTCTTTGTGATTAAGAGCACATGAATAAACTGTTTTCAATGGGGGACACAACCGATGGTTAAATCTTGTGATCTCCAAATTCTAGAGGAATATAAGGTGGAGTTGCCAGAGCTCTTTCAGAATGCATGTCTGCTGTAACTCTGCTGTGTAGCATGTCAGTGAAATAGTTAATACTTATTTTATATACGGTGACCTCTAAAATAAGTTTTGCTCAAGGCTCGAGGCCATGGTAGAGAAATGGTGTCCATATTTCTTTGTGAAAAATGATGGTACGTGTTGTAAAGCTGAATGCGAATGGATTTAATGTGAGAGAAGTTAATTTCTCCTAAATGACTAGAAATCAAGACATTAATCCTGGGTATTTAGCTCAAATAAATGGACTTCCTTGATGACATGAAGGTCAGAAAAACTTTTCCTTGTTGAAAATATTCTTTTGTAATCAACCAAAGGAAAAATGGCCTGTAAAATGCAGTCCGGTCCCATGAGTGTATCTCCTGTCCACAGCCAAAATTACAATATAATAAATGGACAAGTGTGATAGTGCAACATTTTATCCATCTGTTATCTTAATAACAATTAAAAAACATATTTCTGCCAGGAAAGATAGATTAAGGGGTGTCTGTGTGTCTGTGGAATTGACGCTGTATAAATTGTAGAACATGCCCAACAAACAGTGTTGAAAAAAAGCCATTAATAATAAGAAGTGCAAAGTTTTCAGTATCTTTGGCCATTGGTGCCTATTGCCTAGTGTCCAGATGTATCATTAGAAAGGTGTCCTAGAATATGCGCAATTAGGGAACAAGTAGATGTTTACTTATATTTATAGAATATGGAGCTGGAGTACTTAAAGGTTTCTGTTGAAAAATCATAGTAATAAACTCCAAATTTTGTGTCTGCTACCTAAAAAGGGGATGGACTGAATCTCTAAAAAGTATCCTTGCCAATGTCTATGTCGTTGAAAGTGGTTAAAATATTTTGGTGGAACAATGTACTATTGATTGTCATAGGCTCTCAGGCACACAGAAGGTCTTAAGTGTTAGATTTTTTCCTAACAAACTAAAAGTAACAGTATATGTAGCATCACAAACAACAGTTGGTTTAGCTTTTTGCTTCAAAAGATTGACATTCTTGGGAATTAGCAAATCTAAGAGATTTACTCAAGGAGAACACCATTTATTATCCTTTTACACAAGTGCCTAACTGGTGAAATAATTTGGCAGCTGCCAGATGAAAGTTGTGAACATGCACACTCATTTATCAGAATAAATGTGTTTGTGTTTATACATGTGTGTTTTGTTTGTATGTTTGTGTGTTTGTCTTCTCGTTTTTATATATTAGGGTTTAAGAGGGTGATACTGCTATATGAAGATGTCTTGTAACTTTATTCTTTCTGAAGAGTTATCATATTTTGCATTTCTTGTGCTTACAGCTTAAAATTTCTATCGTATCCCAGACCTTCACTTTCTGATTGGTTGTATATTTCCCATCTTTGCAACACAGATTTCATATGTCAGTAGAGTAGTTGTGTTGAATTATAGTAGTTAACTGTCTTCTTTTACAGCATTGCTGCTTTGACATAATGTGACCTGCTCCAGGTTGACCTACACTGTTCGGAGCTGGTATAACCTGCTACACACTGACCTAAAATGATCCAAGTTGATCTAACCTACTCACAGTTAACCTATTCTGCTTGAGGATTCTCCAAACTTCTCTGAGCTGATAGAGGATACTCCAAGTGCTCCAAATTAATTTAAACAAAAACATTTTTTTTTCTTCTTTGAATAATATCCAGTGCTTTCATTGAGAAATGTCTTTATGAACTGCTAAGACCATTAATTCCAGTAATGAGAATAATTTGAGTCAGATGTTACAATCAATTAAATGACAATCCTATGTCAGGATTGTTTCATATAAAGCAAACACAAACAGGTTTCGGGCCTCATTCTGATTGCACTGAAAAGGTGATTTCCCTCACCTTTTCTTCCACGCTGCGCTGGTCTTGTGATGGCTGGCTCCACCTGGTTCGACCTCCATGACTGATATCATCAAACTTGAAATCTCAACCAATCCATTGATTTGCCACGGGGAAGCACTGGGAGGTTATTGTGCAATCAGCATCTCCTCATTAAGATGCATTGAATCCATGCATCTCTGTGGGGACCATGGAGATGCTGAACTCCAGTGCTGCTCACTGTTCAGCACTGGACTAAGAAGCACCTCTAGTGTCCATCTGAGTGACTGAAACTAAAGATGTAACTAGCCAGCAATGTAAATGCTGCTAAATGTTTTACATTAGAAAGCCTGCAGGGACATGCTATAGCTTCCAGAACCCCTACAATAAGCTGTAGTGGTTCTGGTGACTAAAGTTTTCCTTTAAGTGTAAATAACATGTAAAAATAAAAAAAATAGAGTATTTTTTTTCATATTTTTGCTTATAATCATTTTTACACATCCAGTGCAACTTAATAAAAAAAGCTCAAACTTAATTCATGCATCAGTCCTGATTGTAAATTCTGCTATATTTACCCCTAAACTTACCCCTAAATGTAATCCTACACTATCCATAACCTTAAAACAGCATTAACACTATCATTAACCTTAACCCAACCCATAACCCTAGAGCTAACCCTAAACGTAACCCTAAATCTAAGCCTAACCTTAACGCTAACACTCTGCCGTGGGGTTCACAATCGATCCCCTGCCAGCCCATAAAAACAATGGCTGAGTGCAGTCTGCTCAGATGTAGTCTTCTTAATGGAATCAAACAGCTGTATACAGTGCTCACTTTGAGCGTTTCATACAGCTCATCAGTAAGTTGTCAGTTTGGGGCCACTAAATACCAGATAAAGGGGAGCCACAGGTACACAGGCATCTAATAATAACCTGGGACTCCCTGTGTGAACTGGAATTAAACCCTGCTCACACTGCATTGCTGCAATAGGCATTTAAATGACTGTAGCAGTGTTCACATTGAGAAAAATGGCCATATCTAAACGAGGGGGGAGCAGGGATTTAACACTGTTCACACTGCATTGCAGTCAATGGGGGTTTAAATCCCCATTGAAAGGACTGTATACAGTAAAAAAGGGGAGAAATTGGGGGGCAGATCCTGAACCTGCAATTCTAAGTAGTGGCTCTTCCGATTAAAATACATACAAAACACAAGATATTAAGTATCCCTAAAACAGTACTTTGTTGTGTGTGAGCTATTCATTACTCTGTATTTTGTATATATTTTTATCTTTATGGCAGAACCACTACTGAGAAATGGAAATGCATATCCCAAGTGTGCCCCCAATTCCCCTTTTTTTCTGGGAAAATGGTTATGAGTAAGATTCCACATTTTGTAGTAAACAGGTTTTTCTGCTTCTTGCTGTAAATCATTTTATTGTTTTTAAATATTCATATCTATTTCTTTAGCACTTAGTAGAAACACTTGGAATAATGTAGTTTGCTTGCCCTAGGGCCTTTAAAATATGCCTTTAATTTCTTCTCTGATATGGTCCAAGGTTGACATTCCTTGGAATACATCAGAAGCAAAGCTTTTACATGTGATATATGGATTTATAATGACCATATATAATGTATGATCAGTGTAAGGCCATTCCAAGATTAGTGACTGAATCGACAGGTGTCGTTGAATGAATCAAAGAATGTCAACAAAGCTGACAGCTGACATCTCAAAGAGGTCAGGAGCAGGAAATCAAAGTGTTGGGTGCATTGGGTTTTTGTCCTATTTTCTCAGCTTTTTATAAACAGCAGACCGTGAAATTGTGTGCTCTTTCGGTAAACATATTTCTCTGGATTAATTTGCATTGGTCCATACTTCTTAACCTTTCTTTCCTGCTGTCCTTTCTAGCCAGCTTGTTTTAAAGAGACTAGACAGACAGACAGATGATTGGATAGATGGATGGGTGTATAGACTATTCAAAGTGATAGACTGCATATTTCTATAAAGTTTAGAGAGAGAGAAAAAAAGAGAGACAGTGTGTGCTTTGTCTTTTTTTCAGATTTTTAAATTAACAATATTTTTTTATTAAGCAAACAAAATTAATTGCTCTATCAATAGGATGGTGCGTCTACTGTACGTAAATGTTTTAGTGTGGCGATTTTAAGATTGTTTGACGATGACCTTGATAGGTCAAACTTAGCATTTCTACTCTATACAATCTACTTTAAGTTTCAGCCCTGGATCAACAACACTTGCTTCTACATATTGTTAAAAGGAGGAATCCATCTCTGTCAAGCCGGGACTAAACCCAGGAGACATGACATTTTATGTTACCTGCAAAAATGCTATCACCGCCATCGATCATACCGCTAATCTAGGGAGAGATGCAGATTACAGATGAGAGGTATATCTCACACCGAGTACAAAGTACCCAGGGAATTCCCTGTTGAAAATGGGATCTTTGACTTATTTTTTATTTAAGTCAAAAAATATTGTATTGAATTGTCAAGCTGATTTTGTTGTGTTTTTAGGATAACACATATTTTTTTTTTTCTCAAGAGGAGATCTCCTGAAGCATATTTAATTATGGCATAAATGTTAGACTATAGTTGTTCAGGATAGATTTTTTTTATTATTAATTTTATTAGTAGCATACTTTTCAATTCATACATATATTTGTAAAGCATAAATGAAAATCACTTTACCCACTCCTATATCATCATTCCTACTCCCTGCAGTAATAGTATCAGGGTACTTTTTGCCACTACCCAGGCAGGGATCGATCCTATGGGTCTTCTCACACAGAAGGGGGACCGTCCTCTGTCTCGTTGTTCTGTGTCGTCGTTCTGATGCTGGGCGCTGTAACTCTGCTCCTTTTTTATGATATGGTGCATGCGCGCTGACTTCGTGACGTCAGAATCTGGTGTTTATGGGGCGTGGCTATCAGTTAAAGGGCCACAATATAAAAAGGAATCACTTTCCCTAAATTATGGCCTGTGTCAAGCATTATTGTTCCCCATGCATTTTCTGGTTTGGGCATTTTGGGTATTGACTTGGCTCTGGTTTGACTATTCTGTGTTCTCCTACCCATTGACTTGGTTTGTATTATTCGATTACCTACTTTCTGGCTTCCTTGACCTCGGCTCATCCCTGACTATTCTCTGTCCATACTAACGTTCGGCCGGCCATTCTAAGGCCCGGTATACATTTTACTATTTGCACTCTGCATATAGGATACGTGTATTTTTCCTGATAGATAGTCACAAGCCTCAGAGCAATGTGTATGTGCCAAAGCACTCTTGACCCTGACTTGAAGAACGTAGGCCTAGTCTCCTATCACAAAATAGAAAGTGGATCAGAAGATAATATGCTAGTGTGACAAAATGGCCTATGTAACATGTTATTTTGGTATATTTATTAGTCTTAGTCTAAGCTGTACTGTATGCATTAAGAAAGATCCAGATAATTATGGCAATTCAACATGTGTTTATAGACAAGGTTTGGTGATGTATACATCATGTGATAAAAACAAAGGATCCAGCATAATTAGTTCAACCTAATTTACATCCCTCAGTCAAGCCCTTGGTCTCCCATCCCATGTGAATATTGACAAGCAAAGCATTATTTAAGGCTTTCTATCTGTGTATATCTGCTAATTCCATCCCAGTCATATGCTCATTGGTGTGCATAACTGTAAATAATTTTCTTATGTGTGCTGTGGTCTTTAAGAAAAGCTGGGGGCTCCAGGCTAAAGTGGTTCAACAAGTTGTCAGCAAGAAGCATGTTGTCTCGTCTCTTTCTGAGGTCCTTGAATCCAAGTAACTCTGGCTGATTCACTAGAGAAGCATATTCATTGAAGTCTATTGCCAGTGGAAACAAACTAGATAGTATACTCTGTAATAGCTAGAACATACAACCACGTTATATCCATATTAAATTAATAAGTACATTAACAGTCCTTTGATGTCACCAGCATTATCATTACTTATACCAAGGTGATTTAACAGGTATTCATCACAACTTAAAATGGACCATTGACTAAGTCATTGAATGAATGTATATAATCACAAAACAGAGTATGCAAGTCAAGTCATGGATAACAAAGAGATGATAAATGCAGTACTATGTGGGATACATACCAAATAGTGATGTCCCGAACGGTTCGCCGAACGGTTTGCCATGAAAGGTTCGCCACGGACTCATCATTGAGTAAACTTTGACCCTGTACCTCACAGTCAGCAGACACATTCCAGGCAATCAGCAGCAGACCCTCCCTCCCAGACCCTCCCACCTCCTGGACAGCATCCATTTTACATTCATTGTGAAGCTGCATTCTTAGTGAGCTGTCCAGGAGGTGGGAGGGTGTGGGAGGGAGGGTCTGCTGCTGATTGGCTGGACTGTGTCTGCTGACTGTGAGGTTTACTCAATGATGAGTCCGTGGCGAACCGTTCGCGGCGGACCGTTCGCGAACCGTTCGGAGAACCATTCGGGACATCACTAATACCAAATAATACAGTGAAATTTGTAACATAGGTGAATATTATCAGGTGAAAGCACAAAAGGCATATGGCTAGTCAGTCCATGAATATAAATAGGGATTATAATTAACAATCAAATCTAAATAGTATAAAGACTGACAGTGATGCAACTGACCATAGATAAAGGGACAGTTAAAGCATAATTCTTATGTCCAGAGAGGAAGGCATGTGAATTCCATACACAGCTTAAGCTTTGTAAGTAAAGCTGTACTTCCTCATTCTTCATATTGTTGTCTGCCTTGCTTTATGTTGATCTATTCTTTTTTTTATCCTTTGCTCACTTTGCCTTCCTTTGCCTATCCTTTCCTCACTGGTCTTTAGCTGGTTTTCATTTCATAATGCCTATCCTGACTTTGGCTAGCTCTAAGGTTCTCCATTATTGCCTGTGCACATACATTTTATAGATCACTTTCTTGGATGTCTTTTCATTACTCATTAGCAGTCTAATGGCTTGTCCTATGGTACTCCTTTCTTACTGTAGTTAAGGATCTTCTGTCTCGAAACCACACATATGGGATCTTAAAAATACATATCTTACAAAAACAGAAAGTAAAGAAAGAAAGACAATAAAGTAAGACACTAACAAGTTAAAATAATTCCACAAGCAGTAGTACAACCAAGGAAATATAATGTAATGTTTAGACGAGCCTATGATAAAAATGGGGTGTTAAAATTAACATGACTCAATGTTTTGTGAAATCCCGTAAAAGAGGAGTGCATGATGGGATGCAATAGTAAGCTATCATAGTAACTAGATGTGTGATGTGATTTTTTTAATTGGTCCTTAGTAGACTGTGTAAAGTGCCTCAAAGGCATTGTTCCTTAAATTTAATACTTGAGAGTCTGTAATATTAAAACAAGCAGAGCATGACTGAAATGTACCAGTTAATTAACAGTGAGGTCAACGGATCATGTGTGCACTGACGTTGTGAATGTTCATGAAGTGAGAGCTGGTTAGGGAAGAATAACTATACAAATGCATTTGTCTATTTTGTGCTATTTCCACCTTGGTATCCATCTCTCATTATACATCTATCTCTTGCTTTCCATCATTCACTTTCTAGATCTCTCTATTGTTTCATATACTGTAGGTGGATTTGAGGAAATGTTTGCTATGAAACAGTATTTTTTTGAAAACTTTCCAACTATACATCAATCTAAAACCTCAGCCTTGCCATGGATTATTCTGCCCGGACAGAACCCCACGTTCCAAGCATGCTTGGGTAACAAAATTACTGAGACAAAATGCCTTTCAGAGCTTACGCCTCCCATTTAATGTCGGAACAAAAGTTTTATACAAAGAGGGTGTGTCAGGGTGGATCCCAGGCACACCAATAAAAGTAATAATACTTATCAATAAATTAATACATTAAATATGCCTCATGAAAGAGAGCTGTCTTTGGTACATGAATTCATATAAAATGGGTATTTGGCAAGTCTGTCACTTGGGGTCCACTCTGAAATTTCTGGCAACAGTTGCCTCAAAAGGCTCCAAGGGCATGCAGAATCTTCTGAATACATATTTGAGTCTGTGTAAATATTTTTCCTTTGTTTTTCACAAAGATGTAATTCTTGAGTTAATGCAAAACAACTCTGCTCCATGTGCTTTTGAGTTGGGAGATAGGGGCTGTGCTATGAGGATTTCATATGATTCACTCAAAGACTGACAATCTCAATGTTTTATTCACAGTCCTGCTGGTCCGTTACTGTCTCCAATCAAACTGAGTGAGTCCCTTCCTTTTTTATCATGCACACACAGGCCTTGTTGTAAAACAACACCACAACAGGTGCTTTCTGTAGGACAGATTTTAACTCTTGAAAACTCTTTCAAGCTTTACTTTTCCTCTGTATCATAGAAGATATTCATTAACCCCTTAAGGACACATGACATGTGTGACATGTCATGATTCCCTTTTATTCAAAACGTTTGGTCCTTTAGGGGTTAAAGAAACCCTCCAGGCACCCAGACCACTCCTGCCCATTGGAGTGGTCTGGGTGCCAACTCCCACTACCCTTAACCCTGCAAGTGTATTAAGTGCAGTTTTTCATAAGCTGTACTAATTGCCTAACAGGGTTAAGTCATCCTCTAGTGGCTGTCTTAGAGACAGCCACTAGAGGAGCTTCCGGGTTCTTAAAACACTTTTAGTATTTTAAGAGATGCTGGACGTCCTCACGCAATTCATGAGGACCTCCAGCGTCGGCGGAATCCCCATAGGAAAGCATTGAATAATGCTTTCCTATGGGACGGTGTAATGCATGCATTAGGTCTCCCCCGCCAGCTGACATCGTTGGGGTAGGTGAGTTTGCGGAGCCTGGCCCAGTGCCCCCTCAGCAACCTGGGATGGGAGGTGGGAGGAAGAGGGGGCCTGCAATGCCAGGAAAACGGTTTGTCCCTTTAAGTCCCCATCTTTTTTTTTTTTTTTTTTTAAATGCCAGTCTCGTAAATAGCTTGCAGTTCCTTCTTTGTCAACAGGATTTTACAAATAGCGTCCATCCTTTCTGGAGATAATTTTGCAAAGTCATTGAAATAAAATATAATCTTTTTTCCTTAACAACTTTTTATATCCAAATTTGTATAGATGTTGCAGTAGTGATACACTTTATTCAACATTTTCTTCTCCCATAGGACCGATATTTCATAAATCATTCATATACAGGACCAGCACAGAGGCAAAGGTGGTGAGTATCTGGTGCTAAGTCCTTGCTCCATTGTCCAATTAAAATAGAGGCAGTCCCTTTGTATGCCTAGTAAGTTGATGCTTGTGTCTGTTCTGTATCATCTCATTTAAAGGCTATTAACAATTTGGCTTTACTTGGCCACCAGGATAAATAGAAAGTGTCTATAAGTTCATTGTAGTAAAAAAAAAACAAAAAAAATCTTTCAAATATAAATATATTTAAGCAATCATAGAATCCCATGATGCATATATAAAAAAAAATGGAATATTGGCAAAGTACATTGTAAGATATTTTCTGGATACATTTAATGCTACTGTATTAGTTACAATAGGTACATACAGGTTATATATTCATCACAACATAAAATGGACCATTGACTGAGTCATTGAATTTATATGGATATTGAACAGCAAAACTTGCTCGGCATCACCTTTAGAGGTCAAAGGTAACCCATCTCTATGGAACTGCTGTGATATGAAATGGTTGTCATGGTCTTTATAATAATCATGCACTTTGTAAGTTAACAAATCATCTACTATTATAAATATAGCCCTCCTCTGTGCTCATAAAAAAAAAAAAAATATTGTCATAAAAGGAAAGTTGATCAATACAAGATCAATGGCTAGAATGTGTAGAATACACCAAGAAGTAAATACCATATTATATAAATTCCATATAAACTGAACCTACAAATAACGGTTTGCAAGTTTGATAGCTGTCAATTAAGTCTAATTAAGTCTTTAATACTTCAATTAAATGTTTATCATTAAGGACACAATTTAAACAGAGTCAATCAAATTTATCAGCAGTTTATGGTTTCCATTAACCAGTTTGGATTTAAGACATCACAGCCTTTAAAGGCTTGTCAGGAGCTGATAAACATTGGTTCAAATATTAAAACCAGTATTTGTATTTTACAATGGAAATGCCAGCTTCAGTGATTCAATTCCATTTACTGGGCTCACAGTCAAAACTGGTTTATTAATACATGTTTTGACAATTATCCTGCAGACACACTAGCAGCAAATGGGTAATTAGTAAAAAAAAAAACAAACAAAAAAAAAAAAACTATGGGGGTCAATATGACCACCATATTATTATAATGGAGGTCTGAAAACTCCATTATGCCCCCACCTGGTGCATGGATATTAAACAGTAAGCAGCCTGCAGCATGTCTACTACACAAACAGCATGCTCACTGCTCAAAAAAAATAGCAATCTGTGTCCAGTGGGTGTGGGCTATGAGATAAATAAATAGGGGGACATCCTAAAGTAAGAGCTATGAAATCATAAATGGTGACACAGTGTTCTCACCAGCCCACACTCCCCACCCATAGGAATATAACTGTGATCTATAATTAAAGCAAACAGGGATGACTTGGCTTCCTCCACAGCCCCAAACCATGAGCGGCCAGCAGCGGTTAATGATAAAATACATGCAGGGTACCTATTACCTCCATTAGCCCCCACCCATGGGCAGTGGGTAGGGGATTAATCATTTTACAACCGGGGAACTTAACATCTTTCCCACACATGGTTGATAAGTGAGGATGTATAATTTAAAAACTTGGAGGACCCCCAGCCTGAACTATGAGCAGTGTGTGCGATCTATTAATAAAATATAGAAAGGGAGGGCAGGCTTTAATGGTTATGATGCTTGGAGTAACCTTTTAAATATAATAATATAATGGAAGGAAAATATTATGTTGGTCATGTATTGCTATTGGTCACACTTTACTTTTTGTTACAGTACTTTTCATTATAATGTAAGCTGAATATTCGTTTTGTTGTTTTCATTTTTCATTTCCTTGTATGGTTTGTAATTGTGTAGATAATGTACTAAGAGTAAGCATATTTATGAAGACTTTTTATTCATCTGGCTGTTATGTATTTGATAAGCTGTAGGAAGTGTGTTCATTATTGAGTGTTTCTTTTTTTTTTTTTTTTGCCTGTTGGGTTCAATCGTAATTACCAACAGCTGCAAGGCCGAAGGTTTCTTCCCCCAGAGCTTCACACAATTAAATATTTCCCTATATCTCAGTTAGCGATGATTAACCCAGTGCAGATACACATGTAAATTAGTACACTCGTGATATTCAGAGAATGCTTAAATGCATTTCAGGCATTATATGGGATAACGGAGTGGATTAGAGAAAAATATATGATTCCTCTGAGAGAGTTCCAACTTCCTGCACTCTGGCCTTACCTCTGATTACAGATCAAAGCTCTCAAATCAAATATCACATCAGCTGAATATATCTGGGCAGTTTCCTGGGAGCCCAGAAGAAAGGGCAGAAGTGAGAGCAGCAATCAGTGGGACTCCCAGTTAATCTTTATTTATATGCATATCTTATTCTTCTTGCATTCCAACCAAAAGAAAAATGATGTCTCATCTGATTTCTATCATGGAAGGTTCTGTCCTTACATCTTAAGTTCAGAATTTTGGTATAAAGTATCCCGAGAGAAAAGTTAACCTGTTCAGGGATTTGAGATGTAGTTGCTATTAAAGTTTCTACACCAAAATATTTTAACACAAAGTAATTTAAGTTCATGTGCTTCAAGTTCAAGCAGTATACCTGTCAAAAAAAGTCAAACATAGTCCTTCTTGGTGGAGATCAAATTGGTGGCCTGTAAATTACTATCTGTAGAACAAATACAGCAGTAATATATGTGTTTTTTATGCCAAATGTAATGTTATGAATAGTACTAAGCACTGTTGGTAGGTGAGGTATATGAAAATTTACTGTAGTAGGCTTAGAAATGAGTTGAAACTCAACAATGAGGTTTTTGAAACCCATCTGCCCCAAAAATCTCAGATGTTTATTATATCTTCATTAATGCAATACTAAAGACCGAAGAGCATTGACATAATGAGTGGATCTTTATTGTGTAGTTTTTGACTGTTTAGTAATTAAAAATGATAAATAAAATATCAAAATAGAGAAAAACACTAGATGGCTGTCATGGGACCCATTAAATCCACCATAATCTGTGGCCTTAGTAACTTAACAAGATAAAATGCTATTTTGCTACACTCAAATCTGTGGTACACCAAGACTCTACATAGATTGAAATAGTTATAAAATAATTAAAAGAACAAATTTAAAATAGTGATTAATAAACTATGTTTTTTATTATGTTGGCCATCAAAATAGATTAAGATTGTGTCTAGTGTTTAGTCTCACGTTTCAATTTTATTTAGGATTCATGATAACGGTTTCATTAAAAAATAAGACCGATATAAAAAAGATTGAACAATAAAAAATAAGACAGATTGCAAAGGAACAAAGAAAATAAGATAAAAAAATAGGAAAGGATTAGAGATTGAGTGACAAACATACCAAAGAAACAACGAGAGAGAGAAAAAGAGAGGTGCCCTAAACCTATGCAATGGTATTAGGTTATGATTGAAATAAGTCATATATTTAAATGGTATTTATTTTGGGTGTTCATTACCTAATTTATGAATATTGTTAAGAATAAAAGAAAAGAATGCCTAAATATATCAGATACATGGATTTTTCTTACAAACACTGGGAATATGAAGCAATCATTTTCTGCTTTGTCCTTTAAAGATGGGTAATAATTTTGTTTATTGCCATTTTCAGATCTTTGAACTAAAGTGGGATTTTGAATGTGTATTATTTACAAGGAGGATGGACATGAATAAAAACACATCGTTAGTAAGACATTTATTGGCAGACTGATCTATTTCTCCTAACTTAGAACAATAACCAATATATGTAGGTCTTAATTGCATCCATCACCATAATGCAGATAGCGTTTGGTAGATATATTATGATATTTAAACAATAAGGGAGGTTTGATGCATTTCTAAAAATGGAGGCAAGAAACAGCCAAATTACATTGAAATATTTCAGCAATTATGAATCTAAATTATATCTGAGTTGTTTCGAGAATATGCAAGTTGTTCATGAATGATCCTCTCAGCCTGATGTCAAGGGATGCAGAGTGTTCAAATTGTTTTATCCTTCATATTTCAACACATAATCCCCTGATGAATGTATGATGGTGAAAACTGTCAGCAAATATTCCAAAATCATTGTTTTTATAAAATAAAATAAATAATATTAACGATAACAGGTGTTTAGAGACTTCTAACTTTACTCAATTTAAGTCTGAACTGCTATAGAAAAAAACAACATATTTATATTAAAAGGTTGCAAAGGCCATGTGTTTGAACTCAGGAGGTGTCCCTGGAAGTTGAAAAACCTACTATTCAAGATAAAATAGATGCATTTAGCTCAGAAATGTCCCTGACATTAAACTTGACATTCCCACTAAGAGTATTGACTTTCCTGCTCCAACCAAATATTGTAGTTTTCTTCCAAGAATTCAATATACTCTTTTAAGAAGATATTTCTCTCTCTTATAATCTGCTGAGGTCTGTCTCTTGCTCTGTGACCTCTTACCCTCCTGATACCAACCTATCAACGTTTCTAAGAAGCCAATGAACACCTAGTTAGCCTCAGCTATTAGATCAATCAATACCTCTTAGAGGAGGAGGAGAGGGACTTTAGAGTTGCTCATATCATACTGTCAGTTAAGAGAAAGGGTATTTGAGGGCTGATCTCTTCTATATATGGTTCTTGTACAAGTCTGCAGTCCAAGTAAGTCTAGAACTGAATATTTCTTAATAAAAAAAAATATAGTGTACAATTTAGAAAGGGTTTATAGATAAATAGCAATGTTGGTAAGCTAATTCTAGCACCTTACATCATGTAGAAATGTCTAAAGACAGGGCTAACTATAAGCCAAAACAAGTTTTATTAACACACACACACACTATATATATATATATATATATATATATATAACAATATACACCTTAATATAGTACACATGTCCTATGACATAACTCTAACTAGATATGTGTCAAAATAAGTTAGTTCTGTTGTAAGTATAGATTATATATTTTATTTTACAAAATTAGCTAACATTTCTATGCTTTTGGAACACATTAATAAAGTATGTAATGCTGAGCACGGGATCTCACAATGCCTACTGTGCATTCACTTGCCCTCAGACTGTATGTTAAACCTTAAGTAAGTAAATGTTTTCATCCAATAAAAATGTTTGCTGTTTAGTGAATTAATGAGTACATTGGATCTTGTATGTCATATGAATTGGCCACAGCAGCACCCTTATAATGTATGCAAGTGCAAGTTTATAGAGTTATCCAGATGCTGAACCCTTGCTCATGGTGCCCAGAGGAATATCGTCTGTACCTCACCTCTCGGTGACGCCATACAAGGCCAAAATGATCATCTGGGATTGCTCATGCAGAGAGAGATGGTCTGCATTTTAGATCTGGACCACCCTTTTGGGGTGGGATCAATCTGATATGGCAATTTCCAATGTTCTCTTTGTAATGGCACAAACCTAACTTGAGGTCTAAACGGGGACTAACCGAAGGACAAGCTACTTGAGCTGTTGCCCATTCTCAATATTCTCTTGCACCCTGTTTTTATAATGTATGCATGTTCAGGTGAGTACAGCACCCTTCGTTTCCACTATAAAAGTGGAAGTCCACTATACTGCTAAAACGTTGAACTTGTGACACTGAATCTGCTTCTTTATTAACATTTGATTTAAAAAAAATTCTTGATTTTAATGGGAAATTTTTATGAAAAACAAATTACATACCACAGGATTGTAGTCAGTAATGTCACTGATGGCAGCACTACAACATATATTTATAATATGGGTATTTGATTAAACTCATGATTTGCTCAACCTTGCCCAACCTTGGCAGTGAATTAACATGTTATTTACTTGCCTGGGACAAATACATCTTTGGTCCCCTTAACCTGTACATGACATCAGTATATCAAATTGTCCTGTTTTCTGCAGACCTACTCCTAATACACCTGAAATGTCATGTTTTTTGGCTTGCCCTAACAATTACAATGACAGCTTGCTCTTAATTAGAATATTTTCAAAGTTAATAAGGTTACAACAGACACAGGTCTATCTGCATCAACCTTTCACAAGTTCTTGTTTTGACATTTCTCAGTCTCTTTTGTGCCTTGTTAAGACATACATGTCATTAATATAAAAATGGGTCATGAATGTTTCCCACCACAAGCTCATGGCGTTAAAGCAAATACTGGCATGATTATTTATTTATT
Organism: Pelobates cultripes; assembly: GCA_933207985.1. Taxonomy (NCBI): domain Eukaryota; kingdom Metazoa; phylum Chordata; class Amphibia; order Anura; family Pelobatidae; genus Pelobates; species Pelobates cultripes. The sequence goes on along the minus strand of OW240924.1, from coordinate 51,943,730 downwards.
TATTTATTCTCTGAAGCAGTAAGCTTTTTCATCAAAGTTACATTAGCTGGGAATTATTAAATGATAATCTGATAATAATCCCTGCACAGTTTAGTAAAATGCCCGATCCCAAATCACTGGAAACAAAATGGCACGAAACAGAGACTACGCTCGACTGCATATCCACAAAGCAAACTATTAAATAAAACTGGGATTTAGGGATTACTGGTAAGTAAATCCATGTTTCAGGGGATTAAACGATTACTGGCCCCTCCAGGTAGCTAAAAGAAAACTTTCAAACTTTCTTATTATTATTTCTTACAGTTTGAAATCAGGAATTAAATTTTATGGCTTAACCCTTTGCTGGATTTCTAAAGATATATTAAATATTTTTTTTTTTGCACAAGGGGTATGTTAAATTGCACAATAAATTAATAAATAAACTATTTTCTATTTTTTTTCCATAATTATTCATACTCATTATGTTTATACATTTTGTTGGTGAAAGTTTACTGTTTACACATTTCATTGTTTTTTTACACATTGCTGTAGGTACGATCCACTCTCATCTGTTGGATCTTAGCCAATCCAATGCTTTCCCATTTAAAAGTGTGCATGTGCAGCAAAATACTGCGCTGCGCCCATCAGATGTTCACTATTAACCCTGTCACTGAAGTAGCCAGTATTGGGTAAAATACGTGGTCTATTACTGCCGCAGAGTTACTTAATCTCTGCCCTCTCAGTGACGTTGTTTAAAGTGATTTAATATAATATAGTCATTAATTTCTGCTGGGGACTAGATAGAATCCATTATTACTGTGTAGCAGGTCTCCTGTTGAATCATCAAGAAACAGAGTCCATCTATCCATATACAGAGACAGCAGGCTTTGTTATTAAAAGGATTGATGAACTAATATTCCATGGAATTAATAATGCACGAACAGACTTCTTATGGAGCAAGATAAATGTACTGAACATCTTCTGCAGTTCCAAGAGACTAGGCCTTATTTTGATGGTGAAAGAAATTAGAAAACTTGAAGTAGCAGATACGTGTTTCCTATGTTTAAATCCACTGCCAAACTTAATATTGCTCGTTAATGGTATTATTCATGGTTAATATGTGTGTATCCCTCTGTATGTGCATACAAAAGATAAAGAAAGAGTATGTGTATATGTTTTCCTAAATACGATTTCTATGTTTGTGGTAAAATATGTGTGCATGGGGAGATTGTGTTAATGTGTGACTATGGTGAAATAGTATAGTTAACAATATAATTTGCGAATCATGTACATTGTTTGCGATATTGTTTTGTGTGTGGGATTCTGCATGTGCTATATCTGTGCCTACTGCTCGTGCTCTATTTTTGTGTGTATCGTATATCAAAAATGTACTTGTGATACTACAGGGCAGATTTATCAAATGGGGTATTCTAAAAAAATAGTACAAGGTACTAAAAATGGTGCAATCACCATGGGGACCGATAAAATCAGAAGACACATTCCATTGTTGACTCCTCCCCTTTTACATGTTTGCATCATTTTGCAGAACACAACACTTTGACACATTTTCCCGGTGTGTTAATGGTTGTGCACATAATTTAGTGGTCGGTGTGCATTAAACATATATTTGTGAAAAAAAGTTTGAGCGGTAGTGATATTTGCATATTTTAATGGTATTTTTTGCATAATTTCAAAGCAGATTTGTTATTCAGCACATGCATTTTAATTTTGGCATGTTGTGTTTAATCACTTTTTTTTTTTTTAATACAAACAAACCAACACAAACCACGAAGCGAACATAAAAGGCTGCTCTATACAAAGTATGCAGAACATGTGTCTATATAAGACAGAATGTACAGTGCTAGTAAATATAAAGCCCAGAGGAAGATTAAACAGTAATTATTACTGCTCTGTGATTTTGGTCCACTATGCAAAAAAGTTAAACATAAATCATGAGATGATCTATTAAATCTCGAACTATTAAATATAAATAGAGATGCATGCAAGCAATAATTCTATGATATGTCCTGCTGGGATTGTCTTGTTCACCTTGTTTATATTCTGGTAGAGATGTCATAAGAAATGAGTTTCCTTATGATATATTAGCTTACTGTGTATTCCTCAATATGCACAATTTCATTTGTATTTTCTTTAAACTTGTAGAAATGAAGTAATAATGTGGAAACTTAGTTCCACAAGAATGCCTAACTTCTGGAGAAGAAACAATCAGGGAATCCACATCTTTTTAAAGCCTCAGAAGAGTGAAACATTTTGTAGTCAACCCCTGATTGGCTCTATCAGATGTCCATGTTGTCTTGGATCCCACCATAAGTCATGGATAAGCTTCTCTCTGCATCAGGAATATGGGTTATTCATGGTTTAAGGAAACTTGCACCAGGAATACAAGTAATATTTATTATTTATCAAATATTCTCTTTATATTGCTAAAGAGACCCTATCTGTACATGGAAACAAACATAGGTTTGTTTCCAATATCTTGTTAAATTTTCTAAGATCCCTGTCAGAGTGGGTTTTTTAATAGACAATTTAGACACCTTCCTACAGATGCCCTGTCTGATAGAGTGCACATCTTGGCTTAAGGACCCCTTACTAGAAGGACAGATAATGTACTTCATTGGAAATCCATTGGTCTATATTTAGAGAGGACCATGTTATTCAGATTAAGGGATTTGGAGATCTGACCTTGTTATATAAAAGACTAAAACACTTGGCATCTCCTGGTTCATTTGTATGTAGACTCAGAGGCTAAATACTCTCTAATCCACTATGTATCAATTACTCTCAAACCCACCAAAAGGTAAAATGGAGGAATAGATTAGTTCTACTCCTTGAGCCCATACCCATTGCATTTGCCCTTCACCAGAAACACACTAGGTGAAGAAAAAAGGAAAAAAGGAGAGCTACATTTCATGGGGTGTTTTTTTTTTTTTTTATATAGTGGCCAATGTATTTTTAACCAAAGATAAAGATTATTATTGGGTGGAAAAAAATTCCTTCAATCAAAACTAATTTTATCATTGTGCATTTGTTTTTTTATCCACTACTCTAATTCTCCTCAACCTTTCAGCTGCTTTTGACACTGTTGATCATCACCAGCTTCTTCTCATCCTCCGTAATCCTGGTCTATGAGATACCGCTCTCTCCTTGTCATGCTATTGAGCAGGTCAGAGAGGAGACTTATGCCAGGGTTAACTTCAGGTAATTTATTTGTGCTCTTAGACATAGTATGAACAGGATATCCTATAATAGAAATTATAGGAAAGAGAGAGAACAAACAGAAATAAAAGGGCTTAGGTAAAATGCCCTAAATAGATTATAAACAGGAATGAAAGTAAATAATAAGAAAACCTATAGATAAAAGTATAGGTTAAAATAGAAAGACAAATAAAACAGAACAGAACAAATAGGTTACAGGAAAAGTAGAACTTTTGTTAATCAGCCCCCAATTAGGAGTATTGATCAAGCATGAAAATAACACTATATATATGATTTATTTTAGACAGACCAGATAGGAGCTATGCATGTAGGTATGGAGCAGACAAGTTGAATGGCTCAGGCTGGTAGAAATCAGGTGGGTAAGATAAAACTTATTTCAGGCTGATATTGAGCAGGGTTGGAAGTAAGCAGAATTGAGGAGTAGTTCAGGCTGGTATTGAGCATGGCTGGAAATAAGCAGGATTGAAGCAAAGAAGGTAAGTGCACAGGTTGGTTCACAGGAGCCAGGATCTGAAGTGTTTCAGGATGAGCATCAACTTCAATCTATATGGTGAGTTGGGTGTGGCCTTTTGTAGCTTAAGTAATCAAACCTAGGCAGGTAGGTTTCCAAAACTAGAGGCAAGGGAGGCCACTAGTGGTAAAATATAATCAGTGCAGGACCTTGGTTTTAAAGGAACAGAAAAAAAACTGAACAAAGAGTCTTGTTTGTCAGGATAGGATCCTGACACTCCTAGTGCTCTTCCTACCTCTTTCAGTGCTCATTCAGTGTTTCTTTCTCTGGCTCTCCCTTTTCTCCCCAATCCCTCTCTGTTGGTGTTCCCCAAGTGTCTGTCCTTGGTTCCCTATTGCCTCCTTTGGTAAACTTATCAGCTCCTTCAGCTTCCAGTATCATTTCTTTGCAGAAGAAACAAATGTATCTGTTCTCCCCTGATTTCTCACCACCCCTCTTGACCCGTATCTCTAACTGCCTCTCTGCTATTTCTGAACCTGTCCAAAACAGAACTTATGGTCTTCCCTCCCTCAAGTGTTGCTACTCCCTTGTCTGTGTCCTTCCAAGTCAATGGCACTACCATCCGCTCTAAGGCTCACTGCCTAGCTGTTCTCTTTGACTCCAACCTCTCCTTCACCCCTCATGTCCAATCAATCGCCAAATCCTGCCACCATCTCAAAAATATTGCGAGCATCCAGCCATGTGTGGGACATGGGGGACCGCCGTATGGCCAAAAACACACCCGCATGTCCCAAACCCCAGTCCCCTACCCCACCCAACCCAGGGATCCCCATAGATCATACCCAACCTGGGGGACGTTGGGGGGAGGGTGGCATAGTACATGCCCAGCTTGTGCTTTCAGGGAGCCTGTAGAAACGTGAGACTTAGATGGGTTTCAATTTTGGCATTGGTCCATGACAGGGGATAAGGAAACAGTCAATGTGATCCAAGGTCATGTGTGCAGGCTTCCTACTATTCGAGGCTGTTCAGTCCACCCCAGCATTGCTGAGGCCTAGTTGCAGTTTCCCTGATGATGTTTGCGGCCTCGGTCAGTCCAGTGGCACGGGCTGGAGGGTAGTCCAAGATCCAGCTTGGGATCGCTACATTCAGCAAGCCTGCAGCACGTAGAAAGCAGGTTGCATCATTATGCCAGCATACTATATGTCAGTAGTTGTCCACCTTGGCCTGAAGGCTGAATGGGAATCCCCATTTTTATGGTATTCTTGTAGTAAGCGGGTGAGTGGCTTCAAGACATGCTGTGCATCCAAGGTGAGAGTGGATAAGTCCTGGAATAAGGACACCAGGGTGTCCATAACATGTATGCTGTGCTGTGCTCTGGCTGCCCTTATCATAGATTTTTTAGTTTATATGATAGTAGGCAGCATATCACATCTCTGGGTTGGCTGTCCTTCTTGGAGGCCCGTAGGGTCCTGTGTGCTTTTGCAATGCCAAAATAGATGGGGATTCACCTCCGAGTAGCTGAACAGACCTGTCAGGAGCTCTTGGGGTGATTCCCCCTCTGTCTCGGGCAGGCCCCTATTATCGATGTCCTCATCTTGGCGTCAGAGGTCTAGGATAGTGTTGCCTTGCCATGTTGTAGCCAGATCGGAGGCCTGTTGGTATTGGGTCGTATGCAGTCGGTCAGCCTCCAGATCATCCACCCATTGTTCGAGCACGGAGAGGTCTCTGCGGGCTTCCGTGATTTTCTCGCAGATGATATACGGGAGTTCAGCTACCATTGTGACTTTGATTTTGCGGTTAAGCATGTTTGCGGAGATAGCTGCCAAGACTGCTGAGATCTGGGAGAGTCTCACCCCTCATGGATCTCTGAATGGAGCCCGTCATGCTCACCGAGCTGGGAGAGGAGGACGCTCATTTTGTCTGGGTCTAAGGCATTGTGGTGGCCCTGCGGTGTGGACAGAAAATCGTCCATGGGTCCATGCTGTTATCTTGTTGGGTCTACATATGCGGGTCCAAGGGTAGCTGCCCATTTAGTTTTCCCCATTTGTGCAGTAATATTTGCTATTTTTCAAAGCTTTTGCGGGTTGAAGCATTTGAGCTCGAGCCACGTGCGTCCTACTCCATCAGTAGCGTAGCCAAGCCACGCCCCCTCCTTATTGTTTTTATTTTATATCGATACTTTTTGTACTAGCACTTTTTTAGCTCTCCACATTTGGTTATATAAGATTATTATCACTTATTTACATATTTGTGTTTGTTTACTATATTTAGGTGAGTGAAATCAGGTTTTTTTTTTAGCTGCTTTTAGTTATCTATTTTTACTATTGTACATATTTTAAGCACTATTATCACACTTTGTCCTCTCTGTGAGGACACATTGTTCTGTTCACTTAAATGTGGCTGTACCTAAAAGTCCTTCACTCCAGAATACCACCACCAGAGGCGTAACTAGAAACCACAGGGCCCAGGTGCGAAAATTGCCCTGCCCCCCCACCCCCATATGTCTATCCACCGCCACCCCTCCATATATCTACCCTCCCATATGTTGACACACACACACACAAACACATATACAGATATATACACACACACACACAGACATACAGATACACATACAAAGACACACACACACAAACATACATACAGACACACATACACTGAAACATTCATACACCAACACACATACATACAAACAAACACACATATATACAAAATATTTTAGTCACCCTCATGTTTCCTACCTTTTAGATGCAGGAGGGTGACTTCCCTGGGATCCAGTGGTGGCTCAGCTTGATGGGAGTCAAAGATTCCACTCTGACTTCCTCTTCTCCTTCCTTCCGAGGGGCTCCTGGTGGTTGCTGGAAGGATGTGACCGGGGCAGTCACTTCCTCCCAGACCCTGACCTCATCAAAGGGGGCCCGGTCGCTCTGTTAAAGCGCTGCAGCGCTGACCAGGCCTCCTGGAAATCCATAGCCACAGGGTGGCCCTAACAGCATGGGCCACCCAATGGGTCCCTTAACATGTGGCCCCGGCGGTTATAGCGTGCCGCCCAGGGCCGCAACACATGACGGCGGGCACCACGGTCGCAGCGTTCCACTGAGCGGCCGTGCCCCTGGAATGAAGGGCCCAGTCGCAGCTGCGACCCCTGCGGTTCCACCACTGACCACCACTTACTTTTGTTGTGTAGTAGTGTCCAGTTAGGAACGGTCCAAACCTTCAATGACGGGCACCTTGCTAGCTGTAAGCAAAGGATAAATGAACTATCAGAGACCTCTCAACGTAAACAAAGCTTCCAGCAGATACATGAACAGATTATCTCCCTGTCTGTCACCCACTTGCTATTTTCTTCCAATTTCCTGAAACACCTGTTAATTATCCTGCCACTTTCAGCAAGCAGATGGAGCAATGAACTTTATTAAATAAACACCAGAATGACTGTACTGTCTTTCTCTGGATATAAACAGCACATTATCCTTTAGATTGCTCCTTGCAGGTAAATGTTTTCAGAGAAGTCAGTGAATGCTCACAATATGAGTGTTTACATATTGCTTCTATGAGCATGGCCCAGGGATCATAATAGATGAAACTGACTTTTACAGCATCAGAGAGTCTGTCTATCTATCCATTCATCCATATAGCTAACTATCTATCTCTTTCTCTGTCTCTTTGTGTATATAGCTCCCTGTCAGCTGTCTGTCTAAAACTATCTCTGTTTTCAGTCTATTATCTATCAAATATTTATCTATCTACAGGTACATATACATTTATTTATTTTTTAAACATAGTGCGTATCAAAAATACAAAGTGAATAAATAAAACGAAACAGGAGAAGTTTCTATAGATTAAACATAAGAATACCTTTTAATGAAAGATCACATCTAAAACAATGTATAATTACTATTCCAAAAGATATAATATAACCTCTAGATAGGGGTATAAAACACACAGCAGTGTTAATTGCTTACAAAAGTAGTAACATAGACTATAAAAACTGCAACAGTTTCAATTAATATAGAAGCAGCAGGTTGCAGCCCAAAATGGGAAGTTTAGAAAAAACACAGAGAGGGTTGAACAGCTAAATGTTGCACATGTCTGTGAAAATCTTTTAATAGAAAACACTAATAGCAAGCAATAATAGATACTAGGTGTATATCCCTCTAGAAGTAAGAATTATTTAACAATCAAATGTACAAAAAACATATACAAAAAATAAAAAGATATATAAAAAATATGCACCGAGCATAAGCAATAGATATCTAAATAACCCCACTAATATACCGCTGACACAACAAAGCAAAAAGTACCTGACCTCAGGTTGGGGGGTGGGGGAGCAGAATCGAGGAGTAACTCCAGAAGGTGAATAAACCTGATTGAGCCTCTGTGGAGATTATTGAGGAGAGGGAGTGTTGTGGAAAATAGTGCCACGGTTGGGAACTTCGCAAAAGACTGCGGCTCCTTGCTGGATACTAGCTGAATGCTCGGCATTCCAAACAGTGAAGGCAAATATGTGGCAAAAAAGGCACAGCCTTTTGTCCTTGCCATAGGACTTTATCAAGACAACGTGCAGGTGGGGGTTATTGCCTTGTAAATAGAGTTGAGCGGACACCTGGATGTTCGGGTCCGGTGGGATCGGCCGAACTTAAAAAAAAAAAAAAAAATTTGGGTTGACCCCGAACTCCATTGAAGTCAATGGGGACCCGAACTTTTGGGCATGAAAATGGCTCTAAAAAACTCCTTGAAAGGGCTAGAGGGCTGCAAAAGGAAGTAAAATGGGGGTAAGAGTAGGACAAGTGCCCTGCAAACAAATGAGGATAGGGGAATTACTTAAAAATAACATAAAATAAGCAGCAGCTTAGTAGATAACTCCCTAATTCCCACGTTATTAGGGAGCTATCTACCAAAAGGCTGAAAGACCTAAATTGGTCTTTCAGCCAAATTTACTAACACTAAGATTACTTAGTATTAGTAAATCCGGCCCTTATTCGCAAAACCGCGAGTAGGGGCGTGTCTAGTAAACACTGGCTGCTCACTGTAAAAAAACAAAACAAAAACCTTTTGCCACAACCCGTGTGCGATGGGTGGGGGCCCTAAAAGGGAATGTGGAGGGGGGGGACCTACTGTCCTTCCCCCCCAGCCCCCACCCCTGCGCGGCTGGTGGGGTCCCTAAATAACAAAGGGGGGACCTAATCTCCTCCCCCCTTGCCCCCACCCCTGTGCGGCGGGTGGTGGCCCTAAATAACAATAATGGGGGGACCTAATGTACTCCCCCGGCCCTCACCCCTGAGCGGCGGGTGGGGGCCCTAAATAAAAAAAAATATATTACCCCCCCATGTGACTAGAGGTCCCCAAATCCCTAGCCACCCCCCTCCCCCCAAAATATTACCCCTACCTACCCCCCTCATCCTAAAAATAATGAGGGGGACCCTTATCTAAACACCTGTTAAAAAAAATAGACTTACCATTTGATATCTTCCTATTAGGCTAAGAACACCCTGATTGGTGGGTTTAAGCCATCCAATCAGAGTGCTCTGACAGGTAAATGAAGAGACTGACAGAAGTCTCTACATTTACCTGTCACAGCACTCTGATTGGTTGGCTTGAATTCCAAATGAACTTTTCCACGTTGTGTAAAATGACAGAGCACTCTGATCGGTGGATTAACTAACAAATCAAAGTGTAATGAGTCAAATTACACAGCATGGGGAAATTCCAAAGAACTCTGATTAGTGGATTTCAAGCCAACCAATCAGAGTGCTGTGACAGGTAAATGTAGAGACTTCTGTCAGTCTCTTCATTTACCTGTCAAAGCACTCTGATTGGATGGCTTAAACCCACCAGAGTGCTCTGAGCCTAATTGCAGGGTGAAGCAAGGCTTTATATCCTTCCCCCACCCTTCAGAGCTAATTTTTATTTATTTTTTAAAGTGCTTTGTTATTATAGATTTTTATTTGGCCTTTTTTGGGGCTGAAAAAAGAAGGTTTTAGAAGAAAGACGACATCAAATGGTAAGTCTTTTTTTTTAGGATGGGGGGTAGGTAGGGTAATTTTATTGGCGAGAGGGGGGTGACTAGGAGTTTGGGGACCCCTAGTCACCTGGGGGGGTAAATTTTTATGTAGGGCCCCCACCCGCCGCGCAGAGGTGGGGGCCGGGAGGAGGACATTAGGTCCCCCCTTTATTGTTAATTAGGGCCCTCATCCACCGCGCAGGGTTGGTGGCTGGGGGGAGGACAGTAGGTCCCCCCACAATTTTTATTTATGGCCCCCACCCATCGCTCAGGGGTGGAGGACAGTAGGTCCCCCCCAAATTCTTATTTATCGCCCCCCCCCCAATTTTTATTTATGGCTCCCCACCCACCGCTCAGGGGTAGGGGCCAGGGGGGAGGACAGTAGGTGACCCCTTATTGTTATTTATGGCCCCCACCCACCGCATAGAGGTGGGGGCTGGGGGGGCAATAGGTCCCCCCTTTAGTTTAAAAGCCCCAATTGCACATCGCGGGTGGGGGCTCAGGAGGGGAAATTTTTTATTTTATTTTTAACAGTGAGCAGCCACAGGCTGTTTAATAGACATGCCCCTACTAGCTGGGTCAAATGCTGCACTGGCCAATCACAGCCATGCCATTAGTAGGCATGGCTGTGATGGCTTCTAAGGGCACACAAGTCAAACGCTCGTTTATTGGCTGCCCTGCGGCCTTTCAAAGCGCGTCATTAAATCGACGAACACCGAACTCCAACCCAAACATACAGTCATATGTCCGTGTTCGGGTCCGGGGTCCAAAAAACATAATGTTCACAATCAAATGGTAGGGCATTAAATCAAAACCTGGTGTGAACCATATAAGTAGTCAAATGGGACTAGCCCAATTGATCATTAGATGACTAAACAGAATGAAATCTACATTGTGCAAAAAATAAAAACACTTATAAATTTTATTTAAAAAAAATAATGAGTGTATGTGTACTTTTACAAAATCACAAACAAGAATGTTACAAGTATATTCCTGGAAATGATCAAATTCCAAGATTTATCCCTGGCCCAAAAACATTAGTACATTATTTATAGTGTTGTGAATAGTAATAATAGATATGGCATAACATACATGAAAAGTAGTAATGATAATCGATGGACACTACTCATTTGTGTTTAGGCAAAAAGTATAAACATATATGTGGTCAGAAACGAACAGACTGAGTACTGATCACATGTAATAGCTGATGCAACAATCAACAAAATTGTAAATGCGTTTAGATGGTTATTATTCATCTCCCACCCAAAGATACATAAGGACTTTGCTATTCACTATAGCTGGATACAAAAATACCAGTAAAGAGAGATATATATAGACCTCACTATTCATTAAAGCTGGGCACATGAGAACTAGGTACTGTCACGTCTATACCAGGGATCATGTAGAACACCATGTATAAAAGTTTAATACAAATATCAGAACTTACTGAAAATTGACCTAGATACATCAGAGATCAGATAACATACCAACAAGAAAAATATAGGATTTAATACCGACGTGAATCTGAGTGTCCCAAAGAAATATATTGAGGCCATACGACTGAAGTAAAAGTTTGAAGAACAGAACAAGAAGAATAGAATAACTGGAGATCAGGTTAAAACTCAACACTGATCCAGTTCCTTATTGAGGCCATTCAGGGCCATAGAGTTGGGTTTGAAGATCCACTTAGATTCTGCCCTTGATAGGTCTCTTTTCCTTTTGGCTAGATCTTGTCTAGCTGGCATTAGCTCAATTCCCATCAATGTAATGGACAGTGGATCACTATTATGGAAAATTTCGAAGTGACGAGCAACAGGAGATCATCTATCCTTACATAGGATAGTAAATCTGTGTTCTCTAAATCTGGATTTTAAGGGTCTAGTGGTCTGTCCCACATACTGCAACCCACAGGTGCATGTCAACATATACACAAAAAAACGAGAAGTTGCAGTTTATAAATTTAGTTACGTTAAAGATCTCATCACTATTGAGAAGTCTGAAAACAGAAATATTATGACAAAAAATTACAAGTCAAGCACCTGACTATACCTTCAGTACCAGACTTAAATTTCGAGGATGCTAGTATGTTTTTGAGGTTAGGATCTCTCTTAAACATGCCCTGTGTCCCTAATATAAGATGGTAGATGTGGTACATACCTTTGCAAGTGAAAATCTACCCACTTAGAAATAGACGAAGTGAGTGAAGCTATCCAAGAAATTCTAGGGCAACCGGAAAGATTAGTTAGGGATTTGTGGACCTTAGGGAGGTAGTAAAAAAATGGGAATGTCACACAGGGCAGATAGAAAATAACCCTTTTCTTTTTTTTATCCAGGGATCCATTGTTATAAGCCAAATCAATTAGAACTCGTAGTTCTTTTTCAAACTTTTTTGTGGGGTCAGCATTGATAACCTGGTAGTTCTCAGCATTCCCTAAGCTATTAGATGCCTCCTACAAATAATCTTGTTTGTGGAGTATAACGATCCCCCCCACTCTTGTCTGCCCCTTTAATAATTAGACTATTATTATTCTTTAGACCTTTGATGGTTTCTAATTCTTTACAGTTTAGATTCTGGGGTCTATGTCCAATACCTGTAACCTTAACCAATTTGCTACAGAGAATTTTGTAGAAGAGAACAGGGACACTGCACCCAGATCACTTCTATGAGATGAAGTGGTCTTGGTGCCTATACCGTTTCTATTTCATGGAAAGCTCCTATTTTTTACATTTATTTTTAAATTTTAGAAAATGTAATGGTAACCCTGTTCTGTGAGGGTAAAGTCACAGGAAACATTGTATATGAGGAGGAGTAATAGTTTATACTTTCTATTTTCTGACTAACAGATGCACAGGACAGAGCTTAGAACAATGATTGATAGGGAGCTAAGACGGAGGCACCCAGTGGCAGGATAAAGAGTTGTGGATTTCTGCATTCTATTTTATTTCTCGTACTTCACAAATACTTATTTATTTAATGTTAGGATGAGTAAAAATACATTATAAAGCCTGGGAAATGTCAATTGCTTTAACCCCTTAGTGACCAGACCGTTTTTCTGCAGTGTTTGTGTTTAGATATATTTTTCCTCTTAGTCATTTACTGTACCCACACATATTATATACAGTTTTTCTTGCCAATAAATGGTCTTTCTAAAGATACCATTATTTTCATCATATCATTTACTGTAAAACAAATTATAAAATATGATGAAAAAAAAAAAAAAAAATTTTTCTAACTTTGACACCCAAAATCTGTTACACAACTATAACCGCCCAAAAACACCCATGCTAAATAGTTTCTAAATCTTGTCCTGAGTTATAAACTATTAATGTTAACATGTTCTTAGCTTTATTTTGCAAGTTATAGTGCTATAAGTACAAGTAGGACATTGCCGTTTCAAAATATATATATTTAAAATTAATCAATAGTGACATTGTAACACTGTTATCTGTCATAAATCTCTGAATCATACCACACATGTACATATTTTTTTTAAGTAGACAACCCAGGGTATACAATATAGGGTATGTCCAGTCTTTTTTAGTAGTCACAAATACTGCCCAAAGTTAGCATTTATATTTGTGTGTGTTAAAAATGCAAAAAACAGTTATAAACGCTAACTTTGGCCAGGGTTTGTGACTAAGTGGCTACTAAAAAAGACAAACACCATTTGCAATACCTTGTCTGTCTTCTTTTGCAAACAGTATGCTTTCATGGGGTGATTCTCATTCCTGGTCAACAATATGCAACAAATATTAGTGTTTCAAAACAGTAAAACGTATCACAACAATATCATCAATGAAAATGCCAAAAACTTCACTTTCACTGACAATATCATCGCTGTGATATATTTTACTGTTTTGAAAAATGAATATTTGTGTTCAGCATTTAAAAAAAGAGGTTGTGGCCATACTCCTATATGTTATTGCGCCATTGGTCCCCTCTGTTTTCATATGCTGCTGAGGATTTGACTCAAGACATCTTATGAATTCCTGAAGAAATACTTTTGATACCTAGAGACCTTTTTTGCTTGTTTTGGGTACCTTTTCGATACTTTTAGATTTTGTTTTGTTTTATTTGGCGCACCCTGTGCTCGCTGTTTTTATCGCCAATATTTGGTAACTTTTTTGTATTTTTTTATATTGTTGTTTACCTTTTTACCTGTTTTATCTGGTGCAACCTGTATTTCTTTTTCTGTTTCCAGTTTCCTTGAAGGGTTAGAGGAGACCCTTTCCTTCAGGAGCGCAGCCTCCCTTATCCTTTCTATCAGCTTTTGTAGTGCTGTTCCACCACCATTACTGTTGTGTATTTATTAATACCTGCTAAGGAACAGATGATTGTTATTATGTCCTGATATGGAAATCCGTAGAAGAGAGTGTACTTTGTTTTTACCATGACTGTATGTATTTATATATCCCTGTCCCCTATCACCATCCCTGTCCCCTTAGACATAGTGTCTGGGTGCACTATCCCTGTCACCTTAGCCATGCAATGTAAAACAGCAATGTTTATATTGCAGGTTTAAGACTGTCTCTAGTGGCTGTCTCCCAGACAGCCACTAGAGGTGCTTTCTGTTTTTACACAGAGTTTAACTCTGCGAGGCGATGCTGAATGTCCAGCATCTTCAAAATTTCCATGGAAAACATTGATTCCTAATGGGAAGGCCTAATGAGTGTGCTTGCTGCATGTGCATTAGCTTCTCCCCTATTACCAACGTCAAAGGAGGCAGAGAGGGAGACAGCGCCAAAAAAGATCAGCGCTGGAAAGAAGTAATTGTAAAAGTTGTTTTTAACCCTTTCCAGCCCTGTCTTTTTTAAACCCTTTGCACATTATGGCCGAGGGACACTATAGCATTAGGAATGCACTATTGTATTCCTAATGTGATAGTGTTCCTTTAATACTTTAATTTCATATTGTGCACTGGAAAAAAAAAATATGAATAAAAAATGCTTTGCAGGCTGAACATGTTTGCTAATTAAATTAACACAGCTGACCTAATTTCTGTTGCACAAAATCTTTTTTTCACAAATAGAGGTTAAAGGAGTTTTGTTGCAACAAACTCTTCTCGCCTGGGGCCCCATCTGCAGGTTTGCTATCTCGTAATATACATGAAATTGAGGCTGCTAATTTCAATTACCTTAAGAAATGGTTACTTTGTGCAGTTTCATGTATTTTACACTCCAGGCCAATGAATTTGCTTGAGATTATATTCAGAGAAAAATTATATGTAAATTACTTGCACAAAAGTCAATCACTATCTTGATTGGAAGAAAGAATCTTGGTTCTTCCATTGTATTTCCAAAATTATCTTGATACAGACACGCAAAAGCACATTTATATGTCAATTTTACTGTGTGTCTTATTATAAGGATTTTATTGTATATATTCTATTGTTTTTCTAAAATCATTGAGTATTTTTATATTTACTTAGTCTATTTATTACATTCCAAAATGTTCAGACAAAAAGTGATAAATGCAACTTTTTTAAACTTCTTTTAACCATTATATGAATAGCATCTTCACTAATTACTTATTGAGAGTTTTGAAATAATAAGTCCACCCTATAGTTTTAAATTTGAGTGAAAGTCATGTCGGCATAATGGCAGGTAGATCTAAAAACCTCTTAACCATAACCCACCCCAAAAATAAGACACCAACACTACCATATGGGAAAATGAATTTGTCCACAGCTTTATTAAATGTGTATATATATATATATATATATATATATATGTATATATATATATATATAACCCAGATAACACCACACCCCCGAGGTTCTGAGCCACCGACAGGCTTGAAATCTCCCAATACATTGCCAACTGTGTAGCAAAACTAATGTAACCAACTGTCTTAATGACCCCTGCTCATTCTCTTACTAAAAGACCTTATCCCCCCTTTACCTTTACCTCACCAACCCCACTGCTGTGACCAAACAGGGGGGGGGGGGTGAATAAATCCAGGCTGGTAAGTGATAACATTAATTGAACCCTAACATACATATACACACACATACACATATATATATATATATATATATATATATATATATATATATATATACATACATATACATATGAAACAAGTGGGGGGGGGGCTGCACTCACCTGAACATGCATAAATGGGGGTGCTGCTGGGGCCAAATAATACAAAACACAAGATCCAGCGCACTCACCTATCCACTAAACAGCAACTTCAATGTTGAAAGATTTTATTAGTTTTTAAAACACCTAATCTAGGCAAAAATAATGGGGGTTTAGTTACATTATATGATCATACATTGCATAAGCCTGCCACAATGTCAATGTACCCCATCTTTGGCAGGTCCTACACTAACAGCCTAATGTCTGCTCTTATGAGATTAACCACTTACTTGAGGAAAAAAATTTCATCTGGGGCTCTCTGCAGTACAAGGCTAAATAGGGCCCTGGGATGAGGCACATTGAAGTTGCTGTTTAGTGGATAGGTGAGTGCGCTGGATCTTGTGTTTTGTATTATTTGGCCCTCAGCAGCACCCCCATTTATGCATGTTCAGGTGAGTGCAGCCACCCCCCCCTTGTTTCATATGTATATATTTGGGAGTCTAGCCAACTCCTTGGTTTTGCACCCCTCCCTGTCACAGGTGCCTCATCCCAGGGCCCTATTTAGCCTTGTACTGCAGAGAGCCCCAGATGGAATTTTTTCCTCAAGTAAGTGGTTAATCTCATAAGAGCAGACATTAGGCTGTTAGTGTAGGACCTGCCAAAGATGGGGTACATTGACGTTGTGGCAGGCTTATGCAATGTATGATCATATAATGTAACTAAACCCCCATTATTTTTGCCTAGATTAGGTGTTTTTAAAAAAACTAATAAAATCTTTCAACATTGAAGTTGCTGTTTAGTGGATAGGTGAGTGCGCTGGATCTTGTGTTTTGTATATATATATATATATATATATATATATATATATATAGTAATATCAAAGGTTGCACTCCCGGATTCATTAAAAAATTTACTTTTATTGAACCTTCCTTAAAAAAATAAAAAAAAATCGACGTTTCAGTCCTACTTGAGGACTTTCATCAGGATTATGAAAACAGTATATAATAAACAATATGTCTATATATAGGATATAATAAATTGCAAATAGACTCACCCAGGTGCTCTGTGCTGTGACCAGCATCAGAACCAGAAGTGTGCGCATGTGCGGAGCTAAACTCCGCCCCTAACGAAACGTCATGCATGCAAGGCCGTCATTACCATGGTAACTCAGCTAAATATAAACCGTAAAATATTGCGATCATCAATATGTGATTGACATGTATGCCGAACACTGATCCACCCCTAATAATGTTACCATAGTAACATATTGTAACATAGCTAATCAACTGATAATAGAGACACCAGTGGATATCATAGGACAAGTCTGTGTGTGGACTATATTGTATACAAAGAAATAAAGTGCTGAATACTCTTAAAAGTGCTAGTGCAAGATCAATTCTTACTTAAAGTGCCATAGTCCTAAGAGTAATAAAGTGCCAAAGTGATGAAGTGAATATACTGTCACCTCATCCAAATCACATAAGTATTCAAGTGAACCTAATTACTAAATACATGTATAGAAATAATGAATGAAAAAAATATAGAAATGATAAATAAATAAATAAAAATAAAGAATTTTTCATCTGTCACTCAAAAAATATAAATTCAAAGTATTGGTTAAAGATACTATTGTGTCCGGCATCAGGGCATATATATCAAACTCTTAAAGATGATTACTAATGCCTGGAATGCTTTCACTAAACATAAATATAATATAGTATCTAATTAGAGGACGACAGCAAAATCATCAATAAAAAAATTACATACAAGAAAAATTAAATATAGAGCCAAACATTAAAATAACATTCAGGGGCATCCAGGCCAAATGAGTTACACAAAAGAGTGCAAAGATAAGTCTTCATTTAGTCCTTTTGGGGACACCGTGTCCAGCTCATGTATCCAATATGCTTCTTTGTTCAGTAGCATCTTCCCCCTATCAACCCCTCTTCTAGGGACAAGGATATGGCCATTATTGCAGACAAGCAATAATGGCCAATAAACATGAGATCACTTATAATAATTTTTAGGCCTCCTGTCATGTGGTAAAATTGTTTCTAAAAAGGTAGATATATGCAGCACTCTGTACAGGACTGTGATAAGGCACAGATCAAGCAGAAATTAAGTGGTGGCATCTTATTACCCAGTAATGAGTAACTTTGTCACTTGACATGCTTCTGAACTGTATTTGAGATTAACCATTATTGCTATAGATAATTATTTTTTATCTATACTTTGCTTTCTA
Organism: Pelobates cultripes; assembly: GCA_933207985.1. NCBI lineage: Eukaryota > Metazoa > Chordata > Amphibia > Anura > Pelobatidae > Pelobates > Pelobates cultripes. The sequence goes on along the minus strand of OW240924.1, from coordinate 51,925,736 downwards.
GATTACCAACAGCTGTGTAGATAACATTGCAGTGGTGGAACTAACAGAGAGAGGGCCCTGGTGCAAGTTTTTGGGGGGGAACTCTATCCAAGGGTGGCCCGAAAGTAGATCCCCACCTGTCATACATCTCCCCAATACTTTGACAGCTGGGCTTCTACCATTTTACATTGTTTGCAGGGTTGTATTTAGCTCAGAGCAGTGTTCAAATATAAGCATGTTTTTGTATGGAGTATGTTTATGTGAATGTAGTGTAGGCGTTTGAATACAAGTCTGCATTTGTGTGTAGTGTGACTTTTGAATGTACTTGTCATGATCTTGTGCAGGTCAGATAGGAGACTTATGCCAAGGTTGACTTCAGGTACTTTATAAGTGATTTTAGACATATTATGGAACTTGAGGTAAAACAGAATTTAGGTAATATGCCACAAAACAGGATACTTGTCACAGAACAGGTTACTTGCAAATAAAATAAAGGATGTCTGTAATTTCCAGGTAGGGTTGTAACAAAGGCAGGCTGGTAACAGAGGCAGGCTGGTTTGAAGTATAGGTAAGGGTGGAGCAGGTTAGTGTTAGGAGCAGGTTTGAAGGTAAATCTGGAGCAGGTTCACAGGAGCCAGGATATGAAGTGTTTCAGTAAGAACATGCAGATACACAGACACACAAACATATGCAGATACACTGATATACACACAATGACACACATGCAGATATGCAGACACAGATATACACATATTGATACATACACAGATAAACATACACATGCTGTCAACATACACACACACAAATACACACACTGACAAAAATACAGATACACACTGACAGAAATACAGATACACATTGACAGACATACAAATACTCAGATACCCACACTGATACATAGACACACGATGATAGACATACAAATGCACAGACACACTGACACACCATACTGACAGACAAACAGAAACACAGACACATTCACTGACACACAGACTGACAGACATACGGATACACAGACACACACATAGACATACATACAGATATATACACACATATAAACATTCTGGTCAAAATGTACATTTTCATAGCCACCCTCCGGTTTTCTACCTTTTGCAGACATTTTGCTTCCCAGGAGTCCAGTAGCAGGCTAAGGCAAGGCATGCACAATGAATAGACGAAGAAACAAAACCAGGTTAAGAAAGGAAAAAGGAAGGTAAAGGAAGTTAGATTTATGATGTCAAAACATGTTTAATTACCCATACCAGTTTGCCATATCCTGGGTTTATGACACAAAGAGTTACGACCACTACACTCTACTGAGCCCTAACCAGACCCAGGTTTGATTCCTAATTTGAGTTTTAAAATTTAGAAATGTGCTTAACCTCTCCTGCATATGCTAACTCTGAATATAACTTTGTTACTATCACGTATTGTAATGATACATCACTTCTGTTTTCATATGCTTATATTATTGGATATATGAATCCAAGTAACGAAAAATTAAGGAAAAAAAAAGGTTTAATTACATCTTTTTATCTAATATTATTGTTGAATAATAGGTCATATTTTACTACAGGGATACCCATTGTTTGTTCAAAAAGTTCCCTTGGAAGTGTGTTGATACTGTTGAATAAAGCAGGTGCTATTTTTGCTTTCTCAAATAATGCTATTTCACACAACTTTTTATTACAGATTACATAGCAGCTTCATTAGGGAACTTTGGTTCAGAACCAAAGTTATAAGTGTTATATTCCAATCATGCCTTAACAGATGCTGGGAGATAGTGTGGGTGATATAAAAAAAGATGCTGGACTTGCTGGCTTTGTCCACTGAAATACAGGGTTCAAAGGCATTAACTTCTGCAAATAAACATATCTCTAACATGCCATGTTTGTGCCTCAAAAATCTGCTTTAACAGTGGCATTTTCTCCAAATGTATCCGGAAGATATATCCATACCCTTGGCATATAAGAGCCTCATTAGAATGTCCAGAGCAGAAGGTCATGTATTTCTAGTCTTTGAATTCCACAGAAAATAGAGTTCTTCATAAATCTAGATGCACGTTGGAGTATTAATGGGTAGATGATCAGATGACTGTTTGCGCCGAGGCTGTTTGTGTTGTGTTACTTAGCAGCACCGTTCCCAGTCCTGTTGGATCTTTTCTGATTCTGTCTATGTGCAGATATGTTTGATCTGGAAAGCTTTTATAATGGTTCGAGATAGGATGCCTCAGGTTGCATCCTACTGAAAGTCTATTTATTTAGCTTTAAGTACATTTCATATTTTACGTTTTATTTGGCAAGGTCAGGAAGGCTAATAATTAAGAAGACAAGGTTTTCATGTAGGATAGTTTCTTGTTTTCTGCTGCATTTCCATCTGGCTAAACAAAATACATATTACTGTTACTGTAAAATAATTAGAATCGTTTTGGGGTCTTTTATTGAGATGAGCAATTTGTGCAGCTTATTTTCAACCCAGTTTGTCGGAAAAGTCAATAATAGAGTTAGCATTGGTTAGCTGCTTCTTTATAAAGTCTCCATATTCTCCATTTCTACATACTATAACCGAACAACTAGACAGACAAACAGTAGAATTGAAGATATCACAGAACTCCTGAATGCACACTGGTAATGAACAGGTCGAGGGATTTGAGGTTTAAAATTCACTAAAGAGTTTTCAAATCACAAGTAATGTGCTAATGTAGTTATATAGCACAGTATTAAATCACTAAATAGGGATCTAATGTGTGTCTAAATATTGTAACTCCAGTGATTAGGCTATTAGAAAGTAGACAGATACTTTTGTATGTATATTAAAGCAGATATCTCACCACTGATGGTGATATAGCTGCTAGGAGTCCAGTGGCCAGGTGGACAGGCAAAGGTGAGTTTTGCTTACTTGAACCTGTCCCTTTTGGGTGCCACCATCCTCTTATTTCTGCTTCTGGTGTTTCAGCTGCCAGGTGCTGAACTCACTGATATATTCTTGCGCATGCGTGAGAGTAGAGCATTGAGATCTATGGAAGATCCCACATGATCCTTCATAGAAAGTGATAATTTCCCTGCAACTGTCCCTGGTGACGTCTGGGGGGAAATGACAGACTTGATGGTGTTAGCTCCACCTAGTGTCAAAATTTGTCAAGGCTAAGTCAAAATACTGAGACAAAGCAGCCCATCTTTGTCTCGGTATGTCTTTTGACTGGGTTAGAATTTCAGTGAAATTCCAACAAAGCTAATATGACTATTTCCTAAAAATTCTATCTTTATGAAATACTTATTTTACAGCTGGGGTGACAGTGCCACTTTAATGGTTACTCAGTCCACTGGTTTACAAAATATACTTCATGTTTGAGTAATCAGCTATGCTTCCATTTAGTGTATTTTAGGCTTCAATTTACACTATAATCACCAAAACAACTAAATGAAGCAGTTCTGGTGTATATATCATGCATCTGAAGTTTCACTGCCACATTCACTAGCATTTAGCAGTTAAATCACTTTTGTTTCTGTCTATGCAGCCCTAGCCACACCTCCCATGGCTGTTACACACACAGCCTGCATGAATAAAAATGGTTTCACTTTCAATCAGGTACTTTAAACGTTTTCATCTCCTGCTTTGTAAATTGAACTTGAATTATATACAGGAGGCCCCTGAATGATCTAGAAAGCTATTAAACGTGCAGGAGATAAGATTTTTTTTTTTTTTTAAAGTAAAGAGAATTTGCAATGAAGGAAGTATAAACATTAGATCACTCTTTACATGAACTATTTAGGAAGGCTGTGCAAGTCACATGTCAGGAGGTGTGACTAAGGTGCATAAACAATGTGATTTAACTCCTAAATGCCTGTGAATTACGCAGTGAGACTGCAGGGCCATGATTTATACTAAAATAGCTTCATTAAGCTAAAGTTGTTTTGGTGACTATAGTGTCCCTTTAAATTTGAATTCACTTTAAATTCTCACTCTTGTGAATAGCCCTATATAGTTGTTTGGTGCTTTGGTGATCTTGTAGTAACTGGTTACACTGTCCGTGGTGCTGAATTCAGTATGGAAGATTAGTTTAGATTAGTTTTAATGGTGGATGGAAGATTATTACAAAGTATGCAATTAAGCTCAGAAAAGACAAAAAAAACATATAAATGCATGGTATAAGTAACTTGCATATGTTATCTTTAGAAATTAACCCTTGGCATGACAATAGATTGGATTGAAATACAAATAAAACCAATGCACTGGAACAACACTTTGTACAAATAAACACGATGATTATGAATATTGATATGTTTTTATTTATTTTATTTCTTTCAACCACTTTCAAAAAATGTTTCACTAGTTAACTTGGTATTGGTTACAACGACTGATGGTGTGTCCCTATCAGTTAACATAATTTTGACTAAACTTCAGTAGTAGGTAAGCATGGGTATGGCTTGAATGCACATTTCTATGATATGTAATAGTACCACTTATATCTAGAAATGTATGCAAAGGACACCAAAACCTAACTGCTTATTTATAGACATATATAAGGAGTGGCCAAAAGGTAGATCCAATCCACTTTGTCGGACTGCAACTCCCATTATGATTTGATAGCCTCAAGGGACCACTCCACATGCATATAGCACTTCAGCACTTCAAATAGATACCTCTAGCTGTCAATGAAATAGTCAGGAGGTTTCTTCTTGCTTCTGTCAGCTCCCCTGAGCTAACTGAAGTGTAGACGTGCTCTACTTGAGCATGTTAGTCTCCCATCTGCACACCTTCTTCTCAGACTAAGATGAGAATGCTATGCATTGAGCACACAGTGCAATGAGGGAGAGCTTTGGCAAGTTTCTTAATAAAAAGCCTCTGATAGGCTATTCCCCAGGGGAAAAGAAGAGGGCTTGCAAAGGCTGCAGTTACGAAGAAATGCAACCTTTGCAAACGTTTTTAAATTCTACCCCCAATGAATACATGCATGGGAAATATGTGTGTGTTCATTGGGGATATATCTACTAAATAGTGATTTAAACTTTTTTCCCACTTGGGCAGTGGAGTGACCCTTTAAAGATGACTTCACAGTTGGCTAGATTCTGGCACTTGGTGGTCTGAATAATATAAAAGAGGTTTCAATCTGTAGTCTCTCTAACTTATATAGCAGATAAAAACAAGATAGCTGTGAAACCCTGAATGTTAAAGACCGCTCAGTGTAAAAGCATTTAAATGTTTTTAAAATCTAAAAAGGAATGAAAAAACAAACACAGTTTTTTACAAATCCACCTTTAATGGTTTCTGTTTGCTTGTGTGATAGATTGCACTTTGGATAATATGTTTAGAGGAGCACAGGGTCCAGTATATAATTAGGATAAAATATGTCCAATCTGTCTGGAATAATGTGATTTAAATGCTGCACTGTACACAGGATCCTCGCCTCACCACTTCAGCATCAGCAAAGTGTTCTCTGAGTGTTTGCTCTTAATGCTTTCTGAACAGGGTTTTACACTCCACATATTTAAATCAATTCTAACATCATTTTAGACACCATGTTAATGTAATTCGTGATTTACCAGGGGAAGGCCAGCAAGTGGATGAGTGAAGATGCTTCTTGTATTGACTTCAGCGGCTACACACAGAGCACCATGCAGTGTCTCAATTTAGAGATTGTGTTGTATTGGAAGTTAAAAGCTGCAATATGATTCAAATGGCCTTGGACACTTTCCATTTATTGCTACTACCCAGCATGATTTTCTTTGGTACAGATTTTAGTGAAAGAGGTCCGAGTACAAGATTCTCAGAGCATAATTTGCTGTGCCATGGTATAGCAACATAGTCTGTGTAAAGCTGGCTATCTGCAGCCTGACTCCTTTGCGCTAATATAGTATAGCTATATATGCTTCAAAAAGCAGCTGGTACTACCCTGGTTTGTTCTTGTATGGAATATCAGTATGTGGTTCAGTGGTATTGGTAAATTATTCAATGGCACAGTTCAATTTAAAAACTGTTTCCTAAACTCCCAACATGAATTTTCTCATATGGTATGTCAATATATATTGCAACTGGCTCCAAGTATGCTTTGCTCTGGTATGTATACTATAAACAGGTTGTGAGCACAATATTTGTTACTTGACTCCATCTTGTTTTTTTCTTTACCATCTTATAAGGCATAAGATAGTAACGTAAAAAACAAAATGGAGTCAAGTAAAGAATATTGTGCTCATGGACTTTTGAACTGTTCCAAGAGTAAACCAAGAGAAGTGTCCTTAAAGGTGGGCTATGAGTGACGACAGATCCTTTAGGTATGGTAGAAGTGTGGAATATGAAATAAGTTAACTTGTTTCTACCATGCACCTCTTCATTATCTATTTTTCCAAAGGGGCTGTGGTTCTGAATTTATGTCCAAAATACTGTCCACCTGTCATTTTATATAACTTTATCCGGTTAAAATGGGAAAATTAAATTATTATTTTTTTAATTCTTTGTTTTAGTGGTGCTTGTGAGAACAAGGAAATGTACCATGTCACAACAACAGTAGTGTTCATTTTACGTTCAATCATACCATGAAATACAGGTGAACAAAAGGTTGTACATTTGCAGGAACAGCACATTTTTAAGATATAGACGAAGTCTAGGCTAAGAAGTCTTGTCTAAAATGGTAAATAACTTCATAATAAACTTTGCATGTTACAGGCCAGAGATACATGTCATTGTGGTGTATCAGAAGGTAGAGATTAGGTTGCATAGATTAGGGCACAGTTACCTCTCGGGGGAGAGCCGAGTGCTCTTGAAAGAGCGGCCACCAAGAAGATCGCCTAGGGCAGGGAGTGCCCGTCATGTGAGGCTCACCAGTCCCATAGGGAGGGGGGTTATAGCATTGAGTGTCTGCCTGTAGCTTGCGCTATTTCTTTATTCAGATAGCAGAATGTTATATCTACACCCTGTTCCAAATTATTATGAAATTATATTTTTCTCATATACCTAAATAATTGATGTAAATAACAGTCAGCATAATTCTCACGTTATCAACAATTAAGAGTACAATTCAAATTTTATTGAACAAACCTCCTAATGATAACAGTATTTTTTTTTTAAACATAAAAAACTTACAATTCACTGTTCCAAATTATTGCGCACAGTAAGTTTCAAAACACTTTATAGGTTGTAAAGAACTGAAAATTGTCATTTGTTGTGTTTGCAGCATTTTTACTGAAATCAAAAGCTTTTTAAATCAAACTTATCACAACATTTTAACTTTTTAAACATTTTAACAGGTCACGTTACATGTTAACATAGGACCCGTTATTTGATAGCAGCTTCACAAGTCTTGCATCCACTGAACTTGTGAATTTTTGGACAATTTCTGCTTGAATTTGTTTGCAAGATGTCAGAAGAGCCTCCCAGAGCTGCTGTTTGGGTGTAAACTGCCTCCCACCCTCATAGATCTTTTGCTTGAGGATGCTCCAAAGATTCTCAATAGGACTGAGGTCAGGGGAGGATGGAGGCCACACCATGACTTTCTCTCCTTTTATCTGCATAGCAGCCATTGATGCAGAGGCATTCTTTTCAGCATGAGATGGTGCATTGTCATGCATGAATATGATTTTATTATGGAAAGCATAGTTCTTCCTTCTGTACCAGGGAAGAAAGTGGTCAGTCAGAAACTCCACATACTTTGCAGAAGTCATCTTTACACCTTCTGGGACCCTAAAGGGGCCGACTAGCTCTCTTCCCATGATTCCGGCCCAAAACATGACTCCACCACCACCTTGCTGACATCGCAGCCTTGTTGGAACAGGGTGGCCGTCCACCAACCATCCACTACTCCATCCATCTGGACCACCCAGGGTTGCACGGCATTCATCAGGACAGTTTTAAAATTAGTCTTCATGTATTTTTATGCCCAATGCAGCCATTTCTGCTTGTGAGCATTGGTTAGTGGTGGCCGACTAGAAGGTTTATGCACAGTTGCAAAACTCTGGAGGACTCTACACCTGTCCGTGGGACTCCAGAGGCACCAGCAGCTTCAAATATCTGTTTGCTGCTATGTAATGTTATTTTAGCAGCTGCTCTCTTGATCCGATGCATGGATCTGGCAGAAATCTTCCTCAATGTGCCTTTATCTGCACAAACCCGTCTGTGCTCTAAATCAGACACAAATCTCTTAATAGTGCAATGATCACGCTTAAGTTTTCGTGAAATATCTAATGTTTTCATACCTCATCCAAGGCATTAAACTATTTCACTCTTTTCGGCAGCAGAGAGATCCTTTTTATTCCACATATTGCATGAAAATGGTGCTCTGCTTAATAATGTGAAACACCCTCCTGTAGTAGTTTTTCCTTAAATTGGGCTCACCTGGCAATCTAATTATCACAGGTGTCCGAGATTGTTTTCAGTGATCAAAAGAGCCCTGAGACACAATGCCATCCATGAGTTAAACTGAAAAACAAAAAATATTTAATCTTTGTGACACTTAAATAGAATTTGCATAATAATTTGGAACAGGGTGTAAGGCGTCTGGGCTTGTGGATAGGTCAGGTTAGCTGATACTGATGCTATCTGTTCCATCTCTCGTTGGTATGGTGGGTAGGAAGTGCTTGTGGTGCAAAGTGTACTACACCTCACCTGCCGCATGGGCTTGAATGTTAGGGACCCCATGTCCCCTGAGATGAGAGTGTAGTAGTGGGTTGGATTTTCTAGTGTACGTTGAAGGAGGTACCGCTCATTAACCCCTGAGCAGGGGTGGCGAGTAGACACATATGTATTGTCATCGCAGCCAGGGTATCATACGTAATGCTATTATTAGATACAGTTAAATCCACAGAAGAAAAATATAAATATAAACTGGTAAGTGGATTGGAATGTGAGACCCAGGTAGAGCTCACATCTGGGTGTCCGTCCCGACCTCTCTTGGGGTGAATTGCACCACCTTGACAATGTCCCATGAGCTGTGTGGGCCACTCCCTGGGCCCAAGGATGAGGTAAGGATCAATTTCTGGAGGAACGCCTCTAAGTAGTCCGCAGAGTTGAGTGGGTAAGTGTGACCCTCTTTGGTGGCTTGGAGAGTACGTGAGGGTCCCCATTTATATGCGATGCTCGCTGAGCGTAAGGTTTGGGTGACTCTTTGAAAAAACCTTCTCCGTAGTAGCATTAATCTACATAACTCCTGTAGGAATAGGAATTGCATGTCTTCAAAGCCATAAGGTGTTTTATTCTTCACTGCCTCTTGGACCGCTGCTCTATCTCGGTTCAGTACGAAGAGCACGTCGCGGGTAGCTCAAGCCGGAGCCCTGTTAGACTTTGCTAATTGAAAGCAGCCATCCAGTTGTATGCTTTTCACGGAGGGTTGCGGCATCTGGAAAACAAGAGGCACCTTATAAAGTGTGGCATCTCGTGGTCGTTGACTGTTTCAGCAATACCTCTTATTTTGAGGTTGTTGCGTCTTTGGGTATTTTCCAGAGTGTCCATTTTGATTTGAAATGCTCTGTGGGCTGCCTGGAGGCTTTGGATTTGCTCATTACTGTTTTCTTGTTGATGGGCCACTGTGGAGAGGTGTTCTTCAGTCGCCCTTACTCGGGTCGTGACCACAGTGATGTCTTCTTGGATAATATCAAGGTCAGCATTATAGAAGGCATGAATGTTATTCATGAGGGCCTTTATGTCCCCTTTCGTGGCTGGGGCTGTTAAGTCCTCTGTCAGAGGTGTGGATAAATTACCCACTGTGTGGGGGATTTTGTCAGTGGCATCCATGACCTCCTCGGAGAAGGTGTAGGGAGAGTCGGGTGGCGCCACCATTTTAGGTCTAGGCCTCTGTTGCAGGAGGTCACCAATGTTGCGGGAGCCTTCCCAATTCAGGGTTTTCAGCTTTTTTGTTTTCTTCCCCATGTCGGGTAGTGGTGTTAGGCTTGGTGTATGCTGAGATCGGGTTCGTAAACACCTTGCAGTTTATAGCAGCGGGAAATATAAAATGACCTCAGCCACCATGCGTCTGCTCCCTTTGGTGTCCAGACCACGTCCCGGTAAATTCCTAGTTTTAAGATACTTTATTAAGACGTTAGCGCATCTTGTTAACTAGTAACCTCTAACGTAAGACTCTAGTTAAGACATGTACACATATTTTTTTATATTTCCTTGGTATGTTCAATGCTCCTTGAATCTTGTTAAACATTTGTGTGTGTAAGAAGGATTCATCAGAGATCATTTGTATCTCTCCAATATTGTCAATATTGCTGTATAGTTCAATAAACATACCTATTCCTCAAAAGAACTATGACAAAGTTTATATACAATTTTCTCGCAGCATGCCTTGCTCTATTAAGGTAATATCAGGCCACTTTGCAAATGTTTTTTAGGCTCTCTGGATGTTTTGCTGTGTTTTTATTTACACTCCCAGTAAGTTGGATCCCAACATCCATTGCTCTAATATAATACAGAGATAAGCCTGCAGGATGTAGCCTGCCAACTTGAGTGCTATACGTAAATATTCATAGTCTTCACTTTTACTTATGGATATTATGAAAACTAGAGGACTAAAAAAAAATAGGTATTCAGACACAGATAACTACATAAAAGCAGATTAAATTACATTTATTTTTTGTGACAGAATTGCTTTAATTAGCAGGTGCCTATTTCAGTTTGTCTCTCCTTCTTAGGGACACTTGATGGGCATCTCTGATTAGAGCCCTGACTGGCACCATTAATCATTAACAGCTTGACCAGGCCCCTGACTGTTAAAGAGCACTGAGTGGAAGTGAGAGCAAATCATGTCTTCCCACTAACAGGTATGTGTGCATGTGTGCCAGATGGGTGTTTATCTGTGTATGTGTGTGTGTGTGTGTGTGTGTGTGTGTACCTGTTAGTATGTGTGTGTGGGTCAATGTGTATGTGTATTTATGTCCGTATATATGTGTATTTGTAGTTTAGTGAACTACGTTTCTCTTTAATCCTGTACCTGACATCATCCATATTGTAAAAAAAAGTTTCAAATATAAGGATAGAAATTTACTAATATATGCCATTTTCCATGTAGGAATCCAATAGAGACATTTTATACATGATAATGTGAATGCATTACAATTAAAATGGTCAAGCCAAATGGGACTGCATGGTATTATTACCCAACTCAATGATATTTGTTTTATTGACCATGCAATAAATAAAATTTGTGTAGACCTTGAGGGAATTCAGATCTGTAAATCTGAGATACTGTTGCTGGAATTGCATTTACCAAGATGTCTTACTGGCAAGAAGAGTTGAAGGAACTATAACCACTTCATCACAATGTTATCGCACCTGTTTATGAAAAGTTTAACCCCACATTTTTGTAGATGGCTCCTGTCCGCCCAATGCCTCGTCTTCAATGTGGAATAGGCTTTTGAGATAGGCTGAGAGCATCAGCTGATGCTCTCAGCCTATCACTACTTTCTCAATAAGAAAACAATGTGCAAAAGGTACCTTTTTCATGTAGGTTTAACTGTGGGAACCTAATGATAGGACGCTCTCAGCCTATCACAAGCAATCAGTCCAATGCCCCTTAAGGCAAGATGGCGCCTAAGACCTCGAGTTAAAGTTTTTATGGTGTCCAGAGTGTTCCTTTAACTATAATTTCTATTTATTTAATCAAACACAATTAATGCTTAACACTGAGAAACTTAACACTGAGAAACAAGCATATAATTAGGGTATTATTCACTTAACCCCGTGTTTTATTTACGATGCAATGCAATTTACAGTAAAAACATTGTTTATCATAATACATTTCTCTACTCTTCCTGTAAAATACTTCTGCCGTGATTTCATTCCTGCTATTACAGAAGCCCTAAATGACCTACACAGTAACATAACACAATTAGCAGCTCACAAGGTACTTTTGATATATTTCAAATTAAGAATAATTGTATATTTTTTCTGCAGGGAAAATACTTGTAATGTCACAGAAGACGCACATCAGATAGCAAAGGTCAAACTGGAATCGCTGGTGTAGTAAGGTGAAGGGGGAAATAAAAAACGCTTTGTTTAATCCCTGCAAGCGTTGTTGCTGATCTGACGATATAACAATGCATCAAGATGGCCCTTTTCCAGTAAATAAGCTCATGAGCCTTTGTAACTGCAGCAAAAGTCAATTTTATAATTAGCTCATTAAAGCTTGCTGGCAAGGCTCCAGGCGTTGCAGGCGGCTACTTCGTTCTCCCTACGTACACGACATCTTCCACTCAACTTAGAGCACAGACTGATGTTGACCATACTGCTGGAATAAAATTCTCATTTCACACCTGTCAAAGAGAAAAAAAGTAGCATTGTGAGTCTACAATCAAGGCTGGTATCTTAAACTGAAGCACAGAAGCTCATATGTACCAAAGCAAAACAGGAGGAATTCTTGGGCAAGGTGCAAGAGTGAAGCAACATTTTATTAATTTCCACAGTAACTGCTCCTTATCCTGCACTTTGCCAAAGTTATACAGAATAGAATACAAGAATTAAGAATAAAAAATGGTGCAAGAAGACTTACAGGGTTATTAATTAAAGGGAGAATTCAAAGTGAATTTCAAATTTAAAGGAACACGAATCTGTATTCCTAACACTTTAGTCTCCATCTCCCTCGTTAAAAACAAGTCCCCAACAAGCCAGAAAGATAATTAAAAAAAAGCTTTTACTCAGCTTTTCCAGTGTTGAGGCTCACTCTGAGCTGTTCCCATCTCTGCTTCCTGCAACATCATGTTCAGGGATCGTCCCATTCCATGTTCCTTATAGAGAAGCATTGGGGTACTGATGCTTACGTATGCCAGACACTGTGAGTATTTAAGCTTCCTCCAAGGAAAGCATTAAACCAATACTTTCCTAAAGAGGCTTTCTAAAAAAAAAACTGCTATGTTTGCAGGAATAAAAAGACATGACCTCTGCAGAAAGGCCACTTCACTGAGATGAAGTGACCTGGATGACATTAGTGATCCTTTTACTTTGAATTTAAAATTCACTTTGCAGTCACTTGGAATACTCACTTTAGTGAATAACTCTGTATGAGTTGAGCATCTCTGTTTTTTTATAAAATCATATTTAACTGGTATGACAACAAACTGGGATTTTGGGCTAAGCCTAATTGGTTTTGTCCTCTTCATCATAATAATACCTTACAGAAAATAACATCTTTTTTATTTTTGCCTCGATAAATGTCTCATAGGATATTCTGTAGTAAAGTAACAATCACTGTAAAAAACAACACATTATCTCTGATCATTTTGCACTTATTTTCCCTTGATAAATCTCACCCATAATGTCTTTGAACAAGAAAATGTCATAGCTTAGCTGTGGTAAGGCTCTTCCTTAAGCCAGTTTGCATAAAAAGACGGCACATGCCTAAAAAACAAGACAATCAAAGGTTGGAGTTGCACCACTCTTCGTCAAGAACAAAGAACGGACCAGGTAAAGTTAGGATTAAGCAGATTTATTAAAGCATACTGGGGATTAAGTCAAGACAAGACTTTTTCTGTCTTGTATTTATCAGCATGCAGTATGATTGAATATTTTTGTTATCTGCGTGCAATGCGCATGCATTTTACTGTTATCTGTGTGTATCTCTGTATGCTTGCATTGTCTCCTTACAGTGTCTGTGTATCCTTGTAATAACTGTGTGCAGGATATCACAAGTCCTTATCATTGTAATATATATTTTTGTGATTATTTGTGTGTGTGCTTGTGATTTTTGTTTGCAATGTCTGTATTTACAAGTGAGATATGTTTTGTATACTTGTCTTATGTTTGCTTAGTCTGTATTTACTTGTGATTTTTGATTGTCCAATTGCTATAATGGTCCTACTCAAATCTCAAACCATATTAAATCCGTGAAAATCTCCCAGGAGAATGTTTCATGACTCTTTATCTAGGTTCACATGTTTAATGTTTCCCAAAAGAATTAGCCCCATGGATCCGTAGCACACTGCAAATCACAGGACCTGTCTGGCAGGAAGGGTATTGCAATAAAATGGGAATAAAGACTCTAAACCAAGCACTTGTGAAAATCAGAATAATTCATAGCCTGAAGGGCGAATACTTTACAGACATTTAACAAGGAAAAACATATTGCAATATTTAATACATGACGTTTATGGGTTTAATTCTGGGTCACTTCTGAAGGCATGGAATTAATAAGACCATTTATATCTGCTATTATACAGTAAACCCCAAGCTGTAAATATTAAGGAGGGGATGAAGTGCAGCGCTGTATATATTAACTCTTTGTACTGCAGAAGTAGTAATGGGGTTAAATCGCTCTTGCAAAGAAGTGTGTTTTGTTTCAATCACCATTTGCCTTTGGCTGTCAGATTTGTATTTATTGTTCTGGATCTGATCTGTTGACCTTTTCTCTGCTAGATCTCTGCACACAGAGTTTTGTTTTTCATCTGAAAACAAAATCAAGAACAAGATAGATTTCTTACCTCTCCTATTGCTACAGCAGTGCTCCATCTGGCTCCATCATTGAACTAGCCATTGCTTACCAGCATCTACCTACATACCTTTGCCTGTTTGCACCTACCAAAACATATCTGCATACATAAATATTTTATTTATCTTCACCTCCTTGCATTCATTACCTGTAGCAACTTAAGACATTTACATATCTTTACGTACTTATTTGTTCCAACCTAACCTTCATCCTTCTGCCTATATTTCCATACTTACCTCCACTTAAATGCATGTTTCTATATGCATGTACCTATCTACTAGCACTTACCTGCATGCACCCACCTATCTGGCCCTACCTACTTGTACCTACTTACAAGTATTTGTATTTACTTACCAAACATACATTTCTGGACTACTGCCCTTCTCCTGGACTTGTGTATGTGCCGTATATAAAATATTTTTGAGTGTGAATTATATGCTTTACTCTGGCTCTGCTTGGGAACTTGGGAATCAAGTTTTGGAAGGTATCTGCACAGTGAAAAAAATGTGTTTTGGACAAACTTTGAAAATATCTCCTTTATTCAAATTCTATTACTCCTGCTGCTGGTGCAAGTGACAGTGGCTATGGCAGAGCAGTAACCTAACCAGTCTAACACTAGCATCAATTATTAAAAAGGACAGGAACTGCACACACCCAGCAGAACCTCTCAAGATGCTGGCAGGACTGGAGTTGGTAACATACCCATATACAGTAGAAATGCAGAAATAGCTTGAGGCACACAGGTGCTCAATATCAGGCAGGTTTATTGGGTCAACACATCTCCATGGCATCTCTCGTGACATGGCGGCTGACCGAAAGTTAAGATGAACTAATAGAAGAGGAAGGAGAGATAGGGAGAGAGTATCAGGTTGCTATTGGATAATGGGGGGTAACCCCTAATGCATAATAGATACAAAGGGAAAAAAAGGAAGATACAAAGGAGCCCAACGGGAACAATATAACAGTCCCGTGGGTTTCCAATGTATATTGAGCAACCCTAAATATAATAAAATCTAACTTTTAATGAGTCTAATTTAAAAATAGTAGTGCACAAAATATATATGGAAAAATACACCAAAAACAGCAGCCATGTGGCTGTTTGTAAAAGAAGGGGGGTACAGGGCTGATAGGAAGAGGGTAAATAAAGCTTCAAGTTGTATACCTATATAGATAGAGTAAAATAACCGGAGAAAAACAGCCTAAACAGGTCCAGGTATTTACTGATATGCACCAGTAATAACTGAAAGCTAAATTCCCCTCAATACTCCATCGTCCACTGACCCCCCCCAGAAAAATAAATAGTAATGTCTATTCACTGGAAAGAAAAATTCTAAAGATCAGAAATCAAGGGTGGTTAATGTTAAGATGAACTAAACACAGGCGTAACTAGAAACCATGGGGCCCAGGTGCGAAAATTGCCCTGGGGCCCCCCACACGTCTACACTTCACCTTATTTGTCCCGGACCCCCCCTCCCCCACACACACACACCTCTCCACACATGCAGACACACACATAGACACACATATGTAGATACACACACACATACATACAAACACACACATGCACACAGAGAAACATACATACAGACACATGCATACAGACACACACACACACACTAATATACACAGACAGACACACAAATACACACACACACACACATACATACACACAGAGACACATACATACAGACACACACACACACACACACAGAAACACACACAGACACAAACACATACAGACACACACACATGCACAGAGATACACACACATACATACACACATACATACAGACAGACAAACATACACTAACACACACACACATGCAAAATGTTTGTCACCCTCCTATTTCCTGCCTTTTAGATGCAGGAGAGTGACCTCCCTGGACTCCAGTGGTGGCTCAGCCTGATGGGAGTCAGAGATCCCACTCTGACTCCCTCTTGGTGGCTCCCGGTGGTTGCTGGGAGGAAGTAACAGTCACTTCCTCCCTGCACTCTGATATCATCACAGGGGGCCCAGTCGCGCTGTTACAGTGCCACAGCGCTGATCGGGCCCCCTGGATATTCATTGCCATTGGGTGGCCCTAACATCATGGGCCAGCCGATGCCCCCTGCGACCGCGGTAGTTCTCCCACTGGTACTAAGTAATTAATATTAATTATCTGTATGATGCACATTTTTCTATATAAAGGTTTATGTTATCACTGTGGAGGTAGCTCGACAAAGACCTCTATGTGAGGTTGAAACGTTGCAGCTCTTTTTATACATGAAACTGCCTGTTACTGAGCCGTTGAGTGCCTGGAGGTATTTCTGGATTTCTGGATTTCAACACTAGAATCAATGACCCACTCAAAGTCAGTATAAGTGGCACTGGAGGGATGTAGGCAACTCACAATCATGACTGAAACAAACATGCTTGTCTATTGTGCAAATCAGTTATATGTGCATATGGCAGTTCAGATTCATGCAACTCGGACAACCTGCCTAACAGCCTAAATTTGGACGCAATCTAGAGTTTAGCATATGGTGTTTTCATTATTTCATGGATGAATCACATCAGGTTTAATAAAAAAAATTGTAAATATCTACATTTTATCCAGATCATGTCTTATTTCTTGCATTAACTGCTAAATTATTTATATTTAAATGTTCCCCAAAAGGTAAATTGGTAAATTCTGTGATGTATTTGCACTTATATAGCCTAGTTAGGAAATGCCTTTATATCTGATGCGTAGTATGGTATTTATTAAATGTAGACATTTTGGGGGGGGTACATTTTTAAGATGAATTAAACTTTATAAATTGTAATGAATAAAGCAACAACAATCTACAGAACTGTGCAATAAATAAACAAAAAAGTAATTATGACAAAGGAAGTTTTAAAAAACAAATATGTTCATCTAGTGACATTTATTTCACCAACCCTTGGTATTGTGAATTTAACGTTACATTCACAATTTCGGTGAAATCCTTCCAAACACAGAAATGATGGACAACAGCTAAATTGATGTTTAGAGGTTCACAGAAAAGAATTGCTGGCAACTACATTGTGAGGAAGGACGCCTGGCTGCATCTCTGTGTCCCTGAAGGGGGTTGCGATTTACATATGAACATCACCATTTTTGCTTATTTCACAGTGTAAAATGCATTAATTTTCCTGTGATTACGAGCGTCCTCTGCCAAACACCTGTGCCTGCAACATCCCTTAATTTGTTATTTAGTTACTTAGAAGAAATCTTATTAGTTAAATGAATCAGAGCCTAGAAGCAAGAATAGCTGAGAGTCAATTAGACAAGGTTATGGTACCATGTCCTTGGGCAGCTGTTGAGCACTGTTCGAGATTCCTTTTTTTGTGCTTATGTATCTTCCAAAGCACTTTTGTCCGAGTGAGAGCCAGGAAATGAATAAGGTATTTAGGAAAAAAAAAATATTTCAATATAATTGCAGCTAGCTTGAAACCATGTCAAAATGCCAAGATGATCATCACTAATGAGAGTGCAGAGTCTGTCTTTTATTTATTTATTTTTAGCATTATTGACCCCCCCCCCAATATTAAGAAACAATAATAACATTTTGTATAAGAATGAAATCTCATTCATGTTGTTATCAGAACTGCTCTAGACAGTGTTGTGTATAAATCTAATGTAGGGAGATTTGACTACTATTAGGACAAACTCAGATTGTGCTGGATTATATTTAATGTTAGGGATCTGGACACACATTACAAGGATGGGTTTAGACAGCTTTGTGTTTATAGGTAATATAGGGGATTTGACAGCTGTGGACCCCTTGCTCATGGTGCCTAAAGGGTATCAGCTATACCTCACTGACAATGCTTAACAGGACTGAAATGATCGCCTGCAGTTTCCTGTATCTATTATGCAGAGAGAGACGGACTGCATTTCAGATCTTGACCACCTTTTTGGGTGGTGTCAGTCTAATATGCAAATGGCCCTGGTTCTTTTTGTAATGGCACAAGATGAGCTAAAACCTATGAGATCTGAGCATGGACCTACCGATGGGCAGTCTATTTGGGCTGTTGTCCGATCTCAGTATTCTCTTGCACCTTGTTTTTTTGCTATTCCTAAGATAGCATCTGACAGCCTTGGGTAGATATATAATATAGGGTATATGACTGCACATTATAAGGAAAGGATCAGATAGTGTGTTGGCATCACCAAGAGTTAGCTTTAATGACTTAAGCCCTGAATGTGGGATTCCATGGGTATTGAGGAGGAGGCCATTAGGCATCTAAGTGCGGTTATACGGTAGTAATTGGAATCAAAAATCTCAAAACACCTTGAGTGGTATCCCCTAGACCACCTCTATAAGATACACAAAATATACATGCATAAGGTGGAGCTGGTATAATGCAAATCTGTTGAAATAAAATACAGGAAAAGATAATGAAATATTGTCTGAACAAATAATTAGGAAGTTGATAAAAATAGGAGTATCACTCACAAGACATTAGCATTATATGGCTCAGATGGAAAGTGTAGAAGGACACTTGAAGGAGGTCCAACTCCTATTGTCCTCCTGGTCCTCTGTGTATACCTCTGGCAATCAAGACACAGGATGCTGGATATTTTCTTCTAAAAAGTGCTTTGTTGGTGATAAAATCGAATTAACAAATAAAATAGGTAAAAAATCTCAAGTGGTATATAGACAATATAGTCCTAAAACATCCAAAAATAGTCCAAAAAGCTTATTGCCCCTATAATGGAGCTTCCTCAGTTTGTTGTGATGCTCATCTGAGTTCCCTTCGCTTTAAATTCGCCGGCTTCCTTTTACTTCCGCTTTGTCTTTTTCGGTTCATCATTTCACAGGGTTCTCAATGCATCGTGCGTTCCAAGTGTCACATGGGCGCAATTCTGGCATCGGGAAATGATGTATATGTGCTGATTTGAAAGTGTCCATGTTTATTAAGGAGGGGGAAGATTTTTCATGGAACGTGTTTTCCTTGTTAGTATATTGCATTTTTAGCATAAAAGGAGTTTGAAAAAATAAATTAAATTTCTTGAAATATATATAATAAATACTTCTAAGGTTAAATAGATAAAATTACATACCTTATTTAAGACATATTACTAAGGCAGATATATAAAAAACTATTGGTGATAACACATAACAGGTGATAAAAACTTGCATTGATATGATAAAAGAAGTCCAGTTTTTGGAATATATATGATAAATCATTACTTCTGAAATATAGTCCTAAAACGTCCAGAAATAGTCAAAAAAAGCGTTTCACCCCTATAATGGTGCTTCCTCAGTTTGTTGTGATGCTCATCTGAGTTCTCTTCGCTTTAAATCCGCCGGCTTCCTTTTACTTCCGGTTCGTCTTTTTCGGTTCGTCATTTCATGGGTGTCTGAACACATCGTGCGTTCCAAATGTCACGTGGGTGCAATTCTGGCATCGGGAAATGATGTATATGTGCTGATTTGAAAGTGTCCATGTTTATTAAGGAGGGGGAAGATTTTCCATGGAACGCGTTTCACTTGTTAGTATATTGCATTTTTAGGATAAAAGGAGTTTGAAAAAAGAAATTACATTTCTTGAAATATATACAGTTGCAAGAAAAAGTATGTGAACCCTTTGGAATGATATGGATTTCTGCACAAATTGGTCATAAAATGTGATCTGATCATCATCTAAGTCACAACAATAGACTATCACAGTCTGCTTAAACTAATAACACACAAAGAATGAAATGTTGCCATGTTTTTATTGAACACACCATGTAAACATTCACAGTGCAGGTGGAAAAAGTATGTGAACCCTT
Organism: Pelobates cultripes; assembly: GCA_933207985.1. Classification (NCBI taxonomy): domain Eukaryota; kingdom Metazoa; phylum Chordata; class Amphibia; order Anura; family Pelobatidae; genus Pelobates; species Pelobates cultripes. The sequence goes on along the minus strand of OW240924.1, from coordinate 51,905,561 downwards.
GGATTTAATAACTGGTTAAACCTCCTTTGGCAGCAATAACTTCAACCAAACGTTTCCTGTAGTTGCAGATCAGACGTGCACAACGGTCAGGAGTAATTCTTTACCATTCCTCTTTACAGAACTGTTTCAGTTCAGCAATATTCTTAGGATGTCTGGTGTGAATCGCTTTCTTGAGGTCATGCCACAGCATCTCAATCGGGTTGAGGTCAGGACTCTGACTCGGCCACTTCAGAAGGCGTATTTTCTTTTGTTTAAGCCATTCTGTTGTTGATTTACTTCTATGCTTTGGGTCATTGTCCTGTTGCAACACCCATCTTCTGTTGAGCTTCAGCTGGTAGACAGATGGCCTTAAATTCTCCTGCAAAATGTCTTGATAAACTTGGGAATTCATTTTTCCTTCGATGATAGCAATCCGTCCAGGCCCTGACGCAGCAAAGCAGCCCCAAACCATGATGCCCCCACCACCATACTTCACAGTTGGGATGAGGTTTTGATGTTGGTGTGCTGTGCCTTTTTTTCGCCACACATAGTGTTGTGTGTTTCTTCCAAACAACTCAACTTTGGTTTCATCTGTCCACAGAATATTTTGCCAGTACTGCTGTGGAACATCCAGGTGCTCTTGTGCAAATTGTAAACATGCAGCAATGTTTTGTTTGGACAGCAGTGGCTTCCTCTGTGGTATCCTCCCATGAAATCCATTCTTGTTTAGTGTTTTATGTATTGTAGATTCGCTAACAGGGATGTTGGCATTTGCCAGTGACTTTTGTAAGTCTTTAGCTGACACTCTAGGATTCTTCTTCACCTCATTGAGCAGTCTGCGCTGTGCTCTTGCAGTCATCTTTACAGGACGGACACTCCTAGGGAGAGTAGCAGCAGTGCTGAACTTTCTCCATTTATAGACAATTTGTCTTACCATGGACTGATGAACAGCAAGGCTTTTGGAGATACTTTTATAACCCTTTCCAGCTTTATGCAAGTCAACAATTCTTAATCGTAGGTCTTCTGAGAGCTCTTTTGTGCGAGGCATCATTCACATCAGGCAATGCTTCTTGTGAAAAGCAAACCCAGAACTGGTGTGTGTTTTTTATAGGGCAGGGCAGCTGTAACCAACACCTCCAATCTCATCTCATTGATTGGACTCCAGTTGGCTGACATCTCACTCCAATTAGCTCTTGGAGATGTCATTAGTCTAGGGGTTCACATACTTTTTCCACATGCACTGTGAATGTTTACATGGTGTGTTCAATAAAAACATGGCAACATTTCATTCTTTGTGTTTTATTAGTTTAAGCAGACTGTGATTGTCTATTGTTGTGACTTAGATGATGATCAGATCACATTTACTGTTATGACACCCCTGGCACACAGGAGTGAAACCGCCGTTTAGTTAAGCTTCCCCCTCCTCAGTAATGCAGGCTCACTTTGTATATACCTCAACCACACGAACTGCAGCCAGGGGAATGCGCCAATCTCCAAACTCCCGAACAATAAATCCACGAATCACGGCTAACAGCCGAACAAATATATCCTCCAAGCGGCTTACGTTTCCAGCAATCAGTCGCTAATCATGTGTAGTAAATCCCCCAATAACGAGACCAAGCTCCGCATTGAGGGTAAAACAAGAACTGGCTTTACTGTGGGCTACCCGCCCGTATTTATGCAGGTCTCCCACCTGGTGGACACTCCCCTAGGGGACCAAATGGGAGACTGTAATTACAGACAGACATGTAGCACTTTGGGACATACAGGCACAGAATATTCCCACAATGCATCCTGGTTTCCTCCCCTCTGCCTTGGGGATAATTGAGAAGTAATTCAATTATCTCCCAGGACAGAGACAAATTGACATTTTAAATGAAACAAAAAACACATAAAAATGAATAATTATACAAATACCGAATATATTACGTTTGTGTAACGTATCCCCAGATAGCCTGGATCTGAGTGCATATTCCCACCGAATAGCGCTCAGATTCCATACGCACAGTTCAATCGCCATGGAGTCAAAGTCTTTTACAGGTCTTTCGGTATGCGATTGACTTCATGGGATGGCTATCTGGGTTAAGTCCATTCGTATAATCCAAACTCCCAAACGGAACGGTGTTCGCATACCTTGACGAATGAGAAGGGCGGTCAGTAGTCTCAGCGGTGTTCGGTAGAAAAAGTGTCTGTTTTTAGTTCCATAGAATCTGCGCCGAACACCTCTAATCTTTTGCATGGTTTAAAATGGCCGCTGCCCGTGGTTGGCATACGAACGACGACCACCCTGCATTTGGTTATAATTAAGAGGTGTCTGCGGTTAACCACAACGTTCTAATTGAGGCCAAGAGGTTAACCAGCAGCACACTTCTCTTCTGGGTGGCCGTCCGTTCGGTAGTTTCATTCGGTTATAAGTCCAAAAAGACGAATGGGGCATACGGACAGGCAATTCCGCGAAAGGAGACAAACTATACGAATCAGCCACACAAGTCTTACAGATGGATCTGTCACACTTACAAAGAGCTGAAAGCTCAGTGCAGTGGAGAGGGAGTTGGGAAGAAATGTTTACCCTATATCCTTGTGCAAGTTGTGTGCCTCAGGTGATGTAAAGTATAAGTGAGGCTTGTGAGACACAGCAGCCCAGCCCAGACCTGAGACATACACTTGTTATGGACACAAAGGCAGGAGTACCAGCAGTGTAGCCAATGCAGCCACACTAGTGCCCACCTGACTGCCTGAGGGTGCACCACCGGCTCAATGCTTGTGCTGACCAGAGCATGCTGTGGCCTGCCCCTTGTGACTGCTCTTCAACCTTTCCCAAGTATCTCTTGATTGTCAACTGAATTCTTATTTTTTTAGTCTCATTTGGGTCAGAATGTCAATAGTTTTGATTTTGTTATAGTTTGATTTGTCAATCTCTTTGGCAAGTATACAATGTTTTCTTTTTCACTGTGTGTATATATATATATGACAACGAAATTTCTAATTTTAGGCTTAAATATCTTAAATGAATTATTTTTCAATTTATATATTTTTCCAGCTTATTTATTTTATCCCAAAAAATGTAATTTACATATCAGTTCTTCACAATCTTTCATATATATTTTCTACGTCTCAATATTATTATTTCCTTCCACTGCATGTGTGTATAATCTGGAATATCAGAGAAATTCTAAATATAAACTTGTTATAATACTGTTACAGAAAACACACAGTTAAAAAAGCAGAATCAGAAAGTGATCCATCATATCTGCCTGCAGTGTCTTAACTAAAAGATGTGCAATTAAAATCTCCTCCAAATATAATTACCTTAGCATTGTACAAGTACCCCAAATAGTTTTCTCACTTCAAATTTATTTTTTGTGGGCAAGAATACATCAATCAGTGTGTATTCATAGCCATCAATAATAATTACATTGAGCAGTAAACATTGCTCTGCTATTATGCATTATGCTTTTAGTTCACAGAGAATAGCATTTTTCTTCTGAAAATTGCTTACTTTTCCCTAAATAAGAATAAGATGCCCTAAATCCTCTTCTTTTCTTCATTCTGCTTTAGAATTCTATAGAGCAGTGGTTCCTAATCAAGTCATCAATGTACACTAACAGTCCAGAAATTAAATATTTCTCAGTTGTGGTCGTATGGGGATAGTGACAACACCTGGATTGGAGGCATGCCTTGAGGGCTGCATTGGGAACCGCTGCTAGACAGAACGGTATTAACCATGACATGACCATAGGAACTATGAATTTACTTGGCCTCATTTACCACTCCTATGTGAAGAATGAAGGAGAGCCCCAATCGATAACCTGCCTAGGAACCAATGGGATTTTAATCATTTTCTGCTGGAGGGTGATCTTGTTTTCCCTTGTAATATCCAGAAAATTAAAAGACCCATTTTTCACAGATGTTTTAGAGGGTCCACTCAGGGGTGAGACCAATAAAGAAGTGAAACTTTTCCTGTTCTTTTTTTTTAGAGATTACTACATTATAATGACTTTTGGCTCTTGTTATAATTTTGAAAAGAGATTCACTTGTTCAAACTATTCTCGATGCATTAATCCCACAGCAGACCTGAAAACAGAGTTGGTAATTGAGTTGGTAGCTGTCCATTAGACCTTTGCACAAAAGAAAAAATAGTTTCGGCTACACCACTTTGTCCAAAAATAAATAAAAATTATGGATGGCAGAATTCCGTGCATGTGGTTGTTCGACTCATCAGAATTTAATTCACTGTAAAAATTATTATCCAGACAAGACAAAAAAGCTGAAAAAGGGTACCTATTAGTGTGCTGCAAAACAAAAAAAATGGTTACAATATGGCCTAGATACCTAGCCTAATTGTTAGATAATATCAAACATTTTTTCATTGCCAGTTCTGAGTTAGGAAAATTTGATTATTATATCACTGGATAAAAAATATTAAGTGAGATTAATTTTAGTTTTATAATGAATGACTATAATCTGTTTCCTTTTTCTATCTTGTATCAATGAAAAATGAGGAGCAGGAAGGAGTATGCAAAAGAATGAAATGAGGTAGCAGGCATTGTCACACCGCAAGACTCAGTCAACAGAGTGAAACCAATACAATGAACGTTTACAATGTACTACTACATAGTAAAATTAAAACATCTTATTAACAAAATTAAGAATCTATTAATTAAGTTAGCAATTTAGCATTTACAGTGCATAGCTTAAACGGAGTATTTCTGTGCAAATCATGTTTCAACAAATTAAACAGGCTGCAATCATAATGATGGACATGTTGAAAGGGGTCCAGAAGAGCTGATGTTACAAGGTCTTTGAAGATGGTGAACCATTTCTTTAATCTAATCTTGTCATATAAACACATAAAGGGTACCTGTTTGGCCTGTAATTAGCTTTTACAGATCTCTAATTGTGTCTTCTGAATTGTAATTTACTAATAACGTCTTCTCCAAATGGTCACAATTTACAAGAAAGGTAATAGGGATGAGTCGGGCAACTATAGGCCAGTAAGCCTTACTTCAGTAGTGGGGAAAGTGATGGAAACCATGTTAAAGGATAGGATTGATGAACATCTAAAAACACATGGATTTCAAGATCAGAGACAACATGGGTTTACTTCAGGGAGATCATGCCAAACTAACCTTATTGATTTTTTTGATTGGGTAACTAAAATTATAGATCAGGGTGGCGCAGTAGACATTGCTTACCTAGATTTCAGTAAGGCTTTTGACACTGTTGCACATAGAAGGATTATCAATAAACTGCAATCTTTAAATTTGGATTCCAATATTGTTGAATGGGTAAGGCAGTGGCTGAGTGACAGGCAACAGAGGGTTGTAGTTAATGGAATATATTCAAAGCTTGGACTTGTCACCAGTGGGGTACCTCAGGGATCTGTACTTGGACCCATTCTCTTTAATATTTTTATTAGTGATATTGCAGAAGGTCTTGATGGTAAGGTATGTCTTTTTGCTGATGATACTAAGATATGTAACAGGGTTGATGTTCCAGGAGGGATAAGCCAAATGACAAATGATTTAGGTAAACTAGAAAAATGGTCAGAATTGTGGCAACTGACATTTAATGTGGATAAGTGCAAGATAATGCATCTTGGACGTAAAAACCCAAGGGCAGAGTACAGAATATTTGATAGAGTCCTAACCTCAACATATGAGGAAAGGGATTTAGGGGTGATTATTTCTGATGACTTAAAGGTAGGCAGACAATGTAATGGAGCAGCAGGAAATGCTAGCAGAATGCTTGGGTGTATAGGGAGAGGTATTAGCAGTAGAAAGAGGGAAGTGCTCATGCCATTGTACAGAACACTGGTGAGACATCACTTGGAGTATTGTACACAGTACTGGAGACCGTATCTTCAGAAGGATATTGATACCTTAGAGAGGTTTCAGAGAAGGGCTACTAAACTGTTTCATGGATTGCGGGATAAAACTTACCAGGAAAGGTTAAAAAAATCTTAACATGTATAGCTTGGAGGAAAGACGAGACAGTGGGGATATGATAGAAACATTTAAATATATAAAGGGAATCAACACAGTAAAGGAGGAGACTATATTTAAAAGAAGAAAAACTACCACAACAAGATGACATAGTCTTAAATTAGAGGGACAAAGGTTTAAAAATAATATCAGGAAGTATTACTTTACTGAGAGGGTAGTGGGTGCATGTTATAGCCTTCCAGCTGAAGTGGTAGAGGTTAACACAGTAAAGGAGTTTAAGCATGCGTGGGATAGGCATAAGGCTATCCTAATTATAAGATAAGGCCAGGGACTAATGAAAGTATTTAGAAAATTGGGCAGACTAGATGGGCCGAATGGTTCTTATCTGCCGTCACATTCTATGTTTCTATGTTTCTATGTCACTCAATACAAACTCAATTATGGTAGATTCTGCTTGTCAGACTATATTTTTAACGAGTTGGATGAACAAGGGCATGACATGTCACAAACTGGCATTCGTGTGGCTTAATGATTCTGTCATATCTCTAAATGAAACTGATTCTAGCTACCATATTATTGTCCAAACCTCATGCCCCAGTGGGGAGTCAATACCAATGGAGTGGTAGTAAGATACACTATGAATTGCCCTCTGATGATCCAAAATTCTTAATACCATGGTTAAAGTGGAGTTCCATCCTTTTATAGACAATGCATAAAAATCCCTGTTTTCTCTTTCTCCCGCCTCAAGAGTTGGCTAGCCCTCACACATGATGGAAATGACCGGAAATCCTCCAGCAATGCTCAAGTGTGGCTTGCAATAAGGTTGGAACTTCTCCACTACCACCATCATACCCAGACAGCATGGACTGCCACAAGTGTGCCATCAATTAAATAAAGCTATGCTGGTCAGTAGGAGCACTTCATAAATGTGGGCAATCAAGTGGGTGCTTTTGTTAACCACCTGTTTTGACATGGTCCAGGAATGAAATTCAGCAATATGTAGGAATGGTGGACAGTTCCCATAATAAAGTGGAGTTTAACTGTCCCTGTCCAATCTGTCTCTGTCAAATAAAGGTACTATTTTCAACACCCCTCTGCTTTTATTAAAGGTAGTAGTAGTGGAAGAGGAAGTACTGCTGTAGATATTGCTCCCCTTTTTTTAAATTCAGTGGTTTCACCCTGCCTCATGTTTGTGTTGAAAAAGGGGTTGCTACTTGGTGCGTGTACTACTACTTTAATGTTGTGTTTAAAAAGGGCTTTCCAAACTAATTCTTCATATTTAATGATGTTGTAGGATTCACTTGTGTAGTTAACTGCAGCCATAAACTGTATAGCAATTTGCAAAGAAAAGGCATTTGAAAATTTTCCAACCTCCACCAGCACTAGGATAAATTAAACAGGATATCTCATCTCCCACTTGAAAGTTGTAAGATAGATTGAAAGATAGATAGTTTGAAAGGTAGATAGTCTCACTCTAGAATCAATGACACAGGACAATCACACTCTCACACAGACACAGCAATGGTAAAACACACAATCAGTAATGGTCTGTCTCTCTCAATATTTGCAACCACAGTGCCTGGAGTAATCCTGCTAAGGAATAAAGATTTTCTTTAGAGTCTTCCTTTATTTCCCTCTATTCGTCAGTGTTGTTTAATCTGTAAAAAAAATATGAACATTTAGTGGCTGGCCTCTAACTATCAATTATCTTTTTTTCCACCTCTTGATTGGATAGGAGATACAGCCCACTTGATAGTGTAGAAATCTTGTCCGTCATGGCAAATTAAGCTGCTTATTTGCCCGACCCCCCAAAAAAACTGCAATTATTCATCTTAAAGGGAAACTATAGGCATCCAGACCACTTCATCTCATTGAAGTGGTCTGGGTGCAGTGTCCCTGTTCCCTTAACCCTGCAATTGTAATTATTGCAGTTATTGAGAAGAATTTTTGGTCTTGACGCTGGACATCCTCAAACTTTGCATTAGGAATTCCATGGTCATTTAAAACCCCATAGGAGAGCAATGATCGCCACGCATCCACATTAGGTTCCCACGCTGGCTGACGAGGAGCGGAGGCGGAGCCTGACGCAGAACTGGCACTGGAATCAGGTAAGTGACCAAAGGGTTTTTAACCCCTCATCAGCTGCAGGGGGAGAGGGAAGGCCAGGGCAGAGGGTACTCCCCTTTGTATTCTTAGCGCTATAGTTTCACTTTAACTGCTGTGACGGAAAAAATTAATATATTAATAAATAAATCTAGCTATAACATATTTATCCAGACACATCTGAGCAACTATTGGTCTAAGCTTCATTGCTTAACGTTTTGCACTGATTTCTCCAGTTATGCCATGTTACATGTTGAGTCCACATCGTCTTCCTTAACCTCTAACCTTATTTCTTTATAACGTTCTTTGCATGCAGAGATCTTCAGATTGTTTGCTGAATTAACCTTCGCGTATGCTTGTATATGGTAACCATATCCCCTCCGAGGTTCCTTCTCTATGTAGTAAACTAATGTAGACAGTCTATGTGTCACCTTTAGCCTTAATAACATCTGTAGTATATCATGTTCTCATTCTACCACTAACAAAAGAGGAGAAAAGAGAACATTTGCTCCTATTTGCAATGTTCATCATTAACAAGATTATTCACTAAACACCAAACAGTAATGAATTGAAAACCAGTTTGCAAAGTACAGGCTAAAATAGCCAATATGTGATTATAGCAAACGTGAAAAATGTAAAAAGCTTTTCTATGTTGGTTATTTTGGCATAACATTTTCTTATCAGTTCTTCACAGTTTAGCAAAACAGTCCAGTTACTGCATTATTCAATGGGGTCGACAATTATCCAAAGTCTGAAGTACCGCAAGTGAATGTATAAGGAGAGGTTCGAGGAGGCTAAACAAATATCAACTAGTGTCTGTTACTGTTCCTGTTAATGTAAAAATGTATCATAAAAGTCAAACTTAAGAAAAGGTTACTAGTGAGGCAGATATTGCCCAAAGATGTTCTTACTTAACAATCTATTCAATCTACTCAATAATCTGGCAACACAGTTGCTGAGACAGCTCCAAAGGGAAACCTTAAAGAATTTTTACTATGAGAAAACTATCAAAAGGTCCCAGCATTGACGTATATTTCTTCTCCCCCCCTCCCATCCCATCTGCTATCAATACCTAGGTTATATTTAATACATTTGTTTTGTGATGAATGCCAAAAATGTACAGCGGTTTCTGTTTGTATTTGTGCTGTTGTTTTGTTTTGTTTTCTAAATTATATTTATTTATTTTTTAATATTTTTTTTTTCCAGCTTGTAGCTGTGGGTTTTCATTAGGGATGAATCAGCACAGATCCTGCCAGGCTTCATGCAGCGAGATAGAAAAGAAAACATTATCCAAACATGCAGCAAAGAGAACTGGCGGCCAGGTAATTAGTAAGAGAAACATGATAAGATGACCTTCACTGTATTACACTTGATGTTTTATTTTAAAAAATAAAACATAAATTTAAAATAAAAAAATAAGTAAATATAGATGTGTGTATGTATGTGTGTATATATATATATATATATATATATATATATATATATATATATATATATATATATCATGTATGCTAACTTCTTAAATAATGAATGTAAAAAGGGGTATTCCCCACCCCCATGCCACCCACTTTCAGGGGTGGCGTTCTGGACCTGGACACAGTAAGCCTGATCTTGATATTAGGAGTTATTGTGTGGAAATGGATTATCAAGGACTGGTGCAGGGTAACCGCACGCCCCCTGGTGTTGAGCACCAGTGTTTGTGTTGCCACATACAAGAGCTTCTGCGGATCCCAGGTGCCAAATGTCAATAAGCAGACCTCCCAGGATCTGAATATGGAGGCTCTGCAGATGATATGTATCCAGTACAGAAACAAAGTAAGACTAGAATAGACACCAAACAAGAAAATAAGACAAAACTAGGAGAACCCAGAACTGGAGCAGGATAGAAAGCAGAACCCAGAACATGTACACAAGACATGAGGGAAACATGAACAGGGCAGGACAGGACTGTACATGAACTGGGAATACAAGACAAAAGAAAACAAGACAGGAGATACAAGGCAAAACAAGAGGAGACATAACTAATTACTATATATGTAAAACATTGGAGATTTAGAAATACATAAATGGCCAAGATGTATGCAGCCCACCACTGCGTCAAAGTACTCCAATTAAGGTGGGTTCCTAGACTGCCTAGATTTGCATGACTAAATAAACAATAATAAAACACACACATCACTTGCTTGCAAGAAAGGGGCAGAGGACTTGGAACAACTGCTTGCAGGACCAGACTGAAACAAAAAGGATTAATGGCGAAGGAACGGGTGTGGCAACAAAAAACAAGCATTTAAAGTAATCCAAGAGACTGGGAATTCCAGGAACGGAATACAGGAATGAACCCAGAAAACCCAGCATAAAGAAAACCAGACATGGAATAGAAAACCAGAAAAAACAAGAAAAAATAAACAAGAATTGTAAAAAGAGTACTGGATAACAGAAGCCAAGGCCATACATCTCCACAGAACAGAGCAGGATGTGACACCCACACATTATTTCTGCATAGGATTAAAAAAATAATATAAAAATGTACATTTTTCAAATTTATGTTGTTAGGTATATATGATAGCAACCAACACTTTAAATCACGCAAAATTATTCTGCTAGATGTGCATCCCATGTTACAAATGAATGTTACATAGATTTTTTTTTTTAATAGCCTGGTAGTTAAGCAGTTAACTACAAAGCATTTCCTAGCACTTTGCAGGGGTTTACAATGTAAACAATCCCATTATTAAAGCATTGTGTCAATGGGAAGACTGGAATTAATTATTTTACATGTTAACTCTTTAATGTCCTTGCTCTTACTCTGACACAATGCAGACAGTAGGTAACAAGCCAGACTGATAGGATACTGCAGGCTTGAAACTCTACAAATGGAAAATCTTGTTTTCTAGAGGTACAGAGACAGCAGGAATACAAGTGAACTGGCAGAAGGAGACTGTACTGTCTGTCTAATCCCTCTTCTGTCAGATGATTTGATTCCTTTTTTCAAAAAACTGTAATAAGGGGAGATCTTCATCAGATCAATTTCCGACTTCACTTTCTCTCTCTCTGCTTTGTCAGTTCAAGTGCTGAGATCCCTTGTCTGTCACCTCCAAATCTAGATAATAGAATCCTGACCCGACAGTCAATTAACCATATCTGTCAATCAAGTCACGGCTGAGTATTTAAGGATTGTAGAGCTTACTGTGTCTATAACAACTGTATTGTATCAACTCCCGATGGATACAGGAAAAGACATTTAATCTGTTTTTAGTTATTGTGGTTAAACCCTGGCATTTAAACGGTTAAACCCACTGCAGTCACTAGGGTATTGATTGACAATCTTATGAATAATGCTGGATTGGCTTCACCAAAAAAACAATACTCATTTTCACACAGACCCCTCATTCATTACTAACTTTAAATGCAGTTCATCCATTTGAAAATCATAATGAGCATAAGCCAACTATAGAATAATATATTTAATGCACCTTCACCATTTGGGATGGATATTGAACACATTCCCACTATACGGTCTTATGTAGAACACTATACCATAGGGTAATATATTTATTCTATGTCCAATCTAGAATGGCATATTATATGCAAGAATACAGTTAAGAATGTGCATTTAACACAGACCCACCATAGTGTTACATCCTTGAAGAAACACATATTTTAATACAAAGATTTTTGTTTAACATTGTATTAACTATCCGCAGACTTCAGAAGAAAGGGGTTTTCAATCACAATTTTTCCCCACCATACCTTTCTTGGTTTTTGATATATATATATATATATATATATATATATATATATATATACTGTTTAGGTTTCAGGACCATCTTTCCTCCATTTAAAAAGGTGCTTTTATTCACCTTTTTTTCAGCGCTGTGCCAGTCTTGTCATAGCTGCATCCATGACTGAGATCACCAAAGTTGACAATCTCAGCCAATCCAATGCTTTCCCATAGGAAGCATTGAGAGGCTATTGCACATGCACAGAAAAACTCCATCCTGCACCAATAAGCATTTACTCATAGAGATGCATTGGATCAGCACTGACCCAATAGGAGGAGTTAGCGGTTGATGAGGTAATGGTAGTTGGGGGTGGGCTTTGTATAAATAGTGAAGCCATTTTAGATCCTGCCACTTATAATTTTGCTCATTTTACTGAGTTGATCCCACCCTCCCTCACCTGGGTTGGTGTCTTTAATGTTTGTCCCGTTTTGCCACAGCGGTGGGGCTGGTTAGGGGAAAGGGTCATTTTAGTTTAAAAAGACAGCGTAGTTAATTCATCTGGTTAGGAAGGTGGTTTAATACTGTTTGTATAAAACTTGGTAGGATTCCAGCTGGTCTGTGGCTCTGTGGTGGGTGCAGGGAGTATACCCAAACCGTGGTTATTTAAAGAAAATGTTGGGACATTACTTATTTATGGCTATGTTGTTTTTTATTGTTTGTGATATTGTTTTATTGTTTACTTATTTTTATTTTTTTAATATTAAAGATGTGGACATATTTAACCCATACTCCAGTAGTGTCTGTGTTTATTGGGTTAGGGGTTATTGTGGGGTGCGAATTCCACCTGCCCATATGGCAACAGTGCACCTGTTAAGTTCTCTATAGGGGCAGTCAGTTGAAATTTTTTTTATACATACCTTTAAGTAACCTGAGGTGAGTACCCTTAGAATAGCAATACACACTCATAGAGTAGCATGTAATCAATGATTATAAACAGCTTCATTATCATTTGAGTAAACCAATATTAGTATCTTTAAAATAAATGAACACCACTGAATAATACATTAAATATCACTTGTCACCTGTGTTAATCATTTTTACTTGAGATGCTCCATTTTCTTTTAAATGTGTATTAAATACTTAGCAAATGGTAGCATAATCCAATTCAGACAGGGCAAAGCCAGGACAAACATTGCAAATGATGAGAATTAGAAACATTGCTTTATTTCTATTCTCTATATGCTTTTTTCTATGCTAACTGTCAGGTGCAAAGTACAGAGCTTATAAAAATGATTTCCGGGGAGGTAAAATGGAGACAGCCAGTTGCATTGTAAAGAGGTGTGGAGCTCTACATTGGTTTTTATTTTTCCTATATATATATATGGATAAGTAACCCTAATAGTAAAAAGAACATGGAAACTGACAGTTCCATTTTAAATAAAAATGAAATCTGTTACATCTATGTCTCTGCTGTGTCTCAGTGCCAAACAAATCACACATATACTAGAAATCAATAGAAAGGTAGGGACTGCACACAGAGAATCCAATAGACCCAAACAATCATGTTCAGTGCATCCGTGACCAGAGGTGGCAAACGTTAAATGCAGCAACAAAAAGGTCCTTGCACTCAAGTGATGACAAAGGCCACATTGTGCGACTGAAATCTTGTTTCTTGTATCTTGGTGTGACCATTAAAGTCTGCTTATCACCTTTGATGGAGTGCATGGACCTTTTTGTTGCTGCACATGTTCTAGAAATAATTTTTTTTTTATAAAAATGCACCCCCGAAGGGAAGATTCTCCTCAGACTTTGAAGATGTAAACAGTGAGGTTACCCATGAATCAGTAGCTATAACCTAGTCAATGACTTTGCAGAGAAGTAGATGCAGGATATCAGATTTTGGCAAGACAGTGCCAATTTATAGTTTTTGTTCCACCTTCTCAACTTTGTTCCCTGTTGTTCCTGTTTTGGGGATATAATGGATCTGTCTCAAAAAAGTGTAGCTCGAGTACATTATTAGATGTGCTTATGCTACAGAGTTTACCTCTAGGACCCCGTAGAGAGCACTGAATCAGTGCTTCCTGCATGTCCTGCCCTCAGTGTGCTGGCCTGCTTTATTGGTGTGAAGGCTGACCTTCTAATAATTTGGGAAGACCTGTGCTTTTTTGGGGTGAGTCTGTCCTTTTTGGACAGAGCCAGTGACTCAATCACATCAGTGGCCCACCCCAATTGCTCCACTCCCAGCAGCATGCCGCTCCTCTCAATGCTATGTCGGGGGTTATGTAGGAGATGTGTAGCAATCTTTACAATACATACTTTCATTGCCTTTGCAGCAGAGCATATGTAAGCAAGCACCTTTCTTTGTAATTTTAACCTGAGTCTAACTCTCAGTTGGCTTATTCACGTGGTATTTAGTAAAACTTTGGGATTATTTCTGTCCTAAAGGGATCTGAGTCATTAGAAAATAATACTGGGAATGAGACCATAGAATTTGGGTTTCAGACACAAAAGAGCAATGAATGAGCAAAGTATCTATGTGCCGCAAGCAGAACTTTCTCTATCTGAGGTTATGATGTTGAAATTATATTAGCTTTTATTCCAGAAAGAAAATTAGAATCTCTGGGATATTTATCCCCTGCAGATCAAGCTGGCATTGCGCTGACTGGGAATAAAACTCCCCCCAGTGACTGTAGCGGGGGTGATCTATTACACACTTACTGGTTTCACGTCCTAAATTCTATTTTAATTGTCCGTGTTAGTTAAAGCTATTAAAGTAAAATTAAGGTTGTAACAATTAGGCACTTTTGCAAATACTGCAGATTTCTTGTTCTATTTGGAATTAAGGGAAAGTCACCTCTAGGTGAATCTTTAACATGTGTGGAGAGAATATAAACAGGAACAGAAAGGAAAAGTACTGAAAATTCTCATGGCCAGCTCGGTAAACCTTGTTTGTTCTCATTGGTGCCATTTTAGGATAGGTGAAGTGTAAAATGTATCATTCAGAAGGGGGCAAGAGAAAAAAAAAACATAAAAATGAAAGGCATAGATGTATTATGTCACACTCGCATGGGCTTGTCTGTGCCAGCCAGATGCAGACTCTGACACTGAGCGAGTCTTCTTCCTTATGACACGAATGCGTAAGTGTGTTTCCAACAAACCAATTATGTCACTAGTAACTCCAGGTCGGCATTCCACCATTTTCATCTTTTGGTGCACAGTATGACTCTAGCCATTTAAACATTAGTCCTTCCTATTTAAACGACCTCTATTTGCTCAGCTGTGGTCCTTGTTTGCCCAAAAGCATGTTTATATTTACTACTGTACTCTGGTTTGAACATGGCTTGTTTTCTTGTTTATCCTGATCTATGCACTCTTTGATTAATGTTTTTTTTATCTGTTAACTCTAATATCTCCTGCCATTGACCTTGGCTGTCTCCAACTATTCTATTGCGTTAAACCCAGCCAGCCTAAGGACCGGTAATATGGTATATTATCTTCCTTTGTTGTACTGAAGTTTGTTAGTTTGTGGTTTCTACATACTGTGACATAACAAGTGTATTTCACTTGACCTTGATCACCGACCACTGCTCTCTTTTTTATTGGCAGTCTAGTTAGAGGCAGAAAGAAAGTCCCTGATGCCATGAACCAATACTCTAATTTAGGAGAGCTACTAAAAAGCCAAAAGAAGAGAGATTCTAAAACAGAGGGTGTGTATTAATTAGCTTCTTCAATCTAGCACCAATGATTTCCTTGTTCCCTAGTGAGAAAATATGCAAAAAAGTTGTTAAAAAGGTGGATACCCATGTCCTGAAAAAGATGAAAATATTGGTGATTTAATGCCCTTAATTGGCACTGGTGTCATACTGGATATATTATCCTACTGAGTAAGAAATTAGATTATCTTACAGTATATACACCAATGGATCCCAGCTTACCAAAATTCTTTTGTGAATGTTCATACCTCTCTCATCTCCCAATATTTTCCTGTATGTCCTCTCATATCCACAACTCTTATCATGTCCCTCCCATTTCACTCATTTTCATTTTTAGCCCCTACTACCAAACCAAACTCACTAGAATCAGCTCCCTAATTGCTTTTCATACCGTATATACTCGAGTATAAGTCGAGTTTTTCTGCACATTTTTTGTGCTGAAAACCCCCCACTTGACTTATACTCGAGTTAATGTCTTTATTATGGCAATTTATATTGCCATAATACAGACCAGGAAAGCCAGGCTCATTACAAGCCCGGCGGTCCTGTTGGGGACTGACAGTGAGTGGTTACTTACCTTACTGCAGCTCCTGTCAGCTCCCTTCTCCTCCGTGCAGCTACTCTCTGCTCCCACTGTAAGTCTCGCGAGAGCCGCGGGGTCACCGCGGCTCTCGCAAGACTTACAGTGGGAGCTGACAGAGGAGCTGCACGGAGGAGAAGAGAGCTGACAGGAGCTGCAGGAAAGGTAAGAAACCGCTCACTGTCAGCCCCCCTCCTACACAGCCCATACACTGGACCACCAGGGAGTGAGAGCCCCCCTCCCTGGCAAGCTAACAAGCAGGGAGGGGTGACGAAAATTTAATTAAATAATAAAAAAAAATACAATAAAAAAAATTAAAATAAAAACTTAAAATATTAAAATAAAATAAACTTAAAATATTAAAATAAAATAAAACAAAAAACTTAAAATATTAAAATAAAAAAATTATAATAAAAATGTCCTCCTCGTGGATAAGTCGAGGGTAAAACTTGGGGCTATGAAATTCTGTGATTTTTAGAATTATATATACACACACACACACACTCATACAAACACACACTCTGCATTATACACACACACACACACTCATACAAACAATCTGCATTCTACACACACACAAACACACACACACACAAACACTCTCATACAAACACACACTCTGCATTATATACACACACACACTCATACAAACAATCTGCATTCTACACACTCATACAAACACACACACTCTGCATTATATACAGACAGAGTATGTGCGTGTTTGTATGAGTGTGTGTGTAGAATGCAGATTGTTTGTATGAGTGTGTGTGTGTATAATGCAGAGTGTGTGTTTGTATGAGTGTGTGTGTGTGTGTATATATAATTCTAAAAATCACAGAATTTCATAGCCCCAAGTTTTACCCTCGACTTATCCACGAGGCATAGCATATTTCACAATTGTTGGTCACAAAACTGCCCTCGACTTATACAATTTACCAATTCAAAATCGTCAAAATTGTTAATTTGTTTTTACTTTCTGTTTATAATTATTATTATGATTTGTAAAGCAAGGGTGCTGTAAAAGCAATATAAAATAAACACAAGTGCAGTAAAGGAGAACTTTTAATACAGGGATTGCCCACATATAATAAGGTGATGTTTGCTGTAAGCCATCAAATTCTTCCATCCTATATAGGTTAATGGTAAGTTTTGCCAGTACGCGGGTTGGAATGAGGTCTTTAATTTAGATCTGATGAAGAAATTTTTTTTATTTGAGACTTAATGAGAGTTCTATTCATTCTATAACTGAACAAGAAAAATATATATTGGAAGATCTCTAACACGAGAGAGATTTTCCTAACTGGTAACGTAATATTTACAGACAGTAACACTCCCAAGGGATGCCAAAAAGTAGTGTGTCTACTACAGCATGAGGTATAAGGTTATTCTTAAGTTATTATTATTAAGATATATTATTATTAAGATATATTGCTAAAATATACAAGTCAGTCTTTATTAGGCTAGGCCTAATGTACAGAAAAGAATACAATGTAATAGAAAGTACCACTATGTGCAGCCTAAAACAAACTCAAATGAAACCTGCAGTACAATGTAACTAAAAGGAAATAGGGGCTGTAAGTACACAACACTGCCCGATCTCACTGCCTGGAGTTAGGAGTGAACAGGGAAAACTGCGGGGTAACTCGCAAAACTCTAAATAGAATCACTGACTTCCTGTAGATAAAGAGGAAGGTCACAATAGAGAGAGGCAGTCATATAATCCTGTAATTGTTTCAGAGATCATAGCTATCCTCAAAACACATCTACGAATAAAGGAGGAGCAGTAGGGAAAATGGAGAGATAATAAAAATATACAGAATAGGATCCAGAGAATACCTCGGTTGATGAAGTAACAGGAACCAACTACCATATATAGCTATGCTATGCCAGTAGAATCACACTACTGGTAGACTAAAAATCTATAAAGGTGCCATAATAAAGGTGCAAAAACGTGCAAAGTGAAATGTGTGTATTGAATATCCTGACGAGCGTTTTTGTGCATAGCTGTACCATCGTCAAGGGAGGTCTGTAAATATTTTTTTACCAGTTAGGAGAATGTCCCTTGTGTTAGAGATCCTCCAATATCTTTTTGTGTCCTTTATTTAACAGCCCGGGGTATCCTGGTACTACCCACACTGGTGCTTTCTCATTGAGAGGGGATCTTTGTTTTCTTGAGGATCCTTTCTTGGTGGGATATTTTATTTTGTTCATTCTATCAGTGAATTGCTGTAGGATCTAGGTTCACATTGATCTCAATATACTGTATGCCTGATATGACGACACAGGAGCTTTAACAGTTGAATACTTATATTAGCGATAAAGGTCATTTTTAACAAGGCATCTGTTCACAGAAATACAACTTCCACTGAAGAATGTGTAGTTTTATTATAATTTAAGCTGGTTGTTTCCTAGAAGGCCATATAATTATATGAATAAACTCTGATAGTATCCTTTGCATTGACTAAAATTTTGTATCTTATTGACCTTTCCATAACCGAAGATTCAGTAACATGTCAAGTACTACATATTTTTCATTGCCTGTCAATGAATACAATTTGATATTTGACAATTATTGTGCTATTTGCCTCTGAACGAGCCATTCTAGCATTCTTTAGATGAACCAAAGATATTTTATTAGTCTCTACCTTTTACTTTTTTTGTTGATGATGAAGATGTCAGCATATAGGTGGATGATAAGTAATTTGCTAAACAAGAACTGTCACTTCTCTGGAAATGATGCCATTAAAGAAAACATTGAAAATTACCTATAATTTGTGTGAACCATTTTTTTTTTTTCATGAGATACTCAGGTTTTTTTTTCAAAGTGAAATTAAAGATTTTGCAAATTACATAATGTATTCGGTCCAGGCAGAGCCAAGTATTTACTGCAATGGAAAAGGAAAAAGAGATGCATTGTTTAATTTCTCCTCTTCTCTGCATGCTTTCTCTGTTGCGACTGCCAAGTGTAAAGGACAAAGTTTATAACAACAACTGTCAGGTAGGTATGATGAAAGGTCCCATAGTAGGATCAAGAGGTGTGGATTTCTATGTTTAAATATATAATTCACAGCTTACAAAAATTTATTGTTAACTATATGAGATAAATAAACATAATTTGAAAAAAATCGGCAAAATGATAATTCCCATTTAAAGGTTTATATTTTAGATTCTAAATTATAAAAACAAACAAATTAAGTTCACACCAAAACATGTCCTTTTTTTAATCTTTTTTTTTAATTTAATGTCTGGCAAAATATATCAATTTGTGAATGATGTTAATAACCGGCAATTTGTTAACACAATATCGTTCTGGTTTTGACAGATAAAAGAAGTTAGTGATAATGGAAAAAAAAATAAACCTCAACTAACTAAAACACAGATGAAAGATAATGAAGAATATAGAAAATACTTTTCTCCTGTGAATCAACTCATAAGAATACAAAATGTTAACGTAGGCGTAAAAAGCCATTCTCTGGCTGTAAAGGAATTATGAATGACTTATGTGGTTGTGTTCATAATGAAAAGTGGGGAAATATGCAACACGAGTTGTACTTAAATCATTCACATTTGTTTAGAAGTACAGGATGGATGGAAATCACATTTTTTAGTACAGTGCAGCATAAATCAGATGTAAATCTAATTTTTCTACCTACGTACAAATGTAGCAGCAGCTGACTGTCGGGGGGAGATGTAGAAAATAGAACGAAAATAGGAGAGAGATTTTTTTATGACTAAATTTATTAGCAGTATTATGAGTCAGCAGTGTTGCTTTCCCTCTAACAGATCAAACAAAGATGCATTCTTTGCTTTACTTATATAGGATTCTCATTAGACATTCATACAACGCATTTTATTTTTAATAACCGGCTCTAAAGTTAATATTTGGCTACATGATATGGTTCGTATTATACAGCTTGCAGAAATATGTCAAAGTAGTTCTATATAGGTGAACAAAAAGTCGTATGTGGGATTTTTTGTTCCACTAGTAATACTAAGTGTCACAAAATTCATAATAAAGTCAAATAAATAAAACGATACAAAAAAAATAAAATGTTGCAATTGTGTGATAGGGGGTTATGTTAGACTTTGGTGTATTTACTG
Source organism: Pelobates cultripes (assembly GCA_933207985.1). Taxonomy (NCBI): domain Eukaryota; kingdom Metazoa; phylum Chordata; class Amphibia; order Anura; family Pelobatidae; genus Pelobates; species Pelobates cultripes. The sequence continues at coordinate 51,885,418 of OW240924.1, read as the reverse complement.
CAGTGGGAACTGTTTTATGTTGATTAATAATATATACGACCTGGCAAACACTGTATCACAGCTACACTACATTTTTTTATACCTCTCCTCTAGAGTCTAGTGCTAGTCATTGTATTAGTCATTAAAAATAATACAAAACACAAAAAAACAGATTGCGTTGAATACTGCGTGTATTACACACAGTATTACACACATTATTCAGTGTGTAAATGATTACACACAGTATTCAGCGCAACCTGTTTTTTGTGTTTTGTGTTGTTTTTCTTCTTTTAAGCAAGGTGTTCGGGATATTCCTTACTTTCAGTATTTGCAGCTTAATTTACTGTTTATATTAATTGATTCCATTCTCTGATAAGTATTAGCAATATCAGCAATACCCTTGACAAAACAGATGATTGTTTGACCTAAGAAGCTATACATACTGTATACAGATATTATAAGCACATACAGATATTATTTTTATATTATAGTAGCATTTTGGGAACTCTACATTCTCAAAAACAACTACAGGTGATTTGCTAATATCCATTAAGGATGCATTTCATATCTAAAATATACAAATACAAAACGTCACCTTTTATTCCTACACATGATTCTCAACACCAATATCTTGCTTTGCATGTTGACATGACAGTATCACAGTGTTCATGGCAGTTCATCAGATCAGTACCTTTTGAGGGGTTGGGGGGTAGTTCATCCTAGTTGACAGGTGAGAAGTAGGTGCACAGAGCACCCATTTCCTGCCTGTCAGTCTTTGTAGTGTGTCTTCACGAGACTGCAGTATGGGATCACAATTATTCTTTGCCAAGTCTAACGTGGGTCTGCTCACATCATGGAGAGAGTAGTGAGGGCAAGGATGTGATGCTCAATCCTAAACTGCAGTCCAACAAGGTTCCTGTACAATAGAAAGTAGGCTGATATGGTCAATGAGGAGGCACAAAGGTGAATTTAAAAGACACATGTTGGCAAAAGCGGGGGATAAAAAGAAACAAAAATTATAAAGGGGGTTAAAGACACATTCAGGAGATGATTAAATACACTTGAAAAAGGCAGTCAGTTGGTGCCGAAACATTGGGGGTATTGGGGACTTGAGTTTCTGCCAGGTTAGGCTTGTGAGAACTTTGGTAAATTGTTACTGTTTTATTTTTGATGCCTTTATATTGTCACTCTGTATTTTTTGCTATATGCATATTTAACCAATTGTTGGATCATTAAATATTTGCATAACTTTCTTCATGGTTCTAGTGTGCATTCTCTTTTTGGTAGTAAAGGAAAGTTAAGGGGAAACTCCAGTGCCAGGAAAACAATCCGTTTTCCTGGCACTGCAGGTCCCCTCTCCCACCTCCCAATTCCGGTTGTTGAAGGGGTGAAAACCCCTTCAGTCACTTACCTGAGACCCCCACCGATGTCCCTCGGCGGTGGTTTCGCTTTGCCACCGCTCCTCCTCTGCATTACGTCGGCCGGTGGGCAAGACTGATCCCGCCCGTTGGCCGGGGAGACCTAATGCGCATGTGCAGCAATGCCGCACATGCGCCTTAGAGCTCCCCATAGGAAAGCATTGAAAATGCTTTTCAATGCTTTCCTATGGGGAACTGAGTGACGCTGGAGGTCCTCACACAACGTGAGGATGTCCAGCGGTGCTATAGCACATCCACTAGAGGAGCAGTTAACCCTGCAAGGTAATTATTGCAGTTTATAAAAAACTGCAATAATGACACTTTCAGGGTTAAGGGTAGTGGGAGTTGGCACCCAGACCACTCCAATGGGCAGAAGTGGTCTGGGTGTCTGGAGTGTCCCTTTAAGATACACATGAGGGGGTTAAATAGGTCTAAGAAACATGCAAGAGGGTAAGAGGGAATTAGGAGAGACACATAAGGATAGTCAAGAGAAACACAATAGAGGGAAGAGGGTGAGGGGAGGTTCATGGTTAGAGAGATAAGAATGCAACGCTACAGCTAGTATCAGCATAATAATATTAATAATAATAGATATTAGTGAGTGGTCACAGATTGGGTTGTGCACCACCACCTACTGGTGAACTACTGTAAATCATCATCTGTGATTTATTCACTATGCAAACAGTTAATTTGTTATTCTTTCTGCTATATTGCATGACTCCCTGAGGCACCTTGCATATTGAAGCAAATTTATGATCAATCAAAATGGTTTATTGTTCGCCTATTTACCTGCGCAGCTAAAATCATCTCCCATAAAGCTAAACACAGATTGCAGCTCTCGTCCTTCTTTTATATTAGTTGTTCCGTAGAGTCTGTGCTTGCATCTGTGATGGTGGGAGGGAGGGAGGTTGAGTGATGAACGTATGTTGTTCTATTTGAATAATGCAGGATGTTGTGACAGTGACAGTAAAGGAGCGTAAATAATAGGCCCTGCTTGATACAATTTAAGAACTATTCAGGCTATTGTCTTGACTGCTAATGTTCCTCAATTCCACATCCAGAGCAACAATACAATTCAAGGCAATCAATCTGCCTGAAATGGAGTATGAGAAAGCCTCCATTACACGCATAACACAATCCTGTTTTTATTATTATTATTATTAAAATGAGGAGCAATTGTTGACTTTTAGAAGAATTATCTGGAAAAGTTTTCTTTTAACTGCAACCATAATATGTGTATTTTTAAATAATCGGTATCAGTATGTCTTTCTATAATAGCAGTTAATGTAAAATGTAGAGCATATTATATCACGTATTATTCCCCTACTCAAAAAAAAAAAAAAAGAGAAGAAGAAAATATTTTAATCTAACATTCACTATAATTTTCATTAGAAATCTTTTTGCTTGTGATAATTTTATGTAACTACCATCTTCCTTTTGGAAGATTATGAAAACTGTTATAAAACTAACCTTAATGTTAAGGAAACCGTTGGTCACTAAGTAAGTTGTAGTCTTTCGAAGTCCTGATAATTCCCCTTTAAAGGTTTATATTTCAGATTATAAATTATAAAAAACAAACACATTTTTATAAGACACAATGACAAAATTTATTATAGAAAATTATATTGGCTACAATTAGCAAATATTGTCTGTGTCTTAAAAAATGTGTGTGAGTCTATGCCAATACATATACCAGGGCTACATACCGTAGGCTCTCCAGTTTGGGGGCCCTGATACTGTTTTCAAATTAATAAAATTCTGACTCTGGAGTTGTTGCTCTTGTGACATTCCTATTAGTATAGAGGAGAGTTATCAATGAAAAATTGGTGCTAATCTGGGTGCAAATTGCTTAATGTTAAGAGCATGTTTGGTTCCATGATGACTTATTTAGCACTTTGCCCCAGAATAGCACTTCTTGATAGATTTCCTCCAAAATCACATGTGTAAGCAAATGTGACTGTCTCTGGTTGCATACATTGCATACTGTGAGATCTTTAAACATATTGACTACTTAACCAAAAGTGCAAAATCAACTAGATTACAGAATGCATAGATCAACATGGACATTTGTAGACTCCATTAGGTATTTGCATTCTTTGCCTCCACAAAATGATTTTGGCAAGACATTGCTTTGACTCTAATGGATATTCCGCTTATGTTTCTTGTAACTCATCATCGGTGGCTATTATATAATAGTGTTTGTCTAATAATGAGTGTAATTCCAGACTGTGAGAACTTTGTCAGCTGCAGTGCCTGTCCAAATACTAGAGATAATTAGATGCAGCTTCTGTTAAAATTCATCATTAATGGATTCCACATATTCTGTTCAGTGATCTTTCATATGTCTGAGTCTGCTTCCTGACCCAAGAGGTGCCAAGAACATGAAAAATAAATGTAGCTAATAAGAACCATAACAGGACTAACTGTCTTAGTGTGTTTCTATTATTTCAACACAGAGGTTATTCACAAGTGAGATAACTTATAGGTTTGCCCTCCATCTGCAGTATGGTAGTGTTGCAGGTTAAATGTTCAACATTCTTCTTAGGTCAACAAAATAAGTAATGTTACGTCAGGTCATGAGAGCACTTAGACACCAAGGGCATACTAGAAAACTAGTGGCAGTTAAATATATCCATTCTTGTTAAATATTTTGATATTTGAAATCAGAGTTTCATGTGCTGTGTGCCCAGGCCAGCTCTGCTCCATCTTATCACTCTAAGACAAAGATGAAATAGAATTCACTGTTGGGTTTTAAGTGCACTACTAGAGAAAATAGTGAGTTGCAGGTGTCAAAGTAGACACAAAATGCCTAAATGAAAGACTACAAGCCTACAGGCTTGAGTTACTTACTTAAGTTAACATTACAAAAATATGTGTGTGAGGCTTACGACAGACTAATTGTGAGATATAAAGGTCTGAAACTTGGTAAGCTTCACAGTCCAGATAACATCTAAGCTTGGCCATCACAACATTTCTGGTACTCATATATTTGATCTAATCTATTACGAGGTCCCCAACAATGACTGTTTCCAGCTGATTGAGGGTGGAAGATACCTGTAATCCACCTACTGCCTCTGTGGCAAAGGACTTAGCATGTGACGAAAGCAATAAGCAATGTAATTGCCCTGAAGGACAAGAAAGCAAGTCTTCTGCACAGTCTATAGCAGTTTTCAGATTATCAGACAGGATAATCTTATTTTATTCAAGAGGGAATAAAATGTATCCTCAGAACATAAAGCAGATGCTTTATTAGATGTAAGATCCACAGACAAACAGACGGCAATGGAGCCAATAAAGCTTGTTTATTTACACACACCAAAGGATAAAAAGACATATTGTGTTCTGCATGTGTTTGCATTTCTAAGGCTGACGTGATGCTCATCCCCTCATCAAACTCAAAGTGACCCTGACAGATGTTTGATCGTAAATCTGTCTTGAAATTCGTCCAGAACAGAAATTCTGATGGAAGAAGGCAAGGATTTGGCAGGCTGAGGAAATATCTTACTTTAGATCAGTGTTGAGTTGGCTAATATAATAAACTTCTGCTGTGTACCAAACACTTTGCAATAGCACAAGTAGATGCAAATGAATGGATAACAGGCTGATTTCCCTTTCATGTACAGTCTGTTTTGCAGGAGAAGATGTTAGCAGCTTGATAAGGATTGTCATGGAGGATGTAAAAGCCTTTCATAGGTATACCATCTTATATGTATCTTTTGTGTTAAGGGATTGTGTGTGAAGAAGAAATAGTTTCAAACCGCATAACCATTTAAGAACCAAAGGGTGTTTTATAACATACTAGACACTCTTATACTCAAGGGATTAAAATAATTTCAGGATATTTATTTATACTTAAAAAGACAAATATGTATTATATTGTAAATATCAGAATACCTGAACAAAAAGCACAGCACTTTTGCAATGTTGGAGAGATTAACCATTTCTAGTGAGCAACAATAAATAATCATCATATTAGGAGGATCATGGGATGAGAAGAAGAAGGGGCAATTACTTTTTGAGAATTAAAGGGCACTTAATTACTAGGAAGGGAGGTAAGGGTATCTTGTGACATAGAAGAAATGGAAGAGAGGGGCATTGTTTTCTGTGTTGGTTGGACATGTTATTGTATGGCTAAAGAGTAAAGAAAGGGAGGGAGCAAAACAAATGCGTGACATGAAAAGATAGAGTAAAGGGAGATTTTACTGCTGGGTAGAGATCAAAGGAGACTATAAGGCTGGGGAGGGGATGAGTAAAGGGAAATCTTATGTTTGGGGAAGGAGCATACCTGGTGGCTAGGGGAAAAGAGAAGGTTACATAGTTACATAGTTACATAGCTGAAAAGAGACTTATGTCCATCAAGTTCACCCTTCCTCGCATTAGTTTTTTGCTGTTGATCCAAAAGAAGGCAAAAAAATCCCAGTTTGAAGCACTTCCAATTTTGCAACAAGCTAAGAAAAAAAATCCTTCTTGACCACGGAATGGCAGTCAGATTTATCCTTGGATCAAGCATTTATTACCCTACATTGAAAAATTATATCCTTGAATATTCTGTTTTTGCAAGTATGCATCTAGTATCTGTTTGAAAATCTGTATGGACTCTGATAAAACCACTTCTTCAGGCAGAGAATTCCACATCCTTATTGTTCTTACAGTAAAAAAAACTTTCCTTTGCCTTAGACGAAATCTTCTTTCTTCCAGTCTAAACGCATGACCTTGTCTCCTATGTAAAGTCCGGTTTGTGAATAGATTTCCACACAATGGTTTGTATTGGCACTGAATATATTTGTATAATGTTATCATATCACCTCTCAGGCAATGTTTTTCTAAACTAAAGAGGTTTAAATTTGTTAACCTTTCTTCATATATATATTGGATATTTTCCATTCCTTTTATTAATTTTGTAGCCCGCTTCTGCACTTTTTATAGTGCCATAATATCCTTCTTTAGAACAGGTGCCCAAAATCGCACAGCATATTCAATATGTGGTCTTACCAGTGATTTATAAAAAGGCAAAATTATATTCTCATTCCGAGAATGAATGCCCTTTTTCATGCATGACAATACCTTACTGGCCTTAGCCACTGCCGATTGGCATTGCACATTGTTGCATAGTTTGTTGTCTATAACAATTCCCAAGTCCTTTTTTGTTATCCCTAATTCGCTTCCATTAACCCCTTAAGGACACATGACATGCGTGGCATGTCATGATTCCCTTTTATTCCAGAAGTTTGGTCCTTAAGGGGTTAAGGGTATACGTCGCTTGTGCATTCTTTACGCTGAAGTTCATAACTTTGCATTTTTCAACATTAAATTTCATCTGCCATTTTAGTGCCAAGTCCCCCAGTCTATCTAAATCCCTCTGCAGAATAGTAATATCTTGCTCACATTGTATTACTTTACAGAGGTTCAGGGATGTATTAGCCGCGAGGCAAACAAGGCATTTGCCTTGGGTGGCATTTTTCAGGGGGCGGCAAAAAACGCCGCCCCCCAAATGCCCAGGGCAAATGCCTAGTTAGCCTTGCGGCTAACTGACATGCTGGGCGCTGGGCTGGGTGGGCGGCTGGCGAGGGAGCACTTCCTCTGAGCTGTCTGCTCAGCTCCCTCGCGTGCCGCAGAGTGAGGCTGGGAGCCGGAAGATGACGTCATATTCCGGTTCACAGCCTCACTCTGAGGCACGCGAGGGAGCTGAGCAGAGTGCTCAGAGGAAGTGCTCCCTCGCCAGCCACCCGCCCAGTAGCCAGCCCATCAGCCACTGGACCACCAAGGAGAAAGAGGAGCACCCTCACCCCCCAGCACTCCCAAAGGTAAGGAGGCTGGGGGGGGGTTAAATTAAAAAAAAAGTGTTAATGTGAGTGATTGTGTGTGTGTGTGTGTTTGTGTCTGACAGTGTGTGTGTTTGTGTCTGTGTGTGTGTCTGACTGTGTGTGTGTGTGTGTGTGTGTGACTGTGTGTGTTTGTGTCTGACTGTGTGTGTGTGTGTGTGTGTGTGTGTGTGTGTGTGTCAGTATGTATGGCTGTGTGTATGTGTGTGTGTGTGTGTGTGTGTGTGTGTGTGTGTGTGTGTGTGTGTGTGTGTGTGTGTGTGTGTGTGTGTGTGTGTGTGTGTGTGTGTGTCTGACTGTGTGTGTGTGTGTGTGTGTGTGTGTATTTAGAAGGTGGGGCGCGGGTAGGGTTGGGTGGGGGTGGCGCGGGGGGAGGGGGTTGCCTGAGTTTTGTCCTGCCTAGGGCAGCACAAAACCAGGATACACCACTGCAGAGGTTCTTATGGCCCTGTAGGAGTGAGAAGATGGTAATGTCTGGATGAGAAGTTTTTGAAGAAATTTAGATTTTGTGTCTTGTGGCTGCAGAGGGATAGTGGCAAATGAGAAAGTGTGGACTGAGAGATAGGAAAGGCATAATGTCACCGGATGGATGGCAAAAATGGCACCTTAAGGCTCAGATGCAATGTCAATATGATCATGACTGAATGTAGTGGAATGGTGATTGGAGAGATTCATACACTTACAGAAGAATTGAAGCTGGAAGGGTAATCTAGACGTGGACCCTGGATTCAGTGTGCCTAGTGCAATATCAGTTATACCTTGCTGACGAGGCCCAAAGAAGGCTGAAACGATCATTCGGGGTTGCTGTATCTCTTGTGCAAAGAGGACTTCCTGGTGTTTCTTTTCTGGACTGTCATTATGGGTGGGATCAGTATGATTTACAAATTGTAAAGGTTCTGTTTGTATTGCCACAAATGAGCAAAACCATTTTTGAGATCAAGCTACTGGCAAAGGGCAAGCTACTGTAATTCTCTAAGGTTTTGCCTGTTCTCAAAGTTCTCATTTAATCTTTTTGTTAGGTTAAGAATATATCCTAAATGCACTCTTGTCTTTATATAGGGGCAGTGAGAGCTAAGTAGTTATCTGTCTGCACCATGGATCTTCTGATAAAAAAATGCTTTATGTACAACTGTAAGTAATTATTTATTTACTTGCTTTTTTGTTAGCTTAAATTGGTTGAAATTTTTCACTAAATAGTGAATGCTAATTAGTTAACAATTTAAACACTAACACACATTTAAATTGTTATAATAATAAAAATGTGATCTTTTTTTTTTCTCAAATCAGCTATTTTGGCCAACATTTTGAAAGCCAGATATAAACTCACATTGTAAACAAAGTATAGAATGTTTTCTTCAGCTGCTAAGTAGCACTTTGTAAGTGGTTCTTCGAGTCAATTGATCTGCAAAATTCAGGAGACAGAAGACAAATATAAAGATATAAATAGATCTGGTTAATGTAAAGATTTTTATCTAGTTATAAGCTTATTTCATTTTGGAATACCTGAATTGTAGTTACATGGAGACTTGCTCTGTCTGGCTTTCTTTTTGTCTTTCTTTTCTTTTTCTTTAGGGACTTAAAATTGGATTATTTTCCATGTTTAACATGAAATTGTCAGCCTTTAACACAACTGTGAGATCAATGTAAATTAACTTGAGTTGCTTTTGTAAAACAAGACAGAATGAGAAAGATGCCTATCTCAGGATATTAAAATAAAAGACAATTTAAGAATGTGCAGATCACTAGAGGCTTTGTGCATTAAGCTCAGATACAATATGCAGTTGTAATATTATCTTAGAGTGCTAGGCGCTAACTTTAGGGAGCAGTATTGGTACGTGATATTATTTCCCGTCAAGTCTAATTGAAGAACCTAGATTGCTAAAATAATGGAAGGAGTACAGTGTCAAATGTGTCCTGTTAAAGTCTTAAAAAATGTATTGGGTATCAACCAAAGAGGGGTGAGATTCTAATGCTGTGTTTCATAAATTACTTGTTCAAAGAACTCAGTAATAACAATGTTAAATTGATTTATATATTTATTTTAACCAGGAAGTGTATATTGATATTAAGACATTTCTCTTAGAGAGTAAATTGAGAGAGTTTCTCTTGACTTCAACAATGCCATTTAAGAAACAGTGAGGGCACAAACATACAGTTTTAAATTCTACAAGTCTACTTAAAATAACCTATCTCAGCAAACAAATATGAGAATTCATTTTCACCACATGGCCATATAGTGTTAAGCCCACCTCTACATTACAGTACCCAAAGATTCAGTACCAAAAGATCGAATATATTTGTGTGTGGTCTGTTCCTCAGTCTGTCCTCAATTCCTGAATTTTATATAAATTTAGTATTTTATGGCAGAGCAGTCCACAGTTGCGAGTGGTACTTTATTCACTCCACTCTTGTGATTGTGTCCTATAGGTAGTATTATTTTATAGTGCTTTGCTTTTACAGTATTGCATTAGGACTGTGCTGTGTTAACTTCCTTTGCTGCTGTGCATCTGATCTCTGGTATTTAACCCTTGACTGTTTCACCATATAAGAACCTGTGCCACCTGAATGACAGTCAGCATTCCCGGCCACGGTTTTGACCCTGACCCTCATACCGCGATCTTGTTACATTCTATCCAGCTTCATGCGGCATTGTGAGCTCCATCTGCTAACACTTATATTCTAGCAAACCTCAAAAAGAATGATATTTACTATTTGTTTGTGATATTCATTGTTCTATTTGGAAAGAGCTATTAATGTCATTATGTGATCAGACGTCTGTTCTTCTATTGGGTAAAATATTTAATGAATCACAAAATAAATAGTAACTTTGGGGATTGGTATTCGGATCATAAATAAGCATAGATTGTTCATATTGGTGATTGATATTAGCGTTATAGACAAAGACAACTTTGTCATTAATATGAATTTACATATCTTTTTGCCTGTCCATCCATCCATCTCTGCCTCTATCAAAATATGTTATTGCTTGTTAGACAGGTTTAGCATAGGCAAGTTTGATTATTCACAGTAAACCTGGTATTCTTTGTATTCACATACATGGTATTCTTTTTAGTTCTATATATAAGTCTAGAGCTGGAATAGCCTAGGACTAGCAAAGAAACATTGTTCCACAGCAAGCTCAATAGCTATCGGTTGATTATCTGCTCTAGAGTAACAGAATCACAAATCTACTTTACTAACTGTAATTTCAAGATGAGCTTATTGTGTCTTATTGATATCCCATTTGCCCTTAAGGCCTCAACTAACTACCCTATATCAGGTCTGCCCAACAGTTACATCTCCAGATGTTGTAGAACTACAACTCCAATGATGCTTTGAATGCCTTTAGAATGCATTTAGAATGCATTCTACAACATCTGTGGATCTACCTGTTGGGAAGCCCTGCCCTATATCATTCACGCAGAAACATTTGTTAGTATAATGCACTCAAACTGCTGGCATTTTTAGGTCTATGCAATGGTAGAGGGACATGTGCATGCCTGGAATCTTTAACAAGCCAGGATCAATACCTTTGTTCCTTAGTATGTTTTTGTAGAGATGGGGCCAGATCTCATTTTGTTTCTAAATAAAGAGGTTAAAACAGCACAATTGTAGGCCTTATTTACACTGCAGAGCATGCAATTGTTAGACAATTATGTGCCCGTCAGCAGAGTGATTTTCTAATCCTGTTTGGCAGCGAGCATGGTGAGGACGGCATCTGAAACAAGTCAGCTTTAATGACCACTCTGATGCCAAGCACAACAAGACACAAAATAAAATATAGAAAGAAAACAATCAATACAACCATTAATTGTGTCTTTGAAACCATTAAGTGCATTGTGCTGATCAGCATTGTCTCTCTAATTTATGTTCGGTTTTAATGAGAAGGACCATTATTGCAGTTATTTGGTAGTCGGTGTGATCAAAGGGATTGCAGTGCTACGAGAGACAGTAACAATATAACATCAAACTGGCACAAGTTGAGTATAATCTGCTTTCTTAAAACCTACTCATCTCTGAAGTATTGTGTTTTTGACACTATAGTCACCAACTTAAGCTTAATGAAACAGTTTTTGTGTATAGATCATGCTCCTGCAGTCTCACTGCTCAATTATCTGCCATTTAGGAGTTAAATCACTTTGGATTCTGTTTATTCAGCCATAGCCACAAATCCCCTGCTATGACCAAGCCTGCATGGATAACATGGTTTTATTTTTCAATCAGATGTTAACTTACTTTAGATGGTTTTATATTCTGCTCTGTAAATTGAACTTTAATCACACACAGGCTTAAGTTGAGCAGAGGGTCTGTCAGGCTATTAACAGTGCAGGAGATAAGAAATTATATGTTACACAAAATTTGTACTAGAGGAAGTTTAAATATTATCTCTCACTTTTCAGGAAGTGTTTAGCAAGGTTGCGTAAGTGACATGCTGGGAGGTGTGAATAGGACTGCATAAACAAAACAAGTTAACTCATAAATAGCAGAAAATTGAGAAGTAAGACTGCAGAGGCATGATCTATACACCAAACCTACTTCATTAAGCTGAAGTTGTTTGGGTGCCTATAATTTATCTTTAAGATAAAAAGGAAAACAGAATAATTGGGATGTAGTGTCCTCAGTGACATTAAATCATTTGGCAATTTAATCCAAATATCAGCACAGATTGCAGAAGATTTTAAGCACACATTCATTATAAGTAGAAAGTGTATGACACTCCACTCCACCTGTCTGTTTGTCCATCTGTCTGTATGTAGGTTACTCTGAGTGTGGTTCTGCACAGACAATTTGTAAGTTTGTGTTAGAATAAAAAGTTCATTTTTAGCATTGCCTGGACAAAACTGAAACAAGATCTCATTAAGCCTTACAGTCACTCTGTTTAGCATGGGCTAGCATTTAAAGCAGGCTTCCCCAAACTCTGGCCCTCCAGATGTTGCTGAACTACATCTCCCATGATTCTATGAATGAAATAGATAGGCTGAGAATCATGGGAGTTCAGCAACATCTGGAGGGCCGGAGTTTGGGTAAGCCTGATTTAAAGAGTACTACAGACTATCCTCTTACAAATCAGCATTCTTGTTATGGAATTTAGACAAATAAATCTTAACCTAAGTTATTATAGTAGTGTACATCAAAAATTACCATTATGCTTATAATGAAATATTCAATACACAAGATCCAGTGAACTCACTCATCCACTAAACAGCAACTTCAATGTTGACAGATTTTAATATATATATATTTTTTTTTAAACACATAATCTAGGCAAAAATAATGTGGGTTTAGTTACATTATATGATCATACATTGCATAAGCCTGCCACAACATCAATTTACCCCATCTTTGAATTCAACAGCGTTGTACAACAAGCATGTAAGATATTAACAATGTTGAATATTCTATGCCCCATTCCCACAGTATCTTACAGCTTGGCCACAATGGGACATGTATTATTAACATGATTATGTAGGTATTAGGAACACTGACATAGCATTATTTTATGCTAATACATGTTTCACCCTTATGTATCTTTTAAATCAGATTATATAGGATTAGCGTGTTAGAGTTTGTGGTAGTGTTACTGCTACGGTTACTGTAAGGGTTAAAAGATGTGTAAATGTTAGGGTGGTGTAATATAGTGTAGTGGTGTTTAATAAGGGAGATATGGTGATTGTGCACACATTGGATGATATTCTTGCATTAAGTAAATGTTCCCTAGGTTAATATAATATGTTTGGAAATCAGGAACCAGGTAACCAAATAAATAAAAGGTAAGTACTTTTTATTTAACAATATAAAATAAATTCAATAAAAAAAGGCACAACGCGTTTCAACCTAGTGCAATAGGACTTCCTCAGGTGCATATATTGCACTAGGTCGAAACATGTTGTGCCTTTTTTATTGAATATATTTTATATTGTTAAATAAAAAGTACTTACCTTTTATTTATTTGGTTACGTGGTTCCTGATTTCCAAACAGAGGACTTCTGATACCTTCTGAGGGATCTGATCCTATACCTACATACCTACATCTAATTGATGTATCTGCTGTCATAGTTTAGAGCCAACTCATTAAGGCTCTAAATATTAACCTAGGGAAGATTTACTTAATGCAAGAATATCATCCAAAATGTGCGCAATCACCATATCTCCATTTTTAAACTTGGGTATGTAAGTGTTATTCAGTGACTATATACTTTGGTGATTTTTTTGTATGCTGCACTGGCATTTTTAGCACCACCTTTTCTTCTGTTTTTAGTGGTGTTTAATGTTAGGGCAGCACTGTAACATGTATCATTTGGTTCGGCAAAGATTGTTTTGAGTAACACTCCTCTGTAACCACTGGTGGATCCGGCCCTCCCAGAGTTTTCCCTTGCCGGCTAATGCAGGGCTGGCACTGTCCAAGTGCCAGCCCTGCAATGTGCCTTCACGGACCGGAGGGGAGATCAGAGATCTCCCTCCCTGGTCCACAGGCACCGTGCTGGCAGCCGGGAGGAGGGAGAGAGAGAGGACCCGGGAGCTCAGCCTGCAGCTCCACTGTGTCCTACTCTCGCAAGCACGAAGCGTTGCCGCTGGTAGCCATGGCAACACTCCGGATCTCCCGACAGTTCACTCTCACCACTGGGACCACAAGGGATTCCCCACGGACCACCAGGGATCGAGAAATGGCCCCCTTCCTCCTCAGTTAAGGTAAGAAGGGAGGGGGGACATAAATGTATTTTTTTTTATTTTTTTTTAAATGATAAAAAAGTCCCCCTTCCCTCCTCACCACACATTCACACATTGACCCCATACACACATTGCCCCCACACACATACACTGCCCCCCACACACATACACTGCCCCACACACACATACACTGCCCCACACACACATACACTGCCACATACACACACTGCCCCCCCATAAACACACTTCCCTCACATTCACACATACTTCCCCCACATTCACACACACTGCCCCCCACATTCACACACACTGCCCCCCACACAAACACTGCCCCCACACACACATACACTGTGCACTCATACACACATATTGCCCCACTATACACACATTGCCCCACAAACACACACATTGCACCCAATACACACATTGCTCCCCGCACACACATACACTGCCCCACACACACATTCACTCCCCACCCATACACACACTGCCCCCACACACACACATACACAGCCCCCATACACACATTGCCCCATACACACACTGCCCCCACTTACACACATTGCCCCACACACCCTACACATTCACACACTACACTCCCCCCAAACACACACACACTGAACCTTTCAGACACACTGCACCCCTCACATATTACACCACCCACACACACCACTGCTCCTATGCCCTACCACAGCCCCATTTCCCAGCAGACCCCAGGTATGTTGTCAAACTGTTCTTAAACGGTTTGACTACTTATTCTGGGAGGGGGTTCCGGCACTCCTGGCACCATAACCACTACACAGAGTTGTAGTGGTTATTGTGCATGGATTATTTCTTTAAATAATCTACAAGTACCCCTCCCGAGACCAGGCTCTGGATCCGCCATTGTCTGTAACAGCTATTCTAGTTGTCAACATTAAAGGGACACTGTAGGCACTATAACTATTTCATCAATTTTAATTGGTTATAGTGCTTGAAGTCCCTGATAATGTCCCTCCATTTAGCTTTAAACTATTTTTCGAGCAGTTTAACACTGAATAAGGGTTCCATTGCTTCCCATAATTCCACTCACACTGGAAGTTTTTGTCGTCCTGCAGGCTAGACAAGAGCCACATCCATAGAAGCCTTGGTTTTGGCTTAGGAAGTTGTTTTGAGATGTTGATGGTTTAAGGCTACTATGGACTAAAGTGCTTTTCAGATTTTTTGCTCCTCTATATATCAATCTAGGTCTTAATGGTAAATCAGATTTTAGAATCGAGACATCCTGTAAACTATGTCAATATTTCCAAATTGCCCTATTAACTTTACTATTATGTCCGTTAAAATTTCAAATGAAGGGAGCGTCATTCTTCTTCCATATTTTTTTTTCTTTATATGTTAGATTTTTTCTTGGAGTAGTTTTGACTTCCTCTAATACTAACTGTAGTTTTCCCTAATCATATCCTTTCTCCAGGAATTGTCGTTTGATCCTATCTGCCTGAATCATGTAATTGTGTTCATCTGAACAATTTCGCCGTATTCTTAAAAATTGGACCCTCGGATAATTTATTAGCCAAGGGGCATGATGGCAACTTTCTTTCTCTATGTATCCACTGGCATCAACTTTCTTAAATAAGTTTTTTGTTGTTATACAGGATTCCTGAATACTGATGTTCAAATCCAAAAAATTGATTTCTAAAGTGCTATATTGAGAGGATAAAATAATCTTCCAATCATTGTTGTTAAGATATACTAAAAAGTGTCTAAATCTACGGTCGAGCTTGTCCAAATAAAAAATGTAATCAATGAAACGGCGATAGGCCACCAAATTTGCTGTCCAAGAATGTTCCTGATATACATATTGTTCTTCCCAATAAGCCATAAATAAATTGGTGAAATTGGGAACGAATTTGGTGCCCATCGTTGTTCCATGGATTTATAGATAAATTGTGTTTTCGAACCAAAAAAAAATTATTCAGTAAAATTAAATGAATCCCTTCCAAAACATGTTAAATTTGGGAATCTTTAAAACCGGATCTAGTTAAGAAGTGTTGAACTGCTTTCAGGCTGAAATGTGTGAGCTATTATACTATAAAGGGTTTAAGGCTACATCACATGTTACCAATAGATAATCCTATTTCCATGTTACTTCCTTCAGGAGTTGTAGGATATGTATGGTATCCTTTAGATAAGCTGGATTCTTGACTACTACCAGTTGAAGTAAATTATCCAAATATTCAGAGACCTTTGCTGATATTGAATTAATGCTCTATACAATAGATCTACCTGGAGGAGTTTCCCTATTCTTGTGCACTTTAGGGAGGTGGTAAAAGACCGGAATTCTTGGGTGGGATGTGGAAAGATACCGCGCTTCACTTTCTGTTAAAATATTTTTCTCTAGACTCTTATTAATATATTTCTCAATTTTCTCTTTCACTGATTCTGTGGGATTCGTATCCAATTTCCGATATGTTGTTTGGTTTAGAAAGGATCCTCTCTGCTTCCTGTATGTATTTATCCTTGGACGGAACTACCATCCCACCCCCTTTTTCTGCAGGTTTTATAATCCTATCCTCATTTTTTCTAATTTCTCTTACTGCAAATCCTCTCTTGGTTTATTCCTTCCCCCTCTTCTCTCAGTTTCTTCTTCCTTCTTCCTCTTCTGTCTCTTTCTTCTATCGGCTTTTGGCGGTTGCCCGGGAATTCGCAGATGTTTGTTGTGTCTGTTTCAGCCTCTCTGTGGTTGTGTCCTTCTGGAAAAAAGATGCTGATTCCTGATTAGATGGTTGAGGTTGTTCTTCCACTATTTCAAACCTATTTCTGTGAGGTAAGGGAGATGTTCTAGATTCTCTTGTGAATCTTTGACGTTCATGATGCTTGGTGTCTCTTGTCTCTCTTCTTGGTCTTCTTGGGGGGCTCTGTTGAATTGCTTCACTATAACGTTTTGCATGGGGATTATGTACAGAAGACTGTGTATCATTTTGATTTTTTTATGTTCTATATCTCGAATTATGTTGGGAGTCATATCAGTCTGGACACTTCACAATTTTGTATTGGTGTTTCTTTGGTTATAGTCATGTATATATTGTTGCCTCTGGTTTGGGTATTAGATAACTCCCTTTTGTGTTGTTTTACATCTTTTCCGATGTTTGTGTTTAGTATATACATATTTATAAATATTATGGTACATAATCACCACAATAGCAATATGGTGTCTAATACTGTCTCCTTTTTCTTTTAGAAATTTGTGATTGTTTTTATTGTATGTTTCATATAATTGGACTTTAGTGAGATTTTAACTTTTACATCTAAATGGAACGCAGAACATGGCGTTGCATTCCAACAAAGGAAAGGATTGTCGCCCCTTTGACATCTAAGTGGATGCAAATCATGGCGTTGCGCTCCACTGAGGACCAGTGCAAAGAAATCCCCTGCCTCCTTGACATTAAGGAATACTTCCGTAAAAACGAACGTACGTCATTTGCTAGCACTGTAACGCATGATGCCTGATACGCTGGAATGCCCAATGCATTCCACACACGCCTGAAGTGATGGACCAGAAATAGAGTGAAAGCTAGAGATGTAAAGAGAGTCAAATTCAAAAGAAAACTATAAACAACTGAAGAGGCCCCTGTGTTGGGGTGAAACACGTTTTGGACTTATCAGTGAACCTATCATTTGGTATTCATACTGCTTTTATGTTTATTTTTTATTTTGCTTGTTTGATTTTATTATTGAATAAAAGACCCCTTGGACGAAAACCTCTGGCATCCTGTGGTATCCTATGTGTCAAAGTTGGCAAGGTTCCATATAGAGGATCAGAGGAAAAAGGAGTTGGACATCCTATAAAGTGTCCATCCACACTTAACATCCGAGCCATATGATGTTAATGGTTCTTCACTTATTTATATTTCATTCTGCTCTCATAGCTCCGCCTTATGTATGTATATTTAATGTTTCCTCATTAGCCTGAACAGCAAAGAGGGGATGAGCTGTTCAAAAGTTTTGCTTAGCATACAACATTTACAACCGTTTCATGCTTAATAGAAGGATCGTGCCAGGAGTCACCAGACACTGTAACCACTTCAATGAGATGAAATAGTTTCAGTGCCTTTCGTGTCCTGTAATTCAGTTTGAAATAGAGAGTCTAACATTACATTAATCTCAGGCAAACCATGATGGATTGGTACATGTACCAATAAAAGGAATAAAAGGGATAACAGTGTTATAACATCTGACAGTATAATAATGCCTGCGTAATAACTATATAGTAAAGAATAACCAACACTATAATAATAATGTTAGGAATATTTATTTTAGAATAATAAATAATTGTATGACAGTCACATTATTACTGTATTATAAAAATAATAACTTTGCAATCAATACAGTTATATTAATTGAATTAATTGTGTAATAACAATGTAATCATGACAATGAAATTGTTACTGCATAATACAAAAAAAAAAAAAAATAGCCAGCTACAAATTGGAATATAGCAATAAAAATGAGAATAAAATTAGGATAGAATGGTCAATGGTGCTACATGATTGTCCATGTAATAATTACAATAATATTTGTGTACAATGTAGTTCTAAAATCACTGACTATAACTGTGTATTGTTCATAATGTAGACTAAGTTGTTAAATATAATAGTGTTTCATGTTTCTCGTAAACCTTGTAACTAAGGGAACTATTGATTGTATATAATGTGAGGAAGTGTGGTGTTAACTGTGTTATAACTAGGAGGGTGATATTGAAAAATGATTGATGGCTATGTGTATTAGTAAAGCTATAAAAAATGCATGTGTAATACTAGCTGTTTAATAATGACTCAGAGTAGAAAACTAGATGTGTAATAACAGCTAGGTTTATAAAATCTCACTTATGTGCTGCAAATAAATGTGTAATGACTGGATGTGTAATTATAATGTTACATTGATTAATTTTGTAATAAAATCTGTATAGGCTTAATGCTGACAGGGCAACATAAAATATATACTTACAAAGACAAAACAGGTGCTACTCTAGTTTAAAGTGGAAAATAGGACCAATGTCAAAGTGGAAACCAAAAGAATGTCTCTCAGCATTTAGCAGTGTGTACCCACTTTTGTTTTACCTTGATAAATAATCCCCAGTATATTTAATAATTATTGACTGTGTAAAACAATGTCTGTCATAATAACCTACATAGTAATATTTGTGTAATAATAGATGTGGAATAATAAATGATTGTGTACAAGTAACAGTGTAGATATAAATATGTAATAATTACTGACCATGCCCATTGCATGATCATTGCCAATCAAAATACTGTAAAGGTTGTAATGACCAAAACTAGAATAAGTACCATGTTGTAACAATGTGGTAATAATAGCTGACTGTGTATTAATATCATATGATAGTAACTGACTGTGCAATAAACACGGAATGATGATGAGTGTCTCTGTGAATTCAGATATGCAATACCCGAGTGATACCTCTGTAACAATGACAGATTGATGATGGATAGATGGATAGATGGACGCATGGATAGACAGATGTGTGGATGGACAGAGGAAAGGATGAATGGAACCACAGTTGTGTAGTTGGGCCAGCAATTCATCATGTTGGAAAGCTGTTGTGCCTTTGCGTTTTTGGACATAGGTCAGCTTCTGGGGAAAACCTTTACAGCTTTTGTGCATCATGCCACTGCCTACGGTGTAAATATAAAATGCATTTTTAAATAAATCTATACTAGTGAAAAAGTTGTTGATACATAAGTGAAAGCCTTTTTCGTCAAGGGTAGGATGAGATCCCACCCAATTTTGACATTTGTGTCCACATTATCAGGGCAACCTAAGTTGGCAATCTCTCCTTTCATTAATATGAAATGTGTAGGTATAACCTGTATTGTATGTCCATGATGTGTACAATTTAATTCCATAGCAATCCTTCTTAGATGAAATGCATTGCTTGACAAGCAATCTTCCCTTGAATATCATGAGAGCTTTATCTATACATGTGTTCTGGTCAATGGTGTAGTTTTCAGAAAATATTAAGATTTTATCAGGGGCTGTATTTTGTATAGCCTGTCATAAATACATACATATTTTGTTGTATAGTCTGTCATAGGGGTCTTATTGATGGGGGAACTGGGCACTGTTGTGAATATGGAGGAAACTAAGAAGTTGCTCTTCCATTGAACAATGATGCAAAAAGCAACTGACTCCCTAAACCCACCCTTCGATTCTCACTTCCATCCAGAGAGAACACAACTGGTTACAACTACATGTCTGTTCGTCCACCCACTGTAAAGTGTTGCAGAATTTGTTGGCGCTATATAAATAATAACATAATAATAATAATAATAATAATAATAATGAAAACAATAATAATGTGCAACATCAAATTTCAATGATGATTGAATAAGTTTGATTACAACTGTATGCTATTAAATAGGGTCAGCTAGATAATGGGACCCAGTGCAGATTTCTTCTTATTCTCACACATTCTGAACAGTAGTAATCAAAATTATTCAACCCCCATTGAAAATCAGGTTTATTGCCAAAATGTACAAACTTTCAGCTGTTTGCAATGAACAAATCAAACAAAAGTAATTGAAATAGCTCAACACAACAAATGCTGTTTCCCCAAATTCAACTGAAAATGCAATTTATAATGACTTGTCCGGTCTCAAAATCATTCAACCTTTTCATGGCAAGCATCTTTAGGGCACCATTTTGCTGTTATGACCTGCTGCATATGAGATGCATAGCCAGACACCAGCTTCTGGCAGAGATCCTGAGGAATCTTAGACCATTGCTCATGAGCAATGGTCCCCAGTTCAGTAATATTCTTGGGTTTGTGTGCTGGAACTGCCTTTCTTCAGATGATTGTCTTGTTGTAAGGTCCAATGATATCTAAGATTCAGCTTTCTCACAGACAGCATGATGTTTCCCCCAGAATTTCCAGATACTCCAATAAATCCATCTTACTGTGGAAGAATTCTCGGGTAAGAGATGATGCAGGGACACTCCAAACATTCCAGACACAGGTCAATGAAGAACAAAGGCTATTTATTGTTTTGCAGCTGCAAAATCTCAGTCAGACAATAGTCTTGGAATACCCGACTGGGCACATGTCTACAAGAGAACAAAGAATATATCCCACAAATGATGTATTTCATACCTATACAGAGAATACAAAAATTACACCTACATTACTAAAGTTACATCTAATTATTAAACTAATGCTTATCTCTTACATATGTTATCTAATAGTGGGCGTTCCTGATATTCCACACATGTGCCCTGGTCCAAGATAGTTGCACAGTAGTTTTAACCATGTGAGTACTGAACTTTTCTTAAACATCTTATAGCTTCTACCACATTACCTTTCACACACTGCAGGTTTGCAGTGCCAGAGGATGCAAATCAGCCCCAGAGCATCACCGAGTCACCACCATGCTTAACTCTAGGCAGAGTGTTCTGTTCAGTGTATTCTTGGTTCTTCTTTCTCCAGACATACTGCTTATTCATTGGGCTGAAAAGTTACAGTTTTGTTTCACCGCTGCATGGAACAGAATCCCAAAACTTCTGTGGCTTACTTATATGATTTTGAGCATAAGGGAGCTGACTTTTCTTATGCTTTCGGTCAGAAGTAGTGAATGTCTTGCAGTTCTGGCATGGAAACCTTCTGTATTTAGTACACGCCTTACTGTGCTCACTAAAACCTCAGTGCCTGTTGCCACCAAATCTTGCTGGAAGTCTTTTGCCGTCACTCGAGTATTTTATTTACAACCTGCCTTCTCAGAAAACTGGTTGCAGCCGTTTATAGCTTCCTTTTTCTGCCCAGTCAATGTTGTGTAACCACTGTTCTGTCAGCTTTGAACTTGTGAACTATGCTTCCAATGGTGTCTATAGGAACATTCAGTGCCTTTCCTATCTTTTTGTATACTGTTCCTTGTTTGTGAAGGGTAGTGATCTCTACTTTTAACTTTGTGGACCTGTCTTTTGACTTAGCCATATTTCTAACATGCAATCAAATGTGACACTCAAAGATCCCGTAGTCAGTTCAGGTATTTTAAGTGTTCCAGCTCAAACACACCTGGTGCAACTAATGAAGCCCTTGATTAGTTGCATTAGGTGTTCTTGAGACAGCACGTGTTTTGCATATTTGTGCTGTTCTGAGTTGTTGAATAATTTTGAGACTGGAGAAGTCATTGTAAGTTTAATTTTCAGTTGAATTTGGGGAAACTTCTTGAAGCATTGTGTTATGTACCGCTGTCACTGAGTACCATGCCCACTTATGCCCACTTGCTTACCCATGTTGTTTCAGATCCTCATGTCGGTGAGCTCCCTATCTAAGAGGCAATGTATTGTTTGTGGGGGCCCCTTGTTGCAAATCATGTTTGGGCTTGATTAGAAGATTGTGCGTATCCCATTCTGGATATGATATTGAAACACAAGAGGGGGGGGGGGTTGTTTGTTCCTGAAAGCTGATGTGCATTAAAGGACGACTCTAGGCACCCAGACCACTTCAGCTTAATGAAGTGGTCTGGGTGCCTGGTCCAGCTAGGGTTAACCCATTTTTTCATAAACATAGCAGTTTCAGAGAAACTGCTATGTTTATGAATGGGTTAAGCCTTCCCCTATTTCCTCTAGTGGCTGTCTCATTGACAGCCACTAGAGGCGCTTGCGTGCTTCTCACTGTGATTTTCACAGTGAGAGCACGCCAGCGTCCATAGGAAAGCATTGTAAATGCGTCCATAGGAAAGCATTGTAGCTCTTGCCGCGCGTCCGCATTCAGCCGACGGGGAGGAGAGAAGGAGGATCAGAGGAGGAGAGCTATCTGCCCAGCGCTAGAAAAAGGTAAGTTTTTACCCCTTTCCCCTTTCCAGAGCCGGGCGGGAGGGGGACCCTGAGGGTGGGGGCACCCTCAGGGCACTATAGTGGCAGGAAAAAGAGTATGTTTTCCTGGCACTATAGTGGTCCTTTAACATGTCAAAGAGGCAAACCAGACTTCCAGGCCACTTATGTGTGACTTCTCAAACAGCTCTGTTGGAGTCCCCAGCTTCAAAGAGGAACTCAGGTTGTAAGCTCTGTCCTTTCATACAATCAATTAACCCCTTTTGTAATGTTAAAATGTGTGTGTGGGGGTTTGGAACTATTGTAGACTTTTCTGGACCTGAGAGGGAACTCTAAGTCGTTTTGTAAGGCATCCGTTACACATTGCTTGATTTGTTCATTGCAAACAGCTAAAAGTATGTAATTATTGTCAATAAAGTCAATAAACCTGATTTTTAATAGATGAATAATTTTAATTACAACTGCACATGAAAATTTGGGTTTGCAAGATCCCCTGGCCCCTAAATATATCTATAAATTGTGATTGTTTCACATTGCATTTAAACTTACATTAAGTATTTATTTATGTTTTAGTTACACTAATTTACTAGTTTTAATGACGGCCAAAGTCCTTTCTTGATACTTTATTCTGTTTAACGTTTATGCAGATAAAACAGAAAATAGCATTAGGTAGAAAATATAAACATGCTTTAACCACTTAGGACCAATAACATAATAACAACATATCTTTTGTTATAATGACAGTCCTGAATGACCTCTATTCTGAAAGGGTTAACATACGAACTGAGATAAAGTACTAAACCTGGTTTCTCTCTCCAGCTGACATTCCATGGAATCTGTGCCAATAGGCACCTCCAATGACGCTTCCACTTGAATAATCACAGAGAATAAACCGCCATTCATACGCACACAGGTTAATAGAGCCATTTTCCATCGTTTCTATTTATCCAGGGTCACTCAGAGACTTGCTATTCATTAGCCAGCTTTGCTTGTGTAAATGTTAAAAGTACACAGGAGGTCATCGCTCGAGTCACAATGACATACTTATGATTGAAGGATTACTTTGCGTTTGCGTGTTTAAATGAGCACACAGCTATTCCAGTGATATTTGGCGGGCCTCTGGCATTTCAGAACGAAGACAACAAGCAAGCAGATAAGAAAGGCTGCCTCTGATATGCCAATAGCTTTTAGAGCATGGATATTAAAGGCAGATTACGGCTGACACTTTGTGATCCCAGGTGTAATGTTGCTCAGCTATGCAGAAAAGCCAGGTAATTGCTGAAAAAGGCAGGCTGGCTTTACATTAGATACAACTAGTTCTGGGGCTTATCTGTGGGATTCTATTGGCTTTAATTCAATGTAGAGATATCTGCTACTATTAAACGACACTCCGACACAACCTCCAGGAGTCAAAGCACTTTAAAATAAAGCAGTGTTATCGTAAATAGCTAACTGACAGGATAATAAGGTTTCTTGTTCATATGGGATGATATGGACGTTCACACAGACAGATGGATAGATGGACGGACATATACATGGGAGAATTGATAAATGGACAGATGGATTGACAGGCAGACAGGTGGACATATGGATGGATGAATAGACGGATATATGGGTGGATGAATGTACATATGGGTAAGTGAACGGACAGATGGGGGGATAGAAAGATGGATGGACAGACAGATCATAAAGGACAAATATACGAACAGAGAGACAAGTTTTTAATTCTATTGCTCCACTCCTGTGTATAGCATGTATATCGATGTATTTCTATATTTCTAATAAAATTAAAATGTGATTTTTTTTTCCAATTGCAGTTGAAATGGCATCAAACATCTTTCATTGCTAATATGGTCAAATTCTCAACTTTTTCCATTGTTAATTTTGTACCATACCTTTGGCAATTCACTATAATTTTGCTTTTTACTGTGTGTTTACTAGGGTGAATAAAGTATAAACATTTTTTTTAAAATGTATCATGATAGTTAAATGGTTGAATGGAGAGATAGACTGTTAAATCAGATGCATGATCATAATTGATGAGTTTTTGTTATTAACCCCGTCTATGTATAATAATGGATTCCAAATTCCTATGCATTTATTAGCTGAATCTTTTTATTCTTGTATTCTAAATTGTCCAGCTTTATTCTGGCCCAGAGACCTTTATACACGCACGTTGCACATTCCAGAGGACATGCATTGCATGCAATGGCTAACATCTCTATCTCATTCCTGGCATGGCCTGACTCTATCAGCCCTGCTTGTTCATCTGAAACTAAATGCCAAGTACACAGCACATTTGTCTTCCCTCTCCCATAGCTGTCACAGATCCCTCTCATTAATAACACATGGGTACGGTCTTTCCATCGTCCTTGTAAGTGAGGTTTCTGGGATAGGCCATATTTGTGATGGGGTCTCATGACCGATGTCCAGCATTTCAATGCTATGTGTGACTTCCATATTTCCCCTAATATTCAGGTATTAATCTTCATTGCAATTTTTTTACTAATTATGCAAACATGAATATGAGATTTTTGCAAGAAAAATCTGATTTAGATCCAAACAGATTTTTTTGTGTATTGTAGTATCTGTGAAAAGAAGGCAACTATGATTTCTTCTAAATACTTTCCTCATCATGGATACTTCCCAAATCAGTGTAAACTCAACTCAATATGTCACAGCTAAGGGTTCCTAACTTGTAATAATCTACCAAAAAATGTATCAATACCTTCTTTTTTTATTTGTTCTTTTTGGAGGCCAGAGAAATAACGTTCCTCTTTGACTGGTTGACAGATCTAGAGCATCTGTAATGTTTGCAAGAATAAATGCAACAACGTCAGCACATTACCAGCGACATTTACATAAGAGGGACTGGTTTACGATGTAAATTGCCCTGGGCTTCTGAGTTATTGGTGGCTACATTATGAATCTCAACCATAAAGACAGTGAGGATGGTAGGTGATCTTCCACTGACCAGTACCATCTCATGGACTTCTACATTAAGTATCATTGATCTATCATAGAAGCTCATTAGTACTTAAATAGTCCTTTAGAGACAAATAACAGCAATATTATAATTTACTAATTAAAGCAGCTCTTGCCACTCAAGCTTTGGCAGCTGGACCTTGTGCACTCTTTGTAGTCATTGCAAGTGTATGATGGTGTCTGTGAGAAGTATTGTTTCCCTATCTGCATGCATTATCTGCCTTGTGAACTACTCTGAACAACCAGCCAGTAACCCTGTAGTTATAATACAAGAACATTGTGAATGATGAAGGTATGCATTGTTCAGGTGCCTTAACTAATGAGTATATATTTTAGTAGCTGATTAGTTTTCATTGCTGCTTCATGTCCAAATCTTATATGATCTGTGTGTATACAGTCAGTTGTATTTGGATGGTATCACTTCACATTGTCACAGACTCCTTGTGAGATCATGTGAGTGTCCACTACTGATTGGATATTGCAATGTGATGTGTGTGCTCTGTATGTTTTATATTGTTAATTGTGCTTATTGTCAGAGTTTTGACATTGTTTTTATACAACATTAGTATAATTTCCAATAATTTTTTTATTTTTTTTATTGGGCTAGTGTGCCTTTTTTCCACATGTTACATCATTGACAAATATTTAATTGTAGTCTGTTTTTCACCAATCATGCCCAATGTCTCCTTATCCTAAAAAGCACATAATCAACTTTGAGTAGGAGAACACTTAATGGTCTGCATCCAGGCATTGCCAGTGATTCCTAGATTGTATGCAGAGTGTTGAGAACTATAGAGTCAAATAATTGTAGTCCAGGAAACAAGCTAGGGGATCTGGTAACTAGGTGTTAGAAACAGGAAGAAGGACATGGGTACAAGTACAGGAACAGAGACAAGTAGCAAGACAGATAGAATGGTGGGTCTCTGGAACAGAAGCCTATGAATAACCAAGCCTCATCTGTAACATGTTCAGGGTATTTAAATTCAGTAAACCAATATCTAAATGGTAGAGTGTGCAGAAAAGTAATGACCTAAAATTAGATTTAACACTGGAAACATACGTTTCTCACAAGTAGAGCATAAAGAAAAAAAAAGAAAATATACAACGTGCTTGCACTCCCAATGGGCAACTCACATAGAATAGAGCCAACATACATCTTGCTCAAGGTAGTGTAGCTGTTGGTGTCTCAAAGGTTCCACCACACCTTCTGGATAAATGATGTATCTAGATAATAGCTGCTAAAACTTCTTCCAGAGACTCTCCTCCATTTATTCTTGTGAGAGAAGAGTCTCTGGAAGCTGTGAGTTAATTTACATAGAATTCCTGGTTGTCTGAGCGCAACCAGAGCATACCATGTACATGAAATGAACTCCAGCGCTGTGTTTATTGAATGCCTCCATTTATGAAATGTTTAAACTCTTGCATACCACTTCTCTGCAGCATGTATATGAAAAATCATGAGTAGCAGAAGCATCGGTGAACCAAATGGCAGGCAAATGCCCCTGTGTACTGCAATTATATATACATAATATTTATATTAAAAATTTGTAGACAGTCCTTGCACTCACGCTTTAATAAAATGCTTGCCGGGTGTTTGAAATCCAGGAAAAAATCAAATATGTATGGGCAGTGATCAGCACTCTCGGAATTGTAAAAGTTAAAACTTACAGTTTATTAATAATCCATTAAAATTCAGATCAACGTTTCAGTCCCAGCAGGGACTTTCATCAGGATCAGGCATAGATAATGTAATGAAAACAGTGCATTTATATAAAGTAAACATCAGTAAAATTAGTGAAAAATGACTCACCAGTGGTGCTGAGAATAGTGGGCGTCCCCATTATCCCGTGCGCATGCGCGGACGAAGCCACGCCCCCACGTGCCGTGATGACGTCACGCGTTATCGCGGCAACGAAAATCACATGGTGCTGGAAGCAGGAAGTAACATGCAAGTGAAACAAGTTATAGCAACCTATAACCCATAGTGAGGACATTATCTCTATATCCTCAACTAGAGAAGTGCTTGAATCAAGGAAGAAATGGGGAAGGGGAGGGAAGGAGCTGGAAATTAAAATTAAATATTACATGTATATAAATGGATGTTTGAATATTTAACAATGTAGAAGGTAGCTACCCTGCTTTCATTATAGTGTATAGCAGGGGATGGAAATTTTTATTGCAGCAAGTGAAATTCAACTTTCTTCTAGTCAAAAAGGTCTTAAAGTGGACCAAGTGTGCTTTTGTACTAAAGTGCTTAATAAATTGTTGTAAAGTGCTTGTGATTAAATGATAGATATATATTGGAGCTAGTGGCTCCTAGTTAGTAAAGTGCTATGATTATAAGACATGTTATATAAAAGTGATATTACCATTATAAGTGCTAAAATTCCATATTTAGAGTGCTGAAAAAATTATACTGTGAATATTAAAGTGAAACACGTGCATCATAGTATTGGTACAATATTTACAATAACCATCTACTGATCTACATAAAAACAATGTTATTAATGAACCAAAAATATATCTCTAAAATTCTTATTGCAAAGGGGTTCAAATTTTTAGAGAAATGAGTGATAAGAAATCATCTCATTAAGTCCTTTGGGTGCAATCATATTTAACTGGAAAATCCACTGTGTCTCTCTATTAAGAAGAAGTTTACCACGGTCTCCCCCTTGCCTGGGTACAGGAATGTGGTCTATTGCAATACATTTTAAAGAAGAGAGTGGATGTTTCATATTCAAAAAATGTTGAGCCACAGGTTGGTCTGAGTATCCATCTCGATATGCCACACGTATAGCCGACCTATGTCCACGCATCCTCTCACATAATGGGGTTTCGGTTTTACCGAAATATGATAACCCACATGGACATGTTAATTTGGGAGTGAAAGGTTAATCTGATTTTTAATGGATTATTAATAAACTGTAAGTTTTAACTTTTACAAGTCCGAGAGTGCCGATCACTGCCTATACATATTTTAATATTTATATTATGTATATATTTTTCAGTAGACTGATTGGCCCATTTTCACATTATTTTTTGTTTGTCTAAATAATGTTCCTAAATGGTTTTTATGGATGATATTGAGATGATCCAAAACATCAAATGTGGTCCCAAATTTTTTGGAATAAATCGCTCAGTTGAACCAAATTTCTTCCACAGTGTGCTAGTCTAATGGGTAAAGACATTGCCCTGAAGACAAATGTGCCATGGAGCTAAGTATGTACTCACACTTTAGTAGCATTTACTGAGGGAATTAGAAGCCATCCCTGCTAGAGAAATGACTGCTTTAAGAGCACATGCCATTTTTTGGGGTTTGTAAGCATAGTCAACACTCTGTTAGTCTGAACATGCTCTGGTTAATAATTTCCCTGAATATCAGCAAATGAGATATATAAACAAAGAAATATTATTGATCAATTCTGCATGTTTACAGTTCTGGATAAACTATAAAAAATATGAGTTTATGAAAACTTGGTTTATAGACCGTTTTGTGAATGTATTGCTTGATCGCATTTTAATCTTGTTTGATATTGTGTTTTTGATCGCAAGAGTGGGTATTTTATAATAGTACTTTTTACTGCCTGAAATCATGTCTCAGCCATCCAATTGCAAATTATACAACATATATTTATCTAGGAGTACCAGCAAATGTACTTTAAATTAACATATTATCTTGCAAGCTGTTGTGATATCCCATAGATTAGTATTTCCATTTCTGTCCTTCGGGATTGCAGGTATGACATCTGGCAAGAACAAAGAATATGAGAACTTTGAGAATGGACAAAAGCTAAGAGGAACTCAGTAGCTTGTCCTTTGGTAAATCCCTGCTCAGGTCTCAAAATTGTTTTTGCTCACTTATGCTATTACAGAGAGAATCAGTTCCAAGGCATATCAAACTGATCCAACCCATAAGGGCAGTCCAGAACAAGTTTTCTCTGTAAGAGAGATACAGCAACCCCGGACGATAGTTCCATCCTTCTTTGGGCCTCGTCAGTGAGGTAAAGCTGATACAACTCTAGGCATGTGAGATAGAGCAAGCCCAGACTATTGTTTCGGTCTTCTTTGGACCTTGTCAGCGAGGTGTAGCTGATACCCCTATAAGCACAGTAAGCTGGGGTCCAAATCTGGATTACCCTTTTAACTTGGGGAGAGCCAAGTTAGTGCAACAAAAGCAATGAATATGAGAGCTCTGAGAATGGACAAAAGCTTAGAGGAACTCAGCAGCTTGTCCTTAGCTAAATCCCCACTCACGTCTCAAAATAGTTTTTTTCTCACTTGTGCCATTAGAGAGAGAACCAGTTCCAAGGCATATCAGACTGATCCAACTCATAAGGGCAGTTCAGAAGCAAAATGTTGCAAGTTCTCTCTGTAAGATAGATACAGCAACCCCGGACGATAGTTCCATCTTTCTTTGGGCCTCGTCAGTGAGGTGTAGCTGATACAACTCTAGGCAACTCTAGGCACAGTGAACACAGGTATTTGGCAAACTCAAATTTTTATTATTTAGAGTAAAAGAGTAAACAGTCAACCTTCCTGGTTCAATAATTTGATATTAAAAAATATTTAATGCATTTCAATAGTTAATATTACCATCCATTGCCATTACCATGTGCTACGTAAGAAACATTCAATATTGACTGGTACATTCATACAGAGTCCTGCAAGATTATGCTGATATCAAATAGTATAATCATGAGACAAAAAGGATAAAGATCCATCATTTCACTGGAAACATCATCAAAATAAATCACAAGTCTTGGAAGGCCTGGTAACCTTGCATCTGTGGTCTGGCTAACATTTTTTATCATTCTCATCCAGCAAATTTGGGAGTCGGCAATTTGCCAAAACATGGAATAACCCATATGAATGCATATTAATATAATATATTATACTGTACAAATAACATGTCATAAAAAGTAATACCATTAGATATGAATGTATTTAATGAGAATATTCCTTATTTATTTTATAAGAGGTGCTACTCTGTTTTTCACATTGTTACAGAAATAATTTTCAGATATCCAATTCCCTCAAGTCCCAAACAGGTTGATTAATTTACATATATTTCAAAATGTTGAATTGCTTGCAAAGTGAAATCCATTATTCATTCTATTCAGTTTTCTACATCCCCTTTTGACTTAAATTATTCAATGACAAAACCATATATGCCAATATACCCCCTGTTTTGTTTTGATGTTTATAAGTGTGTAACAATTACATTTCAGGTTACATTATTGGTTGTCTGTAGGTCCTGAGTCACCAGAATAGCCTCATCCCTGTCCACGACTCAGCGATGCCTCCTAGGATGAACATATCCCTCTTTAGCCATTTGAAATATTGATAGCTATATGTGAATGCTTTAATTCCTGTCTGGTGTCATCATAGAGTAATGTGGCAGACAGAATAAATATAAGAAAATTGCAGTTTGTTACTTTGATCTTGAGAGATCCTTGTTTTTAGATGAAATTGATACAAAGGACTAAGATGTCACCCGTCTCTTGACTGTATATAAAAATTTAAGACTAACTGTGGGAAGCGGAGTATGACTGCCAATCTCATCATGAAAGTTTCACGTGACAATTCTAAGGGTGAGGGGCAAATGTCTCCTCATGCTCCCCACTGGACACTTTTAAAGATGTATACTTTAGATTAAAGCCATAAGACTCCTTTAATGAAGGATACTAGCAAGAATCGTTAATTGCATGAATTAAATGACATTCCACAAAGCCATGTACATTATTTATTTTTAACATTGGAAACAAAAGTTAAACAAAATAAAAACAGCAGCACTCTAGAGGCTCTTGAAAAATGGGCTCTTAAAATCAAGAAAGTAATGAGAGTCATTACGTGAGCAGTAGCGTATGAAGAAGATATTTGGTTACAGAAATTGCAGTAAGATAAACAAGCATATTTTATAAAGTTCAACATGATCTGAAAAAGAAGCAGGAATTCAATACTTTTAGGACTGCCGATGTATTATTAATATTAGAGCCCCCACATGTTGATATTTCTGTCATTGTTTACTTCTGAAGTTCCCATCCAATGCACAGGAGGAGTGGGGGGGGGGGGTCTGTTCATGGTCCCCACCTTTTCAAAACTAGTAACTATTATTACAGTAAAAAAAAACATGGCGAGTGAGTGCATGGGGAAGGTTTAATACCTCTGTGGTACTGATGTGGGGGTCATTTAACCCCATTGGTTTTTATTTCATTACTTTTTTTTTTTTTTAAAGGCTGATATATGTGCTTCCAAATGCACATTTATCAGACAGTGTTTATTGAGCAGTTGACTTGTTTACCAGGTTCAGCTGCTTGAATTTTGGCAGGCATTAAATCCAGTCGGAATTTGATTTTAAAAGTTTCAGAAAATTTAATATAATCGAGGCCTGCGCCAGAATATCTTCATATAAAAGGGTTAATCATTTCCATCATCCACCTCTTCTGTCTATTTTAAAACCCAGGAATTAACCAATGCTCTAATATTGAGTCTCACTCAAACTGGTTACACCTATTCCTCCTTAGTAAACTGTTCTTACATTGTTGACAGATTTCTTATTTCTGACCTTGGCAACATTGTTCTAACATCTCTCCATTTCCTCTAATCCCATTGTACCTAAGCCTATTTCTTTGACTGACCTCCTGGCTCTTTAACCGTGCTCTTAGTAAACCAATCACTGTCATGCTTCAGCATCACTTTATTGATACCTATATTCCAGACTGACTGTCTGGCTTACAATCCTGCTCACAGAAAATACATAATGCTACCTTCTATATCCACTATAGAGTTAATATAATATTCGGATGGATCTCAAGGCTGCCTAGTTTGTTATCGGTAAAATGGATAACTCAGTTGCTAAGCCCTCTGCTTAGACGGCTTGGGCATATCAGCTGTAAATTATCGGACCTCAGCCTTACTTTCGAACTAAGCTCTAACTCTCCTTGTTGTTATACATTGCTACATGGCTCTTGGATTGAAACTTTGTTGTCAAATACCTCTGCAATATACAACTTGTACTCCAAAGTTCCATTTATTCTATTCTTGTATATTTGATACAAGAGCTTGCTAAGCCAGTCCAGTTTGTTTGTTTCCATGATTTATATATATATATTATTCCTTTGATGCCTACTTCTGGTTTATAGTAGTGGGAGTGATAATCCACTACCAAGTCAATGCTTTGCTAAGTAAAGCAACTTTAAATTGGTTATGTTGGAACATTGTGCTTGTCTGTAAGGTAATGCCCATATTATGGGCTCATTTGTTTATTAAAGTACTTTTTTAGGAAAGACCTTTTGCTTATTCCTTAAGTTTTTGTGTGCTTCAATTATTGCAAATGACCATAGTGCACTTGCATTATCAAGTGACCTTGTGTACATCTTACCTTTCTAATAGTCAGAATATAGGTTTACTTCAACCTATACAAAAAATATTTGTTTTTCATTGCAATACCCTATGGGGCAGAACCAATAGGTCCCCAACTGTAAAATAACAGTAAAAAGATATTTAAGTTTAACTTAATACAGCGCCGGATTGTGGCGCTGATCTTCCATGCCCCATCATGATGTCAGCAGGCATTCGCACGGTCCAATCACAGGCTTCTCATAGAGGGAAGGGGTAGGGAGTGTGGAAATTTGTATTAAAAAGATAAGAAACAAAAAAACATATAAGAGGAGGTGGTAGGGAGCACATAGTAGGAGGGAGGCAAGGAGTGTTAAGATATCTTCCCCTTGCAGGTGCTCTGCCTGTTAGGGGAAGATTTTTATGTCTGTCATGTGCAATGTTACGTAAAAACACTACATAACCAGACTCCATGTCCACTTCATATCACTGAATTGGTCAGGGTGTTTGGAGTAACCCTTTAAGTTAATCACATTCCATTCTTTTAAAATGCTGTTTCATGTTTTAACTCCACAACCCCCCACCCCCAAAAAAAAAAGTTATTTGTACACTATCACAAACCTACATGTACATTTAAATACCAAGGGTTGTTAGTACCACTTTAAAGCGTGAATTCACTTGTGGCCTTAAGGCAAAGCTCTTATGTGAGTTATAGGCTAACAATTCACCTTGCTGCAAAGATCTAACAGAATAACAGCAAAATCTCTAACAAGGCAGAAATTCTAAGATAAGGCGGGTATTCTTACGTAGACTAACAAACTAATTAACCCTTAATAAGACACACAAGTGATTGGGATTGCATTGTAACATGGCTGTTTAATAAAACAGTAAAAAAAAAAACAGAGAAAAAAGGACCTGTCCTCAAACTCCCACTACTCTTGGTGGGAGCAATAGCTATGGTATTAAACAGCCAAATGATATATAACAAAACAAAACAAAAAAAAAAAGTTACTTGCCCTCATTTTTTTACACATATTTTGACTGGTTAGTACTATGTTTGTAGTGTATTAGACACACTGGTGCGCACAATAACGTTCTGCAATAATTTGGTCAACAAAGGATCAATGATAGAAGTCTTAGTCAGTGAGGTAAAACTTGCAAATCTAGAATAAAAATTGCTGTGTTATAGCAAAATCTCCAATTATTCAAATTAGACACAGTTCTCTGAGTCTATTATCGGATACATTTAGCAAGTCAATGAAAAGCTGATTACAACTCACTGTTTAGTGAACAGACCCTTAGATACTTAAAATACAGACATTTTCTTAACAGGACAAATAGTTAATGATGCATGCAACTCTCAACTCGCTCAGCCAGAAGGAGATACGATGAACAGCAGCCTAAAAACTAGAACTTGTCTGTTCCTGCACATGACTGCCTTCAGCTTACTCATCCGTACCCCACATACTGCTTATTTATTGAAGTGAGACCGAAGCACCATAGTTTGTCTACAAAAAATGTGTCCTTATGCAGCCTTTAAACATTTAATCTGTAATTTGTGCCTCCACTGATTTCATTTTATGCGTCATGCTGCAACTAGAGTTATCCAGGGTCACAGTCCTCTATCATCACCTGATATCTTGTGCCTTGGTTCATTTAACAGTGCTCATATTGGCACTTGATGGTGCCCTCCAGCATCTATTAAGGTGCCTCCCAAATTGCAATATTTAGATGTGACCCAACCAGGTGTGTCATTTCCACACTTGCGTATCAGCACCATATGGCATCTCAAGCATAATATGACACCGATACCAAATTGTGTACCTTCAGAGTTCTATATATATACATTAGTGTAATATGTTCCCTTGGAAATTCTCAGTGTTTCATGGTTTTGACCCAGCAAGTCCACCTTTATTTTGTCTTTTAATTTCCTAAAGACTTCGGCAGTGCTAGTATAAAGTAACGTTTGTTCTAAAAAAAAAAAAAAGAAAATTACCAATTACACTACTAATAGTTCACTCAAGCACAGTACATAAGATTATAAACAAGCAAACAGTGCAAAGTGTGCACAGTGCAAAACAAAGTGAAGCAAACACAAAATAAACAAACGAGTTTAAATGACAATACTCTCCTTAACAGCAATAGGGATAATGATGGAGCAGAATAACATCTGATAATAAAGAGAAACAGAGAGATCTCATAGTGTAGAATATATGTGACCACATAGTAAAATAGGCTTTTAATAAGAACCACGTGGTCTAAAGCTGTAGACAGGCTCTGTAAATACAATGTAGGGGGTACCTTCACAGGGACAGGTAGTCAGTAAAGGTAAACAGAAACCAGTCACCAGCAGGCAGCTCCAAAAACATTTTGTTGTAATATAAAATAAAAAAAAACTATAAAAACAGGGCTAAGCTAGATAATAGGTAGGGATAGAGCAAAACCAATAGATAGTATCTCACCACTCCAGAGCCCCTCCCAGCACCTGAGGAAGGCTGCTTAGTTGAAATGCATTGTGCCTTCTTTAACTATCCGGGATCATGAAGAGGACATCCATACACTGCTTTTACAGAGCCTGTGCATGGCTCTGGACAATGTGAGTGGTTCTTATTATCAGCCTATTTTACTATATTGTCAGATACATGCTACACTATGAGATCTCTCTATTCCTCTTTTTTTGTTAAATGTCATTCTGCTCCATCATTATCCCTATTGCTATTGCTATTAAGGAGAGCATTGTCATTTATATTCTTTTGTTAATGTTTGTTCTGTATTTTTTCTTTCTTTCTGTTTGTTTTTTCTACATGGATTATTTATGTAATATGTAATAGGACAGAGATATGATATTTACAGAAAATAGAAGCGGTTCATGTACATACAGTAAAACACAAAGAAATAAAAAAAAAAAGGTTAATGCACATAGGCTGGAGGTCAGAATATACAGAGAAAACGTTGATATAGAAAAAACGTTGATTCTCAACACCTGTCTTGCTGTTTTCTAAGCCAACAGATATCAGATAATCGGAGTTTGTTTACAGCTACAATGTGTTGGCTTGTTACAGACATTTACATGCCAGACAGATTTCCTACCTGTAGAGACTCGCTGTCAAGTTAATGCTCTTTGCTTGTAAATTCCTCCTGTTGATGAGTTTTTGATAGGTCCTTTCTCTCAGCTTTCCCATCATGCTCTCTTTGCTGAACAACAAAGTTGTCAAGCAATATTAGGTAGGTTTTAATAATTATTCACTGGTACACTGTTAAAGTGATGCAAAAAAAAAAAAAAGAAAGATTATTTTCCGGTCTCAAGCTATGAATGTCAATCCTATAGATCATAAAGGTACACTATAGACACCAAAACAACGTCAGCTTAGTGAAGCAGTGTGTGTACAGGTCATGCTCTATACTTTGCTATTTAGGAGGTAAATCACTTTATCTATACAGCCCTATTCCTACATCACTCCATATTTCTTGTATATCTTTCCTTGACACTTCCTGTAAAGAGAGATCTAATGTTTAAATTTCCTTTATTGTACAGTCTGTCTAATGTAAAATTTCGTATCTCCTGCTCTGTTAGCAGCTCTCTGGACACTTCAGGAGCCTAATGTGTGTGATTAAAGTTCAATTTTCAGATCAAAAAATGCAAAACTTCTAAAGCAAGTTAAAATCTGATTGAAAATGATTTTCATGCAGGAAATGTGAGTCACAGCCAGGAGAGGTGTGGCTAGGGCTGCATGGACAAAAATAACTGATTTAACTCCTAAATGCCAGAGAATTGAGCAGTGAGACTACAGGGGCATGATCTGAACAATCAAACAGATTCATTTAAGTTGTTTTGATGCCTATAGTATCCCTTTAATGTATTCTCTACATAATATACAAGATCCAGCACACTTGCTCATTCACTAAAGAATCAATCAAGCAATTTAAAGTCTCACAAAATGTAATAGTTTTATTTAAAAATACCTCACCTATGCAAAAAATAATGGGGGTTTAATTATAGTATATGACCATAAATCGCATAAGTCTGCTACAATGTCAATGTACCCCATTCTTGGCAGGTCCTACTCTAACAACCTAATGTCTGCTCTTATGAGATTAATCCACTTACTTGGGGAAAAATTTCCATCTGCAGCTCTCTGCCAGGAAAGGTTAAATAGGCCCTTGATGAGGTACCTTTGACAGGGAGGGGTGCAAAACCAGGCAGTTGGCCTGGACTCCCAAATATAAATATATGAAACCAAGAGGTAAGATAAGATAAATATGTTGTTTTATCAGGTTCTATAGATATTTTTTGAAAAGGTCTGGAAGTTTTCTGATTGCCAGGATATTAATATTAGTATATTATCAGGCTGCTATGCAGTTACTAACATGGCTTTATAAAAAGGTCAAATGAAAAATGATAAAATGCAAAATGATAGAACCAGATAACTGGCCTAAATTCAATTATATTAGGATACGATGTCATGAGAAATCTTTACTGCCATGTGATTTTCTAATCTTATACCGTCACTCTTTTCAGAATCTTCTTAAAAACTAATCTCTCAACTCATCAACAGGTCTTAAATATTACTCCTCTTACATAGGAGATGCAGTTCAGTAGTGAGAGCATAGCTGCCGGACAGCTACTCTTGCTCTCATTCTCCCCATGCATACAAATACATGATTAGACACCTCCGAAAAACAGATAACAACCAAAGCAAATTCATATATATCTCCAAGTTATCGGAAAGAGATTCTTAAAATGAATAAAGATACCAGTTCCAAAATATGCAACACCACTTTTCAATACTAATCACAGCTTTCCTTGCTTCCTCCAAACAGATAATTCAGCTGCCGAGAGATGGATTTGAGATCTTACCTTTTTTATTCTTGTTTTATTTTCTGTTCTACCAACTAAGACGAAATACATTATAGAGTGCGTGGACTCCTCGGCATCACCCCCTCGGGATCAATAAACACGGCATCTACTTAATAAATACATGTTTATATTTCATCTCTAATTGCTTCCATTGGGATAGTGAATATATGGGGGGAGCAATGAGGACATCGTAAGTCAGGAGGAAAATAAAACATGCAGGCAATAAAAGGCTCTTCTCCTGAGCCTCAGAGATCATAATGAATGGAAATCCCATCCATCTTCACATCAGGGCCTGTCTGAGGATGATGGGTGGGTGTACAGAGAGTGCAAGGGAGAACATATTAATTCCAGGATATGTTCTTCATGGCGTCATTGGTGTTATAACTAAATTTTGTCTTTCAGTTACAAAACCATGCTTCCTAATAGTGTCCCTCTAATGCTACATTCACAGTTTCTGCATCCATATATCTCTGTAACAAATGCAAGATGGTTTCTCTGCAATTTCTTTACATGTAAAATAGTGCCAGATTAGCTCATTGGTCCAGACTTTCTATCATGACAGTTCTGCATGACCCATCATGAAATGGGGGTTTGGAGGTAAACACATGTTTTGCAGTTAAAACGTCCAGAAAACTACAGCTCTCGGTTTCAGTGCTACCCTGAAATGGCTGAAATCTCATAGATCAAATTGCCAGGTGTATAAATTAAATAATCATTGCTTCAGTGAGAACTGTAACATATCAGTTAATCTTTAATCTCACAACAAGAGGACATAGTCTTAAATTAGAGGGACAAAGGTTTAAAAATAATATCAGGAAGTATTACTTTACTGAGAGGGTAATGGATGCATGGAATAGCCTTCCAGCTGAAGTGATAGAGGTTAACACAGTAAAGGAGTTTAAGCATGCATGGGATAGGCATAAGGCTATCCTAACTATAAGATAGGGCTAGGGACTAATGAAAGTATTTAGAAAATTGGGCAGACTAGATGGGCCGAATGGTTCTTATCTGCCGTCACATTCTATGTTTAACACAACCCACGTACAATTTTGTCTCATTATATATTTATTTAAAATGTAACTCTTAATTGTAAAGAACAATAAACAAGTACACATCACAGATATTATGTATAGTGTTATATACACTAAACATGGTTTGTGTATAGTATTATGTACACAGTTTAAAGTCTATAAGGTGGCATAAGTGGAGATTAGATCACTAAACTGTGTATAGTGAAGTGTTTACCTCTTTTTGGGAGGAATGTGTGCCCAATAAGGTGCTAAAGTCAGAAATAAATATAAATGACAGCAGCTCAAAACACTTGTGTGGAAATACCCTCTTATCCACACACAAAAAGTCCAAAGTCTATAAGGTGGTATGAGTGGAGAATGTACACATGCAAGTGGAGCGCTAAAGAAAAGTATAAAGGGGGGTAAATGTACCCCACGTGACTTGATAACAAACTTAGTTTGTAATACATGTAAAAGAAATAAGAAATACATTATAGTGCAGATGGTACGTCAAATAAAATTAGATGAAATGGTGGTGAAGTTAGTACACTCACATTTGAAGGAGCCTGTGTATGAAAACTGGCTCTGTAATCAAGCTTTTATGCTTTTAAGGCAGCATTACACCTTCAATCCACGGTATTGTGTATGTCAAAGAAAAAACATGGAGAGAAGGAAACCAATGTGCAGTCTGTTTAGAAAGATGTGAAAGGTGGAATAAGCAAAATGCTTACCCTTTTCAGAGCCCTGTAATCCTGACTCTGCGGTATAACAGCTTTGTGCCAAGTATGATCCCATCTGCACTTTATCATCATAATTATAGACACTTCCAAGATCCTGATATTGGATATTTTTACACTCATTTGACTGAATGGGAAGGACTACAAGATATTTAAAAACAAAAGATTCACAGGACCAGACTCACAGCTGACTGAGGAAGCTCTTCAAGAGGGAAATGCGTTTCAGCATATTCAGGACTCTTTTATTTTATATTTTTTATATTACATGTTATATATTTACATTGTACCAATAAATTTTAAATATTTTAAGAAGTCCCCTGGAGCCTCTCAAATCTACACAGGGGTAGGGCAATCCCCATAAATATTAGCACAAAGCTATTATACCTCAGAGTCAGGATTACAGGGCTCTGACAAAGGTGAGCATTTTACTTATTCTGCCTTTCACATCTCTCTAAACAGACTGCAAATTGGTTCCCTTCTCTCCATGTTTTTTCTTTGAGATACATCATACCATGGATTGAATGTGTGATGCTGCTTTAAAAGCATAAAAGCTTGATTACAGAGCCAGTTTTCCTTCACAGGCTCCTTCAAATGTGAGTGTACTAACTTCACCACCATTTCATCTCATTTTATTTGATGTACCATCTGCACTATATTGTATTTCATATTTCTTTTACATGTATTACAAAGCAAGTTATCCAGTCATGTGGGGTAAGTTCACCCCCCTATATACTTTTCTTCTGCGCTCCACTTGCAGGTGTAGGTTCTCCACTTATACCACCTTATAGACTTTGGACTTTTTGTGTGTGGATAAGAGGGTATTTCCACACAAGTGTTTTGAGCTGATGTTATTTATATTTATTTCTGATTTTAGCACCTTATTGGACACACATTCGAAAGGGAACATAAGAAAATTGCTTTAAAGTTTTGTGGGGTATGGGCACAAATTATATATTACAGTACAGATTAGACTTGTCCTTGGTAAAAACAAATTCAGTTCATCTGAATCCTTTTGCCTGGAAAAATTATATTATTACAGTTGATTTAGGTTTTGTCCACGTGGCATCTTATCTCAAACTAATATCGTCAATGGGTTCATTTAGGAGAAAATGTTTTGGATAAAACAATATGGCATGGAAATTGACC
This sequence comes from Pelobates cultripes, assembly GCA_933207985.1. Taxonomy (NCBI): domain Eukaryota; kingdom Metazoa; phylum Chordata; class Amphibia; order Anura; family Pelobatidae; genus Pelobates; species Pelobates cultripes. The sequence goes on along the minus strand of OW240924.1, from coordinate 51,844,627 downwards.
AGTGTACGTCAAAATATAAATATTGTGTATATATTTTGCAGTACTCACGTGCATTTTTTTAACATTTGTTTACAGATAAATTAAGATGTAATCAATAAAGGGAAAAAAGTAGGAGCTGTAAAAAAAAGCCTATATGTATATATATGTAATATAAATACACTACATATTTGTTAACTACATATAAATATAGATTTTTTTTTATTGCGCCTACTTTTTTTTTCTCTCTTTTAGTCACTTTTCACTTGATCTTTGAATAAAATCAACATTTACGGATTGTCCCTTAGCTATCCATAATCTTATTTTCCCATCAATAATTTATTTTTTGATTCAGAAGTCAGAATCAGAAATCAGAATGAACATGCTCAGCCATTGCATCCCTTAACCATGAATCACCTTTTTTCAATCAATCAACTTTTTTTTTTTTTTTTGGTCACATCACATCACAATTTGTATGAAACCAAATGCACAAGTCTAATACTCACAGTTTATATTGTTTTCTTTCTTTTTTGAAAAAGTGTATGCTGATTGTGTATTAATAGCCCATCAGACCATGAAGGTGAAAAAAATAATACTTGATGACTAACTTTTGATCTGCCATCAGATTTTGTAAAAACAAATTATGTTCCACTTTATAAAACTCTGCTGTATTCTTGTGTCATTAAGCTATTGGTGATTTGTTTCTGGAAGTTACTGATGTTGAACAAAAATAAAATACTTGCATTATTTTTATGGATAAAGTACACTCTTTCAGTTTGTTTAAATAAATAAATTGAAAACTGAAGAGATCACTTTGTAAACATAGATGAATGAAGGCTGATGATGCCTATCATGCGAGCTTATATAACACGCAGCACGACCCAATGCAAGACTGTTATAAAGCTTCATCAGTTAAATCAATAAACTCCTCATATTTGATTAGACTGTAAGCTACACTCTGTCATCAGTCTCACCTACAGACCTTGAACTGCAGCTGAAAATGAGAACTTAAATTAAAAACAATAGGGTATAACTGTTAGGCAGCCACCAGTTACAGTTTCCATGTGCTTTATGATGCCCTGGTACAAATGTTTTTTGTTAACTGTTAAGTGACTGGAAAGAAAGAGTTAATTCTCAGAAGGGCAATTTCTGGATTTTTAGCTAATGTTGAGTCACAATCGCAGAGTATATGAGGCATGCATTGAGAGTGGACTAAATATATGTTTTCCCCACGTGCCCCCACTCAGGGGGTTTCAATGAATTTTCATTGTCGCACTACTTTGTCAGAAGGTACAGGGTTGTAGAAGTCTAACCTTAACTGGAGTCATTCCAGTTACAGTCCCTGTATAATGTTTTTGCTTACTGTAACCTAAAAGTTTATTCACTTAAATGTAAACTGTGTTGAGTTATCAAGATCTTTCCACAAAAAAAAGGCCAAATAGACGAGCTAGAGATTGTTTTCCATTTTCTTCCCTCAATTCATACCCAAAGCTTCTACTCTCTTTAATAGTATGCTTCTTTTTATTGCTCATACTGAAAAAATGTTTAATCAACTCAGACGTCTACAAAATGCAATCATTTTCCATTTTAATCGTCTTTTTACTTGCAAAACTTTTCCAGGTTGCACCACTTCTTTGGACTTCACTCTCACACAATCTCATTCTCACTTCCTGCCTCGTCAACATCAAATACTCTCTCAAGGCCTCTCAACACCTATCTACACAGGGTTTCCATAATGTAACTCATTGTTATGCACTGCTAATGCCTCATCTGTTTGTTTGTTTGCTTGTCATGTTTCAAGCTGTTGCTTGCAAGAGAATTCTTCAAACATACGATATACACTTGTTTCTGTCTGTCATGTTTATTTTGAGTTTGTTTTAATATCCTTTAACCACACTATACTGTGCAGCATATTTACTTGGTACTGTATATATGAATGAGGATTAGGATAATAATCTTAATAAATATTCTATATTTTTCGATTGGTCCAGCATTCTTAACAACTTCGATTTTAAGAAACCATGATGTATGGACTCCCTCTGTTTTGTAATAACAATCTTCCCATGAATGCGCAGCTTTTATTTTCTTATGCCGATTATGCTTACAAAAGCTGCATGGCCTGACTGTGTAGGGATTTGTGACGCTCGATCCCTAGACTATTTATTTCACTTTTTCTTTGTTGTTTAATAAACACTGGGATTCCTTTAACTCCAATAAATCTTTATTTCACAGCTTTGCATATGCAGAAGAAAACGTAACCTTATCTCCTAAAGCCCTATCATCATTTTCAATACAGTGGCTGGAGAATAACTAATGTTCTCTGATAGGCACAATCAAAGAGTCCTTAATTGTGTTATTAATAATGTTAATTGAGTTTGTAGAATGTGAATCAATCTCGGGTATTAATTAAACCCTTTATTTGCTGACTTGTCCAAAATCATTATTTAATAGATTATGTCTGGGGTCTTGACTACTAAAAGTTCCCAACTCGGCTATTTTTGACTAAATTTTGCTAACTTTTTTTTGTTTACCCCATAAATCAGTGTTGAAGAAGCAAACACTAGAGATGATGCCTAACTAGTTTGAATTTAATTGCACAACTACTGCTGTTAATAATCTGCATATTGATTCCTAGTATTTTATTCTGTTTCAAACTTTGTATTCTGTCTAATGACTACAATTTGCCCTAGTTAGACAAGTTGTTGGAATAGTAACTCTGTATATAGTGATTGTGTTTGACAGATTGGACTGTAGGGGAAGCTGCAGTAAATTGAAACATTTATTTACTGCTCCATATTATGATATGAAAAGGTAGAGGTATTTTATTTTCTATTGTTTTGTCTTTTCTATGATACTACAAAGCTGAATATGTCAAAGTTAGCTACTGGCTTTGATATTAAAGTTGTCATCACAATTTAATGCCCTGAAGGCATTTGAATCCTGCTAAATCCTGCTAAAAATTCATTCGGCAATAATAACAAACAGGAATATTAAGAATTTAAAGTAAAGGTCTATTTTGTGGTGTTTAAGCAAAAGAAAAGCTTAAGTGGTAAACCCATTGAGCCAGAGGTACATTGGTTGTGAGTCTGGTTTCTGTAAAATCGTGGAAGGTCATGTTAAAATATATGAAGCATTGCAAGATATTAAATAGACGCTGTAGTCACTGTAACAATTTAATCTCATTAAATTGGTTATGGTGCCTGGAGTCGCCTGGCATTGTCCCTCCTAAATGGAAGATCATTCAACAGTGAGACTGCAGAGGCATGATCTATACACTAAAACTGCTTCATTAAGCTAAAGTTGTTTTGATGGCTATAGTGTCCCTTTAACATCTAGGCAAAATTATGCAAAATTGTAAAATGCTAGTCAGGTATCAAAATCCCCAGGTTAAAACAATTTTGCTTTGCTGCTTCTTTAAGAGAATTCCCATTATATGGATTCAAATTTTTTTTTTTTTGTATGTTCATTTGGATTAGGAAATAAGTAACTCTCCTTAAAGATTTTACCAAACTCTAAGTATGATTAATATTGTTGCAGATCTGTTATATAGTTACATAGTTAACATCAAATAGCAGAAAACAATTTCAGCACCAAGGACAGCAGCTGCAATCTTTACATGTGAAAAGTAAGCATTGTTTTCCATAATATTTAATTTAAATGTGAATTTGAAACACATAAAGCAATACTCCATTGTGTGTTTTATACCATTAACACCTTCCTACCTACTACTATTCTAAACAACATTAAAATAGTTTTTGTAGCATTGGTGCAAACGTGTTTAAAGTCACGTACTGCAATTTGTAGCGCAACTTTGTAACTATTGGAGAATCTTAAAGCAGGAATGCGTATGCCTTATGCTAAAGGCCACTCTGGTTATGAACATCTGCACCAACTATATAAGGCTACGTTTAACCCCTTCACTGCCAAGCACATATTGATTGAAAAAAAATATTAGCATTATATTTATTTGAAGCAAGAGATTCATAACCAGCATATGCACATATTGTAACACAGAAATTGTGTGTATCGATTGGTTTGCAGACAAACTTAAAAATGACAAATATGTAAATTTACACCATTTTTATTTTTCACTTATTCGTTCATCATTTATTAAAAAAATATTTAGGAAATTAAAATCGTTATATGGTATATAGAGTCTTTCATCTTGCAATATTTCACACAGAGTCTAAATTGTATAAAACCAAAAATGCATGTTTTCTCACATACAGTAGGTGTGACAAAAATATATAAATACAAATGGTCAAAAACAATTCCCATGGTTATTTGTAAGGACCCTGAAGACCTTACTAGTAGAGCACTTTACATAAAATTGCATCAGCATATAAAAATAATGTCTGCATTGAAGTAAAATGCCCACATACAGTAAATACATTTAAATCATATATTTCTAAAATAAAGGTATTTAAAAATTATATAGCAATCTTTATCAATCGCTGTAATACTAACATAATGCAGGTAGTGAAATGGTAGAATCCATTTACTCCTCTCCCTCCCTGACTGTAAGAGTGGTATCACTGGTTTAATTAATTAGATGTGATTTATGTGAATGATTGAATTTCCCTTTCCTATGGGGGACACAGTCAACAGTAAAATAATTAAAGGAACACTACAAACACCTAAAGAACTTTAAATTGCTGACTTTAGATTGCTGCTTTGTGTGAAGAGTGTGACCTTTTTTTTTAATTTTACAAAAAGTGCAGATTTCAAAATAAATTGGCACGTTTATAAATTAAACATTTTTAAAAGCCCTGTCTGGCAATCATACAAATAGGTCTGTTACTTTCTAATAGTTTAGCCCAGTGGAGCAAAATTCAAGAGAGAGGCAATTGCACAGAACATTGCACAGCCTTGAAACGACTTCTCATTGTACTACAGACAATAGATCTGTAGCTTTTGCAAGCTGTTTTTAAACATACTCCCAATGAAAAATTGCATGTTTAAGTGCATGCTTGTTTTCATTGCAGTATGTGCACTAAATAATGTTTCTGGATTTTTAAGTGAATGTATTGCATTTACATAATATCACTATTGACAATTTTATCCCGACATTATTTTTTCCCTAAAAGGACTCAGTATGTATGATCCACTTTGTATTCCATGACTCCTTGCAATAAACTGTATAATAAAAAATAAAAAAAACTTAAAATGAGATGAAAGGTGATATTTAGATGGGTCTGTCCAACATACTTGTTACATAATGGTTACATCCATTTGGTAACATTTATAATAAAGCTGATTGCCTCTACTTATTTTCATGTTTCCATTGTTTGAATGCATTTGTTGTTCTGACATCCCAGGATTAAGACTGCATTGTTGCAAAACCAGTGTGCTTACTATCAGTTTACATCAGTTTAATTGTTATGATAAAAAAAAAACATTGTTTTTTTTTTTTTTAAATAAATTAAACAATATAATTAATGTGTGTTATACAATGTTTTCTGGACTGATTTATATTTCATATTTTCTCTAAAAACATTGCAAGTAAGTGTGTATATCTATCTATCTACCTATTTACACTAAAAGCTAGCACTCCTGGAACGACTTAAACAATTATAATAAAACTTTGCTTTTATTTCTTTTTAAATGAATGTCAATGTTTTCGATTTTACAAACAAAACAAACAAAATTACAGAGCAAATACAGTTAATATCTACCTTTAAGCAATACCAAGTTCTGAATGCTGAGAGTTGGTGTTTGGCTACTGAGGCTAAGAGCATGACCCCAAGGTTTGGGACTGCCTCCCCCAATGGCTAGCAACTGTAAGAGTGTATACAGTGCAGGCTGTTTATTATGCAACACTGACAAACAATTAAAAAGAAAGTATAATACATGTATCAAAGTGCTCACAGACACTGACAGGCAGGAAGCACAAAAACAATATTGTGTTTCAAAGCAGAGGAGTTATCAGATTACGATGTTCCCATGTATTCTAGCAGGGACAACATCTTAAATGCTGGATCCTCGATCTCAGTTCAAATCCCAGCTAAACCCTTGTCCCATAATAAAATAAAATAAGTACAGTCCCAGGAGAAACACAGAGATCAATGCTGATCTATGAATAGCCTGAGAAGTGGGGTCCTACATATTCACATAAGAGGGTCTGATTAGGCAGCCTTCACTGTATACACTCTAACAGTTACTAGGATAACCGACTGGTAAGCAAGCCATTGTTGGGTGATCCCAAACCTTGGGGGCATACTCTCAGCCTCAAAGTGGTCATGCATCAACACTCAGCATTCAGAATATGCATGGGGGGGGGGGTGAGTAATTTGTTTGTAATGTTTAAAGGTCTATATACACCATGTTTGGTCTGTTAAGCTTTGGCCCAATGAAAGTTATTGTGCAAAAACTAAAATGTTGATATTTTAATTTAAAGTTAAATTAAAGCTAAGTTTTTTTTGAATATTTAATCTTTATTTATTTATTTTTCCTTATTTTAAATACATATCATACAAAATACATATATCATACAAATTTACAATACAAGACAACATAGCAGCAGAATAGGAAAGAGAAAAAAAAATACCAAAAAGGTTTCCTTAGTGGAGTGGTAATATCATTTAAATATATCTCATATTTTTTACAATGTTCATGGAATTAGTCTGCTTCTAATTGATCAACATTATTTTCTACATCAATCATCTCAATACATTTTAACCAAACAAATGCCTTATTGTTTAGTTTTTGTTTACTTAGCATCAACTCCATTTTAATCTGAAACTCGAGTTGGGTTTTAACTTTCTTCCAGGGGACTTCTGAATCTTTTTTCCACCATCTCGCAATTACTATTTTAGCAGCTAAAAAAAGATGTATAAGAATTACTTTTAGCTCATACGTCATATGTGGCCAATTCAAATGCAGCAGAACTACCTCTGGAGAAATTATCAACTCGAGTTTTAGATTATTGGATATAAAATGCTGTATTTTCAGCCAGAGATTTTTTAATTTATGGCAGTCCCACCAAATATGTCTAAAATTGCCTCTAGTGCTATTACATCTCCAACAGGTAGGATTAGTTAGAGGATATATTTTATTCAATCTAGCTGGTACTAAGTACCACCTATTTAAAACTATAAAGTGTGTTTCTAGTAAATTTAATGAGTGTATATTCTTCTTAACATCCATCATTGAAGAACCCCATTGTTTCATACTAATGTCAATGTCTAAATCTTGTTTCCATACCTGTATAGCAGTAGGATTTATATCCTTGGCCATTGATTTAGCTAATATTAGAGCTTTAGAGAGTGGTTTATTAATTTTTTTTTAGGTAAATAATAAATCAATCAAATTGCTCAAATTAGATTTTGGTATTATAAGGTGTGTATTCATATAACTTTTGAGTCTTAAAAAATTAAACACCTCTCTAGATGGAAGATTATATGCACCTGTTATTTGAGTAAAAGTTCTGATTGATCCTTCTATCAATAATTGATCTAAAGTCATTATCCCTAATTTTTTCCAATTATTTAAGTTTAAGTCTTCCACTTGATTTTCTACAATATCTAACTCTAAGTAGCTTGGAACTTTTTTTTCTATATTCATTGCTTTTTTAATTTTGGACCAGTTTTCCAATAATTGAGTTAAATAATATTAGAATACTCTTTTTTTTTAACGTTTTATTTATATTCCAAATTAGGCAATCTAAGCTAGAGACTTCTCCTGCCTTCATTTCCATTTTATACCATCCTTCATCTTTATTTTCTTTAATTTGCATTCTATAGATATGTAGGATAGTAGCTGCTTTAAAATTATTCATTATAAATTGATAAGCAAGTCCACCTTTATGTAATTTTTGCACTAATATTGACTGTTTTAGTCTTGGCTTCTTGCCTTTCCAAATGTATTGAGTAAAGCTTCTTTGTATTAATTGAAGCCAATGGATGGAATATGGAGAGGTAACATTTGGAACATGTAATTCCACTTTGGTATAACATATGAGTTAATGACATTTATTCGCCCCCCAAAAAGTAATCTCTAAATTTCTACGATCTTTTAACCATTTATTAAGGTCCAATAATAGTGTTAAAAAATTTACTTCCATAATCTTATTTGTCTCTCTGGTTATTTTAATTCCTAAATAATCCATGCTTTCCTTAACCCAAATAAAATCATATTTGTTTTTAATCTCTTGTTGCATCTTTTTATTGAGATTAACATCTAGTATCAAGGATTTATTTGTATTTAACTTATAGTTTGATATAAAACTGTATCGGTCTATTTATTGCATTGTATGTTCTAAAGAATTTTTAGGATTTGTGAGAGTAATTAAAATGTCATCAGCATATAAACAAATTTTTTGATCCTCATCCATTATTTTATATCCATTAATCTCCTTATTATTTCTAATGTTTTCAGCCAATGGTTCGATAGTCAGCAAGTAAAGTAATGGTGAAAGGGGGAAACCCTGCCGAGTACCGTTTCTAAGTTAGAACCATGGGGCAACAATATTAGGTCCAATAGTCCGTGCAACTGGGTTTACATATAAGGCCATTATAGCTTTCTTAATCCAACCTTCCAGTCCATAGTGTGATAAGACGGCTTCTAAGTATTTCCAGCTGACTCTGTCGAATGCTTTTTCAGCATCAATCGACAGAGTCAGAACTGGAAAATCATTTCTATTTGCATCGTCCAAGATGTTAATAATTTTCCTTATACTTGTGTAGGAATTTCTGCCTGGAACATATCCTATTTGATCTTTATGGATAATTAATGGAAGAAGTTTTTTTATACTGGCAGCCAAAACCGAAGCATATAGCTTAGTGTCTACATCTATTAAAGATATTGGACGGTAGCACGTGTTACAGGTGGGCGTGCCCGGAAGGAGGGTGAGGAGAGAGGACGTGGAGGCAAGCTAGTTATGCCGCTCCGTGAACATTGTCTGGCTAGGAAAAGATTGAAGCGGATGAAGTGGAGTGAAGACTCAGCGAGGACTCAGTGGGGTCGGTGAATCTGGTTTGAAGCAACACGGTGCATGCCAGTGTATGTTGTTGCTGAGGGTCTGTTGCCTTCATTTGGAGAGACAGCAGCGGTTCCCTTATGAACTATTAAAAAGACGAAGAAAAGAAAGAAAGAATAAGGGAGAAACAACAACAGTTCCCTTATAAACCATTAAAAAAAACGAAGAAAAGAAAGAATGAATAAGGGAGAAATAAAAAGAAAAGGAAAAAATATATCCCTCAGCAATTTTCTAAATAGCTTTATATAAAAACCGTGAGTACTTCTGTATATACTGCAACATTACTGCAAGGCATTATATTTGTATATAATTATTGGCTTGGAAAAAAAAAAGGGGAAAGAAAATTTTTTTTTATTTTTTTTGGAGGAGACTGGTATATTTGACTGATTTAATTGAATTAATTATTCGATCAATTGATTTAATCATTCAAGATTAAAGCTATATATGAGATATCTAGCTAAAATCTGCTATTGAGAAGCACTTAAGAAACAAAATGTCAACTAGGAAAACAACAGAAAAGAAGAAAGAAATTAGATCAGTTCAGCAAACAGAAAAGAGGTTGTCAGGTTTTTTTACAACCCCCACTAAAGATGTGCAGGAACAGATAATTGATGGTAAGACACACCCAATTAATACCTCCAATATTAATCAAGAAGCTCCACTTAACCAATTTTCATCAGAAACCCAAGCAATTGCTTTAATTAGCATACAAGACCAACTTAAGCAAGTCTTGGAATTACAATTAAATATATTGAAACAAGATATGCTTGCAAGTTTTAATGATATAAAACAAGAGATTAAAAATGTTGCAGTATCAGTGGTGGAAGTGGAAAAAAAATGCGAAGTGTTTGGAACTCAAATTAAAGCAATTAACACGGAAGTGCAGTTTCTAGCAAATAAAGTTGACAATCTTGAAAATAAAATAGCAGCTTTAGAAGATAGATCAAGAAAAAGAAACATAAGAATAAGAGGGGTTCCTGAAGAAATTTCCAATGAAAAATTGAGAGAATATTTAAATAATTTATTCAAAGAAGTTTCACCAGAAATATCTACAGATGAATATCAAATAGAAAATTTCCACTGAATATATAAACCGAATACAACAGCTTCACATCTTCCAAGAGATGTAATAGTGAGTTTTTCTTCACTACCAATGAGAAATAATTTAATGAAAGCCAGCCGTATTAAACCCCGAATAAATTCTACTTACAAAGATATAATTTTTTTGCAAGATTTATCCTATTATACCAGGACTTGGAGGAAATCTTTCTCTATCGTGACAAACTTTTTAAGAAAAGAAGAGATCAGATTTCAATGGGGTTATCCAACATCTTTAAGGTTCACTTGGAAACAAGAAAAAAAAAATTTGGGGGATGCAAACGATGCTAACTAACAAGTATTAATAAGAAAGCTTGAAAAGTCTATTGTGATGGAAGAGAGGAAGAGAAAGGAAGAGAGGAGAGGAAGAAGGAAGGAAGAGAGAAGAGAAAGGGGAAGAAAAATGGGAAAATTTTTGTATAATTTTATAATTTACAATGTCTCCACTTATATGGAATTAATTAGTTGTGTAATGTATAACTTACAAATTTTTCTATATAATTAATAATTGTTTCCACTTAAAGGGTATTAACTATGTATAATAGAAATAACTGAATTTTTTTTTTTTCACTAAAAAATTAAAAGCACATAAATATGTGGAAAAAAGGAGTTAAAAGCAAACACGTTTAAGCATTAACATTAATGAGATTCAAATTCAATAAGGTGGTTAAAAGTAAACTATTCACATATATTAGTAAGGTTTCTTAGTAATAGATAAAAGATTAAATATACTTGTAATTAAACACCATAGGAAATAATAATAGAAATTGTCAATAAATAGATTATTAGTAGTTGTGTTAAGAAGAAATAGATTCACTCAAATTAAAGAATTAAAGGGAAATGGAGTTAAGAATAAAAGAAGGGAAAAGGAAATTTTTATTTTTTTTTTCTCCTCCCCTTGGGGTAAAATTGTAAACTTGTAAATATTACTACCTCTTTTTGGACATACCCACTTAGTGTCTAATTTAAAGACACAGTAAAGACTGAATTTCTAAATGAAAATTTATAGTCTTTGTGTTAAAAAAGGAGGATTTCCTCCAATGATTTTAAATTTATGTTTTGCGTGTTTGTATGTATATGTTTATGCAGCAATAGGGAAGGATAATGATTATCAAGTGGAAAGGGATGTAGAGAAGTTTCTGAAGATAACATGATAAAAATGCTTACACTCAATGTTCAGGGATTGAATATTATAGCAAAAAGAAATTTACTGTATAAATATCTCAGTGAAAAACAATTGAATTTAATATTTTTACAAGAAACCCATTGGAGGCAAGTGGACAAACAGAATTGGGGGGGGCAAAAGATTTCCACTTATAATTCAAGCCTCTAACAAGGAAAAAAAAAATGTGGAGTAGCTGTAGTATTTGGAGAAAAGATCAAAGTTGAAATTATTCACCAGATACAAGATATTAAAGGTAGATATTTAATAATAATATGCAAAATTGATTCCATACTTTTTACATTATGTAATATATATCTCCCTAATCATTCACCAGTTGCCTATTTAAAAACAATTTTGGAAAAAGTAGATGAAATTAAAGTGGGAAAGTTAATATTAGCAGGGGATTTTAATGCAGTACTGGATCCTCAGATAGATAAAAAATTAATGAAAGAAATACTCTAAACCAAATGGTGATAAAACAAGCAAAAGCTTTAAAAAAAATTAAAGATGAATATAATTTATTTGATATCTGGAGAATTTATAATCCCAATGAGAGGGATTATACGCATTTCTCTAAAGTGCATTTTTCCTATTCATGATTGGACATGATTTAGGTAGATCCAAGTATTATTGATATGGCCAAAAAAACAAAGATTGATGAGATAGTTTGGACAGATCACAATGGAATTTTCTGTGAAATAGTTTTTTGTACATTTAAAAGAGAAGCCTATACTTGGCGGTTAAGAGATAATTTGCTTTGCTGTGAATTAAAAAAAAACTTACATAGGAAATAATATAAAAAATTACTTTAAAGAAAATACTTCAGAAAATATTGATCCATCTATTTTGTGGTGTGCCTTTAAGGCTGTTATAAGAGGTCACATTATCAAGCTACAAAGTCAGCTTGATAAAAATAATACTTTGGCATATTTACATACAGAATTAAGAAATATGACTCATATTAATAAACAATCTCCATCTTCCGAAATTTATGGAAAAATATTAGAACTTAAAGAAAATATAAAGCAAAAATTTATAGATACAATAGCTAAAAATATGGATAGACTAAAACTTAAATATTATTCTAAAGGTAATCGAGCCGAAAAGATGCTATCTCAAAAACTTAGAAAACAAAAAGGACAAAATAAAGTAGATAAAATAATACAGAATGGAAAAATAGCAACAACCCCTAGAGAGATTGGAAAATGTTTTAATGAATATTACGGCAATTTATATAATATATCTCAAATTAGTACAGATGAGGATATTACAAATTATTTAAATAATATAAAGAAGTTTCAATTAACATCTATTGAAAATGATTTTTTGAATAAACCTATAACTATGGAGGAGATTATGAAAGTGTGGCAAAACCGGCCTCGCCACGTGTCCTTGGAGGGGGCTGCTTGCCCGCCTCTTGCCTTTGGACTATGGACCAGACTTTATGTGAAGTTATTAACCCAGATAGCTATGCCATAGAGCCCATTCGTGTAGTTAAAGGCTTCAGCTCCATGGCAATTGAACTGTGTGAATAGGATCTGAGCGCTATTCGGTAGTTTTGTGTGCTCAGATCCCAGCTATCTGGGGATTGTGAATATGTAATGTTATGTGTAAATGTGACTTTATGTATTTTAAAGTATTTTGTGTCTTTTTGCAACCATGTGCTTAATGGAGTCTTGTGTCTATCCTGGGAGATAATTGAATTACTCTCCAGGATAGAAGACTCTGAAACTGGTTTGGGCCAGAAAGCCATGCTTCATTTAGTCACAAAGGACTTTCCCTTAACTTTTGAACCCCTGGTCTGATTCGTGCCATTTTTTAATATGTTGTTCCCCTGAATGGATTGATTATGAAAATGTATGTTTTATGTTTGTGACATGTATATTTTAGAAGTTATAAATATGGTGTAAAAACTGTATTCCTCTGCCGGTGATAATGAGATTACCCATTGTGTTCAGTAATCATATCACATGCAGAGGGGAGGATTTTGTGTGGGAGTGTCTGTGTGTATTGTATGGATTGATTGGCTGTTTTGTAACGCCCTGTGGGCTGTACTATGTTTGTGGATTGGGAATAAAAGAGACTGTATGTGACAGTACAGGGAGTTCCTGTTTTAACCCTCAAAGTGAAGTGTCGCCTCATTATTGGGGGAAGGATTTATTGTATGCTGTTCCAGTTTGACTGCTAGGAGAGTAAACCTATTCGTATGGTTCCTATTCAACTGTCTACAGCATTCATATGCTCCTACGGTTCGGTGGTTTTGGTGTCTGCTGCAGTGCTTGGAGTCCTCAGGAAGTGCTAGGAGCATCCTTCAACGGAGGTACCCAGTCGGGGTGCCAGGTGATCAGTTACATTGGTGGCAAGCGGTGGGATGGCGTCCTAGTGCGAGGTAAAGCAGCTCAGAGACACAGTTCGTTTGGAGTTACAAATTGAGGGCAACGCTAGCACACGTGCAGCGCCCCTGGGAGCAGAGGTATCCAGCGACTTGGAGCAGACAAGTATGGAAGCCTCTGGCGATGATTGGATGGCCGAGGTGAGGCAGCGAGTGGCCCAGTATGGGGATGATTTACCCATGGAGGTACGCCGGGTGATCTGGAACCAGGTCACGGCCGAGCGAAACACAAGGCTGGCCCGAGAATTCCGGCTGGCGAAAGAGAGAGAGTATGCTCAGCGGAAGGAGTGTTACAGCAGCCGAGTAGAGGCTGCATCCGAGGAGGCTAGCCGTCTCCCCCTGAGGCGGCCGCAGGAACCCGAAGTAGGGGTCCTCATAGACTGGTCCTGTGGGGAACCACAACAGGCAGGTGGAGATGGGACCGGCCCAGATCCCCAGCAGCAGCCGGAGTTGCCAGGTGCGGAAGCAGGTGGTCCTTACTCGCAAATGTTGAGGGACCTCACAGACTGGTCCTGGGAAGACCCACAGATGGCAGGTGGAGATGGGACGGCGGTCTCTCTACCGGCCCTACAGGGATGCTGGGTGGTCGGCCCAGATCCCCAGCGGCAGTGTGTACCCCAGGGAGCAGAAGGTGCCGTCCTTCCTCCCCAGCGGCAGTGTGAGTCCCAGGGAGCCGAAGGGGTCGTCCTTCCTCCCCAGCGGCAGTGTGAGTTCCAGGAAGCCAAAGGTGCTGTCCTTCCTCCCCAGCAACACTGTGAGTTCCAGGGAGCCAGAGGTGCTGTCCTTCCTCCCCAGCGGCAGTGTGAGTCCCAGGGAGCTGAAGGTGCGGTCCTTCCTCCCCAGCGGCAGTCTTTTTCCCAGGGAACGGAAGGTGCAGTCCTTCCTCCCCAGCGGCAGTGTGTCCTGCAGGAAGCGGAGACAGTCTGTCTTTCACCCCAGCCGCAGGACAAAATATTGAAAGGGGAGACAGTTGGTCCCCCTCTCCACCAACAAAGAGAGTGTCAGGGAGAGGAGCAGGTTACCCCCTCTCCCCAGCGGCAGTCTACAGTTCAGAGAGAGGAGCTTGTTACACCCTCTCTCCAGCGGCAGCCTAACCCACCAAGGGGAGATGTTAAGCCCCACAACTATGCAGATGGGACCGTAGTCTCTGCACTTGCAGCACCAGGGGTAGGGACGGTCGGTCCTGTCCCCCAGCCACAGAGCAGTGTATCCAGAGGGGAGACAGTCGGTCTCCCCCTCCCACAACCAGGCTCCAACCAGGCTACTTCAGTGGTAGCGCTGGCACCCGGGCAGAGTACCGCTGGTCTCTGCCCACTCAGCAACCCACCAAGGCAGTCTACCAGCCCCCGCACAGCCGTGGTGAGGCACCTGGACATGGACAAGTTGCTATTTTATCCAGGTGTAGTAACCAGTTATTGTGGGTGGGCTGTATTGCAGTTTGTGCTTCGTGGGTGGGTTGCTGGACTAACCAGGGCACTGACCGGCAGGAGGTCAGATACCCTGTTAGTCTGGATGGTAAAGGGGAGAAATGTGGCAAAACCGGCCTCGCCACGTGTCCTTGGAGGAGGCTGCTTGCCTGCCTCTTGCCTTTGGACTATGGACCAGACTTTATGTGAAGTTATTAACCCAGATAGCTATGCCATAGAGCCCATTCGTGTAGTTAAAGGCTTCAGCTCCATGGCAATTGAACTGTGTGAATAGGATCTGAGCGCTATTCGGTAGTTTTGTGTGCTCAGATCCCAGCTATCTGGGGATTGTGAATATGTAATGTTATGTGTAAATGTGACTTTATGTATTTTAAAGTATTTTGTGTCTTTTTGCAACCATGTGCTTAATGGAGTCTTGTGTCTATCCTGGGAGATAATTGAATTACTCTCCAGGATAGAAGACTCTGAAACTGATTTGGGCCAGAAAGCCATGCTTCATTTAGTCACAAAGGACTTTCCCTTAACTTTTGAACCCCTGGTCTGATTCGTGCCATTTTTTAATATGTTGTTCCCTGAATGGATTGATTATGAAAATGTATGTTTTATGTTTGTGACATGTATATTTTAGAAGTTATAAATATTGTGTAAAAACTGTATTCCTCTGCCGGTGATAATGAGATTACCCATTGTGTTCAGTAATCATATCACATGCAGAGGGAGGATTTTGTGTGGGAGTGTCTGTGTGTATTGTATGGATTGATTGGCTGTTTTGTAACGCCCTGTGGGCTGTACTATGTTTGTGGATTGGCAATAAAAGAGACTGTATGTGACAGTACAGGGAGTTCCTGTTTTAACCCTCAAAGTGAAGTGTCGTCTCATTATTGGGGGAAGGATTTATTGTATGCTGTTCCAGTTTGACTGCTAGGAGAGTAAACCTATTCGTATGGTTTCTATTCAACTGTCTACAGCATTCATATGCTTGAGAGAAGGTATACGCTTCTCCGGTTCGGTGATTGTGGTGTCTGCTGCAGTGCTTGGAGTCCTCAGGAAGCGCTAGGAGCATCTTTCAACGGAGGTATCCAGTCGGGGTGCCAGGCGATCCGTTACAGAAAGCTATAAATGACTTAGAAAGATCTAAAACACCAGGCCCGGATGGGTTTAGCAACCTATTTTATAAAACATTTAAAGATCTATTATGTCCATATTTGACCTCTGCTTTTAATACAGCTGCAAACAGAGGATTTTTACCAGCAGAGATGCTTAAAGCTAATATCTTGCCCATTTTAAAAAATGACAAAAATTCCACTGACATCAAAAATTAAAGCTAAGTTTATTATATTTTTTTTAGAAGTCCCAAGATTGATATAATTTTTTTGCAATTGTATACGTGTTCGCTGACTGGCACCGGGCATTACTACAATTAGACTTTGGAGTACAACAAGTCCCAAACTCTAATAAATATATATATATATATATATATATATATATATTTTTTTTTAATGCTTTTCAGAAATAGGACTTTAGAATATAATGAATGGAATACTCCAAGCAGCATAACAGCTTCTGTTCTCTGCACAAGTAAACTGGCAAGAGTGCACCTTGCAAAGGTTTCACATAGTATCTTATAACTAAAGTGATTTGCAACAGTTACCACAGCTAATAGCCTGTCCTCTCACTCAAATATGTCACAAGGAAAATATATACTTCACTCTATCCATGCAAATTATGATACTACACGTGAAAGTTTTTTTCTGGGAGTTGTAGTCAAAGGAACGTTTATGTTTCATTCTGTCCATACAGCTGAGATACAATGCATGAGGTGTTTGTAATGGACCATTTTGCACACAAGAGGTTAAAAACCGTTTAGGCGATATTACCTTTTTCAGATGCACAGACAGCTACTGTAAGCACCAATCTCCCGAACTGCAAACTACACGAATTCACCAACTCCCGAACAGGAAACACACGAACACTGGAAACAGCCGAACAGGAAAAGCATACAATCAGCTTACACTCCTGGCAATCAGCATACAATCCAATTCCCCCCAAGAACGAGATGACACTTATTTTGAGGGTCAAGCTGAACTCATTTACTGGGGCTACCTGCCTGGCTTTTATGCAGGTCTTCCACCTGGTGGACACTCTCCTATGGGACCAGATGGAAGACTGGGAAACATATTGGACATTGACCAATCACAGACATACACCTTTAAACACTCCCACAATGCATCACAATCCCTCCTCTCTATCCTGGAGATAATTGGGAAGTAATCCAATTATCTCCCAGGACAGAGGCAAAACTCCATTGAGCACATGTTAGTAAAAAGATACAAAAATATCTAACGTTGCAAATACTGAATAAAACACATACATTCTACATATCTCCAGATAGCTTAGATCTGAGCGTACATTATTACCAAATGGCGCTCAGATCACATACATACAGTTCAATTGCCATGGAGCCAAAGTCTTTCCCATAGTCTTTCATTACACGAATAGGCTCCATGGCATGGCTATCTGGGGTGATGCTGTTCATACGGTTAAACTACCGAATGAACAGGCATTCGGTTATACTACCGAATGCAGAGGTAAGGAGGCTGGCGGCTCAGCTGTATTCACGTAAATAAGTGTCCGTTTCCATTTCCATAGTTTGGGCGCTGAACACCGCTGGTTGTTCGGGAGTTAAAATGGCCGCTGCCACATGTTTGGCGGTTAACCGCAGCTTCTGGGCGGCCAATTGACGGCACACTCCAGTTCCCAGGTGGTCGATCGTTCAGTACTTTGTTCGCTAGATTGAATCTACCGAACACCCCTGCAGAAAGGCACGAATAAGCCTTTCTGCGGGGAAAATAAAAGGTTTTAAATGCCGGGCCATAGTCTAAAGGGAGCAGGCGAGCAACCAGGCTCCTCCAGTGCACAGTGGCGAGGTTGGTTCCGCCACAGTGTTTTTTTCTGGGAGTTGTAGTTTAGTGTAGTGTTGTAGTTTAGTGGTCAGCTTTGAAAGTGGAATTCCCTTTGTGGAACCATTATGATTGGCTGAAATACCTCCTGGTCTTAGCTGTCTAAAATGCTACACAAAATACACATAATACATATAAATATCCTTTTGATAAAGTTAAATTAATTCATTTAAATTATTTTGATTAGCTAATAGATTCAATGCTCCCAACTGTCTATGCTGTAAGATATGGTTTCAAAAATAAAGCCCTCTACTATGTCTTATAGCAAACAGTTATGACTTCTCCTCACTTACATATCACAATACATCCTAGTTTACAATTGTGATTCTCCCTTGAAAATATGTACATAAATATTCACATTGGAAGACTCTTTCTTTTTCTTTTTTTCTATCATGATTAGCAGTTCTCCTACAGGCCATCTTGCTCTCTTGCTGTCTCAAGGTAATAGCTCTGTGCAGCAAGTATTGGGTTTTAGATTTGAGCAATCAAAGGACTTCTTCAATGAAATAAACACGTGCTTTTATTGCAACATTACATGTAGTCAACGTTTCCGTCCATTGACCAGGACTTGTATCAATACTGGTCTTGAGAGAATTCCAGTTCAGTGTACTGTAATGTTGACTACATATTATGTGTGCAATGAAAGCACACATTTATTTCACTGAAAAAGTCCTTTGTGTGTTCCTTCTGCAACGTACAAGCCAGAGATTGCACCGATGTAAGTCCAATACGTGAGTCATAAAGCGTTGGACCCAGTCTTTGCACAGTTATATGCTGGAGTGTGCAGCTGGCCATATTCAATTATTGAATATAGGGCTGTGTGACAAAATTGGTATATTTGCTAGTTATGGTCTTACCTGCATTATATGCGCTAAGAAAATAAAAACTGATTTTAACATGTATTTACAGATACTTTGTTTGAAATGTTTAGTAACATGGGTGGAGGTGGGGGGGTAGGGGGTGAGAATTATCCTTTCCATTGGAATAGCCAAGGTTTTTGTGTCTTGAGATAAGAAGAAAAGCCCCCTGGGGATAATTAGCTAAACCTATTTCACATCCCTCGGCCAGGAGGTTTCTCTCATTCCACGTGGTTATTGACAAGTACAGCATAATTTATGGCTCTCTATCTATGTGTTCATATTTCCATTGGTGTCAATATTTGTAAATACATTTCCTTTGGACTGTGGACTTTAAGAATGTTGGGAACACCAGAATAAAGTTAGTTGCTCCTGCTTACATCAAAATGAAGTTGGCTTGACTCTTTCTTTGCTGTAACTATCTAAGGTTTCATATAATGCAATTGCTCATAGGAGAATCACTAGCAGTTTTTAGTAAGATAGAATATCCTGAATATCAAAGCATAATATATTTTAAGATGACATTGGCGTGTAACAATTCCTCTTCAAGAACAGTGAAAATAGTCCATATGAAACTTATTATAAATTGCAAAATAATGGTTGGTTTCCAAATGTACTTGGGAGTTGGTGGGCAGTGTGCATATTTTTTTTTTTTAAATTGATAACATTTTATCTGTGGCTTTTTTAAAACATGAATAGAAAACTGGAGCTATTGTTTGTCCTTGGATAATGTGGATAAAGGGAATAAATGTCATCTTAAGATGATCAATTGGATGACAATGACCCTCATTAGGATTCCACTACAGAATTATGCTTTCCCTGATAACATTCTGGACATCTTCAACACAATAAAAGCTTTATTATCCACATAGTTCTCATATACCAGCACTTACAAAAAGCATACTCTGGGGGCAATGCAAAATGACACAAACATAATGCAAATAATAAAAAAAACAAATTACTGGTGGTGATAAAATGATTTAATAATTGTGATCTCAACAGGAGTCGTCTAGGAGTAATTATTGAACTCCATTACAATATGTGGGTGATGGCCTTAATATCCGTTTTTGTAAACCTCTGAACTCAAAGTCTAGCCAAATCACTTTTTTTAATAGATACGTAGTAGTATGCCACTAAGTAGAATATTAATTGGGTTATGTTAATCTGATAAGAAGATTCAAGTGAAAAGTCAATAAAATTTACACATGCCAGACAGGGTTAAATAACAAGGATTATGTGCAGTTTTTTAGAAAAAAATACGGCAACTTTATTATTGTCTGCACTTTTTTCGAAAATTATTTCCACCATAAGTAGAAACATGCTACTGTCCAAACTATTGTTATTATTATGATATTTATAGAGCGCCGTCAAATTACGCAGCGCTTTACAATGGGTGGACGAACAGACATGTAGTTGTAACCAGACAAGTTGGACACACGGGAACAGAGGGGTTGAGGGCCCTGCTCAATGAGCTTACATGCTAGAGTGAGTGGGGTAAAATGACACAAAAAGGTAAGGATAGTATTAGACTAGTGACAGTTGCAGAAGATATCTTTTTTTAGTAATATTTTCACAGATAACATAAAAATAGACAAAACAAAATATATATTTTTTGAAATGCAAGATTTTTTTTTTTTTAATGGAAGAGTACAGAAACCAAGAAAGGAAGGCTAGAGAGAGGAGAACATGAGGTTTTATTCATTAAATAATGAATGTTTGTGAATTAAAAACTTAAATGGACACTATAATCACCAAAACAACTACAGCTTATTATATTTGTTCTGGTGAGTAGCTTTTTGCAGTAAATACTGTATTTTCAGAGAAAATGCAGGTTTACATTACAGCCTAGAGATACCTTACTGGCCACTCCTCATATGGTTACTCCAGGTGCTTCCTGGGGCAGTGCTGCACAGTGTGCATCACTGACATTCAGTGTCTCCACCCTCTGCGTGGAGACACTGAACCTTCCTCATTGAGATGCATTGATTCAATGCATCTCTTTGATGAGATGCTGATTGGCCAGGGCTGTGGCTTGTGCTGGCTCTGCCCCAATCTGTCTCCTTGGCAACCTTAGGTAATCTAATACTTACCTATTGGAAAGCATTGTGATTGGCTTTGATCAACACTTCTGATGATGTCATCCAAGCAGGCAAATCAGGGGCAGAGCCAGCAGCGGCAAACTGGGATAAAGAAAAGATTTAACTTTATGTAGAAGGGCAAGGGGCTCGGGGCTAGATGGTGTTTTTAACACTATTGGGTCAGGACCCTATAGTGTTCCTTTAATAGGACATACACACATACACAATCCCAGACATTTAAACTCCCAAATACACATATAGACACTGCCAAATACACACAGTGTCAGACACACAAACATACACAATCCCAGATATATAACACACACAAAGAGATGCCAAACACACCAGCATACATATAGCTATACAGACACCTATACCAATGTACCAGGCTTTAGAAATATATACATGTTCTTTAGTCCCATTTGAATAGGTTACTGCATAGTGTGCAACAGAATGTAGCAGCTCAATTGTTTGCTTAGCACATTATCCTTAGAGCATAAAGAGAATAATCAAATAAACTTGAATACTGAATTAAAATACAAAATAAAGGCCTTGGTTTAATGTTTTTGGATATACTCTTCAAATGATTTAAAAATTTTGTATAGATTTTTATTTTAAACAAAGATTTTTTTCAAAATATTACAACATTGAAAAATAAATCACATACAAATGTATTTCAATATAAATAAAATATCAAAATATTAGAATATTGCAATTTATTTCAAAATATTAAATGTGTTTCTTTTATCTAAGAGTTTGAAAAGTTGAAACTGGAGATTTATCAATGACAGTAATCATGTGGAAACTTTTTAGTTCAACTTACCCATCCAATTCTTACATTTGGTAATAGAATCCTTCATTAGGCATCTCATACATCCTACAAGGAATATGTAGTATTTGTGTTTAACATGAGCTTCCAGAAACCCTGTTGAAGATACTGGTTCTGCTTATCTACGGCATTTAATTAATTTCACGCTTTACTTGCCCGACACATATCTGTATGTTTAGTCTTAAAACAAAAACACATTTTGGTGAATATAAAAAGTAATAGTCCGTGTTCAGGTAATAAATCTCACATTCACTTCTCTTTCATTGTTAATTTTTTCATTTATGTTTTATGACTGTTTGAATTAATTTGATTTAAATTTAATTAGGTTTTAGATTGAGCATTGGATTTTAAAGTCATCCATATATTAACATCAGTGTTTCACTTTTTTTTTTTCTTCTGCACAGCCAACAGCTCCCGGAGAGAATAAGAGTAAAAAGGTTGGTGGACTTCTTAGAAAAGGATTGTAATAACTATATGCTTGTATATTAAATGAATATTCCAGCACTATAAACAAATAATTTAATGTATAATACTGGAATGTTTTTAACTCTCCTTGAATAAAAGTGCCCATACTTGCTGTTAAAAATGAAGTTACTTATCTCTAACATGGCCGTTAGATGGTCTCTTGCCGCAGTTCCACTGAGAAGTATTGAGAAGCAGAATGCATGCAATCGTAATGCTGCACAAGTGATGCTTGTCATAGAAAAGCATTGAATCCAGTGATTGTTTTTAATCTGGATAGCCAATAGATCATCATTACCTCGGTAATGGAAGTCACTCACTATCCCATCTATCAAAGAAGTTTTGTATATAACTTTATAAAATAAAAGGTTTAAAATGGCCATCTCCTATATTAGATCAGCTTAAATACCACTGCAATTCATGGGAAGAAAACGTTAAAAAGGCATACCGTATGTACTCGAGTATAAGACGAGTTTTTCGGCACATTTTTTGTGCTGAAAAACCCCCACTCGTCTTATACTTGAGTGAGTGTCTGTATTATGGCAACTTACATTGCCATAATAAAGACAAGGACCACTGGGCTCATTACAAGCCCGGTGGTCCTGTTGGGGGCTGGCAGAAAGCGTTTACTTACCTTTCCTGCAGCTCCTGTCAGCTCCTTTCTCTCTCCTCTGGTCCGGTCAGCTCCCCTGTCAGCTCCACTGCAAGTCTCGCGAGAAAAAAAAAAACATAAAAATGTAAATAATACAAAATAGCATAAAAATATTAATAATATAAAAAAATATTAAAATAATAATAATAATATAAAAAAAAATTATAAAAATGCCCACCCCCCACCAAGGCTCTGCATCACATACACATACACACACTGCACTCATACACACACACTGCATTCATACACACACACTGCACTGATACACACACACACTGCATTCATTCACACACACTGCCCTCCTACACAAACACACTGCACTCATACACACACATTGCACTCATACACACACACACACACTGCACTCATACACACACACACACACTGCACTCATACACACACTGCATTCATACACACACACACTGCATTCATACACACACACACACTGCATTCATTATAAATACACACACTGTAAATAAATATTCAATTAATATAATTTTTTGGGGATCTAATTTTATTTAGAAATTTACCAGTAGCTGCTGCATTTTCCACCCTAGTCTTATAAGCGAGTCAATAAGTTTTCCCAGTTTTTTGGGGTAAAATTAGGGGTTTCGACTTATATTTGGGTCGACTTATACTCGAGTATACACGGTACTCTCTTTAAATTAGACTTACTATGGACCTAGTAGGCCTGATTTATAGACAGTATGCTTTTTAAATGACTCGAGTCAATAAGTTTTCCCAGTTTTTTGGGGTAAAATTAGGGGTCTCGACTTATATTTGGGTCGACTTATACTCGAGTATACACGGTACTCTCTAAATTAGACATACTATAGACCTAGTAGGCCTGATTTATAGACAGTATGCTTTTTTAATGTTTTCTTCCCAGGAATCCCAGTGGTGTTTAAGTAGACTAATAACCATGTAATTTACTGAATATTTCTACATCTTATTACAAATTAATATATATAAATGTATGATGATGTTGTTCTATTCTCTAATTCAGCAAACCAGTTGTATTGTTTGATTATATATTTATGGATGGAAAATTTTCCTTGCATTTGTCTTTTTCATTTTTTGTTTTATAGTTATTTTTTTTATGTTTTTGTGAGTTGTATAATACTTAGAAACATTTCTCAATACATTTATTTGAAACGAATCCATCACTTCCAACTTGAGCAAGCACTTAAGGTGAATGAAGAAGGCAACCCTCTCAGTAACTAAAATACTGAAACCGAAAAGCTGCTAAATGTTAAACTAAATCGTCAAGGTAGCTCTAACAAATCTATGCAGATATATATAACATTTTATTACAACAAATACATGAAAAACAGTCAACAAATTTTGTCCTTCTGGTTTTTATCAATACTCTCAGTAATTATATTTGCACCTTAATACTAAAGGATGTGGATAAAGTTACTCTAGAACTGCACATTAGTAATAAAGGTTGTACCCCAATATTGAAGATTCTTATTGACTCAAACTACACTGTAACGTTACAGTTTCACAGTTTATGCACCCAAGAAAAGACTATTATGAACAGTTATTATCAAAGCTATATTTTGAGAATTGTATTGAAGACTTTGTTTAAGGATGAAGTGATTACCTGTTTAGATGACTAGTTTTTAATTTACAGTATACTAGGAAGAGCATTTTATTGTGATGATCACCCGCTAGTAATGGATATTCAATTATTTTTATTTAAAACCAATTGACTTTTGTGTGTTTTACTTGTAATGAGGTTAATAATGTAGCTTTGTGTATATGTTAATTATACAGATTTTGTCTAGCTGTTATTGGATATGTAAACATTAAGTATTTTTTCCTTTCTACTATTATTTTCTGGGTTTCTATAGCAATCTCCTGGTTTGTTTGTTCTTTAATTGCTAGAGTTTACTTCTGTAATCCTGTTTTTAGCGATGCTAAAATTTGTATGCTTTGACCTCTCGTTAATGATTTATATGCAAACAGGATGCATTTTCCCTCCCAGGGATTTTTATTGTATTTAATATAATCCATAGATGCTTATTTTAGTTTACACTGTTTTAAAATGCTTTCATTAAGTCAGTTTTAGTTCTGACCTTGGGTATTCATTGTTATTCTAATGTTTTTGTTTTATAGGATCAAATCCTGTAAAGTCACGTGTGGATGCTTTCAACAGTCTATAAAGAAGACGCCGGTTATTTCAGAGATTCCATGAGATAAGAAAGCAAAATGCACTGTCTACTTATCAATTTTACTCCACAGCAATTAGACTTGGAGGTTTGGTTTCAGCAAAATCGTGATTCGACTGGATTTTTGGACTGCTCAGGAATTCAGTTGTTTTGGTTAATATTGGATTTGAGGTTCACTATTTACCAATAACAGCACTAGAAGACAGCGGGAAAATAGTCAACAACTCCCTATCAGGGTCTCTATAACCTCCACATTAGTACAGGGGAGGCAAAATACATAGAATAAAGAAAATAAGGAATTTCTCCTCAGACAGATTCCTCTTGGGTACTAATAAGTAGATAGGTTGATAAAAGGTGAGTGCAACATATAATACTTAACGAGGAAGTGAACACTTGCTAGTGAAGGATAGGTGTATAAATTATCCAGTTGGTAAACCAGCAGGCTTTATTTGTGTTGCCTAAAATGTATTACCCATAAATGATCCTATCCATTTAATATTAAAATAGTGGTAGTATTTTATTTGGAAACTTAGAGTCTCTCAATTGTCAAATGTAAGTGAGCACATCGGTTTGAAAAGGTAGATTCCCAAATAACATATGGTCTAATTAGATCTAGAGATAATAGTCTAATTTCAAACCGTGGTACTCTATGGTTAATAAGGGAGATTACAACTAAGCTGTTTACTAGCTTAAAGCCACATTAGGGGGTGTACCATTAGAATCATGAAAAATTGGATCAGCAGTTGGAAATGGAGTAGCATATAACCCCAAATACTTGGGGAAAACAAATAAAAAAATAAATATATATATATATATATATATATATATATATATGTGTGTGTGTGTGTGTGTGTGTATTTGGTGATTCACATATAATCGAACTAAATACAGCAGTGGTATATGATAGATCAACTTACCCAGATCCCCCAAAAAGCTATTCTGATTAGGATATCCAAAGAGCTATTGTCCTCAAAAGGTAACTGGGTTTCTAACCTCCTCCTCCAGTGAGCTGTGCATTCATACTGCTTTCCCCATGTAGGTGTCTGAATAACGGCAGCTTCAGCAAGACAGTTGCTAAGACACCTTCATAGGACGCCTTCATCAGCCTAACAGATTTGCCCGTTTGAGTGAAGATGTTGGGAGCATCAGCTCAGGAGTAGCTGTACTGCAGGAAGCTGTTCCTTCTAACAGCCGTGGGAACAGCCCCTCTAGTACGGGTGGGGTTGAGAGGGTAATGAAGTCTAGACAGGTTGTGGTGGTAGGGGACTCTATTATTAAGAGAGTAGATAGGGTAATCTGCCACTCTGATTGACTCAGCCCGACAGTTTGCTGTCTCCCGGGAGCTCGGGTCCGGCATGTTGCCGACAGAGTGGAGGGATTATTGGGAGGGGCTGGGGATGACCCAGCTGTCATGGTCCATATTGGTACCAATGACAAAGTCAGAGGAAAATGGAAGGTCCTAAAGAGTGAGTTCAGGGATCTAGGAAGTAAGCTAAAGAAAAGGACCTCCAAGGTAATATTTTCAGAACAAAGAGGGTGGAGATGGAACAGAACAGAGGAGGTATGTAATATTGATAATTCACTTAAAGTACAAATGACTCATGGTAATATTAAATGTATGCTTACTAATGCAAGGAGCCTATATAACAAAATGGGGGAACTAGAGGCAATAGCATACACTAAACAATATGATATAATAGGCATAATAGAAACATGGTGGGATGAGACACATGACTGGGCAGGTAACTTAAATGGATACACGTTATTTAGGAAGGTTAGGAAAAACAAGAAGGGGGTGGAGTATGTTTGTATGTCGGCCAGGAGTTAAAGGCAAATCTTAGGCATGTGGAGTGTGACGAGGAAAATGTGGAAGCATTATGGGTAGATATCTGCTTGGGGCAAACAAAGGGAAATAAATTATTGGTTGGGATATGTTATAAACCACCAAATGTAAATATTAATGAGGAAGAGCTGCTGTTGGAGCAAATTGGGAAAGCTGCAAATCGAGGTAACACGTTAATTATTGGAGATTTTAATTACCCGGACATTAATTGGGATAGAGGGACTAGTACTTCAGCAAGGGGAATCCGTTTTTTGAATGTGTTCAATGACACCTTTATGTCACAACTGGTGCAAGCACCAACTAGAAAGGACGCTTGTCTGGATCTCGTTACAACAAACAATGTTGATCTTTTAACCAACATTCAAGTAGGGGAGCATTTGGGAAATAGTGATCACAATATGGTAACTTTTGAAATAAACTCAAAAAAGCAAAAGCACGTGGGGTATATTAAAACGTATAATTTAAAAAAAAGCCAATTTTAATAAGATTAGGGCAGCTCTACAACATATCGCCTGGCATAAACTCCTTAGTGATAAAATCACTGAGGAAAAATGGAAACTATTCAAACAAATATTACAAAGGTACATTTCACAGTATGTACCATTGGGTAATAAATATAAAAGAAACTAATTAAAACAAATGTGGCTTAGTAGAGTAGTAAAACAAGAGATTAAAAATAAGAAAAGGGCATTTAAAGCATTTAAATCGGACAAATCAGAGGCATCCTATATAAGATATAGGAAGCCAATAATACTTGCAAAAAGGCAATTAAAGTGGCTAAACTAGAAAATGAGAAATTAAAAGCCAAAGAATGCAAAACCAACCCCAAATTATTTTTCAAGTACATCAATTCTAAAAAAACCAAAAAATGAATGTGTAGGTACACTGAAAACAGAAATGGGTCTGTTAGTCAATGAAGACCAGAAAAAGGCAGACATTTTAAATAACTATTTTTCTTCAGTATATATTAATGAGGGTCCTATGGCAAGAGATAAGCAAATGATTTCTGCAACACACTATCAGATAACTTGTGATTGGATAACTTGAGACAAGGTACTACAGTTATTAAAGAAAATTTATGTAAATAAAGCTCCGGGGCCTGACGGTATCCACCCACGAGTACTTCAGGAGCTAAGTGGGGAATAAGTGAGCCTCTGTATTTAATTTTTCAAGATTCTCTTGTTTCAGGAATTGTACCAGAGGATTGGAGGAAGGCAGATGTTGTTCATATATTTAAAAAGGGTTCAAAATCCTTGCCTGGAAATTATAGACCTGTGATCTTAATTTTTGTGACTGGGAAATTATTTGAACGGCTATTAAGGGATAATATTCAGGAATTCATTGGGAAGAACTGTGTTATTAGCAATAATCATAATGGTTTTATGATACATAGGTCATGTCAAACTAACCTAATTGCATTCTACGAAGAAGTAAGTAGAAGTATAGATCAGGGTGTTGCAGTGGATGTGATCTACTTGGATTTTGCCAAGGCATTTGATACAGTTCCTCACAATAGGCTAGTCTTCAAACTAAAAGAAATTGGTCTAGATGAATATTCTTGTTCTTGGGTAGAACATTGGCTTAAGGATAGAGTACAATGAGTTGTCATTAATGGTAAATTTTCAAGCTGGACAAAAGTGGTAAGTGGTGTCCCTCAAGGTTCTGTTTTGGGACCGCTTCTATTTAACATATTTATAAATGATTTTGCAATGGGCATTGAAAGCCATGTATCAGTGTTTGCAGATGAAACAAAACTTTGTAAAGTAATAAAATGTTAGCAGGATATTGCCTTGCTGCAGAGGGATTTGGATAGATTGGGGGACTGGGCACTATAATGGCAGATAAAATTTGAGGTAGAGAAATGCAAAGTTATGCACTTTGGGGTTAAAAATACACAAGCAATTTACACCCTAAATGGTAGTGCACTAGGGATAACCACACACCAGAAGGATTTGGGAATTGTTAAAGACAACAAATTAGGCAATATGCAATGTCAATCTGCCGTTGCTAAGGCCAGTAAAGTTTTGTCATGTATAAATAGGGGCATAAATTCTCGAGATGAAAATATAATTTTGCCTCTTTATAAATCGCTGGTAAGACCACACCTTGAATATGCTGTGCAATTTTGGGCACCTGTTCTAAAAAAATATATCATGGCACTAGAAAAAGTGCAGAGACGAGCTACAAAATTGATAAAAGGAATGGAGCATTTTAGTTATGAAGAAAGGTTAACATTTTTTAATCTCTTTAGTTTGGAAAAACGGCGCCTGAGAGGGGATATGCTAACATTATACAAATATATTCGGGGTCAGTACAAACCATTATCTGGAAATCTATTCATAAACAGGGCTATACATAGGACACGAGGTCACACATTTAGGCTTGAAGAGAGGAGATTTCATCTAAGGCAAATAAAAGGTTTTTTCACAGTAAGAGCAATAAGGATATGGAATTATTTGCCTGAAGAGGTGGTTTTGTCAAAGTCTATACAGATGTTTAAACTGAAATTGGATAAATACTTGCAAAAACATAACATACAGGGATATAATTTCTAATTAGTGGGGTAATAGCTGCTTGATCCAAGGAGGTTTGGGGTGAAGAAGGAATTTTTTCCTAGTTTGTTGCAAAATTGGAAGCACTTCAAACTGGGTTTTTGGCCTTCTTTTGGATCAACAGCAAAAACATATGTGAGGAAGGTTAAACTTGATGGACGCAAGTCTCTTTTCAGCTATATAACTATGTAACTAAGGGAAAAAGTAAAACTAGAAGTCCCTATTGCTGCAGTCTAACTCCTCCAACCATCTCAAGATACTTGGTACAGATCCCCCTCCCCCCTCAATCAGGTCTTGAAAACACCCCTATTCCTTGGTTGTTTAGTATCTTAGTGAAAAAAAACAAAAAAAACACAATGTTATCAATTCACTGAAACTCCATATATTGTATCATCACTATACCTTGATTAAATAGCAGGTATAGTATAAAGTCTCTTTCCCGATCACTATCCCATTCTTAGAGTAGATGAGGTTTAAATTATGTTTCTATTATAATATGGGGTACAATGATTCTCTTAAAGAGATATTTCGGATTTAATTAACATTTAGACTTATGATATCCTTGGCATTATTACAAAGACTATATAATTTGAGGATACAAAATTCAACAGTTTTGTTGGATATAAAATTAACTTCAATATAAAATGTATCATATATAAAGAAGTGTATGGGGTGATAGGGAAAGGAGAAAAAAAAAGGAAAGGGAGAAGTATGACTATTTGGACCTTATCTGCTAAATAGTGGAAAAATTATATTGTTCAAAATTAAATCCCATTTAATGGGAATCCACTAAAGACACTTCCATAGGAGTGTATATATCACTGTATTCAGGTTCTATGGGGGCGTGGTGAGAAAATGTTGCTGAAAATAAGTATATTGGCCGATGAGCTTTCCAGATATTTCAGAAAATTGTTATGTTGTTGTGATTAGAGTCAGACGAAAATTTTAGTTAGAGATCATTAATGAAAGCAGAATATGTAAACCCCTCATTCAGGCCGAGGGAAGAAAGTGTTCCCAGATGGTATATCCAAAAGCACTCCCTCCTCAGCAGGCATTTAGCAAGGTTGCCCTTTCTTTAATCAGTGGTTACCAATTCGATGCCTTGGAATTTTTCTCTTTTCAATTGCAGCACCAAAGGGCTAATATATATTTTAACCTGCCAATGTGACCTAATGTACATAGGCAAAACCTTTTGTTCCTTCAGAAGACGTATTCTAGAACATGTCAACTCCGTGAAGACACTTAGACCCCAATATCAAGACTAGTGATGTCGCGAACTGTTCACGAACTTCCCGCGAACGGCTCGCCACGGGAAATTCGCGAACGGTTCGCGACATCTCTAATCAAGACATGTCAAACTTGCACATCAGGGAAATCCTAACTGATTAAAATACCAAGGCATCGAATTGGTAACCATTGATCAAAGAAAGGGCAATTTGTACTGAGTATCTTGAGATGGTTATAGGAGTTAGACTGCAGCAATAGGGACTTCTAGTTTAACTGGCACCCACGAAGGTGTCTTAGGACTGTCTAGCTGAAGCTGCCGATATTCAGATGCATACATGGGGAAAGCGGAATGTATGCACAGCTCACTGGAGGAGAAGGCTAGAAATCCAGTTACCTTATGAGGACAATGACTCTTTAGAAATCCTCATCAGAATTGCTTTTTTTTATCTTCAGAAGGATATTGATACCTTAGAGAGAGTTCAGAGAAGGGCTACTAAACTGGTTCATGGATTGCAGGATAAAACTTACCAGGAAAGGTTAAAGGATCTTAACATGTATAGCTTGGAGGAAAGACTAGACAGGGGGGATATGATAGAAACATTTAAATACATAAAGGGAATCAACACAGTAAAGGAGGAGACTATATTTAAAAGAAGAAAAACTACCACAACAAGAGGACATAGTCTTAAATTAGAGGGACAAAGGTTTAAAAATAATATCAGGAAGTATTACTTTACTGAGAGGGTAGTGGATGCATGGAATAGCCTTCCAGCTGAAGTGGTAGAGGTTAACACAGTAAAAGAGTTTAAGCATGCGTGGGATAGGCATAAGGCTATCCTAACTATAAGATAAGGCTAGGGACTAATGATAGTATTTAGAAAATTGGGCAGACTAGATGGGCCGAATGGTTCTTATCTGCCGTCACATTCTATGTTTCTATGTTTCTATGTTTTTGAGGATCTGGATAAGTTCATGTATCATATACCACTGCTGTATTTAGTTCGATTATATTTGAATCACCAAATACACACACACACACACACACACACACACATATATATATTTTTTTTCCTTTGTTTGCCCCAAATATTTGGGGTTATATGCTGCTCCATTTCCAACTGCTGATTCAATTTTTCAGGATTCTAATGGTACACCCCCTAATGTGGCTTTAAGCTAGTCAACAGCTTAGTTGTACTCTCCCTTATTAACCCTAGTATAACACGGTTTGAAATTAGACTATTATCTCTAGATCTAATTAGACCGTATGTTATTTGGGAATCTACCTTTTCAAATCGATGTACTCATTTACATTTGACAATTGAGAGACTCTAAGCTACCAAGCGAAATACTACCACTATTTTAATGTTAAATGGATAGGATCATTTATGGGTCATTTATGGGTAATACATTTTAGGCAACACAAATAAAGCCTGCTGGTTTACCAACTGGATAATTTATACACCTATCCTTCACTATCAAGTATTGTATGTTACACTTACATTTTATGAGCCTATCTACTTATTAGTACCCCAGAGGAATCTCTCTGATGAGAAATTCCTTATTTTCTTTATTCTATGTTATGTTTCTAGGGGTCACGCCCAGAGTGAGTGGGGACCACTCATGCTGCCCACCTCTGTTGGGAATATTTCTCATACAGGGGATATAAGTAATTTCTTCTAAGGCTTTATACCTCCTCCTTCCCTCCACTCACTTTGTATACAACAGCTTTGAAACACACCTAAGGAAGAGATCCAAAGCCAGTGAACCACTCATGGACAACTGTTTTGTTGGAATACTGGATTGCTATTGAGACTTGGCATTACTTACACTCAGACTGAAAAGGAGAAGAGTAAACTGGCATGTTCGTTTGTTTCATTGAAAATGCAGACACCACTGTCTTTATTAGGTTGCTGGTACTGACAAATACATTTGTCTGAGATCCAGACGAGTGAACCAGTATTTTTTTTGTAGTAGGTCCCTTAAGAGATGGATACCCCCATCTTAAAATGCATGTAAACCACTTAAGTGTTGAATTTACAAAGGTCGATTACCTAGTACAAGTCCCCAGTCTTCCAGAATATGTTGCTGAAGAAACTGTCTTTTTCTGTGGTGAACTGAACTGCACCTGTGGTGAAAAGCATTTGAATATCCAGATCTGTGAGAGGCATGTGTTCTACGGAAACCAACAGAGGCCGGGACCAAGCATCCTGTATTTGATCTGAATGGAAATGATCATATATTTTTGTACTGTCTGCAAAACCCACAAGTCTGACGTGATCTCCATCAATTTCTGTAGGAATAGAGAAAGTCGCCAGCTGTAAAAGAATGGGACAAAGCCATAAGCAGGGACTCACCTGATTGAAAACAGGCTCTACCTCTTCCCCTATCACCTTGGTGATGATATATATTTTTGGGGAGTAGAAAATGTTATGCATCTTGTTATGTAATGTTATGCAAGACTTTTTAAAGGATATTTGACACCAGCAGGGCAGTGACAGTTTTTTTTACCCTTCGTAACACAAATTGGTGGTTATAGGGTACATTGGCACTAAAGGATATTTAAGCCTTATTCAGTGTTGTAAACAGGTTTACCTGATTTTTAAACTCCTTCAGAAAGGATTCGTCAAATATGGCCCAAGCGGCCATGTCAGATAACATGAAATCAATTTATAGAAGCACTGCTTTTCTCTGTTCTGTACTCTTGGGCCAACTGGAAGCCCTTCTTAATCCCTTTTAAAGGGTTGTGTCCATGCAGGACATAAATATGACCAACACAGAATCAAACACAGGTGCCATGACAACCTTTTCTGGGAGGACATGTCTGGGACATACTGCTTGGAGATAGTTGCAAACTAGTAATGAACAGGGCCAATTGCAATGCCTATTCTTCTGAGCAAGGATCTTGAATAATCCTTGGATCCACCTGTTTCAGGAAGATCTCTTCATCAGTGAGCGATGCTTGTGATTTGCCATGCGCTTGGGTCCTTGATGCAAAGTGATTCCTCGTAGGGCAGGTTATTTCACAGTGGTTTTCCTTTGCAAAGTAGAGTGGTTATTCTCCCGTCATTCACCCACAAACCCAAGCATAGGTTGCTGGGCATCATCATCATCCTCAAATGAATAGGAAGGCAGCAGGACATGATCCAAGTCCTTCACCTCATGTGCTCTTTTCAGTAAGATTTTCCATTTCGAACAGCTAAGTGCCAACTGAGGCCTATCCAGTGTCATTTAGTGGAAGTGGTCAGATCGTCTTCCAATCCCTCAGATTCCTGTGCCTCCTCTGACTCACATGACAGGCTTTAAGAATTCCTGGCATTTAGTTCTCTCTGAGGAAAGGTGCCTGAGCACCTTGGGCAACACTTTCTCCTCAGATAAGCCCGTGCTGATCAAAGCCTGAAACTGTTAAAGCTGTTCCACAGAATCTTCAAATGGCCAAACGTGTTACACGGTGCAAGGTCACAATCTGACTGAAGCAAACAAAAAACCTTTCAATGTTATGAACTGGCACTACATAAGCATTAGAGAGGCTCACCCTGAAGAAATCCCAACTGGGTCAGGATATTGCGTCTGACTCCAGCAAAGCAGCTAGTGTTACTAAATTACTGTCCAAAGACCAGTAAATTTAAATCCACCCATCAGGGGCAAGTATAAAAGGGATCATGAAATTATATTAACACCAAGAAAGGAAAACCCAGAGGTGATATATAACAGTATAGTATGGGTTGCAGGAGGCCAAAATTCTGAGCTGTGCCGATGCAAGAGCAACAAAGAAAGATGAAGTACTTGTGTCATGCACTTATATTACCTCCTACTTGCTTTTAATTGGTTTATTTTATTTATCTGATTTGTGTTGCTTTGGAGTTGGTAACAAGAGTCAAAAGCAAAATATGAAGCCTCCTGTCATGCAGTAAAATTATTTATGATTAGCTGCATACAAAAAAAGCAATGAAACAGAATTCATATTAAACAGAAATACAAATTATGCAATTTAAATTCACAAAAAAATTCATACTAACAATATATTTCCTTTAGAGTAAATTATGCTTGTTTCATTGTAAGCTTGTATTTGTTATATGTAAGTGACAGTTATATTTGCCATTATATTTTAGGTTCCAGAGTAACGTTCATTCTGTAGATGACTTGCTTGTGCGTATATCATGTGATGCATTCATAGTTACACAGCCGTAATCAGCACTACACGTTATTTAATGCGCAATGAATCACATTGTGTGACATTGCCAATACAATTAGATAACAGCGCAGGATTAATGACGGAAAGGCATACCGATATCAAGGGTTTCTCTGTAAATTCCCAGCATGTTACATGCATTTTAGAAGACAGACTCAGCGTCAATCCCCTTGCATCTGAGCAATGACTCAATAAGAGGCCTCCCAAAGAGACACAAAGCAATGTTGTCTAATTATGTGATCTACAGGAGTGGGGTGTTTTAATGAGTTCCAATTACTGTAATAAATCTTCTTCCTGGGTAGATTGGATGCCAGAGTGTCTCTCTGTCTCGCTATCTCTTCTGTATCTCACTTTTGTTGCACTGTCTGTTACGTATTTCTCACCTATCTCCCTCTTTCTCTTACCTTATGTCTCTCACTTCAACATGTTTTTTTATGTATCTCAACTTCTATCTGTCTCTCTCACTTTTTCCAACTCTTTTTTAGCTTTTGTCTCTCTATATTTTTCTGTTTCACTATCTCTCCATTTTTGTCTTACTTTATTTATTTACAATTTTTGCATTTGTCTATCTTGAACATTGTAGTAATGCTTTTTTTGACACTGCAGCCACGATTGTTATCTTTGTTTTCTGGTTTTATTTGTTTGATTTACAAATGTGCATACAAAACTTTATCATTAACAATTAACAATTAATCACTATCAATTGCACTTAACTATATATTTGTATTATCCAGTTAAATTATATTCTATATCCTCACATTTTAGTTTAAATCTGCTTAAATCGAATTGAGGATGTTTCTTATATTTCACCTTTTCTTTTTTCCTTCCTCTCTTTTTTTCTGGGTTTATTCAGAAACCTGTAGTAAATACAGGTAGGTAGCACAGAATATAAATAGTGTAACTCACCTGAATGTGAAACAAGCAAACCTTCCTTATAATCAGTCACTTTCCCAAAGTCAGATTATGTAGACACAAAGGGGGATATTTATCAAAACGCTGCCAAGACTTGTATGTATAATTTTAGAGCAATTTTTTGGCTCATTTTATAAAATCTATCTGATTAATTAATGTGCTGCTTTTTTTAGGTCCTAAATGTCATTTTTGAATGCACAATTTTTTGGCCATGCAATGGAATTGTGAAATATCAGCCAATTACTCCATCAGAAAAGTGTTTTGTTTCAGTTCTCTTTATTCCACAACTCTAAATATGCGGGGGTCTTCTTTTTAACTGTCACATTTCTGAACATTTGGTAAATATCCCCCAAAGTGTTATCATGTTTTCTAAGGGATGATGTGGCTCTGAAAACCTAGCTGAGAATTTCCTTTTTATCTTTAAGTATTTGTCCAGTATTACATAAAAGCAAGGTATTCCCTATACAAATAATCAATAATAAAGTATTTTCTACCTGATGCATTCTGCAATCAAGTCAGGCTTCTTATAGAATTGTCCTTTTCTACATGATTGTTTTGAACATCAATGTCATTTTAAATGCATAAATTTTAATTTGTGAAAGTAGACTGCTCAATATTGTGATCTGCATCTCCTGTCCAATCAAGGGGTAGAAAAAAGACAATCGATGGCTAGGGAACAGGTGCTAAATGTTGATTTTATTCACAGATCATGTAACAAGTGACCAATAAAGGGGAAAAAAGGAGGATTGTTCCAGACACTTTGATTGCATCTACCAGTGCCACTTAAACCAAATTTAACAGGAAGATAGATATCCTGAGACCTTGATCCTTGTTTTTAAAACTGGTTACTGTTGTCCCAAGCCCCTGCCAATGGCAAATTGCCACTTACACACGTTTTGATTTAGTGATACATATACCCTGTTTTCTCTGAACATAGATTCGCAGGATTCCATGCCCTAGTGAACTGATCGATGTTCGGGGGAATTCCCCCGAACGTAGACCTGCTTTCTTACACATGCTTGCAAAAAAAAAATGATAAGATACCCGGTCTTATTTTGGGGGGAAAATTGTGTGTGTGTGTGTATATATATATATATATATATATATATATATATATATATATATATATATACATCAATCAGATTCCACATACAAGGGGTTATTTAAAGCAAAGTTAGGAGTCTGGAGTCATGTTCCCAATGCTTCAATGGACTTCATCTGCGGAAAAACAGCTCATTCATTGTAATTTCAGCATGTCAAATATGTTTCCACTGAGTGGCTGCAAACACCCCCTCCCCTCTGCTCCCTCTGTGCAGCTGCTTTTTGACAGTTACCATGCATGTAGAAGGGGACATAACCCCAAGACTCTACAACAGCTCAACAGCACATTTAGCCCCAAGGACGGGCCATGGAATCACTGCAATGATTGATTATTTTAAAATATTGCAACTCTCAAAATTCTAATTATTTGAGCAAATGAGGATTTCAGGGAGTACTAGTTAATGTTTTTGTTTTTTTTGGTAGATGAATGACCCAGTCTTAAAAGCATGTACCTGTAAACGTAAAGAAAATTACATATATTGCATTTAATAAAATATCCACAAAATATCTATCTCATGTGAACTTACAGTATATTTCAGTAAAACATGTTGTTGTTTGTAGATTGCACTTTTTTAAAGCTAATTGGTCATACAATCTGTACATCCTGTAATGGAACACATAAAGTCACACAGTAAATCTGATTTTTTTTTTTTACAAAATAGTAAGTAAGTATACCCCTTAGGCAAGGAGGGTTACATACAACAGAAAGTAATTGTCAGGCTTCACTGTATCACATATAATGTCTGCCCAATTCCTGTTGTAATGATACTCTCCTATATTCTGTCTCTTTTTGATAATCTATTCTACTATGTGTCTCTCTTAATAGGTCTCTTTAACTTGCTGAGAGAATTGAAGATGCTTGCTAAGAGAAAAGCAAGGAAATCATGACTTAGCCCCTTTAGGACCAAACTTCATGTCATGTGTCCTTAAGGGGTTAATAAGGAAAACATTATAACATTTCTGCGAGTTTCATTCAGCAAGATTTCTTTCGTTTGCATGTCAGTGAGATTCTGTTACTTATTGTCTCCCTTAAAGAGACATTATAGATAACGAGACACGTCTCATTGAAGTGGCCTGGGTGCAGTGTCACTGTCCTGCCTAGCCCTGCAAGGTAAATATTGTAGTTTTAGAGAAACTGCAATGTTTACACTGCTAGCACTGCCTGCAGTGGCAGCCTAGCAGACAGCCTTTAGAGGCTCTTCCTGCAGTTTCATGGGATTTGACTCTGTGAAACAATGCTGAATGACCTCATGCTCTGCATGTGGACATCCAGCATCAAGCAAAACCCCATAAGGAAGAAGTTATTTAATGCTTTCCTACAGGGATGGCCCCATGATCTTGAGGTACTCTCTGCGCATGCGTATTAGGTCCCCCCCTTTGGCTGACGTCGGTGGAGTAGGAACGCTGCCCAGCACCGAGGGACATCGACGCTAGATCAGGTAAGTGAATGAAAGGGTTTAATGGGTGGGGGTAGTGGGGGCAAATGGACCCTTTAGTGTTCGGAATACATCTTTGTATTCATAACACTAAAGTGTGCTTTTAATCCAGCTCTCTTTTTTAGTATTTATCTTAGTAAGCCTATGTTGCTTAGTTTCTTTCTTTGCCTGTTTCACTTACTAGCAAGTTTGTAAAATTAAACAATATATACAGTTAGTGGCAGTAAATATTATTTAACATAAGTCCCACAAACAACCTCTACACTCAGGTGTAACCATTACTGTGTTGATTCGATGTCCAACTTTCAGGTATTTATTCAGACCTAATAAAAGCCCTTGAGAGTAGAAATTCACCAGCATCTTATTACAACAATACAGAATTTTTGTATAAACCCCAGGCGTGTGCGCTATCCTTCACCCTCCAGTTGTTGTTGGGCTACAGTTCTCATAATTCTCTGACAGCCGTTGGCTTCAGTCACTTGTGTTAAGAAACCTGAAAACAAATAATTAATTTTGCTCCCTTCGCAATCTCTCTTCCCTTCGTGTGATTCTATTTACTGGCTGACTAGACCTGCACTGTTAAAGAGAACTAATAAATCTCCCTATAAACTCAGCCTCTGAGAATATTCTGTTATTGAGAAAATTTCTCACTTTGGACTGCATTACCCAACATATCTATCTTTTTTTAGGAAAGCATTTTGTTCCTTCCCAGCCTGCTGGGATTTTTAGATTCCCTTGTTTACAGCTGCCTTGGATGCTTTAAAATAATTCAAAATGTGTTTCTATGCATTTAAAGAAAATGACATCGAATTTTATAATAGACATAATACAATAGCCTAGATTTTTTTTTCTCAAATGCGAAAGGCACAATTAGTCCACAAGAACAGAAATAACAGAGCTATAAATACTTTGAAAGAATAAATAATCTTTTGTAAAATCTCAGTCCTCACAGCCTTCTGTTGAGCTAAACTCGATTCCTCTAAATCGTTCTTGATTGTGCCTCTTTATAGTTGCTAATGCTGCAGGTGAACAGATTTTAACTCTTTGGGTATTAAGTATACTGAAAACTGATATATTATGCAAATTAAAATGAAACTGTGCTTCTGGATTATTTCCTGTGTAGATGATGAATCCCGAATTTTAGACACAAGGTCCACTGAAATGTGTGTTGCTGTTATTGAGCAATCATAATAGGTCACTAGTGGACCCTCAATAGTTTGCAACTTGGAAAAATGTCTTGGACAATAGTTGAAAAGGAAAGGGGCTCATAACAAAAAAAGTAGGAATATCAAGCCATCTTATGGGTTCATAAGAGTCTCAATGGTGACAGAAGAAGGTAGGACATCCCCTATTATGGGACAGAGCACATGATTAGATTGAAAGAATAGGACATTATGAATAGAAATGGACCCATTAATTTGCAATAGATCTTATGCTAGTATAATTGTATCACTCATAATGTAGGCAAGTAACAAGGGGATTGTATTTTTGATTAACCCAGTGTATTCAACAATAGAATGATAGTAAATTAAATTCATGCAGGACAAGGTTTTGAAATGATACAAAGCCATCACTAACATCTTAAACAAAAGCAATGGATTAACTTATTGTGTGTTATATAAATTAATATGTTTATTTAAAAAAACAAAAACAGTATAAGCTTATTATATGTAATTATATCAAATCCCTGCTTCACTATCTAATGTTCATTCTCCATCATGGGAGTACTATATGGCTGCCACCTACTGGCAAAGAAGCCAGATCAGAGTCTCTAAATGGAGGCACATTTTTTTATTAAAGACCAAAGAAAAAAGTTACTTGCACACTATCTCATATCCCTGTGGAAATTTAAATAACTGGAGGTTTTTAGTATCACTCCAATGGCCATTAAAAGGTAAATTTGCCTGCCACATCAAGGCAGATGAGTCCTACACTAACACTTAA
Organism: Pelobates cultripes; assembly: GCA_933207985.1. Lineage (NCBI taxonomy): Eukaryota > Metazoa > Chordata > Amphibia > Anura > Pelobatidae > Pelobates > Pelobates cultripes. The sequence goes on along the minus strand of OW240924.1, from coordinate 51,804,376 downwards.
ACATTTTGCTTTGAACAAAAGTCAAAATCTGTAATGAGACAGAGAAGGATATTTTCCTAAACTCCTACACACTTATGGTATGTGATGTGTACAATGGTCATTGGCTCCGCACAGAAGTATTGGAAGTTTAAGCGCAGTTTAATTGGTTATGTTTGCAAATAGTTTAAGCGAAGTTTAATTGGATATGTTTGCAAATGTTTGTATTTGCTTATATTACCAGAGGCAGCATAGATCACTGCTACAGATGCTGGAAGGCAGTTACAGATTACCTGTCACTTCAAGAAACATACACTACATTAAAGCCATCTGTCTATATAGTGTAAGTCCCTCTACTGCTGCCAAAAGAGCTCTCATGCATCAAGGCATAGACTCCACAATACTTCTGTGGTATCTGGCACCAACACATTACCAGCAGATTCTTTAAGTCCTGTAAGTTGTGAGATAGTGCCTCCATGGATCCGATTTGATGCTCAATTGGATAGTGATCTCGGCAATTTGGTGGCCAAGGCAACACCTTGAACTGTCATGTTCCTCTAACCATTCCTGAACAAATTTCCAGTATGGTAGGGTGCATTATCCTGCTGCAAGAGGCCAATGCCATCAGAAAACACCATTACCATGAAGTGGTCTGCAACAACGGTGTTTGACGGTGGGGATGGTGTTCTTGGGGTCATAGGCAGCACTCCTCCAAACATGTCGAGTTGAGATGATGCCAAAGAGCTTGATTTTATTGTCATCTGACCACAAAACTTTCACCCAGTTCTCTTCTGAATCATTCAGATGGTCATTGACAAACTTCAGACGGGCCTGTACATGTGCTTTCTTGTCACGGCAAGGGTGCAAAATGTATTATTGCACTATGGAATATTGTCCTTCAATATAACTTGTGACCCCTGGGTAGAGGACAAATGGCAGAGAGGAATTGCTCTTCTGATCAAAAGGGGCTTCTGCAAGGTGTGAAAAGAAATGCCTTTCTGGATCTATCAAAGGCCCTGCAAGGTGAGACATTTTACACTTGAGCCGCCTGTATGTCTAGTTTCAATGTAAAGTAACTGACTTTGACCATATGGCTTGCAACTATCAATGGATAGTTCAATCCTTTGGTATGGTAATGGTATTAGTTTCATGAAGACCAGTATGTTCTAGTATCATATCCAAGAGAAACATTAATACTTATCCACATATTAATAATTACACCTCATTTATATTATATTTAGAATGGGACAAGCACAGCCTTTTAATCAAGTCTAATCACCACTTATACAACTTTGAACTGGGTGGGAGGGGTTGTGATGTCTGCTATATTAGGTCATACTTAAGTCATGTGATATATCCCAGGAATGGGAAAATGGTAACAAACTCATAGAGGCAATTATTATTTTTGTGGAGAGTAAAGTAGAGGAGGTAAAACCACAAGTTTATATTTGGCTTGTTGTTTTCTGGAAGTGGCTAGAGTGGCTACTTATTGTGTCTATAGGTACACCTTATCTCCGCCTCTGGGAAAGCTGGGAACTTGAGATAAATCTAAAGGGTATATAACAAGTGGTATTGCAAGGTCTTGGTGTACTTCCTTGCCAGAGACCCCCTGGGCAGAAGTTGTACTTTATAAACCTAAGTCAGTAATTAGGACTTCTGTATTTTACCCTTTTCGTTTTATCTGTTGTTGGTGTAAATAATGTGTTTATCATATCTTTTTATATGCACTGTGACTATTTTTTGCTCATAATAAATGTTCATTAATTAAATTCTGCCTTTGTCTGGTTAAGAATCACGTTACCTAAAGAGACTAATTAGTATTTTTCAAATTCCTTAAATATTGTGCTAAGTAATATTTGGTGGGTTGTATTATTGATTTACCTGTGGAACCAAGGCACCCCATTTATAAATTGTCTTGGTGGTGGCAGCGTTAAAATAGTAATAGTTATATTATTATGTTAAAGTGTGGGTGGTATAAACAGTGTTGTCATTATTTCCAATCTAGTGCAGACAAATAGTGAACTTTAACCCTTTCACCACCACAACTATGTCACGCACACTCTTAGAGTAGGGTGCATTCGTGCAAGGGGAGCATTGCAAGCACTGCAGGATTTCAGTCTTTCACGGTGTAGTGTGTTACCAATTGTTTTCTTGGTGACTATGGCCCCAGCTGCCTTGAAATCATTAACAAGATCCTCCCATGTAGATCATTGAAACTCCACGAGGTAAGATCTTGCATGGAGCACAAGATTGAGGAAGACTGACAGTTAGTTTGTGTTTCTTTCATTTGCGAATAATTGCACAAAGCTGCTTGGCAATGGTCTTGTAGCCCATTTGAGTCTTGTGTAGGTCTACAATCTTGTCCCTGACATCCTTGGGCAGGTCTTTGGTCTTGACGATGGTGGAGAGTTTGAAATCTGATTGATTTATTGCTTCTGTGGACAGGGGTATTTTATACAGGGAACGAGCTTAGATTAGGAGCACTCTCAAGAGAGAGCTCCTAATCTCAGCTCGTTCCCTGTGTAAAAGACACCTGGGAGCCAGAAATCTTGCTGATTGATTGGGGGTCAAATACTTATTTCACTCATCGACACGCAAATCCATTTATAACTTTTTGACATGCGTTTTTCTGGATTTTTTTTTTTGTTAGTTTTAGAGTTGAGCAGACACCTGGATGTTCAGGTCCGACGGGTCCGGGTTCGGGCTCGAACTTGACCCCTAACTTGACCCCGAACCCAAACCCCATTGATGTCAACAGGGACCTGCACTTTTGGGCACTAAAATGCCTCTAAAAAGTCCTGGAAAGGGCTAGAGGGCTGCAAAAGGAAGTAAGATGGGGGTAAGAGTGGGACAAGTGCCCTGCAAACAAATGTGGATAGGGAAATCACGTAAAATAACATAAAAGTTAAAAATACAGCTGAGCCATAAAATAACACTAGATGGAATCTTTGATTTTAACTTTGGAAGAACATAAATCAAAATCTAAAGCATGGCTGTCAGCAGGATGACCAGAATTATCCATTTGAGAGAGGATTGGAGTGCAGGGTATTCTCTTTCATTGTTCAAACTGAGCTCAACTCCTGATGCATGGAGAAAAGGCCTTCACAAGCCTCTCCTATTGTGTACATAGTTTATACTAAGTGACCCATAGGTTGAAGAGGCTGTGACCGTGTCGGTGTAGGTGGAAGCAGCGATGGAGGAGGTAGCCAACACTGTTTTTTATTTGTTTGTTTTGTCTTGTTTGTTTTTTTAATTGGGGTAGACCCCAAAATATTGAGACATTTAAATAAAGAAAACTCTGTTCCGCAGAGTGACTGACCCGTGCGTGCTGCAGCTGAAAATCCACTATCGCCTACTGCTGCTCGCACAGTCTCATGAGGTGGTGAGCGGGAAGGCCGAAGTTACGCTGCAGCGCAGACAGGCGAGCAGCAGCGGAGTGAGAATGCCGAAAAATGCCATGGCGGTGTAGGTGGAAGCGGCGGTGGTGGAAGAGGAGGCAACAGGAGGCAAAGCTGTGTACCCCAAAAAAGATTGTCAAACGTTGTATCCTGGAACTGTGTCCCATCCGGTTACTGGGGAAATGGGTCTAACCTATTCTAATCAAAGGGGATAACCATCGGTTACCCAGGTCCCGCTTCAATTGGTGGCAAGCGGTGGTATCCCATGTCCCTGCCAACAGACCCATGGACTACAGTGCTCTAAAGCGACCTACACTGCAGGACTTGTGTGGAGCCAGAGGACTTGTGTGGTGCCTGGTGGGCATAACAAGGCTGAATTGACTGCTGCGCTCATGGAGGACGACCAGGCACGCAGTGAGGCAACGAACCCCAGCCAGGGGCCAGAGATGAGGAGGAAGTGCGCAAGGAGGTGTAACGGCACCTGGCATATTACCGAGAGCCACCCTGAGGAGATTGTCAGCAGGACATTTTTGGAGGTGCAAGCCTATGTCCTTGCCAATAGACAGAGGGCGACCTCCATGAACCCAGATGAAGGAAGAAGGGAGCAGAGGGTGCCGGGAAGCACAACCACCCTGGCCCACAAGCTACCATACAATGCCTTCAAAGACTTCAAGGAAGCAGAAGAAGGCATCGATGACTTTTTACAAGACTTTGAGCGCCAGTGCCTACTCCAAGACGTGGACCCCAGCGACTGGGTCACCATCCTGGCCAGCAAACTAGTGGGGAAGGCATTGGATATTTACCAGGCTGTACCAGAAGAGCAGATCAAAGACTCTACCTTTATTACCCAAATCCTCCTGGCCCGGTATGCGGTCACCCCCGAGCAATACCGCCGAAAGTTTTGGGAGACCCGGAAAGGGGAGAAGGACTCCCATGCGGAGTGGGCATGCCGCATCACAAGGGCCACCCAGAACTGGCTCAACTCCCATCAATCCAAGTTCCCGGAGGAGATCACCCAGCTCATCATGCTAGAGCACTTTTTCAATGGGCTCCCCAACGACAAGGCGACGATGCATTCGTATGTCAATCCATATCAACTTTCAATGCCATTTACTGCGCCTACCATGGTGACCACAGGTAACGGGGAATTCTGGTGAGGGAGCCTGAGAAATGGCTACTACATGCAAGGAAGGCAGCAGGCACGCAAATGACCCACTCCCGACGCAGGAAGGTAGTGATGACAAATAACAATACAGGACTCTTTAGAGGCCCTGTAATTGTTAAGAGTCCAATTGAAATCTTTTAACTCTGATCAAGTGGAGGTCAAGTCTGGTGCAGAGCGACTGACCCGTGCATGCTGCAGCTGAAACTCCACTATCGCCTGCTGCTGCTTACACAGTCTCTCCAGCATGTGCAAGGTGGAGTTCCACCTTGTGGGCACGTCGCATATGAGGCGGTGAGCGGGAAGGCCGAAGTTACATTGCAGCGCAGACAGGCGAGCAGCATCAGGGTGAGAATGCCGAAAACGCGCACAGCCGCTACAGTGAATGTCACATCCTCTTCCAAGTTCGGATCAGTCTGGTGATGGCTTCTGGTATCCAGTACTCTTTTTACTGAAGCTGCATCAGGGTCCTGGTATGTGGCCGCACAGACGCTGGTGCTCAACAGTTTGACTTGTGAGGGTATTGCCCCCGAATTACAATATTGTTATATTGGTATTTGACACTTCTATTTGACTCTCAGATATGAAGAGCACACCCCAAATTTACTATTTAGCAGTTTAGCAGCAAAACAATAAAAAATGTTTACAACTGCGCTGTAACAGCACTATTTGACGCTTTTGACTCTCAGATATGAAGTGCACCCCACTAATGTACTATTTAGCAGATTAGCACCCAGAAAATAAGAATGTTTACAATTGCGCTGTAACCGCACTATCTGACGCATCTAGTTGACTCTCAGATATGAAGAGCATGCTCAAAATTTACTATTTAGCAGTTTAGCAGCAAAACAATTAGAATGTTTACAACTGCGCTGTAACCGCACTATTTGATGCTTCTATTTGACTCTCAGATATGAAGTGCACCCCACTAATATACTATTATCAGATTAGCACCCAGAAAATAAGAATGTTTACAATTGCGTTGTAACTGCACTAATTGACGCTTCTATTTGACTCTCAGATATGAAGAGCACGCCCAATATGTACTATTTAGCAGTTTAGCAGCAAAACAATTAGAATTTTTACAACTGCGCTGTGACCGCACTATTTGACGCTTCTACTAATGTACTTTTTAGCACCAAAAAATTTAAGTTTTAAAACTACAATGTAACAGCAGTATTTGACGCTTCTATTTGACTCTCAGATATGAAGTGCACCCCACTTATGTACTAGTTTGCAGAATTCTTTCCTAATCTGTCCCTAACAGCGTCATCATCCTCTCCCTGCACTAATAAGAGCTCATGTGACATGCGGCGCTACGTGACTCCAGCTTATATATAGAGGCTGGGTCACATGCTGCACTGGCCAATCACAGCCATGCCATTAGTAGGCATGGCTGTGATGGCTTCTAAGTGCACACGAGTCAAACGCTTGTTGATTGGCTGACCTGCAGCCTTTCAAAACGCACCATTAAATCGCCGAACACTGATCTCCAACCTGAACATACAGTGATATGTCCGTGTTCGGTTCCGGGGTCCAAAAACCGCAATGTTCGGTACGAACCCGAACTTTACAGTCCTTGCTCAACTCTAGTTGTTCTGTCTCTCACTGTTAAAATACGCCAACCATTAAAATTATAGACTGATCATTTCTTTGTCAGTGGACAAACGTTCAAAATCAGCAGGGGATCAAATATGTTTTTCCCTCACTGTATTAAAATTTGTTTTCCAAAGATTTTGCACACACATAGCACCAAATTAACTCATTCACTAATTAACTATTCTGTGTTTGTGTTTATAAATTGTTTTTAAATGTTTATTTGAAACACGAGATGCAGAGATTAACACATAATTATAGGACAGACATATTGAGGAGCTGAGTAAAGCTCTAACAATTACAAATGGAGTGGAGACTGAGACTGGAGCAAATAGGAAGGTAAGATGGTCATTAAAGGACCACTATAGGCCAGCTAGGTTTAACCCTTTTTTCTATAAACATAGCAGTTTCAGAGAAACTGTTATGTTTATATTAGGGTTAATCCAGCCTCTAGTGGCTGTCTCATTGACAGCCGCTAGAGGCGCTTCCGCGCTTCTCACTGTGAAAATCACAGTGAGAAGACGCCAGCGTCCATAGTAAAGCATTGAGAATGCTTTACTATGAGACTGGCTGAATGTGCGCGCCTCTCGTACAGCGCATGCACATTCAGCCGAGGAGGAGAAGAGGAGGAGGAGAGCTCCCTGCCTGGGGCTGGAGAAGTAAGTTTAACCCCTTCCACCCCCTAGAGCCCGGCGGGAGGGGGACCCTGAGGGCGGGGACAACCTCAGGGCACTATAGTGGTCCGTTAAGAGTAAATGTACTTTTGCAACCTAAACAAAGCAATTCAAAATGAAAATTATAAAAAAAATATAAACAGTGTTTGAAGGAAAGAGGTAAAATATAAGAAAAGTAATTTGCTAAGCAATAAGCATAAAGTAGGTAGCATCTATGTTGTGTGACCTTTGAGAAAATTCACTTTTTTTTTTTTTAAAGCTTCTGATGTAGCTTTATATTGATATGGATTTTTAAATAAACCACACAGAATGTCTTCATTCTAAAACAGCATTCAGTGCTGACACACAGTAGTGGTTTAAATGTGTTTCCGACACCTCTCAGACTCTCTGCACTGAAGGATGCTGGGGAGCAAAAAGTCACAAGAATTGTCCACTTGTTTCTTACCGCATGTCAAAGTCAGAAGAGTTATGAGCGGCCTTGGGTGCAATATTATGCGTTGTTAAGAAAGAGTTGGAAGCCATTTGTAATAAACTATCAAGGTCATAGTTACTGTACCTCCTCCACACTCTATTCTTGTCTGCACTGCTTTAATGTATATACATATTTAACTCCTCACCAGACTTATGGCAAAAGCTTTGATGACTATATTACTGGCTATTAAATAGTATTAATTTTATATTGTTATTTTTTCCATAACTTGAAGACATTCCAAGTACTAGAGTAACATTGAAACACAGTCAAATGGTGCATGTGCAATGCTATTTAAACAATATATATATACATATATATATATATAAGAGCCGGCATTAAGTTGCTTTGTGACAGGCTTCCGCAATGTATTATCATATACTGTAACTAAACCCCAATTCTTTTCCCCTGGTTACGTGTTTTGTTTTTAAATATTACATTCTGTGAGTTTTTAAATTGCTGGTTAGTGAATGTGTGAGTTCCCCTTTAAGACCAAATAGTTTGTGTTAAAAAATAAGTAGCTGCTTGTGGATTTACTACAACTGTAATGTCATTGTGTTTGACCCTAAGAAACACAACACTGCACATAACACACAGTGTGCAGTCAGATCAGTGCCTCGACAGTTGGAATGTTAGTATACTTGTTAATAAGATATTGAGGATTATAAATAAGAATATGTAATAATAATAAAGTATTTCACCAGGAAATGTACATTCAGATTACTCTGGTTTCCAAGCATGTCCTGGGGATGTTACCTTAGCCCAACATCCAGGGGTTCCCAATTTAATTGTACTCGTTTTATCTACTTCAAAAGGATGAAGGGCTGAGTCAACCCTGCCGGAATTTGAACCTGTGACCCAAGGGTTGAATATATGTGTGTTTTGTTTAACAAATAGTGCTAGTGTGAATTGTTAAATAGAAAGATTTCTGTTATTTGATAGATCAGTGAATCAAAGATGATGGGGCAAATTATTGGCATTTTTGTATCCAGCACCAGCAGGTGGACCTTTATCATACTAATTTCGATTAGCTGATTTGCTGTAAACTAAATCAACAGATTCGATAACCTGCGAGCTACCGCTGTGAGTTAATTATATCTATTAATCACTTAGCCCCTACAGGTCCCTTTCTGGCACACAGTCCTGTCTGCAGTCCTGTTTGCTTAGGAACAGTTACCTCTATGAGTTTGATTTTACAAGACTCTTTTCCATTATGCTGTAAGTTAATTAGTCCAATTTCCACTATTTTTTTTTCCTGTTACATCGTTTCAGTTTTACCTTTTCCATACCAGAGCGTAATGCAAAACATTGCATGTCCAGTAAAAAGTGGTTGCATCAAAATTGGATCTCATGTTTTCTGTATGCACATAAATAATGTTTTTCTTCAAAATTTTCCTTTACTTACCAAGTGAGCTGAGTGCAATAAATAAAATGATACAAGGATAAATCTTTCTTCAATTCATTTTCTTTTCATTTTACATCGGTCCATTCTATTCTTTTTGCTTTCATATTTCCAGTGTCAGGTTACCTTTTATTCATGTCTCTCCCATGCAGCCAAGGGTGTTGCGAGGGTCAAAAAGCACAGTGAGTTGGTGATGAACTCCTAAAGTCCCACCCTTTGGCCCTTCCCAAAAACCTCAGCCTTGGCACTCCACATCTCCACCCCTTAGCACGCCTATTTACACACTCATAGTATAGACACACACAGATATACACACAGGCACAGACATAGATACAGACGGCCAACCACAGATGCACACTGACACACAAGTAGTCAGGTACCAACACACACAAACAGGCACACATGCACAGAAGGTCAGAAACAGATGCAGACACAGACAGGTATACACAGACAGATGCAGACAGGTAAACACAGGCACAGAAAGGCACAAACTGACACAAATAGATACACACAGATACTGAAAGGCACAAATGCACACAGACACTTATAGACAGACACCAACACAAAAATACACAAACAGGCACACACATGCACAGAAAGGCACAAACTGACACAGACAGCTGCACATGGATACAGAAACACACAAACATACACAGACAGGTACACACAGACACAGAATGGCACACACATAACACTGACAGACACATAAATGCAGAAATATACACAGACAGCCATAGAAAGGCATGAACGTACACAGACAAGCATAGACATTTACACACAAAAATGCACAAACATTTGCAGAATGGCACAGAAAAACACAAACCCTGTGTGCCCTTGTGCCAAGAGCGAGAGGCACTCCTCGTAAGTGGGGAAACAGGATCAGATCCTATTTGAGCTATCTGCCTTGCCCACCATCACCTTGGCCTTCTATCTTCACTCCTCATTGCCTGAACCACAAAAGGCAATAAATAAATTCCTGGCATGCCGTTGCAAAGTACCGGTACTTCATGGACGAACATTTACACAGTGTGCATTGTGCAGGTAGCCTCCAAGTCCCAGATTGTCCCAAGACTTCGGATTTAAGGCTAAGTATTATACCTAGCATGCTTTTAGAGGGCGCTTGCTGCTCTTGACTGGTCAGCTACCCCATTCATGATGCACCTGCATGTGTCACTCTGGCAACAATTTCCGTACTACCACACTCTGCATTGACACCACATATTATTTATTATTTGCTTATCCATCCTAATGCAGAGTGCTGTTCTCTTGCTTGCTTTTTATACTGATATCCCCATGCTCAGCAGACATTCACAGCTGTATCATTTTGGTGAACCCACCACGTACTTATTAGCATTGCAGAAATTATGCTGGACAACAGTATTCAGTTTCACCTTACAAGTATCATCTGCTCCACTTAGCCTTGTCTTGTGACTTTCTTGGTTTTGACCTGGCTCATGTTGACTATTCTGGTTTTCTGTGTTTCTTGACTTTGGATTGTTTCACCATTCTGTTAAACCTGTGTAATCCTAGACCTCAATCCTATCCCTTGCTTTTGTTCTAACCTATGTTTGTTAGGGTTGCATCCAGGAATTGTCTGCTGATACTTTTGTGCATTAAAACCAAGATGTTAGACCACAATAACTGACTTTAGGAATGTTTCCAATTAGCTAGTTTAACTGCATTTCCATTGTTAATTCTTCACACTTATTGGTTTACAAAGTAAAACTCACATAATGTATTGTTTTACCCTGCACACATATTTAAGTTTTCCTAGACTAGGGGTAGGCAACCTTTAGCACTTCAGATTTTGTAGATTACATCTCCATTAATTCTCACACAGACATAAAGCTGGCAAAGCATTAGGGTAGATGTAGTCCACAACATTTGAAGTGACAAAGTTTGCTTAGCCCTACAGTCTAGACCAATAGGAGTTGGCTCTAATAATGGTATTTAACATTAGCATCTATTCATTAAAGCATTACCCCTCATCTCCCTTTTCCTTAACACTTTGTCACTATCTCCAGATAAGTATTCCTAATCCTTTGCCCAGTTTATTATTTCTTATACAATCTAAGTTTTTTTTGTATCCAATTATTTTCCATATTGTTAAAGTAAAACTCATAAAATAAAGTGAAATGTATATATGGAATTTGGGATGGAACAACGCTACAGTACTGATCACAGAGGTGGATGGAGCTGCACACCTGAGGGGAGGGGCAACCCTCAAACTCTTCAATAAATCTGGGAGCAGGAAACAACAAAAATACAGGGTGTGCTAGGTAGAATAAATGAGAGAGAAATGGTACAAATAGAGATAATATTTACAATGAAAAAGTCTCTGAAAATACAAAGTGGGTCTTGAGTAGGTCTTCTTAGATCCTTGATAAGGTCCTCAGTGGTTGATATGAAAAACAAAATTAAACAAAGAAAGACCAATGGTGCAAAACTGTATGGGGATGGTGTCACGGACAACACAGAAAAGAGAAATGCCAACTCACGATCGATAGAGCTATGCCCAGCTCTAGGTAAAACAGCATACAGTGGTATTTGGAACACCCCACATGTAGGATATAGCTGGACAATAGGTAATTCTTCAATACTTTGTACAACGACTCAAAAATGTGTCAGCATATAAAAAACATAAAAGAAAAAACGGACCAATGGTACAATAGCGTATGACACCTGCAGCTACAGACAAACACTGAAGTCCTGAGAGTGCCAACTTACAGTGAAAAGAGCTATAACTAGCTCTAAGTAAAACAGCATACAGTGGTATTTAAACTCCCCACATGTAGGATATCCTTCTGGTGATGTATTGAGTGCAGGATTTATAAAAGACAAAAGCACAGAAGAGAGCCCATAGTGTTCTCAGTAGATAAAATGGTGCTAAAAAGTAAAATGAAACGTACTTACAATGTATAGAGCAGCCACACTGCTCTATAAACCAGGCGTGAGTGGAATAAACCCCACCTAAGGATTTCTTCGTAGTACTAGATCTTTTAAAATAGTAAAAAAAGAGCCAGGATAAAAGTGCAAAAAAATGAAAGTAGAAGGACTGACCATAGGGATATAGGTGGTATAAAAATACTTTTATTATAATAAGGTCATAAAAAACACAACGCGTTTCGCCCAAAATAGTCTTTTTCAAGTGTAAAAAAAACCTTTGTCACTTTGTCACTATCTCCAGATACGTATTCCTAATCCTTTGCCCAGGTTATTATTTCTTATACAATCTAAGTTTTTTTTAATCCAATTATTTTCCATATTGTTAAAGTAAAACTCATAAAATAAAGTGAATTGTATATATGAATTTTTAAAGTATATAAATAATTATTGCATACATCTAATATTTGAAAAAATGTGTCCTAAAACATTACCTTTTATTAGCTACAGAAATGCCCTCTGCAGCTAATGCACATCCTTCATTTTCTTGCCCAGCATTTACTTCCTTGTTAGTGCTAGGCATTGTCCAACCAAAGACTTACTATAGAGAAGCATTGAGAACAAATCTCAAGTCAAAAATGTCTTAAAGAGATGGATTGTTTTATTGAGATTTAGGAATTCACGTAAATAATCATAATTAACATTTTTGTTTTTGTTTTTGCCATATCCATTTTAAGCAGTCTTTTTTATGTATATAAAAACTACAGAATAGATGAAGTGGTACAAATCTGTAGTGAAGCAAACAAGGCAGCAGACACTGAAAATTATAGATAACTCTATACCCAAGAAAAGTACTGAGATAACATGTTCATACAACCTGATTTATGATCGTTGTAAATGTCCAAATCTTCATAAAATTAACTTGATCGTTTTTGGTGTTATGATCCTCAGATCTTTATTAAACCCACTGCCACTCACAACGTTTCGACCTACGCAGTCTTTGTCAAGACCGCTTAGGTCGAAACGTTGTGAGTGGCAGTGAGTTCAATAAATTTGCCGTTTGTATCCTGGAGTGCCTGGGCCTTTTTTCGATTTTTCTTTATCACGTATTTCGTCCCTGGTACTGGGACTGGCCTGGTTGCACCCAGATACATGCTAGGGTTTGAGTGCAGTTCCATATCTCTATTATGGTTATGATCCTCAGATCTGATATGAAATAAAGAAACATAAATACAAGAATCCAATAGTGTAGTATTTATGGTATCATGGGAAAAATCTAGAGCAAAAAACAGATTTTCACTCACATGTTGTAGAAGCTCTATTAATAACAGCATAAGGTGATATAATATACACCTACTGATATATTCCTTGTTCGTATCCTAAATTTACCAGATGAAGTTATGGGATATAAAAACCAGACACGTTCCTCCAATAGCTCAAAAATAAACATGTAATGAGCTTTAAGCATGTACAGCAGTACACTCTTCGCGTAAGGATGTGGTGGTTACAACGTTCTCCAGGATACAGACAGCATATATAATATAAATAAGAGGTATATAATTCTCACAGCATAAATGATTAGGAAATAAAGAGTAGAATCTTACTTACAATTTGTGGGGCAGAAAACTTGTTCTGTGTAACCAGCATGGGTGGTATAATTCCCAGCAAGGATAGAAAAATTCATGATGCAGATGATGGTATAAAGGTGTCTCACCTTTAACATCAAACATATGAAAATACAGCTTTATTTGGCGCAGATGCCAATTTTTACTTGTCTATTAAAACAGTGACTTACTACATTACTAGCTATTGTAGACTAAAATTAATATCAGGCTTAGCAATTCAGTGGCTAAGGTTAACTGACATTATATTCCACATAAGCTGTTTAGCAAGTGGTTGCATGATTTTGGTACATTAGATAAATATTATAAATAAATATATTTTAACTCCCACTATTGCTTGTATTTTTTCTTTTCATCCTCTGCACCTAGTAAGGGCAAAGGGCAAAAAACAGAACTATTCTTTTAATTCTTTATAAGGGAGTTAGTGGGTATCGGGAACTTTAACATTGTGTGTTTAACTAACCCAGTCATGGGCAGACACAGGATTATAGATTTTTACAGATTTTATATCATTCTTGTCCAGTTAGAAAAGGTTTATGATAACTTGAAAATGGCCTCTTGGGTCTGAATGAAGTCAGAGGCCTCTTGGGTCTGAATGAAGTCAGAGGCCTAGGAATAATCTGTGCATCCTGCCCCCCAGAGTCTGGGGTTAGCATGCTGTATGTGCATTGTATTTGCAGACAAATGTTGCGCAAAACCCATATTGAGACCATGGAGAGAGTATTTGAGCTTTGGGATTGAAAGCCCAAGGATGCATTAATACACTTAAAAAAAATATGAAACATTTTTTTTTTTTTTGTCTGCAAGGACAGGGACTTTGCACCATAATGACATCAGTAGGATGAACTAGTTATGGTGCTAAGACCTGCCCTTAAATTTAAGAATGCATTTATCCAGTCAATGTCAGACATTGATGAGGCTTACTCAATAACAGCTGGGTTTTTTCAGTTTTTTTTTTTTTTTTGGCGTACATACTGCGGTCGCAGGGGTCGCAGCTGTGACCGGGCCGCCTGGCACTCCAGGGGGCCCGGCCGCCCTGCGGACCCCTGTGACCAGGTAACAGGCCTGCTGCCAAATTTTGAGGTCCGGCCCGCACTGCAAACCGCCAAGGCTGCATATGGAGGGGTCCATTGGGTGACATATATACACACAATCCATGGGGCCCCGTATATATGTGTCTATGTATGTGTGTGTGTCTATGTATGTGTGTCTCTGTGTCTGTGTCTCTGTGTGTGTCTGTGTCTCTGTATGTGTCTGTGTCTATGTGTGTGTGTGCCTGTGTCTCTGTATGTATGTGTCTGTGTGTATATATGTGTCTGTATGTATGTGTCTGTCAAGGGATGTATGTGTGTGTGTATGTTTGTGTGTGTCTGTATGTATGTGTCAGGGAGGATGGGGGGGCACGGATTGGGGGAGAGAGGGAGAGGGAGAGGGAGGGGGGACCCACGGAGCAGTTTCGCACCGGGGCTCCATGGATTGTGTGTACGCCACTGATAGTAGCTGTAGGAATGGTTGACATAGGCTGGTGTGAGTTTTGTTTTGTAGTGTAAATGCTTACAACAAATTTACAAATATGTTTTCAGGAAAAGTGAAAGAGAATTTATCATCACAGACATTTTCTAGCATTATATATATATATATATATATAAATATAAAAAAGTGATTTGAATGGTAGTATTTGTTTAATTTTTTTTGTAGTTATTTTTTTTCTTTTTGAATGCTTGAAGCAATATGATAGTTTAAAGATACTGAGCAGCAGCTGAAAATATAATGTTTGAAATAAACTTTTAATCAACTCTTTCTGAAACCAAGCTGATTTGCCATTACATGGATCTGCAGGAACAGATAACTCACTGTTTAGCTGGAAGCCCAAATCGCAGGAATTTTAAGTTGCGATTCTCGGTTCTCAGAATTTTTTTTTTAGGGGGTAATTTCGTTGTCATATTAAAAAGATAGAAACATATAACTAGAGTTTTAACCAAATGCATGCATCTAGCAGGGATTGATGTTTCTGTTTTCTATGTTTCCAACATTCCTAAATAAAATGTTGGCCTGATTTGTTTTCGTATTAAGTTAAACCAACTGCTCCGATTTTACTAATCATTAATATATTGCAGTTAGGTGCGATAAATGCACAGATGACATGCAAAAATATAGGGAACAATGATGGACATATATATTGCCATGTTAAGTATTGATGTAACTGATATTTAGAATTAAAATGGTACCGGGGGACCCAGCATTTTTCTATCTTAAAAATATAGATATGTATATGATCCAGCACACACATTCACTAAGCAGCATGAAAGCTCACAGAATGTAAGTTTTTTTACATTTTTAAACATCTTATTAGGTTGATAGGATAGGTCCTGCCAAATTTGGGTTTAATGACGTTGTGGCAGGCTTATGCAATGTATGATTGTTTACTGTAACTAAATCCCCATTATTTTTACCTAGATTAGGTGTTTTAAAAAACAAACAAAACAAAAAAATGACATTATGACATTCTGTGAGCTTTCAAGTTCCTGTTAGGTGAATGAGTAAGTGCGCTGGATCTTGTGTATTGTATGAATTGGCAACAGCAGCACCATTATAATGTATGCATGTTCAGGTAAGTGCTGCCCTCTTGGTTTCATATATAAATATATATATTATATAAGTATAGAAAAAAATAACTGGAGTCCCACACTATACTATATTAATGGCTACATTAATATAATAAAGTAAAGGAGAGCATTCACAAGTCTTACCGTAAAAACCTCAGCTGTCTTTACTACAACAGCATGTTGGAAACTTGCAGACAATATATAATTAATAATATTGTCATAATTTTCTAGAAACATGTCTGTCACAGACTGCCTTTCACTTCTTTTAGAATCCAGAATCTTGTCTCTGAACTAATGTAACTTATATAGGGAATATAAGTCAGATGAGAATACCATACATGCATCAGTTAATCATTCCTAAATAAAGGTAGATTTCAAAGTTACTTAATGAGGATATCCAAGAAATTAGGTATGTGCATGGGCAAAAAATTAGAAAATTCCGAAATGTGGGACTTTGGCAATTCGGCACTTGGGTTCAGTTCGGCACTTTGGCAAGTCAGCACTTCGTGAATTCGGCAATTCCATAACCCTAACCCTAGGGCTAGGGTTAGTGAAAGGGCTAGGGGTAAGTCTAGGGTTAGAATACTGTCATCATTCCCTTCATTTTCCCTCCCTCTCTTGTTTTGCCACTTTTCAGAAATTCAAAGCACTTTTGCAATTCCAAAATACGGCACTGCAGCAATTTGGCACTTCGGTTCGATTCTGGACTTCCGAAATTCGGCACTTTGGTCATTCGGCAATTCGGACATTCAGAAGCATCCAAATGTCCGAATTGCCAAAATTTGTGCGAATTTAAATTCAGACCGAAACGAATTGCACATGTCTACAAGAAATCAGGTCTCAGGGCTCAGACCATTAAACATATCCAAACAGGTTCAATTCAATGGACCAAATGTTGAGGTGAAGAAAGATCTAACTGGATCAAGACAAATAAAGGATGGGATTACTTATAAGAGAGATTTTGCTGGTTTACACTTTTTCTCTGTACTACCTATGCATTATATATCAGGAAAGTTGCCACATTTGTGTGAGGTCCACCAAATTCCTACATTGGTCATCTAACTTTAGTTTTTATCACTGAAATCATTTCATTATATTAACTCTCAATGGGGCATACACTACCCTTTGTAATAACCTGGATTGAAATGGGACAGTCATAAAAGATAACATTGTGCACACAGTTAAACAAAACACAATAATTGCCACACCATATTTATAGTTTATAGTTAACAATGTCTTCTCCCTGCCAGCTAAGAGTCCCATCTTTAAACGCTGAATTCCATTAAGATAGCATGAAAGCCTGCCTAAGCGCAGAATCCGGCAGTGCTAAAGATGCTAATTACATTGCATCTTTTAATTGAAAAACAACTTTTAGAGATGTCTCATTTGCATTAATGTTGCCCAAATTCCCAGGAAGATAAAACATGTTTATGATCTTGAGAAAAATGCTGCTTCTTTTTTGACAGGTATAATCTTTATAATTAGTTTCTGATTCAAAAGTATAAAGAAACTGATGTATAAAATGTAAGGCATGCCATACCCAAAAACAGTTTTTTTATAGTACAAGACATTATTGTCTATAAACAAAACTCAGGCTTTTTCACACTTTGTAGATATCTATAGCTAAAGAGAATCTTTAACATTATACGAGTACAACTCATCAATTTTATTCATGTTATTCTCTTTTTAAAATACATTGCTTATATATAGAATAATGAAACTGCACCCTATATCATTGTTTTCTAGAAAGGCCCAGACAGGGCATAGCATGCAAATGAAGCTACTTTTCTCCTAATAGTCTGGTTCAATGGATTTTTTTTGCTTAATTATATGAGTTCACCAGCATTATTTTTATACATTAACCTTAAAAATAAGAAAAGGGCATTTAAAGCAAATCAAGAAGCATCCTATATAAGATATAAGGAAGCCAATAATGCGTGCAAAAAGACAATTAAAGTGGCTAAACTAGAAAATGAGAAATTGGTTGCCAAAGAATGCAAAAACAACCCCCAATTTTTTTTCAAGTACATCAATTCTAAAAAAATAAATAAAAAAAAATGAAAGTGTAGGTACACTTGAATCAGAGATAGGTCTGTTAGTTAAAGAAGACCAGGAAAAAATTATTGCAAAATTGGAAGCACTTCAGACTAGGTTTTTTGCCGCCTTCTGGATCAACAGCAAAAACATATGTGAGGAAAGCTAAACCTGATGGACGCAAGTCTCTTTTCAGCTATGTAACTATGTAACTATGTAACTATGTAACTTAGCTCATGGACACAACTTGCTATGGGAGAAAAAAAGCCTTAGTAAATTATCAAAAACAATAGATTTCAAAAACATTATCATTTTAACTGATATTGTTTCACTTAAGTATACCATGCCTTCCATTTTAAGGAATTAAAAATTTTTTTTCACAAATCTATCAATACCTGTATACTTCTACGGGGCCAAAAATTCCAGTTCTAATGAAACACTTCTGCAAAGAAAAAAAAATGGAGTTGACAGAATTTAGTTAATGTTGCTGTTCTTTTAAGATGAGTTTTTGTAATGAAAAAAATTCAGGAAAATCATTTTGGCCCAAGAACAGCAGGAAAAATGCTGCTTATGACTTTGCTGACATACAAAGACAGCTGCAATATTTCCTGTCCTAATCACTGCACAACATCAGTCATATTTGCAATATTTGCATTATCAAATCTGGGTTGTTAATATTAGATTATATATCCTGGATCAAAAAGATGTTCCAACTGCAAGAAGCCATGACACTTATGCTGACCGTGGATTCGGGAAACGGACCCCTGCCCTCCCTCAACATTGGCTTGGGAGTAATACATGGTATTCATCGTAGTGAGTTCCATTTCTTTATTACCTTCAATTTGAGATAGGAATGATTATGTATTGTGTAATCTAAGACAATTTTATTCAGAAAAAAAGGCATTTGTGTTGCAAAATGGGTTAGTTCTTTGTGGATTTCCTTCTGTATTTTACTGCTTTACTGTGTTTGACACTGCACAATGCGCCCACTCTTGCAAAGGACAAACTGGATTGAACCCAGTCCGAATAAAAAAGTAAAATAGGTGTTTCCTTGTTTAACCCCTTCAGGACGGAGTCAATAGTACACGTTCTGATCAAAACAAAATGTAAACAAAAACTGGAATTTGCGCTATATGTCTGTTCAACCATAATTCACCTCTTTCATATTATATGCATCCACACTTATTATATATCATTTTGTTCAGGAGAAACAGGGCTTTCATTTATATCAAATATTTATATATGAAACATAATTTATTATGAATAAAATAAAAAAAATGGAGAAATTGTAAAAAAAAATTAAAAAATTGTAGTTCCGCCTCACATTTTAGCTGTAAATGTCATAATACTGATAGGTTTTACCACAAAAAAAGCACATATTTGGATTCAGCAAAGTCTCACAAGTACAAAAGTACCCCCCATTAACAGTTTTTACGGTGTTTTGGAAAGTTAAAGGGTCAAATATAGCACATTCCATTTTTCAGTTTTTTCACATTGAAATTTGCCAGATTAGTAATGTTACCTTTGAGACCGTGTGGTTGCCCAGGAATGAGATTTACCCCCATGATGGCATTCCATTTGCAAAAGTAGACTACCCAAGCTATTGCAAGTGGGGTATGTCCAGTCTTTTGTAGTAGCCACATGGTCACAAACACTGGCCAAAGTTAACGCTCATATTAGTTTTTGTGTGAAAAAAGTAAAAAACTAATATTTGGCCAAAATGACTGGACATACCCAGTTTGCAATACCTTGGGTTGTCTACTTTTGCAAATGGTATGTCATCATGGGGGTAATTCTTATTCCTGGGCTACCATACGGTCTCAAAAGGCAACATAACCAATCTGGTAAATTTTAATGTGAAAAAAATGAAATGCAAGCCTTATATTTGACTCTCTAACTTTCCAAAACACCATAAAACCTGTACACGGGGGGGTACTGTTTTACTCAGGAGACTTTGCTGAACACAAATATTAGTGTTTTTAAAATGGTAACTTGTATTACAACAATAATATTGTCAGTAAAAGTGCCGTTCATCTGTGAAAAATGCAAAAAATTTAAGTTTTACTAAAAATATCATTGTTGTAATACAAGTTACCATTTTGAAACACTAATATTTGTGTTCAGCGAAGTCACCCGAGTAAAACAGTAACCCCCATGTACAGGTTTTATGGTGTTTTGGAAAGTTACAGTGTTAAATATAGTGCTTGCAATTCAAATTCTCTGCACATTTTGCCTGGGTTGTCAGGCATGTCAATCACATTTTAACTAATTAAATCACATAATTATGCTAACATATTACTTAAATATACACATAGAATTTTAATATACATATATATATATATATATATATATATTTAAAGACTACGTGTACACTTATGTAGTTATTTATATAATTATATATATTTATCTGTATATATAAAATGTCATTCAAGTGTATTTTGTTACCTTTGTTACAATATATATATATATATATATATATATATATTTATATATATATATTAATAACAAAATACAGTTAGAATGAAATTCCATATGTATATATAATTTATTTAAAAAATGTTTTTAATATTTTATTTATTATTTTATTTATTATTGTAATTATACGTGTATATATATAAATATAAAATATGTATAGATGTATTATATATATATAATATATATATCTTATATATATGTAACATCATTCTAAGTGTATTTTAATACTAATATATGTACTTATATTATTAAAATACATTACTTATGATGTTACATATACAAGATGTATATATATATATATTAAATATATATAATATATATATATACTTTATATATATATATATATATATATATATAAATGCATTTAATTTATTTTAACATGTGTATTTTTTTTTTAATACTTCCCACCAGCAGGGGGACTGTCTGACATTTTAGACAGTCCCCTGCTGGCAGATCCACAGCCAGCTATAGCGGGCCATGTGATCGCTCTTTAAGAGCGATCACATGGCCCCCGGGGGCCTCATTTGCCGGGGGAGGGCCGCC
The DNA here is from genome assembly GCA_933207985.1 of Pelobates cultripes. Taxonomy (NCBI): domain Eukaryota; kingdom Metazoa; phylum Chordata; class Amphibia; order Anura; family Pelobatidae; genus Pelobates; species Pelobates cultripes. Next base: position 51,783,536 of record OW240924.1, on the reverse strand, counting down.
TGGGCTGTCCGGCAGCCCTCCAGAAGAGGATCATGGCGGAGGTGAGTAGTTGGTGGCTCCTGGGGGCTTAAGCCGTTACAGCGTTCTATGCCACCGCAACGGCTTTAAAGCCCATTTAATGCAGGACGGCATAGAATGCCGTAACGGCGTTAAGGGGTTAAACAGTTGACAATAAAAAATAAAAAAAAATTTTTTTTACAACTGTAGATTGCTAAACTAGTCTCATGATTGGAACAATGACCAAGGCTAGGGAACATGGTTATTTTCTCTAACTTCACAGTTCCCAAAATAACAATTTTCTTTCCCTCAAACAGATAACAAAAAACTTTAAACAACAGTATATCAGAAACAAATGCCAGCCAAGTGCCAATCTCCTGTTTCCCACACAAAGTGTTCTCTAGTACTCCAGGAAGTACTAGCTGCTAGATAGAGCATGACGTTAAAGCTAGCCTTGTAATAGTATCAATGTCCCAGGCTATTTATGATAGCACAGACACAGTGAGGGTAAACAAACAGGATCTCGGCTGATCTGTCCCCCTCAGTAGCTGAATTTAAAGTGTCTGGAAAAAACCTGCTTGGGAGTATCAATTGTTTTTGCTCCTCCACCCCCCTAACCATAATGGTCAAACAAACAGCCTTTACTCCATGCCAGCTCCCTCTTTCAGGTGCCATTTGAATCACAAATGAAAACAAGCATGTTTAGGCTTGAGTTAGTTGGTTCCCTAGAATTCTGCCCAGTGGCTGTTCAAAAATCAGAAAATCTTTCCAATCACCTGAACACTCCAAATTTGTCCGAATTGCAGTTTGGTCTGAAATGAATCTCCAAATCTAATACCGGATAAATTCATAAAATGTATACACTTAGCAGAAGAAGTAACTGGACACCCGAGAGCCTGCCTGGCATTGGATAAGGCAGCTTCTGTGCTGAGACTCTCGCTAAGGCCTGGTGCAGTGCACAGTACAGTAAGATATCTATTCAGCGTTTTTCTTTCATAAAACGGCTTCATTATACATGGGAAATCATTAGCACCATTACTGTTGGACAGACCTTTAAGGCACTAGATGTAGGTCAGAAGAAAGTTGTTTTTCAGATATCTGAGGATGTCCTGTGGAGAGCTCATCGGAGAGAGAACGTGCCCTCGATTCTCATCTAGTAAGTTTCTATTCTGAGGAAAAAATTAAAAATAAAATGTAGAGATTCATGGCATATGCTGCCCATTAACATAGTTGGGTGTCAAATCCTAAATGGCTGTTCGCTGATGGGAAGGGTTACAAGGACATTTGTTGTAAATGAAGGGTTAAGGTGAAGGATACACTTAAAGTTATAGATGATTCACTATTAAATAAAATTAGGTTATAAGGCAAAAAATTAAGCAGCACTGAAGGGGTTAGGAATAATACTGAATTTTCATCGAGATCAGAGTTAGGCAACCTTCAACACTCAAGATGTTGTGAACTTCATCTCCCCTATAGCTTTGGATGAAAAAAGTGCTGAATTCATCAATATCTGTTGTCTGACATCATTTGTATTTTTACACAATCTAACATGGAAGAAAAGACAATGTTATTACAGTACCTAAAATAACTGTAACGAAAATGAGGGAAACATTAACAGGCATAACGATACATACACAGTGCTACAAGTGGTTTATTGAAGAATGAAAATAAATAATAGATATTTCAGGTAACCCCTTTCTCAAGCCAAAATGTATTTTTCTAAGAAGTCACCTTAGAGGTCACCTTTTGATTTATCACTTTGTGTATATGTTTTGTATTTTTTTTGTGGCATTTTATATTTAACGATAAAGACGTGATTAAACATTTGTTTGTATTACCAAGAAGAATGCAAGTACTCTGGTAGTTATTTTTTTGAGGCCTGGTCCTATTTGTGGAACTTGGTCCGTCTGAGTTGTTATTTATGATTCTAAAACCCATGTAGCCGATACTCCGAGTGGGTCCCACATTGCCCAATTATAACCAGGTAATCGTCAAAATATCACACCTATAATCCACTTTGGTAGTCTTATTTCTAGAAAAAGGTGACAGAACTCAGATTATAGAGACCTTGACCCTAACTGTTATAACAGATATTCTCATCCCCCCTCTTGACAATTGATGCCCATATCAAAAGTGACCATAGACCCATTTCCTCAGGTTGGTATCCAAGAACACCAAAATACATTACTAATTAACTAATAACTAAAAAAAAGTTTTTAAAAAAATCTCAAACAATTATAAAGGCAATACTTAATCTGCAATAAAGGGTGCATGTGAAAACCCTTCATTCAAGCTACTACGTGACATTGTATCTAATTTATAAAGCCAGTAGTAATCTTTCCTTTTCAACATGTTTTCTTCATTCCATTTCTTTTTTTTCATCCCAACTTGACCATCTCCATTCCTGCAATTCTACTACCACCTGATTCCCCATTGTGACAGCTCTTTAAATGTCTTGAAATTGGAGTCTCTTTTGTTACATGACCTTTAACTGAATTGACATACTCCAATATTCGTACATTGAAAAGATGGAAGTTCACAGCTGCATGTTAGTACATATATGACTCCTTTACTGTTGCAATTGAAAGAAAGATTTAACTCTTTATTGTTCCATTCTTCCCCTGTTTCACGCAACCTTTGAGTCTTTAATAATATATTTACGTGCTTTACATCTGCCACATATGTATGTGCCATTTATTGGCTTCTGTAGCCAGGTTAGGGCCAGTCTTTGTGACTAATAAATACTGTAGACTAGCATGTCAAGCATATATCTGCCCCTCTGTGTGACATGTAGAGTGATCATTTGAATCAACTGGTCATCCTGTTGTAAAAGTGTCCAGAATCTCTCAGAGAGTCCGCTCATCTCATTCCATGATGCATCTACTGATTGAGTTAGAATTCTATTTTGGTCTAACTGGATCCTGAGTTAGATCCTTTCTGTAAATCAATAAAGCTCTTTTGTATGCTGTCTTAAGAAAACGATTAGAGTAGCCATTTTCTTTAAAGCTGTGTCATAAGTCTCTTGATGTCAGTTTATAATCTTCAAATGTGGAGCAATTGTGACAGAGTCTTGCATATTGTCCGAATGAGATTTATCTTTAAAGAGTAACAGGGTGACAACTACCGCAACTGAGCAGATTGTTGTTGGCAGTGGGCTTCCCATATAATGTAGTCAGAATCCATCCTTCCAAAGAGAATGGTGTGTCTATCTCTGCGGTCAATGGCAAATATTTGTCATTAATGTTTAGTTATTAAACAAGCTCCATGAATTTAGTAGTTGTGCTGTCCATTGCTATATCTTTTCCAAATGATGACGTGTTTGGTAAATTCTTTAAGGTTCTTTGAGAACACAACTTCTTCCTCCCACCATCCTTGGAGGAGGTTAACATACAAGGTGGCAAAAGCTGTCCTTATTGCAGTCGCCATCACCTGATAATAGAAGATTCCAACAAAAACGAACACATTTTGAGCCCATAGGAATTTCAGGATTGCAATAACAAAGTTGTTATGTTTATTAAACATTTGCTTTTACCCATCCGAAAATGCTTGCTATTTGCGAGGCCTATGTCAGGAGGAATAGAACTGTACAGATACAGCTAAACTGCAAAGTACCACACTATTGGTAATTTAATCGGTGACAATTCACGAAGTGTATGTTTCATGTCTCTTATATATCAAGGGATTTTGGTCACTAGCTCCAAAGGATTTTATCTGTATGTACAATCATGTTATGTGCAAAATCAACATGTCCCAAAACAATCAGGCTTCCGGTAAAGATCTTAGATTGTTTATGTAGTTTAGGTAGTCAATAGAATATGGCAGTTTTATGTGTATTGCAATATATAAAATCCAATTCTTTTTTTGGAAACAAGCTCTCTAGTAAAAGCTCCTTCCAATTGTGTTTTCAATTCTGCTAAGTACATCTTAGTAGTATCGTCTTTCAAAATTAAATAGGTGTTCTGATCATCCAAAGATCTTCTTTGTTATCTCTTTGTTATTGCTCAGTCTCCAGTATGACCACATTGTCCCTTTGTCCGATGTTTTAATAATTGTGCTGATATTATTCATAAAATCTCTCAATGCTTTAGATTCTGTTGACATCGAACTTTCCTCAGACATTGTGAGTGGCATAAAAGCCACACCAATAAGAAAAGTGAAGCACTAGAAATATATTATAAACTTACCGTTAAATATTAATGATATATATATATATATATATATATATTTATAAAAAAAATATATAGTGTAGTATGATATGTGTTGAATGTGAGTAGTAATTGTAATTGAATACACTCATATTGCAAACAGCCTAATGAGGATAGGCTCAAATCTCACTGATGGATGAGTCATTTGGTAACACTGCCCCTCTTCTATTGTCAATTGATGAGCTTGCTGGGGAAATATAAAACAAAAGGGAGACACTCCTAGTGCAATATGTAAATGTAAATAGATATAAATAAAAATAGCTCCCAAACTAC